>OW240914.1:239075882-239171619 GCA_933207985.1 Pelobates cultripes | reverse complement strand
CTTCCTGGCAGGGGCGTCCCTCTCGGATATTCTCAGAACGGCGGACTGGTCTAGGGAATCCACTTTCCGTACATTTTATTTTTGCACTCCCCCTTCTGCTGGGATGTCACTTCTTCAGCGTTAAAATTGCAAAATAGGAAGCCTCCTGTCATGTTATAAAATTGAAGATTATGCTAGCTTTAGTGTACTAATAATCTTAATTTTAATAAGGACAGGAGGCGAGTATTTTCCCTCCCTTTTGTTCCCTACCCTGACTCCTTGGGGGAGTGGATCTTAAGGTGATGGATTTTGGGATTCATATTAGTAGTTCCACTATCTTCTGGACATATTCGGTATCCCTTCCATCTCTATCCCCAGTGTTTCCACCTAGACGGACAGTTTAGTTGTACAACATGCTTACACCTAACACATATTTAGCCTATGGCCAGCTTACAATCTGTCTGTACTGTTTAATTTACACCATTCTGTTAAAGCCCACAGGCATGAACAGTTACGGTTCAGTACCTCACCGATTTTATACTCTCCTTTCAGTGTAACCCTCTTCAGGACCTCCACTGGTCGATGGTTCGTTAACCTCACAACTCCGTAAGATGGGATGACGGCTTCGTTTGGTCTTTCCTCCTATCTCGTTACCAGGAGTCTCCTCAAGTTCCGCTCGCCAGAGACCGCAGTTCCTGTTTAGTTGAGTTTCTGGATGTTCGAGCTCTATCTGGACTTGGATGTCGCTTTAAGAAAGAGGAAGTGTACAGGCAGCATGACCCTTATATACTATGCTGCTCAGTGATTTATTTGTTACTCTTTATGTTTTTCTTTACTGCTGTGGAGTTTAGTAAAGAGAGTTAATGCAAAATACTCGCCTCCTGTCCTTATTAAAATTAAGATTATTAGTACACTAAAGCTAGCATAATCTTCAATTACCTTTCATTTCTGCTCTGCGAGTTATTTGTGGAAAAATAGTGACATCTAGTGGCTTAGGCAGGTAAAGTTAGTAGACTTGGGCTTATGTTTTTTCTGAATTTCTATTCGGATAAAATTATCACATTCTTCTGTTTGAATACCAATTCAATAAGTGGCTTAATGGAAGTGTGGAAGAATGAATGAACAAAGTAAATTCTTCCATGCACTGCTTTTCCATTCAAATGACGTGGACAGCACATGCATCTTACAAAGGGGAGGTAAGCTGATTAATGTGACTTTACCTAGAAGGGGTTTGTACAATAGTGTGGGCTGAGTCTTAAAGTCTTAAGTTAAAAAAGCAGGCTGATTGAAACGCTATTTAAAGGGACACTATAGTAGCTTAATTTAGCTTAATGTAGTTATACTGGTGAGTATAATAATTTAATTCAGGCATTTTAATGCAAACACTGCCTTTTCAGAGATAAGGCAGTGTTTACATTCCTCAGATGGCTTTTGGAGGTGCTTCCTGGTGCAGTGCTGCACAGTAGGCAGCACTGCCATTCAGTGTCTCTATGCTCTTCATGGAAGCAAAATTTTCCTCATAGAGATGCAATGATTGAATGCATCAATATGAGGAGGTGCTGATTGACCAAAACGGCATTTGGCCACGCCCCCATCTCGCCCACTTAACAATTTCAGCCAATCTAATGCTTTCCCTCTGGGAATTGGCTTAAAAACATAAATTATGATGTCACCAAGGAAGCAGATCGGGGGCGAGAGGGACCCGCGCGGTGCTGGTAATAAGGTATGTTTTAACCCCTCCTAAGGGGCATAGGGGGGGCAAGCCACCTCAATAGTAGTTTTAACACTACATGTTTGTGTTCCTGACCCTATAGTGTTCCTTTAAATCAAAATCAGGTTTCTGTACAACTTGGAGACTAAGCTATGACATATATACTGCTTTAGCCTCTGTCATTTCTGTGTGAGACTTTGTGATTCAAGTCACTCTCACAGCAGAGATTTTCTTTCTGTTTTATGTAAAAGAGACAAGCTAAGCAATGGCATACTAAGGGAACTGGTCCGCCCCTGTTTCCACTCACTAGGGGGCTGCCTGGGGAGCACTTTCATGCCGCTTGCAGGAGTCTCCACGTTTGCTTCCTATCCAGCAGTAGCATGTCCTCTGTTCTCGCGATCCGCGAGAGAGAAGCCGCACATTGCTATGGCAACCCTCCACACGCAATGGATGCTGGAGCGTTGCCATGTCATGCGGATCGCAAGAATAGAAGATATGCTGCTGCTGGATGTGGAGACTCCTGGTCCCCTCTTCACTGGGCAACCATACTGGGCCATTGGATCACCAGGGAATGTAGTGTGTGTCCTCCCCGGACACAGGTAAGACACACTCATTATACATTTACACACACACACTGCATACACACTATACACAAACACACACACACTGAATACAGTACACAAACACATACACTACACAAACACACTGCATACAATAAACACACACACCTATACCTGTGTGTCTGTATGTGTGTCTGTGTATCTGTGTTTGTATCTGTTTGTCAGTGTATCTGTATGTGTGTCTGTGCCTATGTGTCTCTGTACATGTCTGCCAGTGTGTATGTATTTATATGTGTTTGTATCTGTGTGTCTCTATCTGTCTGTGTATCAGTGTTTGTCTGTATCTGTGCCTGACTGTGTTTCTATGTATCTGCATGTGTATACCTATGTGTCTGTGTATCTGCATGTGTGCCAATGTGTGAATATTTGAGTATATGTGTAAATGTGCAAACATCTCAGCATTTCGCCAACACTACACACAAATACACCCCTGCTTCCAAATATCAACACTACAAAAAAAACACCACATATTCAAAAAAACACACTACACAAAAATGCAAGGCAGGATTCAAATGCCAACACTACATGCAAACACACCCCTACATTCACTCACAGATACTTCATACAAAAACATGTTTACATTCAAACACACAAACACTGCTCAGTGCTAAATACATTTAAAAAATGCAAACACTGCTCAATGCTAAATACATTTAAATATATGTATATATTTTGGGTGTTTTTAACATTTTAAAATTGAGGTGGGGAGGGGGGCTGCCAAATATAAGATCCGCCCCGGGTGCCAAATGCTCCAGGTATGCCCCTGACGCGAAGACATTTTTTCTCTTCTGTACTGTGCAATATTGCACAAAACAGCATGTATTGCAGGAGCCAAGTACACTTTTTTACTATTTATTTCTACATTTAAATGAATTAATGCTTATTTAGTGGACCAACAAGAGTCCTTTAGGTTAGAATTTGGGGTTGCCTGAAGATTTCTGTCCTAAAGGGGTATATGAGTAGGTTAGACTAGACTAGATCTAGCTCTTAGGCTCTTTTAAATTCATTTAAAAGTGATTCAGTTAGTTCAACTGAATTTTTGTGGTGCACAGCAATAATCCAAGAGGAGCTGTTGATGCTGTATAGTTAAATAATTTATATTTTATGCTATTCTGATCTTAAGAGTGGTTTTACTCCTCATTGACACTTCAATACCTGTAGTATCTTCTGCTAGTGTAATTTAAATTGATCCTTCACATAAAGGGAATCTATAGTGCTAGGTATACAAAGTTATATTCCTAGCCCTATAGTACCCTAAAGTGCTCCCCTCACTTGCGCACCCCCACCCCCTGCAGCACAGAAAGGGTTAAAAACCCTTAATTCACTTACCTAATTCCAGCGTGTTAGTCCCTCGATGTTGGGGACCTAATGCACATGTGCAGAAATTGCCCTTAGGACTACCCCATAAGAAAGCATTGAATCAATGCTTTCCTCTGGTGTTTTAGCTGATGCTGGATGTCCTCATGAAGAACATGAGGACGCCCAGCGTCAGTCAGGCAACCAAAAGTAATTCAACGGCCAGGAAGTGCCTCTAGTGGCTGTCTGGTAGAAAAAGTGAAAAACTGGTTAACTGGTTAAGATAACAATATACTGTATTCATAATTTCATAGTTTTTTTTTTTTTTCAAGGAATAGGAAGATCACAATTGAATCTTTTTGGGGACTCAGTTGAAAATCAAGAGGTCACACAATTTCAAAGATTATGTGTGCCCTATAGACAGATTGATAAACATATGTAAAAAATAATACTTAGTGGTTTTGGTACTCACGTTTTAAAGATGTACAGGAATTTGGTAAATAGTATTCCTGAATGAATAACAAGATCGTCAGAACTAATCTTTTGATGCAATATTTTGATGTGTTTTGGGGGTCTTTTTTTTCTCTTCTTTCTGTGAGAGGAGTCCGAAAATTACAATTTAAATGTTTAATGTAATATGTTTGGAGATTACAGGTCTAAGGTGGAGATAAGCATAAGGAATAACTGGGCACTGTTGGTACACTACTTAATCTTGCTATTCAACTTTCATAGAAATATAGATATGTGATAAATGTAAATAGTATAGCTGAACAAAAAAATAAGATTGTCACAATGATGCAATAATTGATGTACTTTTGAGGTGTTTTTTTTGTATACTATTAAAATACAAGAGTAGGAATAGGAGGGATACATAGAATAGGAAAGGGCAACTGGTTGATAGAAATAGTAATTATTCAGGATTTATAAGAACTATATAGACAAAGTGATAGAGGAGAGTGAGAGAAGGGAGTAGGGAGCAAGAAAAGGACGAAAGAAGGAACAAGACTAGCATAATTACAATTATTTTAACTGAAAAGTAAATAAGTTCACTACAACCTAAACTTTTTTGGTAATCTTCTGTTCCACATGCTCTATGGACATAGGATGATGAGAAATTGTAGATTATGCTAGCTGTAGTGTACCTATAATCTTAATTTTATTAATGACAGGAGGCGAGTATTTGCTTTAGTCTCTCTTTACTAGAACTCCACAGCAGCACAGAAAAACAACCAATCAGAGAAAAGTTAGGTACTATAAAACTCCCCTCTCCATACATCATTTCCTCTTTCAAGCTGCGACAAAACATGACAAAAGGCAGAAAATACAATGGGGAGAAATAAAGTCCTAGAGAGAGGCATCTAAGACTCTGTATCCTTAATTGTCAAGACATGCTATCTCCAATAATGGGTCGCAGGACGAGGGATCCAGGCTTATGTATCTGAGGTCTGCAGTCTAGGCATCCCTTAAAGGGATTTCTTCATCTTCGCCTAGCGAACTGTGATCTCACAGCGTTCTCTACTATGTAGAGAAAACGGGAAATCCCTTCACTAAGGACAGCTGACTCCAGATAGTAGATATAGCAAGACCAGGTGCATAGCTTCCCCCATCCGAAGTAGAGGCTGTCCAGGTTGAGAAGGTCGGGTAGACAGTTTCGAACCCGACACCATTCCTAGGCAGACTTTGTGACATCCATGTGCGATTCGACGTTAAACAGGGTTCCCACAGAGTCCAAACAGTCCTCCTTGACAGTACCTCAATAGACGGATGAGTGAAACTCAAAACTCAGGACGGTTCCCGTGAGGGAATTAGTGTATAGAAGGAGGGTCCTCTATATCCGAATCGTGTTCTACAGATACGTTCTTGGAGGAGTAGGGGCAGTCCTGTCACCGATCCCAGGGCCGCAACCATCAGGGAGCCCAAAATCAACTGTGACTCCGGTATTGATCAGTGTGTCTGTAGACCGGGGTCCTGGCTTCCCTATTCCTGTCGTCAGAGTAAAGGCAGTGCCTGTACGTTCCCTAAAGGCCTCAAATCACATGCTACCCTTGATAGGGGAACAAAAACTGTCTGGACAGTGTGTCCAAAACAGTGTGTAAAAACCTAACCAGGGTGTGCTTAGTTGTTCGGCCAACACTGGTTATGCCAGGACATACACACTTGTAATAGTTGGGGTTCCCCCATCAGATGTACAATCTCCCGGATTAAATCCAACAGGGAGGTTAAGGGTACCCATAAAGTGTGCCAATAATAGGAGCTGTAGCCAGTTCCAAACAGTCTGTACCCTGTCCAATAATGTATCAGAGGATCGTGTAAGTGAGGTAAGGAATCTCCCTCCGTAATACCATAGTGAGTACATCCCGGGCAGTGATATAGAGGCATGGGTCCAGCGAACCAATCCTAGGGGATGTAACAGTGAAAGCTAGGGTAAACATGGACTACCCTGCCCGACCAGGCAGCACATCTATAATGAAAATAGTAGCACAATCGTTAGGTTTAATGGAGGGATACTCTCCTCTCACCCAGTCGCTACTAAGAAGCATCCTCTCGTTATTTCGATGAGGTAGTCATAGTCCGTAATGCAAGAGCTGTGGTAACAGCGGCAAATCCCGTTTAGTAACACAGACCTCCGAATTGCGCTGGCTATAGGCGAGAAGTCCTTCTATGAAGACACTGGGTCTTGTACTTGCATACGTCCGTAGGGTGAAAGGGTCGACAGTAGGATAAATAACCCTGTAGGTAGGGTAAGTGTCATGTGTCGTGTTTGTTCTCAAGTGGTGACTCTAAGTGGTTATCCTCGTCTGTGCCATTAGGGGAGCTCAGTAGCGGGTAGAGTGTATGAGAGAGCCGCACTCTCAAATACTGCAACCTGTATTACTGTCATAGGGAGAGGGTCATCTCCTCTAATAGTAATAGGGTCAGGATCTATGGCAGTGTCTGGTTCCGAATATGAGTGTGGGACACTACCCACCTGCAATTGCATCCATCTCAGCCTGGGGCCGAGGGTAGGGGAGGCTCACGCCCTCTAATGGCAATAAAGTGATGTGCTCTGTAAACAGAAATGGTCCCCTCTAATCCTGTACCTCAGTTTTCGATGAAAGGGTCGCACCCTCTTATCATGCAAAACAGAGTCCCTCTCAGTTCCAGACTGATATTAAACGGGATGTTTGCCCTCTAACACTAGCTGAGTTGGGCCGATGTTGGGCCGATGTTTTGAGAGGCATTCACCCCTGATCCAGAAATCACTCTCAACCTCAGGTGCCAGAGAGGTGTATACAACTGGAGATAAAATCCTGAGAATAGTTGGAGTATAATCCAGCCAGGGGCAATGTCCCGGAGTCAAATAATGGGGACAGGCTGAGAAAACTGCAATAGTTAGAAAAGATATGGAATCTACAGACCGCCGACTGGAACCCAAGCAATGCGCGGAATTGTCAGGATATTTATATCGGCAGACATTTTGTGCTAAGATAGAAATTAAAAGTGTATATTGCCAGAGTCACTCAGAACAGAGCAGACTCCATTTTGGATTTCAAGCAAGACAGACACAACATTTCTTTCCTTTCTGTAACTAGCCACTAGCCTGAGCTAAGGAATGCATTATGTAAACAAGGCAAATGATAAGCAATGAAGCACAGGGATGGAATGCTCTGTTTAAATGTTGATGGAATAGAAATAATTTTAAACACAGACACTAGTGACAGAGAAGACCAAGTAATTAATTTTACTCTCTAAATTTTACAAGGTCCCATTGTAAGTAAGGGGTGAAATTGAGTTTAGAACTGTCAATTTTAGAAATTACGATCAAAGTTGTTGCCACAAAGACTGAGGCAAACGCTTTGAACTGACAGCAAATTTAAGTTATGGTAGTCATTTTAGATAAGCCAAATTACGTCAAAATTGTCATCAGGAAAAGTTAACTCTTTCCTGCATAGGAGGGTTTAGTGAGGCGAGACTGCCCTCTATGGATCAAATATCTAAATTGCGATCTGCAGGTTGAATACACCTACAGTTTCCTATTGGCCTTTCCAACTAATGACGTACAGAGAGTCTTGCCCTTTAAAAGTTAGGACAAAGGGAAGAGAGGAGGTTAGTTTGGGCATTCACATACGGACATTCAGAGAGATCCAAGACAGATATTCAGGACACTCTGGGACTAACACTCAACTTAAGAAACACTCCTTGACACTTAGAATTTTACTATTAATACTTTCTAACCAACATCACTTTCCTCTATTACTTACACACCTCCATACAACCAATCATACTCGCATTCAAATTCCTGGGACTACCTACTCATCTGATGAGAACATC
Source organism: Pelobates cultripes (assembly GCA_933207985.1). NCBI lineage: Eukaryota > Metazoa > Chordata > Amphibia > Anura > Pelobatidae > Pelobates > Pelobates cultripes. The sequence continues at coordinate 239,163,702 of OW240914.1, read as the reverse complement.
TACATAACTGGTAATTATGCTGGTTTTATTTAATTCATTTAAATTAATTAAAAATGTACTAATACCATGATATATGACTGGATAAATCACGGTCAGATTTCAATTATTGAGAAATCTTAGTTAACTAAAGAATATGTAGTTATAACACTCCATTCTGCAGGTGGAGTCAGATAATTACATTGTACTGGTATCTTACCACGTGTTAGCATACTGCTGTTTTTATCCATGTGTGTTGATTTGCTCTAAAATAAGATCGTATATCTTAGGTAGAGTTAAATTTGGCTTTTTAAAAATCTGGTAGATTATTCTTATTGGATGGTTCCAGGAAATGATTAATGAGCTGGTTTGAATGTTATTTTATATGCCTAGGAGGATCTAGACAGCATTGAAAGGGTTAGTTGATCTGTTAGCCAAGGTTTTATGGCTTTTCACTGGAAGTTTAGCTTTCTGTGTCTGTGAAGTACCCTCATAAATCTTGTAAGTTTTGACAGTTGATGCTGTTAGCCATTGGATTGTTTTAATATTGCCATTGTATTACATACTTATATTATACTAAATATTCACTGATTATTATCATGCATGCTGCCTAATATTATTATTATTTAATTTGTCACAATAAATAATATCTATTTTTATAACAAGTTGTGATTTTATTTGTATGGAATACATTTCACTTACATGATAACGATCTCTAAGATCTAAGAGAATTGAAATAGTGGGCAATTCTCAACTGTATAATATTGGATACTGGATATGCAGCTAAATGATTCGTTGCTAAAGTCAAGGAATTACTGTGTTCCCCTGTTGTTGATTGAGCACTGGTCCCTGTACGTGCCTCAGAACGAAACTCTCCGAGTAGATGTGCCGCCGCTGGGCTGGTGCGAGCCATGGCTGCCCGCCTGAGAATTACATAGAAACCTTGCCCCTTGTGCATGCGGTTTAGGGCCTACACCCTTCCAAGCATACTTAGGTGTACCTATACTGGGGACACCTCAAAAGTATGATAGCAGTGCTTACCCGGACACCCCCTATCTCTGTGTTAATAGTGGGTAACTTGGTATTCCTCAGTAATATTCTCTCAGGCCTGCAGTCAAGAGAGGGTCCGAGTACCGACTAACGTTGGAGCGGGTCGGTCAAAAGGCATAGACATAGCAGGCCAATCAATGGGGCACAGACATAGCAGGCCAATCAGTGGGGCACAGAAATAGCATGCCAATCAGTGAGGCACAGACATAACAGGCCAATCAGTGGGGCACAGACATAGCCAATCCATAACAGGTGTTGTGTTCTGACAGCCGCAGGACATAGAATCCTGGGGTAATAGGTGAAGATCCAACGCGACATACCAAGCCTCCCTGGTAGAACAAAAGTGTGTTAAGAGCACTAACTAGGAAATCTGGTATTTCCCAAATGTCCTGCAGCCACTGGTCACTGGTGTATCCAGGCTGCAATCCCAGTTCAGTGCAGGCAATGTGGCACAGACAGAGCTGGCCAAGTCACTTATAAGTGTACCTGGTAGTATTAAGGGTCACTGTATTGAAGGGTTCCCCTCTGTAAATATAGGTCCAAGGGCACTTAGTGTTAAGAAAAAAGGATGAGTAGTACAGGGAGTGCAGAATTATTAGGCAAGTTGTATTTTTGAGGATTAATTTTATTATTGAACAACAACCATGTTCTCAATGAACCCAAAAAACTCATTAATATCAAAGCTGAATATTTTTGGAAGTAGTTTTTAGTTTGTTTTTAGTTTTAGCTATGTTAGGGGGATATCTGTGTGTGCAGGTGACTATTACTGTGCATAATTATTAGGCAACTTAACAAAAAACAAATATATACCCATTTCAATTATTTATTATTATCAGTGAAACCAATATAACATCTCAACATTCACAAATATACATTTCTGACATTCAAAAACAAAACAAAAACAAATCAGTGACCAATATAGCCACCTTTCTTTGCAAGGACACTCAAAAGCCTGCCATCCATGGATTCTGTCAGTGTTTTGATCTGTTCACCATCAACATTGCGTGCAGCAGCAACCACAGCCTCCCAGACACTGTTCAGAGAGGTGTACTGTTTTCCCTCCTTATAAATCTCACATTTGATGATGGACCACAGGTTCTCAATGGGGTTCAGATCAGGTGAACAAGGAGGCCATGTCATTAGATTTTCTTCTTTTATACCCTTTCTTGCCAGCCACACTGTGGAGTACTTGGACGCGTGTGATGGAGCATTGTCCTGCATGAAAATCATGTTTTTCTTGAAGGATGCAGACTTCTTCCTGTACCACTGCTTGAAGAAGGTGTCTTCCAGGAACTGGCAGTAGGACTGGGAGTTGAGCTTGACTCCATCCTCAACCCGAAAAGGCCCCACAAGCTCATCTTTGATGATACCAGCCCAAACCAGTACTCCACCTCCACCTTGCTGGCGTCTGAGTCGGACTGGAGCTCTCTGCCCTTTACCAATCCAGCCACGGGCCCATCCATCTGACCCATCAAGACTCACTCTCATTTCATCAGTCCATAAAACCTTAGAAAAATCAGTCTTGAGATATTTCTTGGCCCAGTCTTGACGTTTCAGCTTGTGTGTCTTGTTCAGTGGTGGTCGTCTTTCAGCCTTTCTTACCTTGGCCATGTCTCTGAGTATTGCACACCTTGTGCTTTTGGGCACTCCAGTGATGTTGCAGCTCTGAAATATGGCCAAACTGGTGGCAAGTGGCATCGTGGCAGCTGCACGCTTGACTTTTCTCAGTTCATGGGCAGTTATTTTGCGCCTTGGTTTTTCCACACGCTTCTTGCGACCCTGTTGACTATTTTGAATGAAACGCTTGATTGTTCGATGATCACGCTTCAGAAGCTTTGCAATTTTAAGAGTGCTGCATCCCTCTGCAAGATATCTCACTATTTTTGACTTTTCTGAGCCTGTCAAGTCCTTCTTTTGACCCATTTTGCCAAAGGAAAGGAAGTTGCCTAATAATTATGCATACCTGATATAGGGTGTTGATGTCATTAGACCACACCCCTTCTCATTACAGAGATGCACATCACCTAATATGCTTAATTGGTAGTAGGCTTTCGAGCCTGTACAGCTTGGAGTAAGACAACATGCATAAAGAGGATGATGTGGTCAAAATACTCATTTGCCTAATAATTCTGCACTCCCTGTATGCAGGGTTCAGGCTACCCTGGAAAAGAAGTGTATGAAGTTCAGAGTAATACACTGCGTGGGGCACCCCCAACTGTCCACCAATGAATAATTGCATGCAAAATAATGCATATACTGAGAAAATGAAGGTTGGTGAAACGCAGACCTTATGCAGGGGGGAGGGACCGCTCCCAGACCGCCTGCTATAAAAGGGCCTCAGGCCGCGGTCTAAATTGAGAACAAGCCTCTCACAGCTTCCCGGGGGAGGGGGCATGCATTATTGATCCCTCCTCCATCCGGCGGATTTATGCAGTCCGCGGATCAAACCAGTCGCGGCCGGAGGCCACGTGTGGAGGCTCTGGTCGGCAGGGGCAATCGATATCACGGCACTCCGCGACCTCAGCTAAAAAACACACACGGGACCACTGGAGGAGCACTCCGCGGTCCCGAGGCTCGGGGGGGAACGAAGGAGGCAGAAAAGACCAGCCTCCAGCAACCCCCGAGCAGCAAAAGGCGACCCGCAAGGGCAAATGATAATCAGATGGAAAATAATAATAAGGGGACAGCAAAGGGGAAAGAGTCCCAGAAGGAAAAAAAGGAGCCAGATGGAAAATAAAACTCCCCACAAAGCCCAGTGCAACATAAGGCAGTGGGGCAAAAGCAAGTTATACAAAACATGTCCCCAAATAATTAAACATGTAAAACACTGAAATATAAATAAAACCCAAAGCCCCCAACTAATATTAGTAGGAGGCAGTGGTACTCTGACCTGTACTGACTGCGGAGCAGCAAAGAAAGAGGAAATTATGTATGGGGAGGGGAGTTTTATAGTACCTAACTTTTCTCTGATTGGTTGTTTTTCTGTGCTGCTGTGGAGTTCTAGTAAAGAGAGACTAAAGCAAATACTCGCCTCCTGTCATGTTATAAAATTTAAATTTTAAGAAATAGAAGAGTCATAATTGACACACCTTTACATACAAACAGGAATAATTATGAAAAGAGGTAGAGATAAATTAACTACTGACCTTGAGACGGAGCAGACACTTTTTTCCACGAGCTCCTCATCTAATTCTGATAAAAGCCTGATTTTAGGAGAATAATCTGCATGAAACACATTTGTCGATATCTACCTCAGATTGCTACCCACACTGACATATGCCGTTTGTAACAAAACCCCCTGTTATTGCCTGGAAACCCTAACCCAACCGTGTGCACAAAAACCCCTGTTCAGTACCTATATTTGCTTCATGGAGCTGAGAACAAAGACCATTCATTTATTTGCATTCACCCAAAGTGACTAATCATGTATTTGGCCATAACCGTTCGGATACCGAATATTCTGTCGAACGACCGACCACCAAGAGCAGGAGTGTGGTACCAATTAACCCTCTTGACCTGTAAAAAACGCAAACACCTCAACATTCCAATGGAATAACAGGGTGGTCGGCGTTCGTCTGTGTGAACACGTGGCAGCGGACATTTTGTTTAGTCGAACGCACTCAGCGGTGTTTGGTCGTCGACCGCGTGGAACTGATTTCGGCTACCTTTTTCCACGAACACCGCTGAACTTCTACCTTCCATGCGTTCGACTAGAATCATCCAACAATCTGCATTCATTGATGGAAAGCACGAACGGTCCTGTTCGTGTACTTTGCACTTATTATAAAGGGAAAATAGACCGACCACATAGACTGAATTTGTGGAACTGCTTTGGGCAGAGAAATGTGCAAGCGGTCGGTCACCTCCACCTTTTTACTAACTCCCGAACCACTGGTCCAGTTTAAGCCATTTTTGGATATGTTGTTGCCCTGATTATACTGGCTGTTAAAATCCTATGCATAGTTTTAGAGTTATGGAAAATGTGAAAAAGTATATTTTTTAGCTTGGACATAATTGAGCTGATATAACTATTAACTCAATTATCTCCTAAGCAGAGGGGAGGAATGTACTGTAATTAATGGGTGTATTTTCACTGTAAATCTGTAACGGATTGGCTGCTGTATTTCCATTGTCAGTGCCCCACCAGGTTCAGTGGGTGGTAACTTTACTGTAAAACCTGCATAAAAGAAACTGCTTGTGTGGTCATTAAATCAGTTCTGCTCAACCCTTCAAAACATAGCCTCGTCTCATTATTGAAAGGGATTAAAAACAAAAGAAGGAAGGTATGTAGAAGAGGATAAAGGTCTAGCTGACTGCCTCAATGAATAATTTTGTTCTGTATTTACAGATGAAAATGAAGGAAAGGGACCTCAGTTGAGAAAAAGGCTAAATGAGTCATTTATTACCAGTGAGTTTACAGAGGAAGAGGTTCTATTTCAGCTGTCAAAAGTAAAGACAAATAAGTCAATGGGACCTGATGGAATACACCCAAAGCTATTAAAAGAGCTTAGTGGTGTACTAGCAAAACCATTAACAGATTTATTTAACCAATCATTGTTAACAGGAGTAGTCCCAGAAGATTGGAAGTTAGCGAATGTTGTGCCCATTTACAAGAAAGGTAATAGGGAGGAGTCGGGCAACTATAGGCCAGTAAGCCTTACTTCAGTAGTGGGGAAAGTGATGGAAACCATGTTGAAGGATATAGGGTTGATGAACATCTAAAAACACATGGATTTCAAGATCAGAGGGTATAGGTACCCTTCTCCAGCAGCAACCCCAGCCTAAAATGGTGGCATCAGGGGATCGTATAAAACCAGATGCTGGCACAAAGCCAGTCGACTCACGGGGCACCACACAGGTTGAATCCACCTTGGGGACTGACCCAGCAACAGTAGCCAATTACCAAACCGGACTTCCACAACCTAGTGGTGGAAATTAAAAACCTGCTGGTGGCTGGTGTGGCGGTTTGCAAAGCCGACATACAGACTATTACAGACAGGGTCAAGTCAACAGAGGAGGACGTTGCTGTACTCAAACAGGGTATGTCTTCCCTAACAGACTGCATCCAAACCATGCAAGCCTCACAAATGGCGCTGCCACTACAATATACAGCTTTGGAAGACAAGTCCCGACGCAATAACCTCAAAATCAGGGGTATCCCCGATGGCCAAAGTTAGTGTTAATATTTGTTTCTGTGTGAAAAATGCAAAAAACTAATTTGAACGTCAATTTTGGCCAGTGTTTGTGACTAAATGGCTACTATAAAAGACTGGACATACCCCATTTGCAATACCTTGGATTGTCTACTATTGCAAATGGTATGCCATCATGTGGGTAATTTTCATTTCTAGGCTACCATACGGTCTCAAAGGCAAAGTAACCAATCTGGCAAATTTCAATGTGAAAAAACTGAAATGCAAGCCTAATATTTGACTCTGTAACTTTTGAAAACACCATAAAACCTGTACATGAGGGGTACTGTTATACTCAGGAGACTTCGCTGAACACAAATATTCGTGTTTCAAAACAGTAAAACGTATCACAACAATTATATAGTCTGTGTAAGTGGCATTTGTGTGTGAAAAATGCAAAAAATTTCACTTTCACTGCCGATATCATCGTTGAATACATTTTACTGTTCTGAAACACTAATATTTGTGTTCAGCGAAGTCTTCCGAGTAAAATAGTACCCCCATGTACAGGTTTAATGATGTCTTGGAAAGTTACAGGGTTAAATATAGTGCTAGCAAATTAAATTCCCTGGACTTTCGGCCTGGGTTGTCAGGCAGGTCCCGCAAATTGTAATTAATAAAATTTCCTAATTATGTAAAATTATTACATAAATATATCAGTAGAATTATTATATATACATATATACGTGTGTGTATATATATATATTATTTTTTTTTATTATTTTTATTTATATATAGGTATATATAGTGATATATACGTATATACTTATGTATATAGATATATATATATATATTATTTCGTTCTAGGTGTGTTTTGATATCTATATATACATATTAATTTTAAAATACAGTTAGAACGAGATTACACATATATATATATTTTTTAAATTTATTTTGTATTATTTTATTTTTAACATATTTACATATTTATTTATTTTATATTATATAAAAATACATATAGTGATAATTATATATAAATATTTAATCAATATCATTCTACGTGTATTTTGATATTAATATATATAATTTTATATATGTAATGGCACCCTCAGCATAAAAGGGTTAAACTGCCGTTTAGTAGATCTTCCCCTTCCAGAGACACAGGCACAGCTACTGCAGAACACCAATCCGACGAACAGGAAACCATATGAATGCCGTAAACAGCCAAATAGGAAAAACCATCTGAATAGGTTTATACTCCTAGCAGTCGAACTGGAACAGCATACAATAAATCCCCCCAAGAACGAGACAAAGCTCCGTGTTGAGGTCAAGCAGTGAACAGACAGAGCTGTGGGTTTATTATTCTTATGTACACATTCTTACACATTAGTACCACCCACAGGGTTTTGGAACATAACCAATAAAAACATACAAAACACTCAGACACTCCCACACAAAATCCTCCCCTCTGCCTGTGATACAATTATCTTACACAATGGGTAATGTAATTATCACAGGCAGAGAAATACAGTTTGTCCACATTATCCATAACTTTAAAAGTATGCATCACATTCACATAAAATTACATTACAAATTACATTTTCAGAATCAGCATACTCCAAATACAAACATACATCAAAATCATACAAATTGGTCCAGTGGTTCAAAAGATAGATAGTAGTCCTTTGTGACCAAATGAAGCATGGCTTTTCTGCCTAAAACCAGTTCCACAGAGTCTTCTATCCTGGAGATAATTGGGAAGTAATCCAATTATCTCCAAGGACAGAGGCAAAACTCCATTGAACACATGGCAGCAAAAGACAATAAAATACATAAAAATATATAACTGTGCAGCCATTTCAGAAAACAGGTACATTCAACATATCCCCAGATAGCTTAGATCTGAGCGCACATTATTACTGAATGACACTCAGATCACACACTTACAGTTCAATTGCCATGGAGCCAAAGTCTTTCCCATAGTCTTTCATTATACGAATGGGCTCCATGGCATAGTTATCTGGGGAATCACCGCTCAAACAGGGCAAGCACTGAATGACACGGCTTTCATGTCTTTGCAGGGGAAAATCAAGCGTTTCAACATGGGGCCATAGTCTAAAGGGAGCAGGCGGGCAACCAGGCTCCTCCAATGCAATGTGGCGAGATTGCTCTCGTCACACAATGAAACCAGGTTTACATCCTTGCCTTCCAGAATGTCCTTTTTAAGGTGAGATGGGACCATGTGCAAAGGATTAATAGATTCAATAATCGAAATAGATTCCAATGAATTACCGGGCATATCAGCAAAAGGGTGACTGGCAACAATTGGATTTGTAGCGATCTGGTTGGCACCACTTGCTTCCAATTTATCCAGCCTATCGTTAATTGTGCCGATGGATGACATAAGAGAAGTCATAAAGGCGTGAAAAGCTGGCAACTGGGTCCCAATAGGGCCTTCCCCTGCATCGGAGTTGTCAGTGGTAGTGTTTAAATGTCTAAACAACTCCGCCTTCCTAGCAGTAGCTGGGAGAGGGATGCAGCGTCTTCTAAGTTCTGCAGTGAGACGTGGGATGGTCCATGATCTGAGGAATGAAGGACTATTAACATCTGTTCCAGGCCTAGCGGGCATGCAGGGTAGCGAAAGTTCCTCTCGGATATGAGGAGTATTTGACATAACTGAAAAATATAAGGTAGCTTTAATCAATCACTCTGTAATGAATTGGGTGGGTACTGGTGAGGCTAGCTAGATACCAAGCGGCGAAACAATTATACTTCGTGATAGTGACATATGAGTCCCTGCTAATTGCCAAGTGGCATGAGAGGCACTACCTATGCGTGGGCCCGAGGGGAAAGTATGAGGCCACCAAATACCATGCCATCTATCCTCATCTGCCAATATTCAGTGTGCACTCTGGAACGCCCGCTTCATCTGTAGCAATATGAAATTAACAGCCATACACGACCTCTTCATCTCAAATTCTTTCATACTTCTTGCACTCACTGAGACCTGGCTTTCCCCCTCGAATACTGCTACTCCTGCTTCCACCCCTTTTGACTCGTGTCTTTGACTGCCTCTCTGCTATTTCCAAATTGATGGCTGCTCACTGCCATAAACTGAACCTGTCCAAAACAGAACTTCTGGTCTTCCCTCCCTCAAGTGTTGCTACTCCCCTGTCTGTGTCCCTTCAACTCAATGGCACTACAATCCGCTCTACCTCTAAGTCTCGCTGCCTAGGTGTTCTCTTTGCTCTCCTTCCCCCTTCATGTCCAATTAATTGCCAAATCCTGCCGTTTCCATCTCAAAAATATTGTGCGCATCCGACCCTATTTAACGCCTGATATGGCAAAGGTGCTTTTCCTTGCCGCTGTCCTCCCGCTTTGACTACTGTAATCCGCTTCTCAGTGGTCTTTCATGTTCCCAACTTACCCCATTAGTCTATAATAAATGTGTCGGCGAGGCTCATCTTCCTGTCCGCCCGCACCACCCACGCCTCCACCCTTTGTCAGTCCCTACAATGCCTTCCCATAAGATATGACTCAATTTAAGATCCTGATACTTCCTTACAAATCGCTACACAATGCTGCTCCAACCTACTTAGTTATGTTATGGTGGGCTACAATTCTCCCACACTCCTAGAACAAATAACTGTAAAGGAGATAGTGTAGATATGCTTCTCTCCCTTCAATGTACCTTTTACCTATCCTCCCTGCCCCTGCCCTGTCCTTTACTTCCTTTGAAGTTCATATGGTCTGTCAATTTAAACCCACTCCTCTAAGAATTTATCGCCCCCCCAGTCATCCTAGGCTATTCATTAAACACTTTTCTTCCTGGCTATCCCATATCCACTCCTCTAGCACTCCTTCCCTCATTCTTGAGGATTTTACTCTATCCAATCAACAACCCTAACTGCCTTGATACTTCTCGTCTGCTCTCTTTCACCTCCTCTGTTGGACTCACACAGTGGTCTAATTCATCAACTCATACAGCCAGAAACACTCTTGACCTCATCTTTACCAACCTCTGTACCACCTCTAATCTCTCCAATGTTCCATTTCCTCTGATCACCATCCGCATACCCCGTACCCAAAGTACACCACCCTCAACACAACAGTCTTGCAGAAACCTCCATTGTCTTGACCTACAGCAATTCTCCACCAACCTCCAAAGTCTTTCACCCATCTCAAATCTCACCTGCCCTAACACTGCAACCTCCCTCTACAACTCCACTCTCACCTAGACATCATGGCATCTCCTGCACTTAAATGCACTAAATACAACCCTGGCACACCAAGCTGACCGGATACCTCCAAAAATGTTCCAGAAATGCTGAACGCTGCTGGAGAGTCACACTGTACGTCTGACTTCCTCCACCATAAATTTATGCTCTCCTACTTATGCGCTCCTACAGTTTTGCTCTTTCGTCTTCAATAGAACACTACTTCAATACACTCAAAACCACACTCTCCCGCGAGCCCAAACTACTGTTTCATGCGTTTAACTTTCTTCTGTGCCCTGTCATGCCGCCTCCTCCTACCAACTTGACTACCACAAACTTTGCAACTCACTTCACTGAGATTTCTAGAACCAGGGAAGAAATCTCTCATCTCTCTCCATGCACTACCAATTTTTCCCCTAACCAGACTCCGTCGGCTGTCCTAGGCTTTAGGTTCCTGCTCTGTTTCATTCCTCTGGCCCCACCACCTGTTACCTCGATCCTATTCCTTTGTATCTCATCCGCACTTCGTCTCCTTCTCTTGCTCTGCCTCTCACTAAAATTTTCAATCTCTCCCTTTCCTTTGGCACATTTCATGTAACCTTCAAGCATGTAACTGTAACCCAGATTCTGAAAAAGCCCAACCTTGACCCTAATTCCCTGTCCAACTACCGCCCTATCTCGCTACTGCTGTTTGTCTCCAAGATCCTTGAAAGAGTTGTATATGCGAGATATGGATGTGAGACATACTTCCTCGAATCCAACTCTCTGCTTGACCCGCTTCAATCTGGATTCTGTGCTCGTCACTCTGTTGAAACAGCTGTGACCAAAGTATCCAATGACCTTATAACTGAAAAATCCCATGGCCATTACTCTTTCCTAATTCTCCTAGACCTTTCTGCTGCTTTTGACACTGTTGGTCATCAACAGCTTCTTCTCATCCTCCATAATCTCTGTCTACGAGATACCGCTCTCTCCTGGTGCTCTTCCTACCTGTCCCAGCGCTCATTCAGTATTTCTTTCTCTGGCTCTGCCTCTTCTCCCAAATACTTCTCTGTTGGTGTTCCCCAAGGGTCTGTCCTTGGACCCCTATTGTTCATAATCTACACTGCCTCACTTGGTAAACTAATCAGCTCCTTTGGCTTCCAGTATCATTTCTATGCGGGTGACACGCAAATTTATCTGTCCGCCCCTGATTTCTCACCACCCCTTTTGACTTGTGTCTCTGACTGCCTCTCTGCTATTTCCAAATTGATGGCTGCTCACTGCCATAAACTGAACCTGTCCAAAACAGAACTTCTGGTCTTCCCTCCCTCAAGTGTTGCTACTCCCCTGTCTGTGTCCCTTCAACTCAATGGCACTACAATCCGCTCTACCTCTAAGTCTCGCTGCCTAGGTGTTCTCTTTGCTCTCCTTCCCCCTTCATGTCCAATTAATTGCCAAATCCTGCCGTTTCCATCTCAAAAATATTGTGCGCATCCGACCCTATTTAACGCCTGATATGGCAAAGGTGCTTTTTTCCTTGCCGCTGTCCTCCCGCTTTGACTACTGTAATCCGCTTCTCAGTGGTCTTTCATGTTCCCAACTTACCCCATTACAGTCTATAATAAATGTGTCGGCGAGGCTCATCTTCCTGTCCGCCCGCACCACCCACGCCTCCACCCTTTGTCAGTCCCTACAATGCCTTCCCATAAGATATGACTCAATTTAAGATCCTGATATTTGCTTACAAATCGCTACACAATGCTGCTCCAACCTACTTAGTCTCAATAATACACAAATATGCCCCATATAGGGGGGTGTGGCCAACTGACAAAGGGAATGGCCGCATGTTAGAGCAGCTCCGGGCAAAGCAGGCACATAATACCACACAGAGGACTCTACAAGCCGAAATGGGGAATCCCAAAAGGACCACAACACCCACACAAGCTCCGGGAAGACCCCGGCGGGTAAAACGGGCTCTGTCCCCAAATTGTTTAAAGAGTATGCCCAGCGGCATCTAAAGCCTCAGCAAGCTCTACAGACCTCGACATCTAATCAGAAACTTACCTTCCAAAGGAGATCTTATCGACATGCTGGGCAAACTGGAAGCTACCTTTCAACGCAAGATGAACAGTGTAAGGAAACCAAGTGCATTTAAACCTCAATCGGTAGTTTCCTCCCGAACCGGCAGAGCCTAGGTAATATAGCCCTCCGTTCGGTAGTTATGGTAGATGAATCCCAATTGTAATTCCAATAGTGTCCCTGGATAATTCCCACAGTAAAACACACGAACTCCCAAACAGCATACGTAGTCAGAAGAAGGGTACAAAGATGAACTAAAGGTTTATTGACAGGCATGCTCTTTTTATGGGATTCTGCCCACGCAAGGGAGCCTCCCATATAATTAGCTATACATCCAATCCTAACAATATACATACTGTACATCTCCTCCCCTCAGATAACCATTAAACACAATTAAAACGTAACAGAACTTCCCCAGAGTTTGGATGTACCCCAACGACTTGTCCCCAGGTAGCTGTTCTCTGGGGGACCAACATATAAAAAAACTCAGTTCATTCGGTTCAGCCGTTCGGGAGATATGGGACTTAGAAGTTTTGACCGACTGCACAGGCAAAGTAGCCGAAAACAGTTCCATGAATTCTGGCCCTGCAGTCGGTCTTAGGTCGCATGAAAAACCTCCCGAACGGCTGGCCATCCAGCTACCAGCTACCATCCTTGGTTCGCTTGATTCCCCATCCGTTAGTAAGTCTTTCTACCGAACGCCCGGTCGTTCGGTAGTTTGGAAGAGGGTTTACCGAAGGTCTGGAGGCTTCAGCGGTGTTCGCCTATTTGAGTGTCCGTTTTCAGTTCCAGACACTCAACGGCAAACACCACTGTTCGGGAGCTAAAATGGCCGCGAACACGTGGAAGTCCCGAAATGGCGGCGAGACATGCCGTTCGTGCAGAACTTCTGTCAAACGTAATCCAGCCAGCAAAGAGGTACAGTCTGTATAATGGGCAACAGGGTGGTCTGGATTCAGTAGTTTTACCTACCGAATGCCATAGGGTCCAGTAACTCATCTATTCTGGGCATGGGGTATGCATCCGTTATGGTGCAGTCGTTGAGCCTCCGGTAGTCTACACAGAAGCGTGTGGTGCCATCACGCTTCGGTACTAGTACTACCGGAGATGCCCAAGGGCTTTGAGAGGGTTCTATTACACCTAACTTGAGCATGTCGGTAATTTCTGCCAGCATGCTCTCACGCACGGCCTCGGGAATACAGTATGGTTGCTGCCGTAGTGGCGTCTCTCCCTGGGTTTCTACCCGGTGTACCGCAGCGGAGGTATACCCTGGGATGGCAGAAAACATGATCTGGTATTCCCGGAGCAGGCCGGACGCTTCCTGTCGCTCTAGAGGTTGTAGGTTCTGACCAAGGCTGACCTGGTCAATACTGCAGGGTGAGGGGTCTAACAGATCGGGGAGCGGGAGTCCCTCGCTATCTTCGGAAGAGGGGGCGCATACGGTGCCGACATCTTCCGTTCATTCGTAGTAAGGCTTTAACATGTTTACATGGAAGACTTTGGTCAGTCTTTCATCTGAACATTTACTTACAATGTAGGTGGTATCGCTTATTCGCTCTACCACCTTAAAGGGTCCCTGCCAAGCCGCCTGGAGCTTATCCTTCTTGGCGGGTCTCAAAGCTAGCACTTTTTGGCCCAAGTCTAAGACTCTCTCTCGGGCACCCCTGTCGTAGCACTTCTTTTGGCAGTCCTGGGCCGCCTGCAGGTTCTCCCGAACTGATTCGGTGAGAGTCCGCAGCAGGTGGCGGAATTCCAGTACGTACTGGACTATAGGGATCCCCCCCATCATCCATGTTGCCCTCCCAGTGCTCCCGTACGAGATCCAGGGGGCCCCGAACTTTTCTCCCGAACAGGAGTTCGAAGGGGGAAAACCCCGTGGATGCCTGGGGCACCTCACGATAGGCAAACAGAAGATGGGGAAGATACCTCTCCCAGTTCCTGCAGGACTCTGCGAACGTTTTTAGCATTTGCTTGAGCATGCCATTAAAACGTTCACAGAGACCGCTGGTCTGAGGGTGATATCGGGCGCTAAAGAGGGCTTTCACTCCACAGCTCTGCCACAGCTGTTGTGTCAGGAGAGCTGTGAACTGAGTCCCTCTGTCGGATAGGATCTCCTGGGGAAAACCTACCCGGGAGAATATTGTGACCAGGGCCTCGGCTACGGTTTCAGCCTCTATATTGGGGAGGGCCACGGCTTCGGGGTACCGAGTGGCATAGTCCACTACGGTGAGTATGAACTTTTTACCAGACTGACTGGGCCGACTGAGGGGTCCTATTAAATCTACCGCTACCCAGTGGAACGGCTCCTCTATGATGGGTAACGGGTGAAGTTTCGCTTTTTGGTTGTCACCCCGTTTCCCTATTTTCTGGCAAACGTCACAGGTCCTGCAATAGTATTTGAGGCCTTGAGTGACCCTGGGCCAGAAGGTGGTTTGGCTCAGCCGGTCTCTAGTTTTCTTAACCCCTAAATATCCGGCTAGGGGAATATCATGGCTGAGTCTTAATAACTCAGCCCGAAACTTGCGGGGCACTACTAGCTGCCTTTTAGTAACCTGGGCGGTTCCGTGTCCCGCCCCATCCGTCACCCTATACAACAGTCCCTTGTGCCACTCAAACTTTTCGTGGGGGTTGTCGCCCCTATTGTTCCCTACTGCTTTTCTATACCCGTCTAGAGTGGGGTCAGTCCTTTGTTCCTGCTCAAACCCCTGGGGAGTATCCCAGAACGGGGAAGGAGGGTCGGGTAAAGGGGGGATTTCAACTCCTACCTGGGTTTCCTCAGAGTGCGGCGGTGCTTCCAGTCTGGCTTGAGCTCGGGTGGTAACCAGATAGGCTTCGGATGCGGTGTCTCGGGCTAGCTGGGAAGTTAAACAGCCCACATCATTCCCCAACAGTACTTCGGCTGGTAGCTCCTGCATAATGCCAACCTCTAGTTGTTTAGATCCCGAGCCCCAATCCACAAGGACTTTAGCCGTAGGTAGTTTGTGAATGGCACCCCCGGCTACTCTTACTGCCACAGTGCGGCCCGTGTGAGTTTCGGCCTTGACAGTGTGAGGTTGAACCACAGTTAACGTGGCCCCAGAGTCTCTTAAGGCGCGGTCCCCCACCCCGTCTACAGTAATCCATTGACGGTGGTGGTCCCGGTTGTCACCCCCGGCTTGCACGGGGTTGACTTCGTGCAACACACTCCATTGTACCTCGTGGGTAGGTACCCTGCTGTACACAATGAGCAGCGGCCCTGGGTTGGGACTGTGGATGTTGCCTTTCCCAGCTTCCCTGGTTTAAACGTGGGCACTGGTTTTTAAAGTGTCCTGGCTGTTTGCAGTAGTGACACACTGCAGGTTGTCGGGGTGCTGCTGCTGGGTTGTGTGGCGGATTACTCAGGGGGGCTCTAGGTGGTGCAGCCGTGGTTGGGGCTGAATAAGGCTGTTTAAACACAGGTCGGCTCACCCCTTGTTCTCGCCTCCGGTTATCCTGGTATTCATCTGCCAGTCTTGCTGCCTCCTCCACAGTTTTAGGCTTCCTGTCTTTAACCCAGTCCTTGATATCCTCTGCAGTATGGTTAAAAAATTGTTCTAATAGGAGGCATTGTAAAGCATCCTCCAGAGTGGTTGCTTGGCAGCCCTTCATCCAATTTCGGGCTGCCCTGTGTAGCCGGAATGCCCATTCAGTATGGGTATCCCTCCCTGTTTTCCTCAGTTCCCGGAATTTCTTCCTGTATGCCACAGGGGTAACTGCATATCTAGCCAACAAAATGTCTTTTATTTTCCCATAATTATAAATATCCTCATCAGGTACTGCTCGTGCCGCTTCTGATGCTCTGCCTGACAACTTGCTGCTCAGTACTGCAGCCCATTTGGTGGAGTCTAATCCCTCCAGTGCACATTGCCTTTCAAAGTCCTGCAGATAACTATCAATCTCCATCTCATTGTCATTAAAGCTTTTAAATGCAGCATAATTTACCTTTTTCGGCATGTCATTTGTACTTCCCGGGGAGTGCAGCAAATCCCCCTGTAGCAGTCTGTCACGGTCATCTCGCTTCTTCTGTGATTGCCTGGCTTGTGCCATGACCTGCAGAACCGCCTCTGTTGCTGGGTTAGGTCCCAATAAACTGAGCATCCACTTGATGTCTTTCTGCATCTCAGTTTCTTCCTCACGCTCCATTTCTGTAGTACCGGTCCTGTCGCACTGTAACAGCTCTGCAATTAACGTGGTTTTTGTTTTGTTGCTTGCTATTACGCCTCGAGCTTCCAGTAAATCCTTGAGCGTGGTTCTCTTAAGCTGTTGGTACTGCTGAGCCATTCATTCCTTTGCTTGCTTTAAAACGTCCGTTCGGGATTCGAATCCCGCCGCTTGCCACCAGTTGTAAGGAAACCAAGTGCATTTAAACCTCAATCGGTAGTTTCCTCCTGAACCAGCAGAGCCTAGGTAATATAGCCCTCCGTTCGGTAGTTGTTGGGGATAAAATCAGCCTGGCCCTTTGTGGATGATGGATATTTGCCAACTCATACAGAGCTCTGGAAATTGGAAATGAATAGCAGAGACGTGTTCAATAACCAATTCAAATTGTATTCATACGTCAGTTATATTTATACCCCATTTTCATAGCAGGATGGGAGGGGGAAAAATGAGCATATGGGCGTGACAATGACATTGTTTTTCACAAGTTATAAACAGCTGTTTTTAGTTATAATTCGATGTTACATAATGTATGCATATTGGATAAAACCCAGATGATTACAAATACCGAAATCTTGGACAATTAACAAGGTCATTCCAGAATCCTTATCATGTCATGTCATGTAAATAACAAAATCATGTTCCAATAACATTTCCTGTAAATAGATAAGTCATTGTGACATGAGATACAATTCCAAATTTATTCTTGATTCAAATTAACCCTTACATGAACAGTTAGGATATAGAGCAAAATGGATATTCATATCCTACAATTCCTCTCTTTAGATCATATCGTGATCTACCTTATGGAATATCCATGGGAGGCCTGCGGCAGAGAAACGAAAGGAGGTATATTCAGGCGTGCTAATCACGTCTGCGGGACTTTCCTTATTTCTTCACCTCGATTTCCCCCATTTGCTCTATGCCGTAGGTTTTCCCTTTAAGAGGAGATCGAGCTGTCGATTTTCAGCTTCTGTAATCATCTGTTGTACACATCTTTTAAGTGTACAAGTTAAATATTTCAAACAGCTGACATCTTAACCAATTTTAAACATACTGCACATCATGTTATCTGTAACTTGAGCCTTGGATCAAAACAGGCAAAGTGTATTATTCCTAACAACGGGAATATTATTATTATAATTCACAACGTAAACACATATAATCAAAAATGGGAATAAAATCTATTTCCCCTCTTTGGACCAGGGTCTTGGATTACCAGTCCACCCAGTGAACTTGGGCCAGGTCAAAAATCCCAGTGGCAAAAACTCATAATTGAGAAAAAAAGCACATCTGGGTAAATTCTAAGTGAGGGCCATGACTGTGTAAACATGTCATCCCCTCACGTTGACAGCATTAGTGACTTATAAAACCTGCACTATGTAAGTAAATAGCTCAGGTATCGGGATTGGGAAACACTTCTTGATTAGTTTGAAAAGGCCACTTACATATTAAATCATAAGATCATTTCTAATCAGTTTGCAATTCTAGCAATAATCCCAATCATGACCTTGCGTCCTATGCCTCCTAATCAAATCCCTATTTCGATAGTCCAGTCATATCCACACTTAATACATTGGAATCCATCCTTGGTACACTCAACATACATCAATGACACACATAGTACATCCATGCCTGAGTAAGCTAACACTTCCTCTCTCTCCGGCTAACTCTACAAAAATAAAAATAACAAAATAGTTCAATAGTCCAGCATAGTCCAGAAAAATATTATAAGTCTTTCAAGGAGTATAAAGAATCTTAGACACCATAAACTTTGTTCCATAATCTTAGACACCATAACATAGCTAAGGGTAGCAATATGGCTGACAACAAGACAATGTCAGCTTCCACATAGTTCTTAATTCTTCTGTTTGCTGGATGTTCACCACAATACTCTGTGCAACACCCCAATTGTTGAAAGGGTAATACAGAAATAGCGGCATTAGACAGCACTGCATCTTCAGGACTTTCCAAGTTAGTTTATGTCCTCATAAGTAAGCATCTCAGTTTCTTCGGCCAGCATGGTTTTTGACCAAACAGATTTAATTGCAAAAAAACGTAGGTCAGCCAGAGAGATTGGTGTGTAGTCCCAAATATCAGGCAGCACAAATACTCCAGTACAGTCTCTATAATCATACAAACACAAGGATCAGTACGACATCAATAAATTAATTATCTAGGCTAAACTCAAATTAGAGACTAAAGTTAAACTCTTAACTAGTGTAACATGTACGTCTCTCAGTTTTGTTTATGTCCTTTATAAAATTTTAATACATAATTTCCCTTTAAAATGCCTTGTATGGATGAGAGAAGCACTCATTCTATATAAATGCTTGTTGAGTACTAAAACACTAACATATACATATTGGTATAATTCCCAATAAAATGCTGTTCTTAAACTTAAACCTTGATTTGATAATCTCAATTAATTACTTTAATAAAATTTTGTGGACCCTGATAACATCTTTGGAAACCCAAACCTTTTATAGATCCCGATGTGTGTGATCATGTTTTAATACATGTTGGAACCTCCATACAGTTATCCCACTTAAACAATATATTTTTTTCAGAACAACTAGGAATGAAATAGGAGAAACAAAATAAATTACTATTGTTCTAAAGTGCTTTGTTTAATACAAGTTTAGGAAGAGTTGTCTTGCTGTGTTGCAAGTGGCCTCTGATAAGGAAGGGACAGCAAACTGTAGACATATGTTATATTAAGTTGCTCTCACTTGTCAGGTCTTGGAAACCCACTTAATTTATTGCAGATGCCTCTATTATACCACTTTACAAATTGACTAAGCATACTTATTATCCTATTTTATTTTAGTTATTTCACATTGCACAGCCTATGCAAACAATGTCTAGGTCCCAACTTCAGCTTGTACATCCTCTAAGAGCCAGCATTAATACTGTTTTATCTATCAAAACTATATATAAAGTATTAAAAACATGAACCATCTGTGTATTAGGCTGAGGTTGTTGGGTGTGGGTATAGCTTGAAAGTTGTGGTTGGTATTGAGGAACCTGCCAGGGTGGGAGTCCTTGAATGCCAGCTGGGCCAGGAGAACACAAGCACCTTGGGGTGAATCCCTGCTACCCACAATTAAAACAGTGCTGAAGTTACCATCTCTACAAAAGTTAAATCCTTTGATCAAATTCTCTACCTCTGCCTCTAAAACTTTTCTGATTCAATCTATCACCTCCAAACTTTCTTTGTCTCGCCTGCTTAAGATCACAATCCTTTTGTGACCGATACAACATACTTTTCCCTCTTTCTTTATATCCAAAACAACCTGCTGTATCTTTCTCATGAATCTTCCCAAGAAATTCAGTTCAAAGAGGGCCAGTCACAGACCAACAGTTTGACCAAAAGTGAACAAGGAGGAAGCATATTCCATATGAAGGTCGAGATGACTTAACTCACACCCCCTCTTTGTGTACACCTATTTGTGTACCACACAGATATAATATTAATAAGCTTTTGAAGATTTATTGTGTTTGTATAGCACGGTTGTCTAGGGGTGTATACATAAACAGTGAAAGCAGAGTCTTCATATGGGGTTTGCAATACTGACAGTCTGGGTCATAGGTGTAATACAGACATGCGGTTAGGAACTTTTCCATTGTCAGAACACTAATATATTGCAAATATTAAAATCATATTGCAGCTGTTTCCTATACCTGCAAGGATATGGTTGTCCCACTTCTGACACCAATTTGTTGGGGATAAAATCAGCCTGGCCCTTTGTGGATGATGGATATTTGCCAACTCATACAGAGCTCTGGAAATTGGAAATGAATAGCAGAGACGTGTTCAATAACCAATTCAAATTGTATTCATACGTCAGTTATATTTATACCCCATTTTCATAGCAGGATGGGAGGGGGGAAAATGAGCATATGGGCGTGACAATGACATTGTTTTTCACAAGTTATAAACAGCTGTTTTTAGTTATAATTCGATGTTACATAATGTATGCATATTGGATAAAACCCAGATGATTACAAATACCGAAATCTTGGACAATTAACAAGGTCATTCCAGAATCCTTATCATGTCATGTCATGTCATGTAAATAACAAAATCATGTTCCAATAACATTTCCTGTAAATAGATAAGTCATTGTGACATGAGATACAATTCCAAATTTATTCTTGATTCAAATTAACCCTTACATGAACAGTTAGGATATAGAGCAAAATGGATATTCATATCCTACAGTAGTTATGGTAGACGAATCCCAATTGTAATTCCAATAGTGTCCCTGGATAATTCCCACAGTAAAACACACGAACTCCCAAACAGCATACGTAGTCAGAAGAAGGGTACAAAGATGAACTAAAGGTTTATTGACAGGCATGCTCTTTTTATGGGATTCTGCCCATGCAAGGGAGCCTCCCATATAATTAGCTATACATCCAATCCTAACAATATACATACTGTACATCTCCTCCCCTCAGATAACCATTAAACAATTAAAACGTAACAGAATTTCCCCAAAGTTTGGATGTACCCCAATGACTTGGGGTACCGACATAATTTTAGGTAGCTGTTCTCTGGGGGACCAACATATAAAAAAAACTCAGTTCATTCGGTTCAGCCGTTCGGGAGATATGGGACTTAGAAGTTTTGACCGACTGCACGGGCAAAGTAGCCGAAAACAGTTCCATGAATTCTGGCCCTGCAGTCGGTCTTAGGTCGCATGAAAAACCTCCCGAACGGCCGGCCATCCAGCTACTATCCTTGGTTCGCATGATTCCTCATCCGTTAGTAAGTCTTTCTACCGAACGCCCGGTCGTTCGGTAGCTTGGAAGGGGGTTTACCGAAGGTCTGGAGGCTTCAGCGGTGTTCGCCTATTTGAGTGTCCGTTTTCAGTTCCAGACACTCGACGGCAAACACCGCTGTTCGGGAGATAAAATGGCCGCGCACATGTGGAAGTCCCGAAATGGCGGCGAGACATGCCGTTCGTGCAGAACTTCTGTCGAACGTAATCCAGCCAGCAAAGAGGTACAGTCTGTATAATGGGCAACAGGGTGGTCTGGATTCAGTAGTTTTACCTACCGAATGCCATAGGGAACATTACTATTAAACAAAGGAATACAAAATGTCAATTTACAGCATAAGAGGGGCATTTCTTCACAGACAGCCTGGGAACCGAGATCTGGAAGGTAGGCCTAAGGGTCCAGGAACTGGAAGATGACAGGGGCACTATACAGGCCCAAATACAGCCCCTGACATCCAGGATTGACAGGCAAGATTTCCAAATGTCACAGTACCAACGGTCCATAGACGACAGACAACAGAGGGTGGTGGAACAACTTGCGGATCAGGGGCTTGCCAGAGGTGGAAGGGGAAGACACCAGATCTATCCTGCAGGAGCTTTTTAATTTGATACTGGGCCAGTCAACAGACTCACCAGTCTTACTAGACAAGGCACACCGCTAGCTAAGGCCTAAAACCAACGCAGGGGAGGCCCCCAGGGGACATAATATGCAGACTGCAGTACTTCGTTGCCAAACAAAATATACTGAGAAAACTGCGGGACACCAACCCGCCACTGCTATTCCACGGGCACGAAGTCCAAATATACCAGGACCTCTCATGGTTAACACTCCAAGCAAGGTGAACTCTTAAACCAATTAAGAGCCAGAGCCATCAGGTACAGATTGGGGTTTCCCTTTTCCCTCCTCGACACTCACAGGGGAGCCACCCACACGATCACATCGCACCAGGATGTAACTCCGTTTTTACAAGCGCTGGACCTCACCGAGGTGCGAATCATGGACTGGTATGCCCCGGACCCAGCACAGCTAACCAACAAACGCCCCCATGGCCAAAGATGGCGCCCACCACAAAAGAAGCAAAGAACCGCGCCACCAAGATGACAGACGCCTAGACTCGACAAGCACAGAGTAAACCCCCAAGGCAGAGGTACGCAGGAGATCCAGAGGAATTTGCATACAGCCACCGATCACACCTTGCCAAACTTTTCAAGCCTTGCCCCCACATGGACGACCTCCCCCCCTTTAAGCCCATCGATCTGGACACTACAGCAGACTCTTATCTCCTGAGCTTTCACCTAACAGCGCCAACATAGCAACCTTAAGCAGTTAAAAGAGACAAACATTACCCTGTACTTTCACATCCCAGAGACGAAACCCACGTGAACCAGCGTTCAGCCACACAAGCCAATGTGGGCGCCCGCAATATGGGACTTGCTGTACCTTAGAACACTCTCTAGGGCACAATCCCACGGAATTCCCACCTTACAGGTCGTATAACTGCCCACAACACCCATCACTTGCATAGCAATGTAATGTTACATGTTTTACTGTAATGTCTTTTATTACTAGCATGCACAGGGTTTGCAAATTCTCCCCTAAGGGGCTAACTCAGGAAAATGTTCGGGGATGCTAACGCTTACACCACCAGACAAGGTACATTAATGATAGGGAGACACAGCTCATGGTGGGGGGGGGGGGAGGTGTGTAAGGGGATAAGATTAGGGATGGAAAGGCTACACAATCTCGTACATGGGGGACAGCCCCACATATCCACCTCTGGATCGTGTGCCTACAATACACACGATCCAGAGGTGAAGTTCACCTATATAAGCCACTAGTGCCTGCACACCCACTGGCTTTCATATATATATATATATAAATAAGCAAATAATCCACACACATAATTGTAACTTGACAACGACTTTATAGATAAACCAATAAGCGCGCAACTCTCAACACCCACACAGCCACCAAATCAGTGCGCTCAACACCACCCCCTCTACCCCACTGGCGGTGTCATACAACCAATACTGACCCTCTGTGGTATCTGGAACACTGCAGAGGCCGACATCAGCCCATACCAGTTCACAGGGTCACCGAGCACCCTAGAACTGAGCTTTTGTACATAGTTTTCTTTGTTATTTACTGCAACCTCTGGTTACGACACGAACCTAACTACACGCTGAACCTTAGGGGACAAACGCTATTGTTGAGAGGGTTACACCATACTATCCTCTGTATACCATTCCCCTCACACCCACATCACCTCCCAGTGGCCAGGACGGCTCCGCTGGCCTCTATCACCGTCCACACACACAATGCTCAGGGCCTCAACACCCCCGAGAAACGCCACCTAGCCCTGGCAGACTACCACAAACAGAAAGCAGAGGTGGTGTTTATCCAAGAGACTCACTTCCGAGCAGACTCCGCTCCCTCATTTACAAACAATAGATACCCAACTTCCCTGGGTCAAAATCCAGGGGGGTAGCAATCTTACTGAACTCCCGTCTCCCCTTCACATACAAGGAACATATTGCAGACGAGCAGGGGAGATTCATATTCTTGAAGGGGACGGTAGGTAGCACTGCGACTACATTCGCGAATGTCTACCTGCCCAATAGGAAACAACCCTCTGCTCTCCACAAGATACTCAAAAAGCTGGAAACCTTTGCTGAGGGTCTCATAATCCTAGGGGGGGGATTTAAATTTCTCACTAGACAGCACGCTAGACACCACCTCCCGAGCCCACTCTTACCTATCCGCTACTAGGGCCCACACCCAACGTCTCCTAGACTCACATCAATTGTACAATTGTTGGAGGTCATGTCACCCACCAAAAAGGGACTACTCATTACTCTCACACAACAGGCTTATACTCGAGGATTAAAGGCAAAATTTATATCAAACCACACAACGTGAAATAGTGATAATAAATGTATACAAATATACAACCTGGACTTGACAATGTAATCAGGTGATATCTAAAAGCATAAAATAAAATACAACATAGTGTAATCTGTAATAAGAAAATGTGAAGTAGGGCAAAGCAGACTGTCACTCACATTTGGCAGAGCCGTCCCAGGCTCTATATAGCAGACCCAAGGGTGCCAATACAGGCTAACGGAATCCCAAAGAGTAGATGGAGAAAATTTTGAGAAAAAAATATATGTATTTATTAAAGATAAAAAATTATTACAAAACTCAAGGTACTAGGGGAGTGGAATCAAAAAAAATATACAAGCAAAAGGATATCCACTTACCCCAAATATAATGACCAAGAGCAGACAAACAAAATAATAACAAGCTAAAATAAAATACAGCTGAAAAATAAAAGAATAGCAGCAGACACGTTTCGGCTTAGAAGCCTTCTTCAAGTGCGAATGTTGTGATCTTCGGAGCTTGTTTAAGTACACCGTATAATTACAGTCACATGTGCGTGGTCTCCGTTCAATTTCGTCACTTCCGGTATTTTCGTTTTTCGGCATTTGGAACGCATGGTGGAACGCAAACATAACCATGCCATATTCTACCGCCGGTTGAAAAGTCTATGATATGTTGTATTTGGACTCAGGACAAACAGAACAATAAGTATTAGAAAAAAAGGAATGATTCTCTCATTACGTATCTAAAATTAGTATATTAAATATATACATAAAAATATGAGGGAAAAAAGCATAAAAAAGAAATAATACAGATGTAATAAAGGTGATAAGAGTTGACATAGTTAGGAAGTTAGTAAAAACAATAAAAACATTTTTAAAAATCAATTTTAAAAAATAGGAATTTTTTCCAATATTATATATTTTTTTCCTATGTATTTTTTAATAAGCTATACAAATATATATAAAATATTATAAAAAATATATAATATAAAATATAACAAAATATATAAACTATATATTATTAATCTAAAAATTGACTGAATTCAAAATCTAAATTAAGTCAATTAGGGGATAATTAATCTACTTCAAAAATCCATTTACTTTCTATCTTAGCCAACTCTTTAACATTATTTTCACCTCTCCAATTTTTTTCCTTTTTAAAAATAGCCATAAAACATAGTACAGATGGATCACTTCTATGTTTTTCAGCAAAATGTGCTGACACACTATGCTTTAGATATCCCCTCTGGATATTGTGCTCCGCAATTCTGTTTTTTTAAAGCTCTAGTAGTCATTCCAATATATTGCAGACTACATGGGCACCAGAGGAGATATATAACATTAGTCGATTGACAAGTTAAGATCTGGCGAATAGAAAAAAAGACGATGGTTATGACAAGAAGTAAAAGAGGTGATTTTTTGTTTTTTAAAAAGAGTTTTTTTACACGCCACACAAGATTTACAAGGATAAAAACCTTGTTCTAAATTAAAAAGATTTTTATTCTTTTTATCTTTAATAAAGCTAGTGGTCAGATGTTGTTTTACATTTTTAGCACCTCTATATATTATGGTTGGTTTTTCTCCTATAATATTCTTAAGGACTGGATCTGATCTAAGAATGTGCCAGTATTTATTAATAATATGTTTAACTTGTCTAGCATTTTCATTATAGTTTAAAACAATAGGAACAGTCAAAGACATATCGTTCTTTGTTATTATAGATTTCTTTTTTGGTTTTAAAATCTCTTCTTTATCCTTAGTTTTCTTGATAAAAAGATCTAAAGATCTGGAATCAGTTTTTCTCCACTAACCTAGTTTTTAAAAATTGTGCTTGTTCCTCAAATATTTTTGTATCGCCAAAATTTTTATATAATCGCAAAAATTGGCTGTTTGGCATATTGTGTAGCCATGGGCCATAGTGACAACTGGATGTATCGATGTATCCATTGACATCAACTTTTTTGAAAAATGTCATGGTGTGAATAGCCTGGTTTTCAATATATATAAACAAATCCAGAAAACTAATACCAGTAGTACTATGTTCACTTGTGATACGTATATCAGAATTATTTTCATTAAGGAAATTAACAAAAAGTTGAAGAGATACCTCATCTCCTTGCCAGATGAAAAAAATATCATCTATGTACCTGCGATAGAGAACCAGATTTTGCACCCAGCGTGCCTCGGAGAGAAAAGAGTTTTCCCACCCTGCCATAAAAGATTGGCATAGCTGGGCGCAAATCTGGTCCCCATCGTGGTACCTTTAAGTTGTAAAAAAAAAATTATCAAACCAGAAATAGTTATGATGAAGGATAAGTGTGATACTGTCCATAATGAAAGGGATTTGTTCTTCATGCATGTCACTTTGGTGTCTTAAAAAATACTTCTTATACAGCTGTATTCTATTTTGGATTCCACTCCCCTAGTACCTTGAGTTTTGTAATAATTTTTTATCTTTAATAAATACATATATTTTTTTCTCAAAATTTTCTCCATCTACTCTTTGGGATTCCGTTAGCCTGTATTGGCACCCTTGGGTCTGCTATATAGAGCCTGGGACGGCTCTGCCAAATGTGAGTGACAGTCTGCTTTGCCCTACTTCACATTTTCTTATTACAGATTACACTATGTTGTATTTTATTTTATGCTTTTAGATATCACCTGATTACATTGTCAAGTTCAGGTTGTATTTTTGTATACATTTATTATCACTATTTCACGTTGTGTGGTTTGATATAAATTTTGCCTTTATTACTCACGTTTTTTTGTGTTCGGGAAAACACTTTTATATCGACCACTACTTTTATCTTTATATTCACAAAGCGCCTATACACTATTCACTTGTTTTTCTTATTATACTCGAGGATTGACCTGTTTTTCCTCCCTCATAGGTTCCTCACTCTGGTATCCTCATGCACATACGCCCCAATCACCTGGTCTGACCATGCTCCCCTAGCTATGATTATCAACATTCAGTCACTACATGCAACAAGGTCCCAGTGGAAACTAAATGAAACACTCTTAAACCACCCCAAAATACGCACCCACATCTCCACAGAACTGGACCAATTTTTCTCCCTCAATCAGCATCCCGGCTCAACGTACCCGACTATTTAGGAGGCACACAAATGTACGATTAGGGGCACACTCATTCAGCTAGCCTCCACGCATAAAAAGCAACGGAATAACCACATAACACGACTCCTCCGAGAAATCAGAGATCTAGAAACAACACACAAAGCTAATCTGACCTTAGACACCTACAAAACGCTAGTCAAAAAGAGGACAAAGCTTAACATTCACTTAAACACAAAAACTAAACGCAAACTGACCCCAACAAGGAGCTAATACTATGCACAAGGAGGCAAAAGCGGTTGCCTCCTGGCACTCGCGTTGAAAAAGCAAAGGGAAACTAGCTTTATAGCTTCTATACAAAACAAGGAGGGCAAAACATCTCATGCCAGATAACCAAAGCCTTCCATGAATTCTACTCTCCACTCTACAACCTAAGAACAACTTCCCCTCCACTAGCTGAAATCCAGGAGTTCCTCGCAAACAATCTCGTCCACCATCCCAACCAACCTTAGGCACTCACTAGACCAACCCATTACCATTCAGGAATTTCAGGAGGCAAACAAACACATGCCACATGCCAGATGGTTATACCACAAAATATTACAAAACATTCTCAACACTACGGAAGCGCTACGGAATCTGTTGGCGCTATATAAATGACAATAATAATAATAATAATAACACCTAGCGCACCCCTTTCTTAATTCGTTCAACTCTCTACTGCAAAGGACTACCCTCCCTCCACAAGCGCTGAATGCCACAATTACAGTCAAACCCAAACCAGGGAAAGATCTAACACAGTGCGGAAGATACAGGCCAATATCAACATAGACCTCAAAATATTCACAAAAATTCTATCAAATCGCCTTTGTCCACTGCTCACAGACCTAATACACCCAGACCAGTCGGGATTCGTGCCAGGCAGGGAAGCCAAAATTGGATGAGATGGCTGGAAGCTATATACTCCAAACCAACAGCACATATACGCATCAACGGCCAGCTATCGGACCCAGTCCGGATTTCCAACGGCACGAGACAGGGGTGAGCCCCGTCACCTCTGCAATTTGTACTGGTCCTGGAACCATTCTTGCAGGGAATCAGAGATAACACACACATTTGAGGTATCCAAGTAGGCGACATAATCCATAAGACAGCTGCATTCGCAGAAGATATGTTGTTCACGATCACACACCCCATTGCCCTACCTAATGACAAAATGGCACTATACAGCAAACTCTCCAACTTTCAAGCGAACCTTGGTAAATGTGAAATTCTCCCGAATACACTACCCTCACACACCATGGATCAACTACGACACGACTACCCTTTCACGTGGGCGACCGGGTCACTCAAATACCTACCTAGCGATACTACACCGTTTACAACAACAATTTCCCCAAATTGATCCAAGCAATATCCATTGACCTTAAGTCATGGAACCTACCCCACTTCAGTTGGTTCAGTCGAGTAAACACCAAGATGAATATCCTACTGCGCATTCTTAACTTACAAGTTCCACCCATATCCCTACCCAAGCACTTATTTGACGCACTACGCAAGATATTTACCACCTACATATGGGCCAACAAAAAACCTAGTATACCATTCACACTACTCAAAAGGCCAAAGGAAGAGGGAGGGTTGGGCCTCCCAGATGTGGAGTTATACCACAAAGCCACCTTATTAACTAGGATACACGAATGGTGCAACCCACACTCTGATAAACAATGGGTAAAACTGGAGGACGCCTGCTTCAGGACCCCAATCTACACAGTCCCGTGGCACAAGGCAGGCTTAGCTCTGCTACACCATACATCTCACCCCACCATCACCCCCACACTCCGCATGTGGGCACATATACGTAACCACCTAGACATGTCCCCATTCCCCTTGCCATTATACCCGATCACACACAAACCTCTGTTCACCACGGGAGCAGATGGGAAGGCTTATAAGCAATACCTACTGGTCCCCAAACCCCTAGTCACCCCCCTCCCCCAAAAAACTAACCCCTACCTATCCCCCTCACCATAAAAATAATGAGTAAAAAAAAAAGTAAGTAAAAAAAAAAATATATATATTAAATTAGAATATGGGGGACCTAATGTCCTCCCCCCGGCCCCCACCCCTGAGCGGTGAGTGGGGGCCCTAAATACTAATAAGGGGGGACCTAATGTCCTCCCCTCTGAACGGTGGGTGGGGGCCCTAAATTAGAATTGGGGGGACCTAATGTCCTCCCCCCTGAGCAGTGGGTGGGGGCTCTAAATACTAATAAGGGGGGGACCTAATTTCCTCCCCCTGGCCCCCACCCCTGAGCGGTGCATGGGGGCCCTAAATAAAAATTAAACCCCCCTCCCCGAAAAAACTAACCCCTACCTATCCCCCTCACCATAAAAATAATGAAGGGGGGGACCATTAACTAAGTACCTGTTAAAAAAAAAAAAAAAAGAAAATTACCATTTGATGTTTTCTTTCTTCTAAAACCTTCTCTTTTCAGCCCCAAAAAAGGCCAAATAAAAAATCCATAATAAGTGACACACAAAACAAACAAAAAAAACGAACGCAAAAAAAAAAAAACAATCCTCCAACCATGGAGGAATTTTTTATTTGGACTTTTTGGGGGCTGAAAAGAGGTTTTAGAAGAAAGAAAACATCAAATTGTAAGTTTTATCTTTTTATACAGGTACTTCGTTAATGGTCACCCCCCTCATTTTTAGGGTGATGGGGGTAGGTAGAAGTTAGTTTTTTTGGGGAGGGGGGTGACTAGGGGTTTTGGGGATCCCTAGTCACCTAGAGGAGGGGGGGGTTAATTTTTTATTTAGGGTCCCCACCCGCCGCTCAGGGGGAGGACATTAGGTTCCCCCCTTATTAGTATTTAGGGCCCACACCCACCGTTCAGGGGTGGTGCCAAGGAGGACATTAGGTACCCCCATTTATTAGTATTTAGGGCCCCCACCCACCGCTCAGGTATTAGTATTGTTCCCCCCCTTATTAGTATTTATGACCCCCACCCACTGCTCATGGGTGGGGGCCAGGGGGGAAGGACATTAAGTTCCCCCCCTTATTAGTATTTAGGACCCCCACCCACCGCTCAGGGGTGAGAACATTAGGAGGGAGGACATTAGGTCCCCCCTCTTATTAGTATTTAGGGCCCCCACCCACCGCTCAGGGGTGGTGCCAAGGAGAAGGACATTAGGGCCCCCACCCACCGCTCAGGGGTGGGGAGGACATTAGGTCCCCCCCTATTCTAATTTAGGGCCCCCACCCACTGTTCAGGGGTGAGGGCCAGGAGGGAGGACATTAGGTCCCCCCCCTATTCTAATTTAGGGCCACCGCTCAGGGGTTTGTCCCCCCTTATTTTAATTTAGGGCCACAACCCACTGCTCAGGGGTGGGTGCCAGGGGGGGGACATTAGGTCCCCTTTATTATAATTTAGGATCCCCACCCACCGCTCAGGGGTGGGGGTCAGGGGCAAGGACACTAGGTGTCTTCCCCCCCCCTTTATTCTGATTTAGGGTCCCCATCCGCCACTTAGGGGTGGGAGCCAGAAGGACAATAGTTCCCCCACCCCTGTCATTTTACTTTAAGGCTCAGGGGTGGGGGCAATAGAGGGGACTTTTTTTTTTTTTTTTTAAACAGTGAGCAGCCACAGGCTGCTCACTGTTTAATAGACCTGCCCCTACTCGCAGTATAGCAAGTAAGGGCAAAATTTACTAATACTAAGTAATTTTTACTACGTATTAGTAAATTTGGCTGAAAGACCAAGTCAAATGTTACCTCATACACGCTATAATAAATATTTGCACATCATTACATAACTATAAAAGATTTTAATACATTTCCCCTCCCCAACCCTTCCTTTATTTTCTAGAGATAAGATAATAGCATCATGAAGTTATTGTTTTACAGATATCTATATATTTAACTGTCTTTTGAATTCATTATGTACTGCTGAATATATTGCTGATACAAATAAGATGATGCAATTATGTAATTGTACAATAAACATTTGATTAAGTGAATATATATTTTACTTTTTTTCCCATTTTAGAATACTGAATATATTATTGTAAAAATAATCGATTTTTATTAAAAAAAAAATATTTGAAAAGAATGGTCAAGTTATCTGTGTGTAACCAACACACAAATATATGGAAAATCAATACCCAAGGGTTCTAAAGAGCATCCATTAAAAATGAACTGGGAGAGGCATCTGCTTTCATTTTAGCACATACTTGAATAAACCTCTTCCTCCTTTTAGGAGTCAGAATCAGGAATTGTATCATAAGTATACCTTCACTGAAGTGTGAGATTCTATGATGGCAAGATGGGGCACGCAAAAAAAAAAAAACACACATACAAAATGAAAAAAAGTCTCTGGATTACCTTATGACCGTTTTTGAAAGCATTTGAATGTCAGTTACAAAGGCTGAAAAGAGACATGTGTCCATCAAGTTCAGCCTTCCTCACATGTGTTTTTTGCTGTTGATCCAAAAAGCAAAACAAAAAAACCTAGTTTGCAGCACTTCCATTTTTATAAGTGCTACTTGAATACTGGAAAATGCACATTGTGTAACGTTTTGGAAATATATTTTACAGAATGAAAAAACATAACCCTATTGAGACCCAACTTGTGATCTGTATTTAGTAACGCAAAATATTAAATACTCACATCGATTTTGTTGCAATTTCACTGAAATTCCTATCCAGTGAAAAGATATACTAAAACAAAGCAGGGACTACTTGTAGTATTTCTCCATCGCTTGTCAAAAAGCCATTAAAACCTTGTCAAGCCCACAGCTATCACTAACAAAAAGACTGTCTATAGAGGATCCTGCAAACTCCTCCACAGACTTCAGTGTTATATCAATCGTGTGTCGTGTGTGAGAGTACAGGGCAGACATAGGCTTCTGGAAGCTGAAGCGGTACACTAGCAGAAGGGCACTGGTTGAAAAATTATCGTGAGGGATGAGTTCAAGCACAACTCACCATGCCCTGCACCACTGGGCCACAGGACAGCCAGCGGCGATGTCTCAGTTGGAGATCTTTGTAACTTCTGCAAAGACTCCAGAAGCCGACAGAGACACTTAAATATCTATGCCAATTAGACAGGTTTGCGCCAAACCTAAGGAAAATGAACACATGTTCCAAAAAGTTTCAATTCTTGTTTTATATATTCCAAAAATAAAGTTCCAGATAATAGTGGGAATGACTTCCTACTTAAAGTAGTGATTTATTTATTTTATTAGGCACGTTCCACAGTACAAAGCTTCATCATAAACAATATATGTACAGATTCAGTAAGCTATTCATATACAGATGCTCCAAAAGCAAACAAACATGATTGTAGGCTAAACTTAGAATCATGGAATAATGTACATTTGCCCATTCATGGTTAGCAGAGTATGTCCAGAATGCAGTCAGGAATTAAGGTACTTGGGTATTTGGGTACCAAAGCTCACAATTCAGTCACATTCAACAGATTTACATGAGTTCTTGATCAAATAAAATGGTCACTCAAACATGCATTAAAGAACTCCATTAAGTATATACATCAAAATTACGGATTTATATTTTTTCTTTTACAGAAAGTGTTAAAGCTAAGTTGTGTATAGAGAAAGAAGCATTTGTTTGTACAAACTACCCTCAATGTTATTCAAATGCACACTGCAAAGACATTGTTTAAAAGGACTGCGTAACGATCTACAAAGTTTTTCTTCATGTCACCAATGTGAACTGTTTTAAAGCAACATTTATTTTTAATTACACATCATAAAACCACAAACTCCCCCTCTAAAAAACAAACAAAAAACTGTTGTGTCTATGGTTGGGGTGGGGGTATTAATACTTCCTTAGTGTGCTTTGTGGATTTAAAAATTTCTACCATAAAGTGTGGATGAACATGTATGTGACATGTAAAGAGACAATTTAAAGACCTTTTCATTCATATCCTCATATCCTACAAATAAATTATATACATAGCACGTACACTGAGCAGCCAGTCTATTAGGTTTACCATCAAAGACTGCATTTTGCATTTACTAGTTTTTAAGTACACCCTAAAACTCCACAGAAGACTGAATGGCTGACATAACCTTGCCAATAATTGAACCTTTCACTGAAATAATGCCGATGGGTTTTAACCTCCAAGTTATTTCAATGACAATAAATGTGAGAGGAAATGTCTTATAATTAAATGGGTAAAGTAGACTTCTGCACCATGTTTCATACCTGTCAGATACGAACAAGAAGCTATGCACTTACAAAGGAACAAGGAAAATAGACACATGAGTGACAGGATTAATGGACATTATGTCCCAAAACAGTAGTGGATCAACCTTTAAACTGCACAATATATCTGTACCATGCCCGCTCTGTTTATCCAATCATAGCTAAGGGCCAAAATGAATACTTGCTAAGCATGGCTAATTAAGAAAGGCTGCAGGAATATGAAATCGATTTTTGCATAGTTCAGTACACCTTCCATAATTCATATATCTCAAGTTATTTGGGTATATGGATGTTGAGATGGGATGTAACTGCTTCATGAGAACTCTGCCACCTACACATTTATAACAGAAGTAGTCTGTCTAGAATGAGCCAGATTGCCTGTGTCATCTATGCAAAACCTTACTGAAATAGTAAACTTAATATTTCAGTTTTGAGGGCTTAAAAATATTGTTAATGTAGGTAGGTCTGAATAACAAACTAGCCACTAATTAGATATATACACATAATATATATATATATACATATATATATATATACATATATATATATACATATATATATATACATATACATATATACATATACATATATATATATATATATATATATATATACACATACACACACACACACATACATATATAAAATAAAAATGGTTCTGAAAGATCCTATATTTTGTGCTTATGAACACTCTTAAAAAGTTCATTGTTAGCATGCGCTCTCAAGGTGTACCTGTTATCCAAAACAAATATTACATCAGAGCAATTTACCAAGTACCACTCATTGCAGTTTTTTGGTTTATGAAGTATGAACGGGGATACAGATGTTATTAAACCAGCCCAATAGTACTTAGAAGGATGATGGGTCAAGTTGGCCCTGCTCGGTATAAATCTAGTGATTTTAATTTTTTTAACAGTTTCTACAAACGGCGTACTTTTAAATAAGTGACCTAACCAACCAGCATAAATAAACAAAAGCACTTCTGTATGGTGCACTGATTAATTAGTCCAGATATCATTTATCTTGCCTTTTTTTTTTTGAAAATAAAAGAGTATGATGTTACCTTGGTTGTATACTTAAAAACTCTTTAACCATATTTAAAAATTAGTGTCAAATAAAAATTAAAGCTTAGATTTGTGCCATAAATGATACAGATATAAATATCGCAGTCGGGGTGAATTACTAAAATATCTTCAAAATGGCATTATATTACTGAACACTTTTTATTCCAACAAACCTTTTCTGATATGTATCTATATTCACACACACATCTACACAATCTAGTGATTACTGTACATAAACTATGAGTTTAAAGGGTAAACCTGGAAGGAAATTGTGTATAATACATTGATTCGCATAAAATCAAAAGGTCTAATACTTATCCTTAAAGTTTTCATTCAAATTAATTTATGCAAAAACAAAATTATTTGTAGGCCTTTCTGGGATGCAGAAGCAAAAGAATCACAAGTGTTTCCTTTAAATACACTTGTCTTTGAAGTATATATTTAGATTGTACTTTATGATACATTTAAACTCCAGAGGAACCTCATCCAATATATTGTATATAAATAATAACATTACAAAAAAAAAAAAAAAACCCTAAACAAAAAAATACTGTATATACTTTGGCACAAATTATGAACAAGACAAACATACTAAAAGGTTTGGAAATTAAGTTTAAAAACGGTTTTACGTATAGTACAATGGAATACTGTGATTCTTTCACAAGAGGGCATTTTCAATTAAGATTAGATCTGTGTTCTTGGCAATAGAAATTTGCTTGTACTACTACGTCTGTAGTACAAAAGGTCTAGTAGCATGTGTAATTACTATACATGTATTGATTAATTTATTACACTGACCATGAAACACCACAGCTTAATAGCATTAAAAAAAACTACAAAACACAATTATTTAACACAGTAGGTCTGTGTACAAGAGTGAAAGGATACAAAAGTAGCACAGTCAAATACAGTTTTAATATCTTAACATACACATGCTAAACAAAAAAAACAAAAAAAAATGAATAGAAAAATGAAAGACCATTGCTGTGTTTTGTGGTCGTACAGGTGAGAAAAAAAATAATCAAAACACATGGCATAATTTGGATATGTGTTTGGCATCCAAATATTACTGGAAAATGTTTTTGTTTTTTTCCCCTCTTAAAGTCACAAAGTGCAAAACATTTCATGTGAGGTCACAACTTTTCTAGCCTCTTTTCTTCCAGAAAAAGGTTCAGTTCTTATGCACAATTTACATTTTAAGCTTTGGGTATTTCGATGCAGTGACTATACAGAATATTTTCAATTTGCAGAAATTAATTGAAGATCCGAGTATGGCAGAAATTAGATTAAACGATATGGAAATGTAACGATATAAAATTAAACTTTCTGCTTTGCATCAACATGGTATTGACAACCATTTCCAATTATTAGCTTCTTGTGGTAGCCACTTATCCAGTAGTTCAAGATAGCCAGATCCTGAAAAGAGAAAGGGATTGGTTAATTTAAAAAAAAAAAAGGTATAAATACATATATTATACACACACACACACACACTTAAAAAGGAAAAACTATTTCTACATTTATTTCAAGCAACCAAAGAAATTTCCTGAAGAAGATAAGGCCAACTAATGTTTTCTTGTCCCAGGACAATATCCCTCTCTGGTCCCATGAACAGCCATCTAGAGCTGTGCTAGCTACTACAGGAAGAAATAAAGCTCTAATGACTCTGCTCCCACTAGACGCTGGGGATAAAGCCCCAGCAACTAACAAAGAAAAAAAAAAAAAAGTCAAGAGGAAAGGACTTGCAATAATAAAACAAAACCACTGGGATATGGGGAACCAGTGACAAGTCAAAACAGCAGCACAATCTTCTTCTGAGAGCATACTCTCACTGGAACCTCACTTTTGGATATAGGTCAAATAAGCAAGATGTCAAAA
The DNA here is from genome assembly GCA_933207985.1 of Pelobates cultripes. Lineage (NCBI taxonomy): Eukaryota > Metazoa > Chordata > Amphibia > Anura > Pelobatidae > Pelobates > Pelobates cultripes. The sequence continues at coordinate 239,127,172 of OW240914.1, read as the reverse complement.
AGCAGATAAAGTCTCTACCTGTCCAGACACTGACAATCTCATCCTTGCTCCACTGGACTCTTGGTCCAATATGGCGCCTACAGGAGAATGGTCCACATTCTCATTGGATGACATCTCCACAGACAAAGGAGAAGAAGCCCCATTTAACATGCCTCCTTGTGTAATACTGAAAAGTTTATTTGCACACTTATGTTCTACGTAATGCAATTGTGGGTGTGAGGCGTATCTTATTAGTGGAAGTTTCTACTAGCACCCATGATTCCAGACGGGCATCTGTAGAGCAGAAACTTACTGCAGTTTCATGAGATGTGTGTTGAATTAGATACACAAGGAGATCAGCAAAGATGTTACAACATTAAAACAAGAGGCATTTTAAGATAAAACAAAATAGACCTCACAGACATGGGCGTCCGTATGAATTTAATTGTAATGACATCAATGTTTGGACTTTTTTGCAGGGCTGGACAGGGGATACAAAGCAGCACTGGAAACAAGTGTGTGTGTGTGTATATATATATATAATATTATTGGTATGTTTCTTTTTCGAATTCAAAATATTGGTTCTGTTAGTGTAAAAAATTATAAATTTTACAGTAAGCATGCTCACATGCAGACAGACAATCTCATTGATACACACAAATAGGCTCACTGACAGACAATCTTACTGGTACACACAAACTTACTACAAACTTTGACACTCACACAAGGTTAATACAGACCACCAACTCATTGGTATACAAACACAAACTTACTACAGACAAGCTTACTGTAACACACACTCTCTACAGATTACTTTCACACACATGCTCCCTACAAACAAGCTAGCTGACACACATGCTCACTACAGAAAAGCTAGCTGACACACACATACTCACTACAGAAAAGCTAGCTGACACACACATGCTCACTACAGAAAAGCTAGCTGACACACACATGCTCACTACAGAAAAGCTAGCTGACACACACATGCTCACTACAGAAAAGCTAGCTGACACACACATGCTCACTACAGAAAAGCTAGCTGACACACATGCTCACTACAGAAAAGCTAGCTGACACACACATGCTCACTACAGAAAAGCTAGCTGACACACACATGCTCACTACAGAAAAGCTAGCTGACACACAAGCTCACTCCCCATCAGACGCGTGCACACACGCTCACTCCCCACCAGGCGCGCGCGCACACACACGCTCACTCCCCACCAGGCGGACACACACACACAAGCTCACTCCCCATCAGGCGCACACACACACACACACACACACACAAGCTCACTCCCCATCAGGCGCGCGCGCACACACGCTCACTCCCCATCAGGCGCGCGCACACACACACACGCTCACTCCCCATCATGCGCACGCACACACACTCCCCATCAGGCGCGCACACACGCAAGCTCACTCCCCATCAGGCGCACACACATGCAAGCTCACTCCCCATCAGGCGCACACACACACACGCTCACTCCCCATCAGGCGCACAAACACACAAGCTCACTCCCCATCAGGCGCACACACACAAGTTCTCTCCCCATCATGCGCGCACACACACACACAAGTTCTCTCCCCATCTTGCGCGCGCACACAAGCTCACTCACTATCAGGGGCACACACACACACAAGCTCACTCACTATCAGGCGCACACACACACACAAGCTCACTCACTATCAGGGCACACACACACACAAGCTCACTCCCTTTATCAGTAGCGCACACACACACACAAACTCACTCACTATCAGGAAGCACACACAAGCTCACTCACTTTCAGGCACACACACACAAACTCACTCACTATCAGAGGCGCACACACAGGCTCACTCACTTTCAGGCACACACACACACAGGCTCCCACTCACTTTCAGGCACACACACACAAGCTCACTCACTTTTCAAGGCACACACACAGGCTACTTTCCAGGCACACACACACAAGCTCACTTTCAGGCACACACACACACAAGCTCACTCACTTTCAGGCACACACACACACAAAGCTCACTCACTTTCCAGGCACACACACACAAGCTCTCACTTTCAGGCACACACACACAAGCTCACTCACTTTCAGGCACACACACACACACACAAGCCACTCACTTTCAGGCACACACACACACACACAAGCTCACTCACTTTCAGGCACACACACACACACACAAGCTCACTCACTCAGGCACACACACACACGCTCACTCACTTTCAGGCACACACACACACAAGCTCACTCACTTTCAGGCACACACACACACAAGCTCACTCACTTTCAGGCGTGCACACAAGCTCACTCACTTTCAGGCACACACACACACAAGCTCACTCACTTTCAGGCACACACACACACAAGCTCACTCACTTTCAGGCACACACACACAAGCTCACTCACTTTCAGGCACACACAGACACACTAGCTCACTCACTTTCAGGCACACACACAAGCTTACTCACTACCAGTCACACACACACACAAGCTCACTCACTACCAGTCACAGAAGGCTGTGGGAGACTTGGAGCACTGGGAGGCAAAGTCTGTCCTCTGCCTTCCGGCACGTGAGCGTGGAGGTTGAGCTTGTGAGGGGTGTGCTTTACGTACGGGAGGTAAGGCCTGAGTGTGGGGGGCGAAGCATAAAGGCAACAAATTGCTGGACATTCGGAAGGGAGCCTCACAGTACTACCTCCAGCACCCCCTCCTCCTTTCCCTCAGACTGAGCTGTCACAGTCCGAGGGAACATGGCATGTGGGGAGGGGGAATGGTGAAAAATCCAAGGACAAATCAAAGATTGGGTATCCCCTAATTACTCTGGTTTGCATATCAAGTCACCGTCTAGTAGGTGCAAAGCACAAAGAAACTGGAAAAGCACCTGCGATATCTGAACCTTCTGCCTCTTCCCAGGGAACATACTACGAGTTTACATCAACTTGATACCCTACTTACTTGACATTCCTCACTATCTAAACCTGCTGAAGGGGCAGCTACCTGAACTTCTCCATGTTCAGGTACTTCTATGTCCACATCTAGATAGATCCATCTACATGTAAATGCCTATACTCCCTCCATTGCCTCCAAGATTCAGACACCGGGAACTATGTAGAACGATTTTAGACAAAGTTCATTTTAGGTGACAAATCCACTTTAGGTAGGTGTGTCATTTTTTCTTTTTGAATCCCTTTTCTGTACTGCCTCACCTTTGGTAAGCAAGGGACTGAGGACAGACCAAACATGAGGGCACTGAACTGGTAATGTAGCAATTAATCTTTCCATTTGATGCACAACCTGAGGAACTTTTTGCAAAAAGGATATGTAGATTGGTGCCCTCAATGTCTACGGAGCTTAACCAAGCCCCTTCTTTAATAATGTGGTGCTGATTGTATGGTCTCCATAAAGAACTTTTTCCAGGTGATGAATTGGCTGACTTCGTTAAAGTCTAGAATGGGTCCGAACAACCAGTCTGACTTTCAAACTAGAAACAGTTAAAAAAAATAAAAAAATAAAAAAATAATATGATCTAGTTCTTCAAGGTCATTTTTTTTTTTTTTTTTTTTTAAATATTCAGAAGTTCTGCAAACAGAGCAGTAGCAGCTTTGGGAGATTTGACTAAAGAGCACAAGAATTTTCTTGAAGGAAGGTCGTTGAACTTGAAATAGTGCTCGCTATTCTAAGAAGATACCATCTGTGGTAGTTTTCTCCCACTTGGAAGTGAAGTCAAGAAGTCTTTGTCCTACTGCTCTGGCATCATAACCTGCAATTTTTAGTTTTTGTAGCAAACTTGCATTTTTCTTTATTTCTGTAATCAAATAATTGAAAGATTTCTTCTAGAAGATTCTTAATAGAAGAATGTTAGATTCCAGCTTTCCTTTAGACCAGGGATTCCCCAATTAATTTTTCCCTTGGAATTCTTTTACATGGTATAGCACAGCTTTGGATCCACCCCAAAAGAAATTGTATTCACATGTCTGCAGTTGCGTCAAGTCGATCGCGATACTTTGTTTTTGTTGCAGAGTAAAGAGAGATGCCTGCTTCAACAAATCTGGGTATTAGTCGTGTTAATCACCCCAAAAAGCAATAAGAGAAACTTCTTGAAATTTTTGGCTTAGTTGACTGTCAGAAGTTATATCAATCACATTCTCAAAATCTACATGAGAAAAAAAATGGCTGGCTTATCTGTTATGAATGGATTTCGAATCTAGTCATTGTTTTCATTCAAGAATGGAAAATACTGATTAATAGATGTGATTAAATGGCAAAGATGATCTACACTTTCATGGCGAATTTCATCTTCAAGTTCAATTTCTGATTCTTCAAGAAAATCCTTTAGTGTTGGCAAAGAGTTCAAAATATTGTTGAGTAGCTTACAAGACTGAAATTAGTTCAGTATGGATGTCGTCAACAAGATCATGAATACGGCGCAAAACTGTGTTGTTGGAAAGTGGCACAGCAATTTTTTTTCCCCTCAAATTCTCACTTAAAATACATGACACTTTCTTTTGCACATGGTTTTATTAGTGATTCCCCAATTGTATGTGCTTCTTCTGCAAGTGCTTTGCGGTAACTCACTCGGTAAGAAGCCTCTGTGGCTTTTTCATTAGCATTTTGAATTTTTTTGCTCATAAATTGTTAACTTCTGATACTATTAAAAAAACTCAATGTCTATCTTTGTACTCGACGTGGTTTTGCTCAAAATGACAATGTAATTTAGCAGGTGATAATGAACGGTTTGGCAATATTTTATTGCAGAGTACGCATTGTGCTTCAGGATTTATGGCACTTGTGAATCCAAATGACAAGTAGCAATCATATTTCATTTGTTTGAGAAGAAGACTGGCTAGAATTCTGTGATTTTCCTTTTTTTTTTTTTGACTTGTCACTTGTCTCTGCTTTTTGAGGAACAGTAGATACAACTATTTCGGGCATGTTTTCTGTATTTTTTTGTTGTATCTTCTTTCTCAGTTTCCATTAGTGCTCTTAGAAGTAGTAATAATTTAACTTTCAAAATTCATGGTTGTTTATTGGTAAAAAAAAACACTTTGAAAAATACAGATCTCACAACCTGACTGAAAAGGATGCGGATATTCTTAAAGGACCACTCTAGGCACCCAGACCACTTCAGCTTAATGAAGTGGTCTGGGTGCCTGGTCCAGCTAGGGTTAACCCATTTTTTCATAAACATTTATGAATGGGTTAAGCCTTCCCCTATTTCCTCTAGCGGCTGTCTCATTGACAGCCACTAGAGGCGCTTGCGTGCTTCTCACTGTGATTTTCACAGTGAGAGCACGCCAGCGTCCATAGGAAAGCATTATGAATGCTTTCCTATGTGACCGGCTGAATGCGCGCGCAGCTCTTGCCGCGCGTGCGCATTCAGCCCAGGAGGAGGAGGATCGGAGGAGGAGAGCAGAGAGCTCCCCGCCCAGCGCTGGAAAAAGGTAAGTTTAACCCCTTTTCCCCTTTCCAGAGCCGGGCGGGAGGGGGTCCCTGAGGTGGGGGCACCCTCAGGGCACTATAGTGGTCCTTTAACGCTCGTAGAAAGAACTGAACTTAAAGGGACTCTCCAATGCCAGGAAAACAAGCCAGTTCTCCTGGCACTGCAAGATCCTGCAGTGGCCCCCCTCCACCCCACCCCCCCATGTCGCTGAAGGTGTTAAAACCCCTTCAGCCACTTGTATGAATCCAGCGCAGATGTCCTCGGCCGTGGGTTGGGCCCTGCCCATGCTCCTCCCCCGCTGACATCAGTCGACGGGGGAGACCTAATGAGCGGCAATTAACGGGTTAAATATAGAGTCTGACCTATTTAACTTTTTATAACGAAATTATACAACATGTTTAAGTATTTTTGCTTATCTAGCGAAGATTATGTGCTCTAATGTCTTTTATCCCATCTCTCCTTTCAAGGTGCAGGTATTTTTAGGTTTATTGTATCTTAATTTGTTAGGTATTATTTAGTCAGGTTATTTTAGGATACTGCTACATATTTCGTTTTTAATTAGTATTTCTCTAGAATGAGTGTTTTAAAGTGTTTCACATATTCTCAATATGTTTGTGCATTCTTCATTATTTTTAATATGTGTTTTAATTTGTCCTATTACATTCTCTGTGCAATATATCATAAATGCAATTAATAGATATTCTGATAGCCCTAATTAGTATGGACATTTGTTCTATATGTTTTAATTGCATGGAAATTGCATTTGTCGGTGATAGCCAATCACAAGGAGGTATTCTCTGACTTTTTGGGTGAGTCCTGCCTTTTTGGGTGACTACCATGGGTAGCAGTGAGAGAGCAGATCTGAGGAAGCCGATTGATCGTCAAAACAGGTCATTCTGAGTGACGTCATTGCCCTGCCTTTCGGAACCGGATTTGCGAGTGAGGTTCAGAGCCGGAATTTGAACTGAATAGTGCTCGGAGCACTCCATCTGTGGGGAACTTAATTTCCAGGGAGGGTTATGTTAAGCGCTTCCTTTTCTTGCTATTGAGATGAGATTTAAATACAGAATCAGGAGGGAGAGCCGTCAGGGCTGATTGAATGGCAGCCAATCTAATATCCAAAAAGGTTTGCTGCAAACTGTTCTGGAACCACAATAAAAAGATTCTGCTTCTTTGGCGTCCTCATATGTTATAAATCTTTTTTGTATCCGTCTGGCAAAGGCTAGTTGCAGGAAGAACATATCAAATGCTTTGACAGACATTTCCCTTTCTCAAAAAAAGAAGAAATTTTTTTAAAGAAATGCCAGTTGAAAGTAAAAAAAAAAATAAGACCACAGAAGTAAAATCAAAGTGCCAAAGTGCTGGAGGGCTTGTGAGAGCACACTTCAACAGAACTGAGAGCACCCAAACAGGTAGCTGCAAACTTGGAATTAATAGTCTCCAAAGCCATGGAAAAATATAATTTGGCACCTATAATTGGAGATCATTTTGTGCATAGCACACGAAGACCCCCAGTGCACAGTATCGTAACCTGTGCATGCCAGAGTCCCAGCATGTGTTAGATGAAGCTTAGCCATTTCCAGCACAGACGTAGGTGGAATTGATAGAGTAGTGTAACTCACGGGCCTGGGGAGGAGTATTAGGAGGGACCTAAATTTTAAATGTGCCTGGCAACATTTTTCTGTAAAGACATGGTGGCTATCCCTGTTGTGCACTGCCTCTAAACTGGAGGGAAAATTAAGGATAAAAGGAGTGAACAGGAGACAGAGAGAAGTAGAGGATGAGAGAAAAGAGGTTGGTGTTGGATTGAGCAGATGCAGAGAAACCAGTGATGTTTGAAGGGAATTAATGCAAAGACGCCAGTAACGTGTGTAGGGAAATAGGCAATGAACATGAGGGAGATGCATAAACATGCTTATGCTGCCTTTTATGGGATGCATTCCACCTATTTTAAAGGTGGGAGGTAAACGTCGGTAAGGAAAGACAAGTTCAAACAGACTTAACTGGCCATTAATGTTTCAATGGAAACATTTTATATATCATATCCATGGATGTGTGAACATCCAGGACTTATGGAATTCCTACATTTGTGACGCAAACACACACACACACACACAATAATATATGTGGTTAAGTAACAGTAGATCAAACTATAAACGCAATTGAAGCAACCCCAAGTAAACGTAACCAAAAGCAGAGGAAGCGCCAAGAGCTGGCCACCTTAGTGACCCCAGGAGGTGGCCAGCTGTGCGCTGAGGCAGAGTAGCTGAACATACCTACCTGGATGGCAGGTGCCTACTCTACCCAAATATAGTGTTCACCGGAAGGCAGGGAGCTGTAATCTCTGTGCTCTTCTAGCACTTCTCCATCGTGTGCCCTGTGGTAATGCCAGGAGCTGGGTTATGACATCACACCGGCCCTGGCATCACTAAACAGAGTGTATGGGAGCAGTGCAAGACCATAAAAGATGACAGCAGCCACACTAGAAACCAGGGAAAGGATCCAATCAAGGTGTCCAAAAGTAGAGAGGCTGGGTGGACTTAAGTGAGTGTGTGTGAAAAAAATGTGTGTGTGTCAAAGTATTGCTCTCTCTCTCGTGAAGTCTGTATCTCTTACTTGCATTTAGGTTCTGGACTGCCCATACGAGTGGGACCAGTCTAATATGCTTCAAATATGTTCTCTCTGTAAGACCAACACAAGTGAGCAAAAGTTATTTTGAGACCTGAGCAGGGATTTACCAAAGGGAAGCTACTGAGTTTCTCTAAGCTTTTGTCCATTCAAAGAGTTCTCATTTTCTTTGTTTTTGCTTAAATAAAAAAAATAATTTGTGAGTGTGTAAAAAAAAATGTGTATGTTCCTGTCAGTATGTGTCAAATCAGTAAGAGTGTGTCCCCGTGCCCTCTGTGTGTAACGGTTATGAGTGTATTATGTTTATATTTTGTGTTATATTTATACTTTAGATTGACAGTTCATACACTCCACCTTACATACACAATATTCAAATTATTTTATATTTATTTTTAAAATATTCTTTATTCAGACTCCAATATAGAATTAACTTAAATATCTGTGTCGACAGGTTTCATTTGGAACTTAAATCAATAGAAATTACTTTGAGGCAGGGGTACTTAGGAATTATTTTTAAACTGCAGGGGTACTTCTCTGTAAAAGGTTGAGAAACACTGTTCTATAAAATTTGCATTAACTATGATTTTCTATTTTCTCTACTCACCTGGTAAGGACAAAAAAAGTGCATGCTATCTGGAGATATAGGTATATGTTCTAGACGGAGATCGTGTTTCATTAGGCGCACTAGGTTGAACATTTAAAAAATCCCAGATCAAAATTGTATCATCATGGGAACTGCTAATGATCTGAAATTCGTCAAACTGAAGACGAAACACGCGCCCAGAATGTTCCTGCGAATATTTAAAAACCGTTACAAATACATTCTTCGTCAATACATTTTCTAACAAAATATTTGTTAATTAAGCACCTGTATAGTCTGTAATAATGTAGAACTGGTAGACAAATATACATATAGTTATAGATATTACAAAAAAAGAATAAACACAGATTAAAATGTATTAAATAGAAGGAGGTTAATTTCTGTGTATGTTAATAAAAGGTAGCCATTGCCAAAAATAGGTAGATGTTTGCAGCTAAAACATACAAAGAGGTATAGCCAATATAACTTCATCTGAACATTTATCATTTTGCAAAATGGACTTCACGCTATAAAGTTGTCTGTTGAGCTTACTCACTCAGCTTCCGGGTGAAGGTGGCCTTCCCTGGGCAGATTAGATGGGCCGAATGGTTCTTATCTGCCGTCACATTCTGTGTTTCCCACGCTCCACCCCGTGACTGAGATACTTTATCTCAGCCAATCCAAAGCTATCCCCATAGGAAAGCATTGGGAGGCTATTGTGCATGCGCAGCAAAACACCATGCTACGCCAATCAGTATCTCCTTGTAGAGATGCATTGACTCAATGCATCTCTGTGGGGAAAAGTTCAGTGCCTCCATGCAGTTAATAACGGCCACTAGAGATATCCCTAGGCAGCAATGTAAACCATGCCTTTTCTTTAAAAAGCTGTTTTACATTAAAAAAGCCTGCAGGGACAGGCTATAGACGCCAGTAGTTGTTCTGGTGAATATAGTGTCCATTTAAACTTTGTTTTTAACCTTTTATAATTGTTAACTTGACTTGTTATTTTTACAACTAGATGAAGCAGTAGTTATTTTTAGTCAGGTGGTAGCTTTACTACCTAGAATGGAAACCTGGTACTAGTTTGTGTTTAACAACTCTTAATACATTTCTACTGGATAAATAAAGCTTTTTGCATATGCTAAATAAGTGTTAAACATTAAGTTTTATAGCCTGAAAAGAGACAGTTATAGTAATAGCTAATAGCAGTAGCAGCCATTGTAATAATTGGCAACTTGCCACTAAATGATTGTGACAAACATGGAAGCAGCCCAAAGTTTCTTTAGGACGGAATATTATAAAATGTGACTCATACTTTACGTATTATTGCCATATTAATGAATGTGTACCTACCACCAACGTACGCAAGCACAAGGTGCTTGCCGGTGCACGGGGATCCAAAGCAGCCTGCAGGTCCCACACTTTGATTTTTCTACATGAAGAACATTCATACATTAGATTAGAAAACATGGAAAGAAATATGTATACCAAGTAAATACAACCAATACACAAAAGATCTGCTAACATGGAAAGAAAGCAATTACTACATATGGTATATTGTGCATAATAAATATATTTTTATATTTTAAAATCATTATCTGGAATGAGCCTAACTAGTGGTCACTGAAAAGGGAAATATATTCCAGGTTTTAAAAGCTGCACACTTTAATTATGTTTTCCATACTCAGTTGCAATTTATAAAGACACACTTACAACACTAAGGCAGGTCAGGGAAGATAAACGTCTTTATAGTCGAGAATATTTATATTTATATATAATATATATATATATTTATTAACTGTATGCACTTTATCTCTTTGAATGGTTATAGTGTCTAGAGTACCCCAAGCTCATTCCTTCATTTTGTGTTAAAGCGTTTTAAAATGTTTTAATGGTAAACAAGAGTCTCCAGCAGCCCATCCCCTTTAGCTAAAGAGGAAGAATCGGTGGCTGAGAGTGTAAGTAAACTAATTTCAGCCTAGCACAGCACCCATTGCTGGTATAAATTGGTATTGCTAAACGGAAGAATAATCTATGCCTCAGCCATACCTCCAGCATATGCCAGTAGATCCCATTTTTACTTGAAAATGATTTAACACTTAATGTAGGGACAGCATGGACTCCATGCAATATAATAAATTAAAATGAGATGAAGTGCCTATAAAACCTGCAAGTGCCCATTTAATCTAATTTTACATGTTCAGAGGAAACAGTTGTGTATGAACAGTTTGATTATTTTAAAGCAAGCAAGTAGTATAGTACTCTGAATGATTAAATAAGCAAAATATATTAAGTGGTATCATGAGCACAAACAAATATTGCTTACGTGTCACCTTTGATGAATACATTGTCCATATGTATGGATATATATTGGCCAATTCACGATTTTAGTGGCTTTACTTCGAGATAAAAATCAAGAGCCAAAGTTCTGAATATAAAAGTATTACATTTAAGGAAGTTATTTTTAACGACGAGCATCACAAAAGAAATAATGAGTACAAAGCTGAAGCAATCGAAAATCTAAAAAGCCTAGTCCTCACTGAGCTCAGGCTGGCTGATTCAGAAGCATCGCTCATAGAGAGCTTAAATGTAAAAATACATACCCGTCATATGCTCCGCTTACAATCCTTTTGTTATCAAATCTAATGCATCGAACAAGCTCTTCATGACCTTCTAATACTCGTAAACATGCTCCGCATTCTATGTCCCATAGTCTGTTTGCATAGGATCCACAATTAAAAAGTAAAAATAAAAATGACATAGTGAAAATCAAAAACAAAAATCTTTAAACGGAAAATAAATGCACAAATTACACTTGGAGATGTTGCTATACTCCTATGTGTACTGTTGCTGTTTGCAGAGCCTTTTGCCCATGCACCAGAAGCGGACATGGATCCTCATTGTCTGGTATCGAAAACATTCATATATGGCATGATGCAATGTGCAATTTAGGATAAACAAATATAGTCTGTCCATAATAAAATAAATAGTGGCACTTAATCATAAAATATTTTTAATAGTATAAGCCTTAAATAAACAGACATTCCACTTAAATAAAATAATGCAGTAAATTGAGGAGAGTGAAAGATAAGAACTGAACAAATTAGGTAAACAATGCCAATTTGAAAAATTCTCCAAATAAATTGTAGTTATGTTTTTTTTATTTTAATCTCAAGTTGCAGTTAGGATATCAATTCCCTACAAAGTGTAGTTCAGTGGAAAACCCTATAAGGATTGTAATTACAGAATCTATCCATGTTTTCTGCCTTGTGAATTAGTGAATTTTTTTTACAATGGTGTTAAAGCTGCAATGCAATTTAAAACCTTAAATGCACTGGAAATCACTGTATGTAATTATAGCTAAAATTATATTAACTTTGCAATACATTTAGCAAGATTCCACTGTAATAAAAGCCTGGACATTTAAAAATAATTGTTTTTTTTTTTACATTTGGGCCCAAGCTTGTATATTGAAAAGTTTTTGTCTGCTTTTTTTTTTTCAGCCTGAAGTTTTTCATCAAACATTGAATTTTAACAAAACTAAGAAACTAAATGATTTATGCATGTCAGAAATGTGTCAACATTATTCAGAAAACGAACATAAGGAACAGCAAATGAAAGTAAATAATTTGCTTACCGTATTGTGTTATCTGAAGAGCCACTGACAACTAACCGATCTCGATACTGGAGACAAGCAATGCCACGTTTATGCCCATTTAATGTGCGAACAAATTCACAAGTACTAGTGCTCCAAACCTAAAATATAAGAAGACAAGTGGCCTTGTCTCTTCTCTATGTTCATATGTTTTTTTATTTTCAGCTATATATTAGAGCAATTGCTGATATTACTGCAAGTGGAAACATAACATTTTGCTTTTTACAATGAACACATATCATAACCATCACATTAAAACATTTTTTTAAAAATCCCCCAGAGTTGGACTTACTTTGATGGTCCTATCTCCAGAAGCTGAAACAATGTATTTGTCATCAAAGTCAACTACATTAACAGCAGCACGATGGCCAACTAGGACACGACGAAGAGTGATGTCAGTAGGAGATGCCATATCCCAAACAGCAATTGACCGATCCTTTGAACAGGTTACCATCAAACCATTGCAGAAACGCAGATGAAGCACTGCCTCATTATGATGAATCAATGTGTTCAAAACTTCACCAGTGTTTACATCCCACACTCTACAATACAATAAAAGACACTGCTCCATTACTAAAGTTGGACGTCTTCCAGAGATAAATTGCACTATACACACTGAGGCCAAAACATCCCACATATTAGATGTTACTTCGTATATATAAAAACATGACTACGTGTTACCTTCTGGATTATAAATTGCATTATTTTTTTTTACTTCCTTTTGTTTTTCATTGCTCAGGATCTTGTGAATATAGAAGAGGAACTTAAAGGAACACTGGGCTCTAAGTCTTTCTTGTGTATTTTCTCAGTAAGAAACTAATGATGACAGAGTGTCAGATGAGGTGGAGAATTAACGAGCAGATAGGCACCATCTCGCTTTAAACTGTTTGAAGTGGTTATGGTAGCCAGAGTGTTCCTTTAAGCAAAAGCAATGAATGCAGCAAACAGGGTCCAAGTCACAGGTACCTCTGGGACCGTGAGTTTGGTTAAATTGCTCAAAAATGGTGTGAACAAGCTAAGGGGGGTGGGAGATGTCCACAATGGCATGTTGTGGTTTAAAGTGCTGAGACAGTGCCTTTAAAGTAAATGTTACCTTTCAGATCAATGAATAAATAATTAATACTATACATTTAATGTAGAAAATAGCAATCACAGACACGGATACAAACAGTCTGGACCTAACAACTCAAATTGTGACATCTACCTTAACGGTGCACTTTGTATCAAAGCCATAAACTTAAAAAGCTATTTCAAGATAATGGGCCAAGTGAAATTAATTGTTAAACTAACATGACATTTAAACTACATGGAAAAGAAAATGGAAATACAAAAAGACAATATCCAAAAATAGTTATCTAGACACAAATGACTGCTATTAAATAGGTTTCATGGTCAGGTAGCTGACGGGGCAGAGGATGGGGGAAAAAAAGATCTTGTGATAGTGATAGTTGGTGTTAATCACATAGTACATTTGTATACACGGTACTTCCTAAAGTGGTTTCTATTTTCTGACACAACTGAACTTTTCTCAATCAGAAAAGGAAATTCGTATGAACAAAACATTACTGGCACAATACTGAACTTTAAAGGGTTACTGCAACCACCATGACCACTTTTGCTTTTTGTAGTAGTCATGGTGATAGGAGTCTGGATGTGCAGTGTTTCTGCTTGAAATATTGCATATTTAGAGTTATTGTCATGCAATGGTTGCACCCAGAGGCTAGATGCACCCACAGCAAACATTATCACCATTAAATAGTCTTTCTAAAGATACCATTATTTTCATATAATTTACTATAAAAAAACAAAAACAAAAAAAAAATAAAAAAACACCTTTTCTAACTTTGACCCTCAAAATCTGTGACGCATCTACAACCGTCAAAAAAACACCCGTGCTAAATAGTTTCAAAAAATTTTGTCCTGAGTTTAGAAATACCCAATGTTAACATGTTCTTAGCTTTTTTTTGTGGAAAGTTATAGGGCAATAAGTACAACTAGCACTTTTGCTATTTCCAAACCATTTTTTTTTTCAAAATTAACAAAAAAGTTACATTGTAACACTGATATTGGTCAGGAATCCCTGAATAACATGTGTAACATGTATATATTTTTTTAAAAGAAGACAACCTAAGGTATTACACTTGGGCTATTTTGACTCTCTTCGTGCAACCATTTTACCACCAATCTATGCCAAATAAAACAAAAAATTGGTGATTTTTTTTGACACACACAGCAATATGTGTTCAGCAACATCTCCTGAGTACAGCGATAACACCCATGTATAGGTATGTCATGTTCTCTGGGGGCTTAAAGACCCTATTTGGAGGGTGTGCATTCCAGTTTTCCAACATGGAATTTTCACATCTGGTCATCATGCACCCATGTCGTATTTGAGACATTTTTGAAGCCGGACAATATAATTTACCCCTATCAAGCCATATACGAAATGATCTGGAACTGAAACTGTAAAAAAGTCAGTTTCAATCTGGGGTTTGCTTTTTTGAACAACAAAAAAGCGTTGTGGTTTGCAATCTGCATTAAGTAAACTGCAACCTTTTTTGTACCAGGCTTTTATCTTCTGTATAATTAGGGAGGGCTGCAGCAGCTGACCAGCCAGACCAACCCCATCCATATGCCGGTTATAGGCCTTGATGCACACTGGCTTCCTTGTGCGCTCAGCTCTGCCACGTACAGAGACCTCCACAGTCCTCGCAGTGTGGATGGTGGTAAGAAGGTACACATCCTTCTTGTCTCTGTACTTAACTGCCAACAGCTCCTCTTGATGTAGAGCCCCCCCTTCGAAGCAGAGTGCTTGCAAGTTGTCCTGGAAAACATGCGTGGTTCTTTCTGATTGTACCGCAAACTACTGTATCAATACATTACAGTAGCTTGAACAAAGACACTTGTATAAAAATTGTCTATATACACAAGTGATATACTTTGTTCATCAGGGGGAATATCAGGTCCCAGACAATCTTGCCACTGGTTCCCATATGTTCTGGGCAACCTGGAAGGTCAAGGTGACTATTCTTTCCCTCGTACAACCGGCAGGCCAGAGTATGCCCAGTCTCGCTCTCACAAAGCTTATACACCTTTACATCATACCTGGAGTGCTTGGAAGGAATAGAATGCTTGAATTCCAGCCTTCCCTTATACTTCATCAGGGAAACATCCACGCATATATTCCTTCCAGGTGTATAAGCCTCTGCAAACCTGGCAACGAAGTGGGTAATCAGGGGGTGGATTTTATGCAGCCTGTCAAACTGGGGATGCTCCATAGGGAGGCACAGGCTGTTGTCGCTGAAGTGCATGAAATGTAGAATCATTTCATACCTTTTCCGCAACATACACTGGGAGTAAAGAGTGGGGCTTTGAAGCACGGAACTGATGGGCATATACATTAGTTTGGGTGACAATGTTCCCTAATACATCTTTGCCCAGAAACACCTCCATAAACTGTTGGGGGCTAAATCCTGCAACATCCACATTGATGCCAGGATTTACAGTGAAGGGTGGGATACCTGGCCTCTGGCGATGAAGCGCTACCCACTCCTCAGCAGCACTGCCAGCTGGAGCAGCACGTCTCCTTCTGGCAGGAGGCCTAGCAGCCACAGATACATCACTGTATCTAGTCTGCTGCTAGTCTGCTCTATCTGAGCAACTGGCAAGGTCAAAAACCAGGGTCAGACTAAAGCAAGGATGGCATATGCCGCCTCAGTGCTATACAACCTTTGTGACATTAGTGATTTGTCACAAAAAGAAAGAAAAAAAAAATCACCACAAAAAAAACATTTAAAACTTAAAAGAAAAAATGCACTGACAGCAAAAAAGTGCTGCTGTGCAAGAGCCAGTGATTTATAGTAATCACTGGCAGGATAGGGATTAATAGCTCTAAAAAGAGCCATTGTGTCTCACAATTTTACAAATCCCTACCTAAAACTACCTTAATCTCTCTACCTAAACACAGATTAATACATAATTTTTTTTTTTTTTTACAGAATTTAATTGTATTTAAATCTTCACTGAGTGCCCTGAACCCTCGAGGAACTCTGCACACATGCAGAGCATCTGAAGCCTGCCGGATGGCTTCCCATGCTCTGCTACACTGCCGGGCGCCACGTGGGGCAACCCGGAAGTGATTGCTCCTGGGGAGTGATTACTCGGCGGCCCGGCAGTCAGGAGACTTTGTGCAGGATGCCTCGACATCCTGCAATACGTCTCATATTTGCTGCGGACGTACCAGGTACGTCCGTCGTCCTTAAGAAAGTTTTTTTTGTCGGACGTACCTAGTATGTCTGCAGTACTTAAGGGGTTAAGCTTGTTTTGGTTTTTTTTCCACTACATATTTTTTCTACGCCTGACATTCTTTGACACAAGGAGGCGCTTAAATAAGATCCATTTCCTGTGTCAAATAAAGTTTTCCAACAATACTCTCCCTCCTCGACATAAATGGAGCTGACTTAAGTGCCTCCTTGTCTCAGAGAATGCCAGGCGTACAAAAATACACAAGACAAAGTAATCCTTACTTTGTCTTACATTTTAAAGAAAACTAGATCAGAAATAAAGAAGAAAAAAAAAAAAAGATCAGATTTTGATAGAGGAAGAGAAGAGGAAACAATAGGAGAAAGGTAAGTTCGGTGCAACATTGCCGATTTAAAAGTTACTTACCACTGCAAGCCGTAGAATAACCTCCATGGGTAAATCTGGCCAGAGATAAGTTTTCACTCACCAATAATTAATGGTGAGTGTGATATTTGAGCCAGTTACTAGCATATTCTAATAAAACAACTAGAAATGTGAGAAGAAATTACCTAACAGTAGAATCTGAAGACCCGGTAACTATAACTCTTTCATCATACTGTAAACATAGGACTGAACCAGTGTGTCCGGTCAGTATTTTCAGGCACTCCAAGCTTGTTTTGTCCCAAATCTGTTTATGAATAAATATAAAAAGTATATACGTTAAAGCAGAGGAAAAGTAATCAATATGCCATGTAGTTCTTAAAGGCTGTATTCCTATTAAAAAAAATACAACATGCATTATATTATTTTGCTCACAATATAATGATGTGAAGAGCAATTCCTCACAAACGATGCTTTTGCTACAGCTAATGAATAAAACTAATTAATACCATTTCCCAGAATAACAGTCAGTGTGATAAATAAACCTGGATGGAAAGCACAGTACATGGTTATTCACTAAAGTAAAAATTCAAATTGAATTTCAAATTCTAAAATGCTTCCAGTTAAGCTACAGTGGTATAAATTAGAAATTCACTTTGAATTCTCACTGAATGACCCGGAGTAAGACAACACTGAGCTTTTATCAAATATAATGTCCATGAACGCCAGGATTGATAGACTACTATGATAAACAGTAGATTTCTCTCCCATAAACTCACAAGAAAGAACTGCAAGACTAAGATAGGATTGCTCATGTTTTGACTGACAAAGCGGTTAAAGCGACTTAGCAGAAAAAGTGCATTCTAGAAAACGTTATAAGGTTTGACCGACTAGTGAAAATTTGACTTCGGATCACGTGACAAAATCTGCTAAGATTTTTAAGACATATTTTGTGTTTTTTAACATCCATACACAGTGGTATATTCAGATAGGTATCCGTTTACAACCGCACTCAGAAGTTTTTTTCATGAGTAGCTTTTTGTGATTTTTTAATATATTTTTTTTCTTGATTTCAATTTTTTTTCTCAATTTTTTCACATAGAGAGACAAGCAGAATATTTTTTTGGCCTTAGAATAAATATTTACTATTGTGGGAGGAACCCCAAGGTGTATTAACTCATAAGATTATTTGAGACATATTACTGCATAATAGGATTTAGGATATTGTTTGTCCTTACACTATAATCCCTCAGGTATGAAGAGATGCACTATAGATTGCTTTTGATTTTTGTACATAATATGAACCATGTTTTTGATCTTGTACAGAATAGGAGTTAAGTTTTCCCAAATATTGTCTGATTTTGAATATGAATTTAAAAAAAAAACAACCTTTTAAGCAATTATTTTTGTGAGCATCAATTTTAAATTTTTACTATGTCTTTTGTTTTCATCTACACACCTCATACCATATATGTATTTACAGTTGTGGGTGTGTATGTGTACTATTTAAATATATTTTACTTTGTCTTGCCCTGCATGCTAAAGCTAGTTGTTCCCAGCCCCACTCAACATTGTTGGCTTGTTAACTTAAATGTTATTCACCTATCTGCTTATCTTTAAAGACTTTCTCTGTTATTTCTGCACACAGCCCTCCTTATTTTATTAATACCCACCAAATGTTTTGCTTGACCAATACTCACCTCGTCTGTGCATCTCCATTCCATAGCTTTAATGCAGGCCATTTTGACCCGATCATCTCTGTCTTTCACAATCTGAGTTAAAAGTTCCCTGCTGGAAACCAGAACGGTTCTCATTTGCCCGCCCACCCCACCTCAAACTCTTTATTCCATTTATAGATAGAATCTCACATACAATTTTATTTAATTAGAAATAACAGCTGCAAACACTACCTACAATCAGGACACTCTTACAGTCCCTTAACCCCTAACACTCAGTCCTCATTCTCCTTACTACTGCCCATTCTGCTTTTCTCAAAGTACTTACTCATCATCTTCTCCTCTTTTCCTTTCCTCTCCTCTCCTCTCCGTCAGCATCAAAATCTCCTTACACCCACTTCCCTCAACAACACAATCACATACCCAAATTTCCCAACTCTCCAATCTCGCAGAAACCTCCAATGCCTAGAGCATTTCTCCACTAATATTCTCCACTCTCCTTTTACCCATCTCAAATCTCACTTGCCTTAACTCTGCAACCTCACTCTACAACTGCACTCTCCTCTCAACTTGACGTCATGACACCTCTTACATTTAAACGCAGCAAGCATTCCCAATTACAACCCTGGCACACCAAGCTGACCCGATATCTCAATTAATGTTCCAGAAGAGCTCACTCTACACTGGACTTCCTCCACTATAAATTTATGCTGCGCTCCTATACTCTGGCTCTTTGCTATGCAAAAGTAAATTACTTCAACACCCTCATAAGCACACTGTCCTGCCAACCCAAATGCCTATTTCACACATTTAATGCTCTCCTTCACCCTGTTGCTCCCCCTCCCCATACCACCCTGTCTGCCTCAAACTTTGCAACTCACTTCACTGAGAAGATTTCTACAATCACTTAACCCCACTGTTCTATGCTCATTTGCACTTACTACAACGGAAGAGGTTTCTGCCCTGCTCCAGTCCCCCCAACCCACCACCTGTTCCCTTGGCTCCTATTCCCTCATATCTCATCCGCACTCTGTCTCCCTCTCACTAAAATGATCAATCTCTCCCTTTCCTCCACTCTTCAAGCATACAACTATAGCACTGATTCTGAAAAAGCCCAACCTCGACCCAAACTCCCCATCCAACTACTGCCCTATATTGCTGCCATTTGCCTCCAAAATCCTTGAGAGATTGTGTATGCGAGATACAGACTTCCTCAAATCCAACTCTCTGCTTGACCCGCTTCAGTCTGGATTCCACACTCGTCCCTCTGTTGAAACAGCTGTGACCAAAGTATCCAACGATTTAATTGCTGCTACATTTCACGTCCAATACTCTATCCTAATTCTCCTCTACCTTTCTGCTGCTTTTGACATTGTTGATCATCAACAGCTTCTTCTCATTCTCTAATCTCAGTCTACAAGATCCTGCTCTCTCCTGGTGCTCTTCCTACCTCTCCCAGTGCTTTTTGAGTGTTTCTTTCTCTGGCTCTGCCTCTTCTCACCAACCCGTTTCTGTTGGCGTTCCCCAAGGTTCTGTCCTTAGTCCCCTATTGTTCTCAGTCTACACTGCCTCCCTTGGTAAACTCATCAGCTCCTTTGGCTTCCATGATCATTTATATGCAGATGACATGCAAATCTACCTGTCCTCTCCTGATCTCTCTGACTGCCTCTCTGCGATTTTCAACTGGATGGCTGTTCACTTCCTTAACGACACATGATGTGTGCGACATGTCATGATTCCCTTTTATTCCAGAAGTTTGGTCCTTAAGGGGTTAAACCCAACCTGTCCAAAACACAACTTCTGGTCTTTCCTCCCTCAAGTGTTGCTACTCCCATCTCAGTCTCCCTCCACGTCAATGGGGCTACCATCACCTCTACCTCGCAGGATCGCTGCCTAGGTTTTCTCTTTGACTCAGACTTCTTCACCCCTCATGTCCAGTTGATCGCCAAATCCTGCCGCTTTCATCTCATAATCATGGCTCGCATCCACCCCTAATTAACACCAGAGGCAGCTAAGGTGCTGGTCCATGTCATTGTTCTTTCTCGTCTTGACTACTGCAATCTCAATGGTCTTAAGTGTTCCCAGATTGCACCGCTGCAATCTATAATAGATGCGGCGGCGAGGTTCATTTTCCTGACCGCCTGCACCTCCCCCTTCTGTCAGTCCCTACATTGGCTTCCAGTTAGATACAGGGCTCAATTTGAGATTCCGGTGCTTGCTTACACGTCCCTACATTATGCTGCTCCAACCTACCTATCCTCCCTAATACACAAGTATGTCCCCTCGAGGCCCCTGCGCTCTGCCAAAGACCTACGTCTATCCTCTGTCCGTACTCCCACATCTGATGCTCGCCTCCACAACTTCTCCAGGGCTGCACCTTTTCTGTGGAACTCCCTTCCCTTCACTGTTAGACTTTCATCCAGTCTCCACTCCATAAAATCTTTGAAAACACACTTCTTCAGGAGAGCATATAATTTAAACTGTTAGTAGTAAGGATCGACCGATTATCAGTCTGGCTGATATTACTGGCCGATATTCAGAATTTTCAGCAATATCGGTATTGCCCTATAAAGATAACGATATTGCAGATGAGGCAATGGGGCGGAGCTTAGTGTGCGGCGGGGCTAAATCTGGCACGAACTGGTAAGTGTGGGGAAAGCTAGAATGAGTCCATGCTCCCCATCTATCTACTCCAGGGCCCCTACTACCCCAGGGTCCCCACTATCCCATCTACTCCAGTGCGCCTACTACCCCAGTGCTCCCGATTCCTACCCCCCATATTCACACACACACACTCCATCCACCACACACACACACATTCTTGAACACATAAAATTCTGACTGGCATATATATATTGTGCATTTATCTTAAAAAAAAACAAACAAAAAAACAACAACAACAAATAAATAAACCTGTTCAGTTAACAGTAGATTTGTGCAGAAATAATTTTTTCAAAACGGTAAATGTATAGAATATCAGTATCGATAAGTTATTGACCTGAAAGTTCACAGATAGTCAGTATCGGCTCTAAAAAAATCAATATCGGTCGATTCCCTCCCACCCATAATTCCTCTCCTGCAAATGTCAAGTTCTCAGTGAATACTTTTCTAGCAACCTATTACCCCCTACTTATACCCTTTGGATCACTATACCCTACTCCCTC
The DNA here is from genome assembly GCA_933207985.1 of Pelobates cultripes. Classification (NCBI taxonomy): domain Eukaryota; kingdom Metazoa; phylum Chordata; class Amphibia; order Anura; family Pelobatidae; genus Pelobates; species Pelobates cultripes. The sequence goes on along the minus strand of OW240914.1, from coordinate 239,105,422 downwards.
TAGCATGTAAGCATTGAGCAGGGCCCTCAACCCCTCTGTTCCTGTGCGTCCATTTGTCTGGTTTCAATTACGTGTGTTAGTCCATCCACTGTACAGTGCTACGGAATTTGCTGGTGATATATAAATAATAAATTGATGTGCAGTATCATTAACTAGATTTTGTATTTATATTTTGAGGTTGTCAATAGGTGGGTAACCTCGATATCTGCACCGGATTACAGCTCTGAGTGCCAATATATGTTTATTGCTTCATGTGTAATCCATGTCTTGAATACTAGAAAACTGCCCTTATATTCTGAAAATTGGAGGACTGATTTGCCTCTTCTTCGGACTAAACCCCTTGATGTAGAGTAGGGTTTGAGGAACCTGTCGTCCCAATATGGAACTATTGAAATGCCCTTTTCTCTTGCTAATATGCTGCCAAAACTCTTTGTAAAAACTCTTAGAGCAGAGACTAGGCTAAATGGTAAAGCCCTGAACAGGAAGTGCTGGAATCTCTTCTCTGATTTGATAGTGAATCTTAACTTTGTTGAAGTGACTGCCATAAGAACATGCAAGTAGGAATCTTAAATCTAGAGTAGCCATTTAGTCTCCTTTTTAAGACTACATGAGTGATGGATGGTTTCCATACAGAACCACTGACCATTTTAAGTCTAGCACGTCGGAATGAAAGATCTTGTTTTACAACCAGGAACAACCTTGAATAAACAAATGGCAATTCACACAAGGGGCAATGCTCTCTGTACCAACTCAAGTAATTTAGGATATACAAGAAATCCTTTCCTTTCTTTTTAGAAGAATCTTCATCTTTCATGACCGCCGTAATCTCTTATCGGATTTAATTCTTCAGGTGGAAAACCCACCTCCATACTAGAGTCCACGCTAGAGACCTCAGGGATAAATGTGTGGGAACATTCACCAGAGGGAAAACTAAGAGGAGGCAGGACTAGTTACATAACTCAAAAGAGACATGCGTCCATCAAGTTTAGCCTTCATTCATCTGGAAAAACAAACCGAATACTCAAAATATTGAAATTCCGATTGTGGATGTGCAGTAGCACAAATCAGACTTATTGTGGAATGCAAGGACATCCAGGCGTGCATTCCACTGAAATGATGATCATTTCGGCAGCAGAGCACGCGGCAGCGGCCATCTTAAACTCCTGAACAGCAGTGTTTGGTTGTTGAGTGTGTGGAACTCAAATCGGACACTCGACTAACCGAACACCGCTGAGACCTCCAGGACTTCAGAAAGTACCGAACGAAACCCCCTGAACGGCCCGTCATTCGGTAGGATGAATCCCACGAACTAGGGGATTCATCCGAATGTGAACTCAGCTATAGATGGCATAGCCTTTTGGGACTTTTGATGCGCGAACGGAGACCGACCGCAGGGCCAAGATTCATGGAACTATTTTCGGCTACTTTGCCCATGCGGTCGGTCAAATCTTTGCGTCCTCGTAACTCCCGAACCCCTGGTCTGATCTGGGTGATTTTTGGATATGTTTCTCACCCATTTAAAGGTGTACCTACCATATTTGGGGTACATCCAAGAATTGGGGAAAAGTAGTTACATTATAATTATGTTAACTGTTAAGCTAAGGGGAGGAGATGTGTGGGAGGTAACGTCTGTGTGATTAGTTACTGTACTGATTATGGTGGGTGCCTCCCTTGCATAGGAGAATCACATAAAAGCAGGGATTGTGTCATTAAACTTCAGTTCTACTCCTGATCCTGTGTGTCGTCCAGTGATTGTGAAAGGTGATGGGATATTATGGAAATGCCTTGCTGATTGTGCTGGTTACCCTATTGGATTTACTACTTGTTCCTGAATTATTTTAATACACCAGAGGAGTTAAGCTGTTGGAAATCAGCTCTCCGCTACACTCTGCGATGTCGGATTATCCGGAAACCAATGCCATGCATCTCACCACCTGGGGAGCTACAAGGCTGCACAACCTCAAGTATCAACCCTTGTGCTTTACCAGATCCTAATCCATTGAGTACCTGTCTGACATGGGGTGTTCTGCTGGGGACAACCTTTTAAAAGGTATCAGAGGGAGGTTTTATTTCATCTTTACTGCCAGGTTTACTCATCCACCATAGCTGAGAACATCCCTTAGGTACTGCCACTATATGTGAGGAAAAATTGGGGTACTACATACTGGAATTTTGGACTAGAACACTTTTTGGACCCAACGCTTAGCTCTCTTTTTCGGTGATGAGAGACTTTGTTTTGTGCCAGGTACTGCTTGAACTAAATGTTCGTATGGGTGACAACCTCCCTTAATATCATCCCCCAAGAGTACCTGCATAAAATCCAACAAGCTATAGTGAGACAAGTCAGCATGAATGCCTGTGAACTCAGGGATTTAAAGCAAGAAATCATGGGCAGCACCCAGGAAATAGTCACTAGCATCACTCTCTGAGGCGGTGTCTGTTGATTCTGAGCCGGCCGTTCAAGTTCTATAGGCTTCCTCTGCACTATACTTATACAAAAGCATGGTGTACAAATGACAATTACCATTTTTTTAAATGTAGGTTTACTTTTCACCCCAAACTAGCCTAACATTAAATTCTCCAATTTTCCACTAAGTTCCACCAATCCTAGCTAATTACCAATTGAAAAATTCAAATAAAACAGTTCACAGTAAAATACAAAAATTTTAATATCTTACTTTGATTGAGTTGTCCCTTAGACCACTTATTATCTTCTCATCATCATACTGTAAACAGTACACTCCTTTACTATTTTCAGAACGACACTGAATTCTTTGTAAGTTATGCCTTCCACATCGCCAGTTTGCTTCTATTGTCTAAAACAGAATGAGTAGTAAACAGATATGAAATACAAAAATTACACACAAAAAAATTATGGTTAATTACATTTTACACAAATAAAATGTGCATCTGACTTCTGAAACACTTACAAAATGTAAAGTTTTGTATGCAGATGTATGTCATTCTAATTAAACATATACATTCCTTGTTACTAGATTAAAAAGTGACGTTCAAATATTTTTGAATGTAGTATATAAAAGCTACAAATTTAAAGGATATTTTCACTATACATACACAGAGAAAATGATGATATCTTCCTACATTTAGATTTCAGTAGCACAAGCAAATAGCATGCATATTTCAATGCTAGCAAATCAATGAGTTGGACTGCATAAGCATGGTCTTATTAACTACTGAAAAAAAGCTCACATGAAGGCCTAAAGTAAACATAAAAAATACAATTCTGAATATAAAAACTGAGCATTACTAAATGAAAGAATTTTAGTGCATTATGGTACAAGTGGTCTATTTGTCTACATATCACAAAATAAAAATAAATACCTCTATATCCTCAATAATCTTGGGGTATAATGACCGATAAAAGGAATTTGGTGGGCCATCTGTAGGTCGATTTTTAAAAAGGTACTGATCCCTGAAAAACAAACATTTTGAATTTTTCAATCTTAAAACACATATACATACATATGTAATTCCATTACAAAAACAGTCACTTACCAGCCTCTTCTTTCTGATAGTCCCTTCCACAAGGGGTCAGTACGAACCATTCTTTCAATCAACTTTTTCCATAGCATACCCTCTGAAATAACTCTTTGCCATTCCTTGCACACAAGTTCCGCAGCACATAATGATCTTGCATCCAAATAAGAAAGAATATTTTCTGCTATGTGTTCTAAGCCCTGTTCTACAAAACAAAACAAATCATATATTAGAAAATCAATAAGAGCTTCTAGAAGAGAAATGCACTTAAATGGACACTATAGTCACGAGAACAACTACAGCTTAATGTAGTGGTTCTGGTGAGTATACAATTTCCAGGCAGGCTTTTTAATGTAAGCATTGCCATTCCAGAGAAAAGGCAGCGTTTACATTGCTGCCTAGAGAAACCTCATCTGGCAGTCACTCAGATGGCCACTAGAGGTTCTTATTGGGTCAATGCTTCAGAACGTGAAGACGCTGAAACTTTCCACACAGAGATGCATTGGTTCAATGCATCTTTGTTAGGAGATGCTGATTGGACAGCACAGTGTTTGGCCCTGCCCTGCCTTGCCTTTTTGGCTGTTGTCAGACTTGAAAATCTCAACCAATGCTTTCCCACAGGAAAGTGTTGGATTGGCTGAGATCAATACCGATGTCAGCCGAAAGAGGGAGGGGTGGGGGGGTGGGCAGGCCCAGCGCCAGCAGACCCATGCGGCGTTGGAATAAATATTGTTTATAAGAGTACAGCCACTTATAAGATTTTTCACACTATAGGGTTTGGAATACATGTTTGTATTTCTGACCCGATATTGTTTAAAGAAAGAAACATTTCTGTGCATCACACATGCTTACATTTTACTGTTGTACAGTGCCAGAGTTATTTATGTAAACAAATATTTGATAACTTGAAATGAAGTTATTCACCCAAGGCTTAAAAAACTTCAATTCAACACTAGTCTGCTTCTTTGCCATTCCATCATATTCATGCAGAAGACAAACTCAAAATATAAAGGAAATAGGAAAAGGAATAGGTTTTTTTGTTAAAGTATAAATTTCAGCGCTAAGACTGCTCATAGTAGCTGTGTACAAAACAGCCACCAGAGGAGCTTCCTGCTTTTTCACAGAGTTTGGCTGGACATCCAGCGCCTTTAAAATAGCCATAGGAAATCACATGCGTATTCAATTCCCCACTGGGCTGATGTAGGTGGAGGAGCACAAACTAGCACAAGGAACATGGGCACTGAAATCAGATAAGTACAAAAAGATTTAAAAGCTCTTTATTTAGCGAGAGAGGAGTTGGGTCAAAGTGTTAGAAATACAGTTTTTTATATAACAGGATCATGCAGCCATATATATGCATCTTGGGTCAGACACGGTTTGAAAAGCTCTATATAATAATGGCCTTCTCTGCACAGTGCATGGACATCAGACTAACTAACCTGTCAAATTTTAACACTGTCTGACACAAGGTGCATGTATGCAGAAATACACAGACAGACACACACATACAATACATACACACATGCATACAAACACTTACAGATGTACACACATACATACACACTGACATACATAAATACACACACACATACATACACACAGCTAATTTTTCTTACTTTTCTTTGCAGGAGAGTGGCTATGGCTGATGGGAGTCTGCGTGGCTCTCCCGTCCTGTCGCTCTTCCTTCCAGAGCGGAGGGAGCTTGGAGGAAGTGACCAGATGTCACTTCCTCCCAGCACTACTTGCGGCTGCAATATTTTTTAAAGGGGCCGGTCGCGCTATTGCACGGCCGGAGCGCTGACTGGGCCCCTGTAGATATAGGGCCCACTAACAAACAGTTGGTCACCGCTAACAGCAGTCATGGTTCTAAAGAGAAGCTGTGAATCCTCTGCACGAAAGACGCTGCAGATGAAGCCATGAAAGTGTGTCTTCATTCTTCATTTAGTTCCATGCAAATTTACAAGAGACATAACTAGATATTAAAGATCCACTATAGTCACCCAGACCATTTTAGCTCAATGCAGCGGTTTGGGTGCCAGGTCCACCAGGTTTTAACCCTGCAGCAGTAAACATAGTAGTTTAATACCGCCTCTAGTGGCTGTCTTCTTGACCGCCGCTAGAGGCGCTTCTGCGATGCTCAATACGAAAAATCGCATTGAGCACGCAGAACGTCCATAAAAAAGCGTTGAGAAATTCTTTCCTATGGGCGTTTTTAATGCGCTTGCGGCTCTGGTCATGCATGCGCATTCGGCTCCACTCAGGAGCTAACGTCGGACTGGAAGGAGAGGTCACCACCGCCGAGGGAGGCCGGTGCTGGATAAAGGTAAGTGGCTGAAGGGTGAACACCTTCAGCCCAGCGAGAGGGGGGCACTCTCTAGTGATCCTTTAATTTAGCAGCAATGTAATTGGTACAGATGATGCAACCAACCAGTCCATTGGTGGTACACAAAACTAAGAGAAAAAAAAAAAAAATAAGACTAATGTAAAGAAGTTTATAGACTTCAGACAACTCTTCATCTGAATCAGGGTCATTAGATTCTTCAGTTGATTATAGATAATATACATAAACTAAATAAAGATAGGTTAGTTATTGGGGATTAGGAGGAAGCTCATAAACTTAACCCCTTAAGACCTGAGGGCGTACTATTACGCCCTATTTTAGGCGGCTCTAAATGCCGCCGGGCGTTATAGTACGCCCTCCGTTCTTTCTTTACTTACCCGGTCGCCGGCGATCCCACGCTGGCGATCACTGTTGGGGGGACTCCCAGGGAGCCCCCCGCGGCACGTCCGACCCCCTGGCATGTGAGAGTGAGGTCCTTGTGATGACCTCACAATCACATGGACGGGATAGCTGCCTCCTGCAATGCCAGCAGGGGGCTGCCTGTAATGACAGGTGGTCCCCCTGCTGGCTGGAAATAAAATCAAATAAAATTTAAAAAAGTGAAAAAGTGAAAAAAAAAAAATATTTATTTAGATCATATATATATATACACACACACATATTTTTTAGTTTTTTTATTTTATTTTTTAACGTATTTACATATTAAATTTTTTTATATTATATATAAATATATAACAATAATTATATATATATTTAATCAATATCACTCTACGTAGAGTGATATTGATTAAATATATATATAATTATTGTTATATATTTATATATAATATAAAAAAATTAAATATGTAAATACGTTAAAAAATAAAATTAAAAAACTAAAAAAATTAAATATATAGATGTGTGTTATTTCGTTGTAACTGTATTGTGATAATATATATATTTATATCAAAATACACGTAGAACAAGATATATATTTCTATATACCTATATATAAATAAAAATATTTTTAAAAAATTATACATATATACACACACACACACACACACATACATATATTCACATACGTATATATATATACACATATATTAATTCTACATATATATTTATGGAATATTTTTACATAATTAGGTATCTTAATTACAATTAGTGGGACATGCCTGACAATCCATGCCGAAAGTAAAGGGAATTTAATTTGCTAGCACTATATTTAACCCTATAACTTTCCAAGACACCATAAAACCTGTACATGGGGGGTACTGTTCTACTCGGGAGACTTCGCTGAACACAAATATTAGTGTTTCAAAACAGTAAAATGTATTACAACGATGATATCACCAGTAAAAATGACGTTTTTTGCATTTTCCACGCACAAACAGCACTTACACAGACGATATTATTGCTGCGATACATTTTACTGTTTTGAAACAAATATTTGTGTTCAGCGAAGTCTCCCGAGTAGAACAGTACCCCTCATGTACAGGTTTTATGGGGTTTTCAAAAGTTACAGCGTCAAATATAAGGCTTGTGTTTCATTTTTTTCACATTAAAATTCGCCAGATTGGTTACGTTGCTTTTGAGACCCTATGGTAGCCCAAGAATGAAAATTGCCCCTATGATGGCATACCATTTGCAATAGTAGACAACCTAAGGTATTGCAAACAGGGTATGTCCAGTCTTTTTTAGTAGCCACTTGGTCACAAACACTGGCCAAAATTGGCGTTTTTTGCATTTTTCACACACAAATATTAACACTAACTTTGGCCAGTGTTTGTGACCAAATGGCTACTAAAAAAGACTGGACATACCCCATTTGCAATACCTTGGGTTGTCTACTATTGCAAATGATATGCCATTATGGGTGTAAATTTCTTTCCTGGGCTACTATAAAGTCCCAAAGGCAACGAAACCAATCTGGCGAATTTAAATTTCAAATGTAATGTGCTATATTTGAACCTGTAACTTCCCAAAACGCCATAAAACCTGTACATAGGGGGTACTGCTTTACACGTGAGACTTTGCTGAATACAAATATGTGTATTTTATTGCAGTAAAAGCAAACAGTATTATGACATTGACCGTTAAAATGTCATGTAGAACAAAAAACAAAACAAAAAAAAAAACAAGAAAAAAACCAAACAAATAAAATCTTATTTTCTTCCATTTTTTTCATATTAAATTATGTTTCATAGCTAAATATTTGATATTAAATGACAGCCCTGTTTCCCCTGAATAAAATTATATATAATAAGGGTGGGTGTATTTAATATTAACCCCTTAAGACCGGAGGGCGTACTATTACGTCCTCTAATAGGCGGCTCTAAACGCCGCCGGGCGTAATAGTACGCCCTCCGGTCTTTCTGTATACCCGGTAAAAGCGGTGATTACGCGGCGATACGTGATCAGAGGACTCCCAGAGGCCCCGCGTACGACGATCCTCAGGAAGCCCCGACGTGTGAGTGGGTCCTAGCGAGGACCCCACAATCACATGGCCGGGGATAGCTGGCTTCTGTATTGCCGGCAGGGGGGCTGCCTGTAATGACAGGTGGTCCCCCTGCTGGCTGAAAATAAAATAAAAATAAGTTAATGGTGTAAAAAAAAATAATTATATATACTTAGATCATATATATATATTATATATATGATCTAAGTATATATATACACATATACATACACACACGTACACCGTCTAGGTGTATTTTACTATTATATATATAATTATATATATATATTAATATCAAATTACACGTAGACTGATACTGATTAAATATATATATAATTATTGTATATATATTTATATATATAATATATTAAAAAAATGTAAATACGCTAAAAAATAAAATTAAAAAAATAATTAAAAATAAATAATTAAAAAATATATAGATGTGTGTTATTTCGTTCTAACTGTATTGTGAAATTAATATATATATATATATCAAAATACACATAGAACGAAATAATATATATATTTATACACATAAATATATACGTATATATCACTATATATATACCTATATATAAATAAAAATATTTAAAAAAAATTATATAGATATATACATATATATACACATACGTATATATATACATATATTGATTCTATATATATATTTATGTAATATTTTTACATAATTAGGTATCTTAATTAATTACAATTAGCAGGACCTGCATGACAACCCATGCCGAAAGTAAAGGGAATTTAATTTGAAAGCACTATATTTAACCCTATAACTTTCCGAGACACCATAAAACCTGTACATGGGGGGTACTGTTCTACTCGGGAGACTTCGCTGAACACAAATATTAGTGTTTCGAAACAGTAAAATGTATTACAACGATGATATCGCCAGTAAAAGTGACGTTTTTTGCATTTTTCACTTCAGCAACATTAGCGGTTAAATATTACTATGATACTTTTTACTGTTTTAGCTAAATATTTAATGTTGAGTAATATCTCCAGCTAAATACCCCTCATGTTTATAATGTTTTCAAAAGATTACAGCATCAAATATAAGGCTTGCGTTTCATTTTCACATTAAAATTTAGCCAGATTGGTTACGTTGCTGAGACCTATATTGCTTTAAGAATGAAAATTACCCTATGATGGCGCTTACCATTTTGCAATAGTAGACAGCAGGTAACGCAAACGGTATGTCGAATCTTTTAGTAACGCAGTCACAAACACTGGCCAAAATTGGCGTTTTGCATTTTCACACACAAACAAATACTGGCGGCCCGGTGTTTGCGACAAATAACTGCAAAAGAACTGGACGCCATTACAACCGCAGCAGGTTGTCTAACCGCAAATGCCGTATGATGTAAATTCGACCGAGCTATACGATCTCCAATATATCTGGCGAATTTCAATTTCAAATGTAACGTGCTATATTTGACCTGTAACTTCCCAAAACGCCATAAAACTTGTACATAGGGGGTACTGTTTTACACGTGAGACTTTGCTGAATACAAATATGTGTATTTTATTGCAGTAAAAGCAAACAGTATTATGACACTGACCGTTTAAATGTCATGTAGAACTAAAAAAATCCAATAAAATCGTATTTTCTCCCATTTTTTTCATATTAAATTATGTTTTCATAGCTAAATATTTGATATTAAATGAAAGCCCTGTTTCCCCTGAATAAAATGATATATAATAAGGGTAGGTGCATTTACTATGAAAGAGGTGTATTACGGTTGGACAGACATGTAGCGCAAATGCCAGGTTTTGTTTACATTTTGTTTTGTTCACAACGTGTACATTTGGCTCCGTCCTTAAGGGGTTAAAGAGGTGAATTACAGTTGGACAGATGCAAATGGTTTTGTTTACATTTTGTTTCGTTCACAACGTGTACATTTGGCTCCGTCCTTAAGGGGTTAAAAAAACTAAAGATTTAATATTTCATACTAACTTGAAAAAAAGGGAATGGCAAGCTCTTTCTAAGAAACCATTCATCACAAAGCATTTGAAAACCATTTTGATGCAGAAAGAAGATAAAAAGAATAAAACTAGAAGATATTCCAAAATTAGCTATACTGAATGCACAGTTGGGCAGGAAAACAAGTTTGCCCATTGGCGAAAACATCAGCTTCCAGGATGAAATGGATAAAAAAAAAAAAATAAGGCAGTAATGTTGCTAAAGGGGAGTATTTTAAACTTCTGCTGTGCAAAACACTACAATTCAAAATCTAAAGAAAATGACAGATTCCCTCCTAAAAATAAGGAGAGAAAAAAAAAACACCTATGATTCATCAGTTCTAATAGTGATTCCGTAAGGTTACCGTATAGAAATAGATTCCCTTGCTCACCACCTCTTTGGCTTTCAAACTACATATTTCAAAATGTAGAAAAAAAAAAAAGTTGTGGAAGAAGTCCCAATATCAGAAAGAAACAAGGGCACCTATTAGTGAATCTTTCTGGTTCAGAAACCAGACTAATGTTACAGGCTAGTTCTGGATTTGAAAAAGAAGAACAAATGCCAAATGGAAGCAATTCTCTCAGCAACCCAAATACTTTAAGAAAAAGACTAGATCAAGCATGTCAAACTCAAAGGCTAACAGGGCCACATAGGAAAGGTTTAAGTTTATGTGGGTCGCAAGATAAAACAAATATGAGTCCTATGAGTGTGTTCTTCACTTTGGCCAAGATCAAACTTTATGATCTTAGCCAATCCAATGCTTTTCCATAGGGAGGCTATTGTGCATGTGTGGCAAAAAGCTGCACGGCCAATCAGCATCTTCATTGGGAGCGTTCAGCGCATCCATGCATACCCAATCTAATACACTGCTCCCCCTCCACCCAAATACACAGTGCTTTTCCTCCCTCCACTCTAATTGCATACACTGCCCCAACAAATTGAATACACTGCTCTCCTCCCAATTTAACTTAGTGCCCCCCCTTCCTACCACTCTAATACACTGCCCTCCTCCCCCAATTTAACACACTACGCCCTCCCACCACTAATATACAGTCCCCCTAGCCCGACTATAATACACTACCCTTCACCCAATTTAATAAAGTGCCCCACTCCCCCCCTACAATTTAATACACTGCCCCACTCCCTCTCCCGATTTAATACACTGCCCCACTCGCTCCCTCAAATTACACTACACATTAAGTTCCCCCGAGCCCCCCTTCTGCTCTGTTCAAGCAGGCCAGATGCTCCTCTGGCACTGCGAGCAGGAAGAAAGAGGGAGTGGCTGGCCTGCTCTGCAGACAGACAGCCACTCTGCCCTCTAGAGGCCATGAGAGGGAAGGCAAGAATCAGACATGAAATACAGCAGCTACAGCACAAAGTGGACCCAGGGCAGGCAGGCCGCAAATATATTCATTGTGGGTCGCATGCAGCCCGTGGGCCGCAAGTTTGACATGCTTGGATTAGATGATATCCTTGTATTTAAAGTATGTTTATTTCCACATCCCTATTCATCCAGAACAGAAAAGGTTTCTCTGCCTTTGTGTTTTCCACCAGAGCAGTTCAGTTAGGCAACTCTTCGGCTCCCGGGTTTTTATGAAAATGTTGGTCGTACTTACAGCTGCTTTTAGAAGTAGAGATTTCTTCATTATCACATATCTAGAGGATTGACGGATGAAAGCAAATTCAAGTTGCCAACTCATTCAGGAAATTCACATAGCCACAGAATGTCTGCAACAGCATGGGTGGATTTTAAGCTGGGAGAAGTCGCACTTGACTCAGAACTAAACTTCTTGGGTCTTACTGGACTCCATAAACCTGAAAATCATGCTCCCCAGAGAAAAACTGAAGAAAATAATGAAAACACTTACGGTATTTTAAAGAAGATGATTTGTGTGGTCAGAAATACCATGAGAACTTTAAGACTTCTCACTTCTTCTATGACAGCAGTCAACTGGGCAAAATCAAGGATGAGACCACTTTGAGATCAACATCCTGGCAGAATGGGATCAGCGAAAGAGGTCTCTGGAGTAACTAATACCCCTGTGGGAATCTACAACTCAGTTTCAACTGGTAGATAACTTCCCATTACCTTCACCAAGGTCTCTTATTCAAGAACAAAAAGGTGGCAGATTATTATAGATGCTGCAGCCGCATGGTGGGGTGCACACATGAACCATCAAACTATAAGAAGTTCTCTAGAAAAGAGAAGAAAAAAAAGCTAATCCTCAAACTACTAAGAACTGAGTGCTACCTTCATGGCTCTTGTTCATTTCCAAAAAAGTACAGGTCCAAAAAATAAATAAATAATTAAATTTAAAAAAAACGCAGCAACTGTTGCATATCTACACAAGAAAAATGGCAAATAAAAATAGGGAGTGGATAAGTAGTGTATATATATATATATATATATATATATATATATATATATATATATATATACATACATACATACATACATACATACATACATACATACATACATACATACATACATACATACACACACACACACACAGTTGCAAGAAAATGTATGTGAACCCTTTGGAATGATATGGATTTCTGCACAAATTGGTCATAAAATGTGATCTGATCATCTAAGTCACAACAATAGACAATCACAGTCTGCTTAAACTAATAACACACAAAGAATGAAATGTTGCCATGTTTTTAATGAACACACAATGTAAACATTCACAGTGCAGGTGGAAAAAGTATGTGAACCCTTGGATTTAATAACTAGTTGAACCTCCTTTGGCAGCAATAACTTCAACCAAATGTTTCCTGTAGTTGCAGATCAGACGTGCACAACGGTCGGGAGTAATTCTTGACCATTCCTCTTTACAGAACTGTTTCAGTTCAGCAATATTCTTGGGATGTCTGGTGTGAATCGCTTTCTTGAGGTCATGCCACAGCATCTCAATCGGGTTGAGGTCAGGACTCTGACTGGGCCACTTCAGAAGGCGTATTTTCTTCTGTTTAAGCCAATCTGTTGTTGATTTACTTCTATACTTTGGGTCATTGTCCTGTTGCAACACCCATCTTCTGTTGAGCTTCAGCTGGTAGACAGATGGCCTTAAGTTCTCCTGCAAAATGTCTTGATAAACGGATTCATTTTTCCTTCAATGATAGCAATCCGTCCTGGCCCTGACGCAGCAAAGCAGCCCCAAACCAGGATGCCCCCACCATCATACTTCACAGTTGGGATGAGGTTTTGATGTAGGTGTGCTGTGTCTTTTCGCCACACATAGTGTGTGTTTCTTCCAAACAACTCAACTTTGGTTTCATCTGTCCACAGAATATTTTGCCAGTACTGCTGTGGAACATCCAGGTGCCCTTGTGCAAACTGTAAACGTGCAGCAATGTTTTGTTTGGACAGCAGTGGCTTCCTCTATGGTATCCTCCCATGAAATCCATTCTTGTTTAGTGTTTTACGTATTGTAGATTCGCTAACAGGGATGTTAGCATTTGCCAGTGACTTTTGTAAGTCTTTAGCTGACACTCTAGGATTCTTTTTCACCTCATTGAGCAGTCTGCGCTGTGCTCTTGCAGTCATCTTTACAGGATCGCCACTCCTAGGGAGAGTAGCAGCAGTGCTGAACTTTCTCCTTTTCTAGACAATTTGTCTTACCGTGAACTGAAGAACACCAAGGCTTTTGGAGATACTTTTATAACCCGTTCCAGCTTTATGCAAGTCAACAATTCTTAATTGTACACACACACACCCACACACCTATATACACACACACACACCTATATACACACACACCTATATACACACACACACCTATATACACACACACACCTATATACACACACCTATATACACACACACACCTATATACACACACACACACACACACACCTATATACACACACACACACACACACATATATACACACACACACACACACACATCTATATATTGCTGTGGAAATAACATTCAAATGTTACTCAAAGGTGATATATTGAAATGCATACCATAAATAGTTATAACAAATGGAATAATGCTTCTATTCTATAAAACATAGATAGTACCTTCAAAACAACATTAAATGCACGTAGAATTCAACTTACAAACATACAAGCGCTTCAGATATTTGCTACAATTGCTGTGTAATTATTTTTCTATTTCAGATATTTGAATAATTACACAAACAAATTATGTCAGGTTTATCCCATACACAGATAGCTGGCAAGACTGCTTGTGACATACAGTAGATTTGGCCAATCAGGCGAGATAGGAAGGTGCATAACCAACAGATTATAGTTCCACTAATGAACTTAAAGGATACAATAAGTTTCTTTACAGCTGTGCACAATTACTATTATTATTATTCATTTTTTTAATGTTGATGTCTTTTATTAATAAATAAATGGGCTTGCAAATAAGCAAGTGTATAAATTTATTTTTGTTCTAACAAATTGTGGACTGGAACATGCTGAAAATGTTAAGAAAACAAAAAGCCAATGTATACAGAGAAATTACTCTCATAAATATGTAGTATTGTACTTACCTGGTAAAGCTGTGATGAAGTCTCGTTGTAACATGGGTTTCAAGTAAGAATTAATATGTCCATGCTGATAATGACACATTCGTGAAATAAGATGTTCCACAAATTCAACCTGGTCAGCTTCAGACCACTGGTCAAAAAATTTAATGCACAAGTCTTTTTCTTTCTCATAATTTCCTTCCGATGCACGTTTTCTTGGTACAATCATTGAAGACGTTCCATTACTTATCTGGTCAAAAAAAAAAAAAATATGTCTTTAATATTGTACAATAGACATTTGCGTTTGTTGCACTCTTCCTTAAACAAAATCGATTCATTTGAGACCGAAACGATTAGTCAAGCAAATCAATTTAAAGGACCACTATAGTGCCAGGAAAACATACTAGTTTTCCTGGCACTATAGTGCCCTGAGGGTGCCCCCACCCACAGTGACCCCCTCCGGCCCAGCTCTGGAAAGGGGTTAAAACATACCTTTTTCCAGCGCTGGGCGGAGAGCTCTCATCCTCCGATCCTCCTCTTCTCCTCCCCGTAGGCTGAATGCGCATGCGCAGCAAGAGCTGGGCGCGCATTCAGCCGCTCACATAGGAAAGCATTCATAATGCTTTCCTAAGGACGCTGGCGTGCTCTCACTGTGAAAATTACAGTGAGAAGCACGCAAGCGCCTCTAGCGGCTGTCAATGAGACAGCCGCTAGAGGAAATAGGGGAAGGCTTAACCCATTCATAAACATAGCAGTTTTTGGTTCTCACAACACAAGCTTTTGTTATTTATTCTTTGGGTTTTTTGCAGCTAGTTACGAAAAAAAAAACAAACAAACGCAGTATGACTTTGCCTTAACCCCTTAAGGAGACAGACAAAAGCTTGTCTTACCCTAAAGCAGGGCTGTGGAGTCGGAGTCGAGGAATCGGAGGAAATTTTGGGTACCTGGAGTCGGAGTCGGTGCATTGTTTGCCGACTCCGACTCATACTAAATTTAGATTGGAATTAAAAAAAGCAAGTTTAAATTTCCCAATTCACAAAAAGTTATAATTAATGACTTCTCTACTGTAAGAATAAACACCAATGCATGCAGTGCCTCACGTAACCGCAAAACGAACACGTTAAGTGACCGTGAAGAAGCATGCTTTTCATGTGCTTCACTATATGGCATGCAACGCACAATTAGGAGCGGCAATACTTATACTTTCCATAATGTTGTGTTCTGCTGTTACAGGGAACGCAGCGCCCATGAGTAACCTAGCCTCTCACTGATAAGGGATTAAGTAAATGTTTTTTGCAGGACTAGAGACACTTGTATAAGTGAACAGAATGGAGGATCAATAGTTCAAGACTCAAGCTGTAAACCATTTGAAAAACTGCTGTCATTCAGCCAAGGCTATAAAAACTTGTAAACTCTGATTGTTAGCTTAAACTTTAAACATAACTATAGGATTCTACTAGGGAAATCATGTTTTATAATAAATGCCCCTTCCTGGATCCTCCCACTGCCCTATGTTCAGCAGCAGATCAGCAATTCAGCAGACAAAAAGGACTTCTCCTTTTCAGCAGCTTCTGGCCAACTACCTCTCTCTGCTAGAAGAGCTTAGAAGAACTTGGTGGAACAGCTTCTTGGATTCAACTGTAAGTGTTTATATTTATTTTAAAACCTGCATGCCTGCTTGTCTGTATGAGGGAAGACATGTGTACATTGGAAAATTACGGCAAGTAACTGTTGCAGCCAGGGCCCCGAAAACAGATGCAATTTTGAAAAGACGTGCAGGAAAAGGAGCCATTATGGATCAAACAACTCGCTGGGGAAGCACTTATTTAAAGGTGAAGCGTTTGCTTGAACTTAAAGACTTCATAGAAGAAATGGACAATGAAAATCTTGCATTAACTGAAAGCCAGTGGACACAAACAAAAGAGCTGGAGAACCTTCTTTCTCACCCCTTCACTGTCACCAAGAGTTTGCAATGTGACAATCTAATCCCGGGTAAATTCCTCTTGGAATGGAAGAGCTTGTTATATCGCCTGAACAAAAATGGGGGGTTATTAGCTGAGGGCATTGCATCTTCAATGATGAAAAGAGAGTCTTTTGCTGGAAAATTAAATCTTGTTAGCGGCTATTTATGTCGACCCAATGAGCCAACTTTTGTTGAACAGTGAACAGACTGCTACTGGGAAAAAGGCCCTCTATGATGTAGCAGTTCGCATGAAGGGATTACGACCTGAAATACCTCCACTGGATGAAGTTCTTTTAAGCAATAGTGGTAAATCAGGATCATCTTCTTCAAACGAAGAATTAGATTTTGATTCCTTCTTAGACAAAATGGAAGGTTCTAAAAGAAAGCGAAGTCGCATAAGCGTTACAGAACCAGTAAATGTCCAAACAAAAAAATTCCAACAGGAGTTTTATGAAGCACTAAAAGAAGTTGAAAAGTATGATCACTCATCAAAACTTACTGTTGAAGAAGCCATCCTTGTTTATCCAGAGATCGTTAGTGATGTAGCCAGAATACTTACTGCGATGCCACCCACCCAAGTCAGTGTCAAAAGATTATTTTCAGCCCTAAAAATAATAAAGTCTGACTTAAGAGCCTCTATGAAAGAGGATCTGGCAGAGGCAATTCTCTTCCTTAGAACTCTACATTGAATTAATTTGCATTTGCTAAGCCTATAACTACATTTCAAGATTAATATAAACCATTTCTAGGTTTTACAGATTTTGTTTTTGGTTCATATAGATAAGCTTTGTTTTTGTTCTAAAACAACCAAATAACGTGGTTTGTATTTTTGAACTGGTAAAGTTCCTGTTCCTGATGTTTATGCCTGCTGCTACTATCCAGCCACTTGATTGATTAATAAAAACATTTTTATAAAACTTTGTTGTTTTCATTGTGTTTGTCTTTTGCTTAAACTGTTCAATACAGTAGACTGTTAGCTTCCCAACCAGTAGTCCTGTGGTAATGACATGTATGTTGCCTTTCTTTCCTTCAAGGAATGTATAAAATGCATTTGCATATTAATACAGAGGAGTCGGAGTCGGAAAGTCGGAGTCGGAAGTACAAAAAGCTGAGGAGTCGGAGTCAGAACATATATCTACCGACTCCACAGCACTGTCCTAAAGGACACAAGCCATTTTTGAATTTTTTGCAGTTTGTGTTCAAACGCAATTTGCATCTGTCATTTATTGCAACAACACATATTATAAACCGTTTTTCAGAGGCCAAACAGGGCTTTAATTTTATGTCACATATACATAGACACATTCTCATTAATTATAAAAAAATGCCACAAAATGGGGGGAGGAGGGGGAGGGGCAGAGAAAAAAAAAATTCCCCCCACAGTTTTGGCAATAATAGCATGTCCATAATATGTCCAGCTTAGAAAAAGTAATTCAAAATAAATTCATTTATGTGTGTTGATTTATAGAATATATAATATATATATAGGATTTCAGCTTATTTTTAAACTTACAGGTCACGAAATACAAGGACTAAAATAAAATTTTAATGTGAAAATTTTTTAGAAGTTGGTATGCTTGTCTTGTAGGTTTAGTAGCCACTACAGAAAACAAAATTGCCACACAAAAGTATATATTTATATAAAGTAGACATCACAGGCTATTTACCTAAGGTTAGTTTGACACTTTTTACGTAGCCATTTCATCGCCAATCTTTGCTAAATATTGGAGTAAAATTGTGTTTTTTCTCTTGTTTGGCATATACACATATAACAAGATTATTGTAATGTGTATTTCGTAAAGCTGGAGTGTGCTATTCCTGCACAGAACCTCACATTGTGTTCAGCTACATCTGCCGAGTATAACGATACCCCCATTGTATGCCTTTGGCACTTTTCTGTAGAGCTACAGTGCCATATAAGAGACAAGGCTATTTCAGTTTCTATAGTTAGAATTTTCGTAGATGGATTTGGCGGGCCTATGTCTCATTTTAGGGTATTCTAGAAACATAGAAACATAGACATAGAAACAAAGAATGTGACGGCAGATAAGAACCATTCGGCCCATCTAGTCTGCCCAATTTTCTAGCAGTGTGACTGTTCAAATAACCACACAAAGGGCTTTCATTTGATAAAGCAGACACCCCAGGGTATCTATTATGGTGTATATTGTGCCTTAACTTGTCACCATTTTTTCACCAAATTATGTCAATGTTTGTGGTGAGGGGGTTAAAAAATTGCATTTACACATATATGTTGCATTTTTGCTGAGTATTTCTTGCATTTGATATGTACCACTGTCATAAAAATCCACAAATTACGCTCAGCTAAGTCTTCTGAGTAAAACAATATACCCAATGTACGACCTAGAAACTATTTTGTGAAGTTAAAGAGCTGTGAAAGAGACGTGGAGGGTTTTGATGTCCCACTTTGGAGCACTTGAGCAGGCTACATATTACAACTACACCATAAAGGCATACCATTTCTTAAAGAAGACATCACAGGGCTATTCAAAAGGCATATTTTGAACCTTAGCGTGGGATCATGTTTCCGCTAGCTTGTACCAAGTGCCTTTTTGACACAAAGTGAGTTTGTGCAGTATATTTTGCAAACCTTATGTGTGCTACGCCTGTATAATACTTAATATGTTGCTCAGCTATGTTGGCTGAGTACAGCAATACCCCCGTATGTACCTTTGCCAGATATATGTGGTTGTTGAAGGGGCACATTTGAGACGCAGCCATTCCGTTTTTTTTTTCTTCTAACTTTGAAGTTTTACGCTGTGTCCAGTAGATTGGCTGCTTATTAAAACCTCCCCACAAACACATACTATGTATTAAAGAATACACCACAGGGTAATTCAAAAGGCATATTGTGAACCTTAGCGTGGGATAATTTTTTCGCTAGTATGTTCCAAGTGTAGTGGCAGTGAGCATTTTTTATATATATTTTCTTACTTTGTAAAACTCGTTTTTAAACTTATAACTTAAAGTTTTAATTTTTTACACCTTTAAAAAAAAAAAACTTTCCAAAACTTTTTACCGTTAACCCCTAACTAGCAGTAAGAAGCACTAACAGTAAATTCCTCACTTTCCCATAACTCCCACCCACCCCAGCTAGCAAGATATATCATAAAATATTTACCGTAAATTAAATAAATTGAACCCCTGTAGGCAGTGATCAACTGGCAGGGAAGGGGTTAATTTTTTTTGGACTGGGTAAAGGTGGTGGTATATTTTAAATATATTTAAATTAATTAATAAAATTAACCCGAGGGTTAAAAAAAAAAAGTTAGATCATAGTAAAATGTATACCCTGCCAATTGATCACTGTAGTCCCAATTAAAAGATTAACCCCTTCCCTGCCAATTGATCACAGACTACAGTGATCAATTGGCAGGGAAGGGGTTAATCTTTTAATTGGGGGTGGGATTTTAAATTAACTTTTTATTTTTACAGGAAGCAGGATCATCACTGATCCGTCTCCCTGCACGTCACACAGAACCCGGAAGTGCAGGGAAGCGGATGGTAAGTACCTGCTGCATTTGTGTTCGCTCTGACAGCCTGTCAGAGCGAGCACCGCTGCAGGGGAAGCGTGATCGGATGCTCCCGGTCTGCCTCTAATACAGAGTCAGACCAGAACACCGTTAACCCCGCGATCTGGGGTTAACTTTAGTAAATGACGGAAATTTTCCGTCAATAGTCCTTAACTCAAGGACAAGGTTGACGGAAAATTTCTGTCTCCGGTCGGGAAGGGGTTAAATAAAGTATAAAATAAACCAATAATTGCAATATTATGTATTTTTTATTGGTAAACTGTTGTGCAATCTGACTTAAATGAATGACGTAAGAAACGAATTACCAGACTAAGGACTAAACATCAAAAAGTAAAAATGCCTGGCATGAAATTAATAGGAAAGGCAAGAGGACTGTTGCACAGTGCTGTAATAGCTAGAAGCTTAACTGTGTGCTTCAAATAAAATTAAGAATCATGGGGTATAAAGCTTCATTCTCTGTGAAAAAAATTCAGTTTTTTTTTTATCTTTCGCAGAGCCTGCCATGGAATACTATAGTAGATCCTCTTGATGTTTAAAGCCCTCCAAACCTATAATACCCAATAACACAGTTGTACAATTGTTAAAGATTCCAGGTCAATTTGGGACCCAGATATTGGTCTTCGTGCCAAGAACATGTCTCCCTTACCATCCCCATAATTGAGTGGGATGTCTCTGAAGACTGTAATAGAGAGAAAAAAAAACTGTCCTACACTGCAACCTGATTGCCAGTACGTGGAGGTAGTAGCATAGTTGGGGGGGGAGGGGGGGAGAGAAGGGCAGGGGGGCTTATTCCCGGTCCTATGTCAAGTGAAAGGTGCCACAAGGGCCGAGCAGCCACAATGCTGAGGTAATCAGGGACACACAGCCCTTTAAATACTACACTGGAGTTTCCACACAACCTGCAAACCGCATGCCATGTGGGGAGGAGGAGAAGGACTGAGGAAGCCTGAAGTCTCAGACTCCTATCAGCTTCGGCCAGCCAGCTAACCCTGGACCCCAGGGAAGTCACCCTTCTTAAACTTACTTTAACCAACCTCCTGTTGAATTTTGTGTGTGTGTGTGTGTGTCAGCCAAGTATTCCAATGCCAACATTGCACACAAGCACACCCCTGCATTCAAACACTGCTTACAAATACACATGCTGCAGTCTGTGTGGAGGGGGCAGCAATTTGAATCACGTCCTTTTCTGCTTCCTGTATTCCTCACAGTGCGGCTAGTGCCGGGCTGGCAAAAGCTCTAGCTATGCAACTGCTGGGAGGGTGTGATATATTGGCACAATGCATTATAGGGAGAGCAGAAGAGACATAAAAATCATCACAGCACGCAGAAAAATAAATAAAATTTAAAAATAGGCTAAATTTCTATAACCGCAAGTAGCATTCACACTCTCCCCCCACCCACCCCCCTCACTTGCTTTGATCTCCAAACCAAGAGCATTAATGCTATGGCCAGGAAATGTCTACTATTTAATCTCCAGGAGGCGGAAGCCATGGGCATAGCTGTGTGCCAGTCTGGAATGCCCAATGGGAAACAGGGGTATTTGTGACTGTATCTGTTATCATTTCTCATGATTCTTAGGCAACCTTCACGCTTCATAATAAATTAAGTCAAAAACAGATACATTCACAAAAAAAAGTTAGTAATTAATGCAAATATCTTTCTGTATTTAATTTCCCGTCATGCCCAGGCATTAGGCAGGTCTATATAACTGTAAAAGCCTTACCTTTTAACAATGTTACTTGTACAGTTGGTTGCCTGCATAATTTCTTGGTAGAAAAATGTGTCAATGCATTGGATGCCACAAAGGAAATACTACTACTTTGCTTAGTCATCACAAAGTACACCTCGGAAACATTTTTACCCAAACCAGGGTATTTGTCAAGCAATGGTGAAACATGCAACCACGAATATAATGTACAGTATTTGAATTAAATTCAGGTGGAGTTACACTTTTTTACTGTATATATTTATATTTTATATTTAACAAACAGAACCAAAAGCAAAACATGTATATCTTTATAGGCCACGGTGCAGTCATTAAAGATTAAATATAGGACACTAGTTTAGTATTTTTTTATTTATTTAAATCACAATTCTAAAATAACAGCCCTACCTGCCATATAGTATTTTTCTTTGGAGACTCATCTTCATTTAGGTCATCCATTCTAGAAGTATTCTAAACAAAAGAGAACAGGACAATGTCAAAAATACAAGCATTTACCAATATCAATGAAATTATTTTTCAAAAATTGCCATACTATACTTATTGTCATGCAAGCAGTAGATACCCTAATGAATTTCTTCAAAGAAAGGAAAATCTGTCCATTATTTTAATAGGTAAAAACTGGACCGTAGATGGTGGCGTCTGTTTATCATACTCTAATGTTTGGTTTGACTGAGCAGTACATGGGTGTAAGGTCCAGGTAAAGACAGCACGTACATGAGAAAAGTGAGTTTTATTCCTGGGTAGAAGTTTCACTTTGCAGCTGATACCTTCTTAATTCAGCCTTCTCTCACTGTTATAGAGGGACAATGTGGATAAATAATTGTGAATGTTCTATTTCCCCAGCTGCTCTGCAAGCCATATCATTACCAAGAGATTTGGTTTAAATGAATGGTGGCAACTGCTGCCCAGTGATGCAACTCCCACTAACATCAAGCATATTGGTACATGCATGTCCTGGTGCTGGTCTAAGATTAACAAATCCCCAATGCTATTCCTAACCATAAACAAAATGCAAATATATAAACTATGCAGGTATCAAAATTTAATAAAGGAACACTCCAAGCACCATAACCGCTACAAGTGGAGCGCCCTGGTGTATTTTCCAGTGTAAGTAGTCCAATTGTTTAGAACGGTTTGACGACTAACCTTGCGTCCGTCTGTCACTTTCCTGATGTAGAAAAAAACGCTTCTGTAAGTTCACCTCAGTCAAGTCCTTCAGTGCAGGGTTAGCTCACTGACAGTGAGCGTCAGACGATTGCTCTCAGCAAATGAGCTAAACCTGCACTGCTGGGAGCTTCTAGCTCCTAATATGAAAGATGTCAAAACTTTTGCAAAATGGTGCCCTGTAGTGTTTATGGTGCTTGGATAGACAAATTAAATTACACTAAATGCAGTCATCTAAGGCAATATCATTGAAGCAATTGTCTCTATTAGGCTGGCAGTCAACTTGGAGGGAATGCTGTATTAAAGATTTCTTAGGGTTCGGCTTAGCTTTATGGACACACTAAGCTTTAGAACAATTTCCTCGTAATTAAGTGGTTTTGATGAACAGATGCTATATTTTGTTGGACACTGTAAAACATTGCAGTTTCTGCAAGACTGCTACTAAATGCTCTTCCTTAGAGATTGGATTGGATGAAGGCAGATGTGGTGACTATATTCAAAATCTTTTCCTTGCAATTCTAGACCTGTGACCTGTTAGTTTCTGTGGCTGGGAAAATATTTGAAGGGTTATTAAAGGACCACTATAGTGCCGGGAAAACAGCACTATAGTGTTAATAGCTCCCCCCAACCCTCATGGCCAGCCTCCCGCCGGGCTGAAGTTGGAGGAAGGGGTTAAACACTTACCTTACTCCAGCGCCAGGCTCCCTCATCGCTGGGGACTCTCCTCCTCCTTTGGACATCAACGGCTGAATGCGCGCGGAGCCAGTCCATAGGAAAGCATTCTCAATGCTTTCCTATGGACGCTGGCGTCTTCTCACTGTGAAAATCACAGTGAGAAGCGCGGAAGCACCTCTAGCGGCTGTCAATGAGAAAGCCACTAGAGGCTGGATTAACCCTATTGTAAACAAGGCAGTTTCTCTGAAACTACTATGTTTACAGAGGGCAGGGTTAACCCTAGTGGGAGTGGCACCCAGACCACTTCATTGAGCTGAAGTGGTCTGGGTGCGTATAGTGGTCCTTTAAGAGATAATATTCAGGAATTCATTAGGAAGAACATTATCCAACTTCTGAACCAAAAAAAACCAGAAATCTGTGCTATGTGTTTATTCCGTAATTTAACCCCTTTAGGACTGAGCCAGATGTACACGTTTTGATCAAAATAAAACGTAAACAAAACCTGGAATTTGACGGTCTGTTCAACCGTAATTCACCTCTTTCATATTAATTACACCCATACACCATTTAATATGAAAATACAACAAAATTTGAGAAATTAAGACTTTTTTTAGTTCTGCATGACATTTTAACTGTGAATATCATTATACGGTTTGCTTTTACTGCAATAAAAAAAACATATATACAGGAGTTATGGTGTTTTGGGAAGTTACATGGGTAAATATAGCATGTTGCATTTTTCAGTTTTTACACATTGAAATTCGCCAGATTGGTTACGTTGCCTTTGAGATCGTATGGTAGCCCAGGAATGAGAATTACTCCCATGATGGCATACTATTTGCAATGGTAGACAATCCAAGGTATTGCAAATGGGGTATGTCCAGTCTATTTTAGTAGCCACTTAGTCACAAACAAACAGACTGCGGGGGACGTACTATGCCACCCGCAGGTGTTTAGAGCCGGGTCACCAAGGATGGCATAACACGCCCGCCGTCCTTATGGGGTAAAGAGATCTACATATGGTTATCTAAGTTAGGGATCGACCTATTATCGGTCTGGCCGATATTGTGTATTTTCGGCCAGATTGCCGATGATACATACCTGGGGGGCCCCGCAAGCTTTTACCTTCCCAGCATGGGTTACCATGGCAACAATCGTGCGGCCCACAGGCAGCGAGAGTTAGACAGGGGAGCTTCTGGGAAGGTAAGTAAGAGCTTGCTGCGAGCCCCCACTGCACAGTCCATGCCACTGGACCACCAGGGAATGCTATATCCCCCCTCCCTGGCCAATTAAGTAGCAGGGAGGAGGGACTAAAAAAAAAAACTAAAAAAAAAATGTAAATGCCCCCATTCCCCCCCAATTACATACCCACAGAAACACACACACTGCATTCAGTAAATACAGTAAATACACACACACACTGCACAAACACATTCTGCATTCATTACATACACACTACATCCACTACACACACACACTGCTCCCCTGTCTAAACACACTGCATCCTCTACATATGGCATGTATATTTTGTGCATTTTTCCTTTAGAAATAGTTTATTTTTTAAAATTGTACATGTACAGAATCTCGGTAAATTATCTGCTATCGGCCTGAAAGTTCACAGATTATCGGTATTGGCTCTAAAAAAAATGTTTTTTTTTGTTTTGTTTTTTAAATCAATATCTTTCGATCCCTATTCTTAGTTATGTAAATAACTCTTAATATCCTAAATGTACACCTAACAAAACATTAAAGGACCACTATAGTGCCAGGAAAACATACTTGTTTTCCTGGCACTATAGTGCCCAGAGGGAGCCCGCACCCTCAGAGTCCCCCTCTTCAATGAGACAGCCACTAGAGGATTTGGAGGCTGGATTAACCCTATTAAAAACATAGCAGTTTCTCTGAAACTGCTAGATTTATAAAAAAAAAAAAAAATAAAAATTTAAAAAAGGGTTAATACTAGAGGGACCTGGCACCCAGACCACTTCATTAAGCTGAAGTGGTCTGGGTGCCTAGAGTGGTCCTTTAAGTATGGGAGCAAGGATGGAAAAGGAAAAATATCCTAATAATTTTTACACATCAAGTGCAAGAACTCACACACTGTTCACGTATCAGACTTTTAAATGCTTATATGACTAGGATATAAACTGTTTTTTGGAGGGTCCTGTTTTCCGGCCTCCTACCCTGTGACTAAGGCCCCTGCAATAGACCTGGCTAAAATACTTTAAACAGGCTCTGTTCATGCAATTGGTACTATATGGTAGTAGGGATGTACTGAAATTTCGGCAAAAAATGGGCCTATCCCATTTTGGCCGAAAATGCATCACATCTGCCGAAGATCACCCCCCCTCCCTCTTCCCCCACGGTATTCATTTAAAAATAATAATTTACAACAAAATGACAGCACTGTTATTTAGCCTGCACCTTCACAAACCCTGTCAGAGACATGCAAGAGAGGGTTATTGTTGTAAATGTCTCATTTTCTAAGCCTTCTGTGAGTAAAGCCCTGCACTGCTAAATTCATAAGTAATGTGCTCTGATGCTATAAGTATATTATCCATGCTCCTCTATGTGCCTAGAAATACTTCATCTCCCAGCATGCCAATCTCCCATTCCTTTGAGCGTCAGCGATCTCACAAATAAACCCGGTTTTCTATTAAATTTCCCTACCTGAACACCGGTCCCCCGGCACAAATCACTTCACCAGCATAGGACGCCACGCCAATGCCCGTGGAGCGCCCCTAGTTGAAGCCACGCCCATCAACACAGGCCCGCCAGCAGCTCCTGTTCCTCAAGCTGTCAGAAGCTGAACTATGGTGCATCAGATCGGGATCCACTGTACAACCCGCTCTCTTCGTATCTTGTGTCCCCTCCCCCCGACTGCCAGCCATAGCAAGCTCAACATAGGGATAGATTGCTGAACTGCTACAAGCACTGTTCACCCAACAGCCACCTAGAGCTATATACACAGCTATAATAAGATTACAAGGCATGACACCCCCACACACAGCACACAAACCTCCTCTTTGGTTTATTCAAACCAAAATTTTTTAAAAACAAATACAAGTAAGCCAAATACCACAAGGGGGTAGTAGGCCCAAAGTATATCCTGATCGCCCGAGACGGGTTTCACCTTGTTCAAAGGATGTCTCAATCAGATTCCTGCTTCTCACATGTTAGTGTATATACCGAGATCTTCCTGTGATTGGTTAATTACAGGGCACAACGACCAATCACTCAACCGGTATGTGGAGGTGTATTTCCGCTCAGCTGACAGTGGTTCCCTTTTCTTACGTATGCATGACGTATCGGAGTCTTGGTAATGTCACTTCTTGTTTGGTCAAGGTCACCATTTTCAGTGTGGACATTGCCCTGTTCATTCGTGCAAAAGAGCAATGTACTGGATAGTCCAAAGTTTGTGTTACTTATTGGCAGTTCATTTGGCAGTAACATATTGCAGTACGGTTCATTATATAGAAAAAAATAAAAGAAAGGAGGATATCAGTAGAATATATTCCTCAATAAAAAACACTTCATGAAAATACACTCCTGACCTCACTTGTGCTAGTTAAAGGTGTAAATGGAATATATTTTAAGACTTAAACAAGTCAAATATAACAAATTAATATAACATTGGATTAGTATTCAGTTGATATATAACTACTAACGGGAAGTCAAGAGAGTATGTCATAACAAACCCTTAAAAACCCATACAAAAGAATATATTTTTTTTAAAAAGTGCATAAAAATATATATTTACCATTCTACTAAAAAATAACTGTAAAAAGTCACAAAGTTAAAAGTCGTTATTTAAACCCTGTGACTGTAAGATGTCTAGATTAAAAATCCATCTCATTTCGTATTGTCCCATTTTTTCTTATATTGTCACCCTATCAAATTATTGTCACTTTTGGAATTCCAAACCAATTGTAATTTATTACGGTCACTATTATGAAAATGTTTAAAATATAGGGATGCACTATGCTTCCCGACCCTATAGTGTTAAAACCACCACCATCTAGCCAACCTGGGCCCCTCATGCCTCCATAAATATAGCAAAATCTTACTGTATTAAAGCCAGAAGCTGTAACTCTGCATGCTGTTTGCCTTAAAAAAAAAAAAAAAAAACAAGCAGTCTACTGACATCATCAGAAGTGGTAGCCTGATCCAATCACAGTGCTTCTCCATAGGATTGGCTGAGACTGACAAAGAGGCAGATCAGGGGCAGAGCCAGCAAGATTCAAAAACAGCCCTGGTCAATCAGAATCTCCTCATAGAGATGAATTGAATCAATGAATTTCTATGAGGAAAGTTCATGTCTGCATGCAGAGGGAGGAGACATTGAATGTTTGGATGTATTTTAGGCAGCCATGACGCAGGAAGGATCTCTAACAGCCATCTGAGGAGTGGCCAGAGAAATTATCACTAGGCTGTAATGTAAACACTACATTTTCTCTGAAAAGACAGTGTTTACAGCAAAAAGTCTAAAGGTAATGATTCTACTCACCAGAACAAATTCAATAAGCTGTAGTTGTTCTGGTGACTATAGTGTCCCTTTAACAAAGCCATTCCTCACATTCCCAATGTGCTCTTGTATAATTACCTGAAAGGGGCAAATGGTGCATCCTTTATATACACTAATACACATGGGCAAGTCATCATATAGATTACTCTCTTGGATTGGTAAGTAATGATATTATCAATTTGAAAACTTTTTGGGGGATTTTTTGGATGTGTGAATTCCTTAATAACCCCTTTTTTTACTTGTGTTCCTACAGGCCCCACAGATACAACAACCATACAAACCTAATATTTGTGTAATTGTTTGTAAGGTTGTTTCGCAAATTGGATACACCACGATAAATTATTTTAAATTTATCAGGTAAAATGGCATTAAGTGCTTCGTCATTTTTAATAATTGGCCAATGTTTAGAGATCGCTTTTCTCACGTCTTTGCTCTGGATATTAAAATCACATATAAAAGATATCTGGCTTTCGTTGGATAACATTGTTTTTTCTTTATAATTCAAAATAGTGTATCTCTCTAAGCATTACTTCTTGGTATGCAGTGTTTAAAAGTTCTCTATTATAGCCTTTTATCTGAAAAATAATTTATGATTTTTTGTGCCTGTTCTTGAAATCTATTGGTTTCCATACAGTTTTGTTTAATTCTTAATAACTGGGCTTTAGGTGCATTTAAGAGCCAGGGAGAATAGTGGCAGCTTTCTTAAAGAAAGTGCTATTTTTAATGTTATCTTCTATATAAATATTGAGGTCTAAAAATTCAACTGAACTTTTACTGCACGTCTTCGTAAGTTTAATGCCCCAGTCATTGTTCCCAAGGTTTGCAACTTTCCCACAACCTCAGGTAGATTTAATTTTAGAAGGAATTAATTGGATCTTCAATAACAATTATTTTTGGTTCAACGAGAATTTTTATTTACAGATCTGTGGAACGTCAATGGGCACCAGGTATGCACCTAGCTACACAAATTTATTTGTGTCTTTTTGGGAGCATAAGTTTATTTTTGAAGATCAAAGATGGGTTGCAAGCCTGGTGACCTATTGCCAGTACATAGATGACATTTTCTTTATTTGGAAAGGGGACAGTGAATCCCTAGAACTTTTCTTTACACACCTTGGGAACAATGAATTGGGCATTAAACTTACGAAGAATTGCAGTTCAGTTGAATTTTTAGACCTGAATATTTATATA
>OW240914.1:238761421-239071421 GCA_933207985.1 Pelobates cultripes | reverse complement strand
ATAAGATCAAATATGAAACATAAAAATATATATCTATATATGTAAAATAAATTAAAAATTTAAAATATAATAATAAATATGAATGCAATAAAACAATAAGGGAGTAGGGTGAATAGGAAAAAAATAAGATAATACAAAATGAGATGGGGAAAAATTATTTTATAAAAAAATTAAATAAGTCGAATTCTATATTTAAACCATCTGGGTGTAGGGTATTCATATTGTAAACCCATTCCATCTCTGTACGTCCTATTTTTTTTAATATGATCACCTCCTCTCCAGTGTGATTTAACAGTGGCAATACCAGTGAAGGTGAGATTTTTAGGATCATTGTCATGAATACAGAAATGGGATGAAACAGAGTGATTTTTAAAACCCTTTTCTATGTTTCTACAATGCTCAGCAATACGAATTTTTAAAGGTCTAATAGTCCGTCCTATATATTGTAGGCCACAAGGGCATTCCAATAAATATATAACGTTTTTACTGTTGCATGTGATTATTTCTTTTATATTATAGGACTTGCCATTATTATTTGATTTAAAATTAGATCTTAGTTTAGATGCGGGTTTAGTTTTTTTACATGCAATACACATGTTGCACTTATAAAAACCTTTTATTTCATTTAAAAAAACTAGTCCCTGTGTTTTTTTCAGGTTTTGTGTAATTTTTTGTAAGATGCATCCTTAGGTTGGGCGCTCCCCTAAAAACTATTTTTGGTCTTTCTGGTATTAAGTGTTTAAGAATAGTATCTTCTTTCAATAAGTTCCAATGTCTATTGATAATCTTTTTTAATTCTTTATTATTTTTTTATTGTTGTAATCTAATATAACAGGTAGTGATATATTTTGTTTTTGAATTCTCTTCTTAGTTAATAGGTCTTTTTGGTTAATAGACAAGGCTTGATTGAAAGTAGATTGGATGGTGGTTTTATTGTACCCTTTTTTTAAAAAACACTTTCTTTTATTGTTTCTGCTTGCTGTTTAAAAACTGGGGTTTCTGTACAGTTTCTTCTTAATCTAAGCATTTTACTTTTTGGAATGCTGTCAAGCCATACTTTATTATGGCAGCTTTTAGTAGCGATATAATTATTGACATGGACTTGTTTAAAGAGAGTTTTGGTATGGATTGTGTTGTTTTTTATATAAATGTTTAGGTCTAGATATGTGATATGAGAATCACTAATTTCTGAGGTTAAAATAGATAGCCACACTGCACCTGCTATTAGGTTACTGAAGTAGGCTATATGGCTATATGTACTGGTCCACAGCTCACTTCCTCCTGGTAAAGATTTCCGCTATGGCGATGCATGCTGCATACACGATTTTAGGCAAAATTGATATCACGGGAAAAAAAACTATTCCAGTAGCCTAATAACAAAGGAACACTAACTTTTATTTCTGACTCTACAATAAACTGTAGTTGTTCTGGTGACTATGGTGTCCCTTTAAGGATTTTAAAATCAGAGATGATAGTGTGCACTCTTCACCACAAGAGGACTGGCATTTTGGCAATTGTTGGCCTGAGGATCAAATACATCTGTTCCCAGGACATATACAAGTGGGCCGATGCAGGTTCTGAGATCACAGGTACCAGCACATGCACAATCCCACACTGTGCAGTGCTAGCAATTCCTACCTGCTACATCACTCCTGCAGTACTGTGCCAACAGCCATGCAGCAATCCTTGCATAACAGGGGTCAAGAGGGCAAATGCCTAGTTCTTGCCAGTCCTAGACCGCTCTGCAGCATCAACTTTACAATCACAAAAAGTTGTAATTAAACTTATAACAAGGGACACTATTGTCATCTCATTTCTCTGCCATTTAGGAGTTAAATCACTTTCTTACTTTATACAGCCCTACTCACACCTCCCTGAATGTGACTACAGCCTTCTTACATACTTCCTACAAAGGAACTTTGTTACTCTGCAGGAGTCTCCTGTTTGTGATTAGAGTTTACATTTACAGAGCAGGAAATAAAAACTGCTAAAGCAAGTTAAAGGAACACTCAAATGCAGGGATATGATCTTCCACTACCTGTTTTAAAGGGACACCTTATGAGACCATAAGGCAGCCCAGGAAGGAGAATTATCTCTACCATGGAATACCATTTGAAAAAGTAGATAACGTAGGGCAGTCAACATGGGCTATTTTTTAGTAGCCACTTAGTCACAAACCCCAATCAAACTTGGCATTAATATTAGTTTTTTGCAATTTTTACACAAAACTACACTTTTACGGATAATAGTCACATCTTGATATGTTGTACTTCTCTAAAACACTGCAATTTGTGTTCAGCAAAGTATATCGGGTACAGTACGCCCCACGCACAAGTTTTATGGGTCAAATATAAGGCTTTCAAATTTAAAAATACTCTAAACTTTCTGCCTGGGTTGTCAAGCAAGTCCGTCAAATTGTAATTTTTAAAAACACATAATTATGTAAAAATATTACATAAATATACAGTTTATAAATATTTTAATTCTATGTGCAGTTTTATGAAAAAAATTAAATTTTTACAAGGTCTGTCCAGAAAACATTCAGCCCCGTAATATGAAAAAGAGACAAACATTTTTTTAAAGACAAAAAACATTGTGCATAGGACAATGATGCCTCAGTCACCTTCAAAAGTAAGCACCTTGGGACCTTACAAAGTTCTCCCAGAGTCTCTTCCACTGTTTAAAACACTCTGGAAAATCCTTTGTTGAAATTGACAGCTGCCTTGTCGTATTTACTTGAATCTAATTGATTGTCTAAAATCTCTTCCCTTTTAAAGGTGATGTTAGTTTTTGGAAAAGCCAGAAGCACCAAATCTTTCAGATTCTAAACCATCTGAAGCATTTGTGCCACACTTATTTGCTCTGCACCAATTGCATCGTCCCTTCTGAATCACCCAAGTAGTTTCTGTGGAGAAACTGAGAAACAAAAGCAAAAAGCTAGGACAGAAATAGGCAAGTCTGAAACATTCCTGTTCAAAGCCTTAAGAGTATAAGAGCAACCTCTTTAAGTCAAAAATAAAACGTAACTTTTAATTGAATTTAAGACTTAAATACCTATATATAAACTTACCAAGTAAAGAAAAAGGTTGGAAATAGAGAGAGGTATGCTAAAGGGTACTGCAGTTTAATGCTAGTATCTATGGCTTTGAGCGGGGGGTTAAGTAGATAATGAAATTGTCTCAATCGTCCAGAGATCCAAATAATTCTAAAGTTAGCATATCCCCAACTCCAACCAATTTCCTTCCCCCTAGTGCTGGAAGTTCAGCCGAAGTGGACTACCAGCTACGTGTGCAATAATAAGTAAAGTTAAAATTATCTAGCAAGGTGGCTAACCCGGGAGAGAAATTTCAGCTGCAGCATCATCCCCTGTCACCCTCTGCTCTAAAAGTTCCAACGCGCGTTTCGCCGAGTACCGGCTCTTCAAAGGGAGAAATTTTCTAGCTTAACACAAACTTTGATCCAGGTTCTTTGCTCTATTCGCTTAGTCATTTTGTATGCAATGGAAAACAGTACACAAGTTCACTCAACGGCGTCAAGCACTCTCACTGAATAGTACACTGAAGTCACCATTGTTCAGGCATACGCTTTCAAGTACATTCTCATTGGCTACTAGGTTACATCCATGTTGAGCAAACCGTTCTAGTTATAGTGACAATGGCAGGACTCTTTCTATACAGACCTCGTTTATATATACACACACACATATATATTCACACAGAATCCCTAGATAGATATAGATAGAGATATAGGAAGAATGAGAGACTTTAGAATAGAGATACACAAAATAAAATACAGTTAGAGTAAAATTACACACACACACACATATATATATATATATATATACACACACACATATATACACACACACATATATATATATATACACACACACATATACACACACACATATATATATATATATACACACACACATATATATATATATATATATATATATATATATATATATATATATATATATACATACACACACACACACACACACACACACACACACACACACATTCCATTAGCAGTGTATTTTGATAATATAAAAATGCATTAATTAAATTTAGGACCTGCCAAAAATGGGGTACACTGACGTTGTTGCAGGTTTATGCAATGTATGATCATGTATGATTATTGAGAGAAAATGCAGTGTTTACATTACAGCCTAGGGTAACCTTCATTGGCCGCTCCTCAGACGGCAGATAGAAGTGCTTCTTAGCACAGCTATTCAGAGTCTCCACCCTCTTCATGGAGACACTGAACTTTCCTCATAGAGCTGTATTGATTTGGTTTGTGCAACCGGCGACTCAGGGGCTCAAAACAGTTATGGCATTCTATGCCGCTGCAATGGCTTTTAAGCCCATTAAATAAAGGACAGTGTGAAGGGGTTCAAGTTTAACAATGTGAAAATGCTGTGATGTTGTCAGATGGGGCCATCTATTTGAAAAAGCAAAGAAAATGGTTTTCCTGTATCTCAACTGACAAACAGAAAAGAAGAGAAAAAAAAAAAAAAGAGTATGCAACAGCAGAAAAAAAAATATGATGTAGACCAAAACAATGAAATTATATATACATAAATAACTAGGCTACAAAGCCAATCAATCAAAATCTAACCTCAAGGTAGCCTACATACAAGAAATGCCATCAAAGTCAAAGTTATTGTGTCTAGTAAGAAAGGAGAGTAATTTACTTATACTCATATATTCCATGCTTTAAGAGTATGCAACAGCAGAAACGGAGTAAAAAAAAAATCTCAGCCCAGTGCTAAAATATTAAGCAAATAGTATATTTAAATAGTGACAGCAATATCTGAAAAGTGTACATCTGTATGCCTTTTAACTGGTTTGAGTCTGAACCAATTAGTACTTGGTTAACGGCACCAGTAAACAGAATACCAAATGAACACTCAATATTAACCTTGCACCATGCAAAGCAATGTGAGTGGTGCAGCTCTGGTACTAAATACGAGTTACTCTAACCCAAATGGGGCATTACTGTCATCCCCCCCCCCTCCAAAAGCCTGTAAGATTAAGAGTTTTTTGGAAGCACCCCCATTGGTTTCCATGACCACGCTTACTTGACTGTAGCCTGTTCGTGGTTCTATCTTAGACCGCATGCTCGCATTCTGAGCAAGAGCAAGAGGAGAGAGGGGTTACACAGGAAAGGATTATAAAAAAAAAAATTAAAAATTAAAAAAAAATAATGTGATGTTAAGGGTATAGGAAAAGGGGGTGGAGGGGGAGAGACTTGACTGAAAGAGAGGGGAGATACATGCTTCCTCTTGTAAATGCTGCCTACAAGGAAAAAGTTCATTATGTCTGCTGCCTGCGCAATGCGCGCACTGATGACAAACTGTTTATGCTGATCTTCTTGGTCGGGGAAAGACTACTTTTGCACCATGCATGTGCATGTACAGTAGCTTCACAAGATTTGAAGGAATTTTTTAAAATATTTATATTTACATGAGTTCAGTACAGAAAGCAACAGCAAACAATTATACTGTGATAAATCAATAGCAGGGATAGACAATGTAACCTGTCCCTGGATAACATGATGCAGTAGGACGAGTCATGCTGCAGAAAACAAACCAAACGATCCAGATTGTACCTTAGTAAACATATGTCAATTACAAAGGCAAACGAAAGAAAGGGAAATGGGAAGGCTAATTTTTAAATTCCCGAATAAGGAGACTAAGTTGGGTGACCAAAGAAATGTCCTATACTAGATACTAAGATGTCCAGCATTGCAGATGCAGCTAAGAACTTAACAGGTCTTCGTAAGGAGCTTTGGTCTTTAGGGGTGATGTGAAAGGAGTAGTAAGGGTAACAAGTTATAGGGGGCAATTGGGTTAGAACAACTATATACAAGTTAGCGAAGAAGAAAGAAGAGGGTACATGGTAGTGGAAAAAGAAGTGTGTGTGTAGGTGGGGGGAGGAGGAGAGAGAGGGGGGAAAAAAAGAATGTTGTAATAAAAAATACTCAATCCCCATTGAAAATCAGGTTTATTGTCAAAATGCACAGACTTTGAGCTGTTTGCAATAAACAAATCAAAACACAAGCACGCAATTGAAATAGCTCAACAAAACGAATGCTTCAAGTGGTTTTCCCAAATTCGACTGAAAATGCAAATTATGTCTACTCGAGTCTCAAAATGATTCAACCCCCTGAATAGAATGCCTCACAACAGCACAAATATGCAAAACAGGTGTTGTCTAAAGCACACCTGATGCAACCAATCAAGGCTTAGTTGCACCAGGCGTGCTTAAGCTAGAACACTTGAAATACCTAACCTGGCTAGGGGTATGTTGAGAATAATTTTTGACTGCATGATAGAAATATGGTTCAAAACAAGTCAAAACAGTGGTCCACAAAGTTAAGAGAATATTTCATTGCCCTTTACAAACAACAAACAGAATTGAAAAAGATAGCAAATGTACTGAATGCTCCTAGAGACCTTTGGAAACATATTTTGCAAGTTCAAAGTTGAAAGAACAGTGGTTACACTACCTGAACGGGCAGAAAAAGGAAGCTATCAATGGCTGCAACCAGATTTATGCGAAGGCAGGTTGTGAAATACCCTCGAGTGACTGCAAAAGAACTGCAGCAAGTCTTTGTTGCTTCCATTCCATTCTACTACTGACTGAAAAGCACAAGAGAAGTCGGCTCCAATATGCTCATATAAATAAGTCACTGAAGTTTTGGGATCCTCTTCTGTGGAGCAAAACTGGAACATTTTGGCCCAATGGATAAGGGGTATGTCTGGAGGAAAAAGAATGAAGTATACACTGAAAAGAACACTCTGCCTACAGTTAAGTATGGTGGTGGCTCTGTGTTGCCCTGGCACTGGAAACCTGCAGAGTGTGGAAGTCAAAAAAGGACTTATTGAAGAATTTCTAGTAGAAAATGGTGTGCTGTCTGTGAGGAAGCTGAAGCTTGGGCGTCATTGGACCTTCCAGCAAGACAAAAATCCCAAGCATAACTCAAATACCACCAAGACTTGGTTGCAGAAGAAGCCCTGGAAAATTCTACAGTGGCCAGTCACCTGACTTGGACCCCATAGAAAATCTCTGGTGGGATTTAAAGAAGGCGGTTGCAACATGCAAACCCAAGAGCATTACCTAACTGGAGGCCATTGCTCATGAGCAATGGTCTAAGATTCCTAAAGAACGCTGCAAGAAGCTGGTGTCTGGCTATGCATCTCGTTATAGCAGGTCATAACTGCAAAAGGGTGCTCAAGTAAGTAATAAAGATGCTTGCCATGAAAGCGATGAATAATTTTGAGCTGGAGAAGTCATAAATTGCATTTTAACTTAAATTTGGAGAAACCTCTTGAAGCCTTCATTGTTTTGAGCAATTTCAATGATTGATTTGGTCATTGCAAACAGCTAAAAATCTGTAACTTTTAACAACATAAAAACAAAGAAGTTAAATAATTCTGACTACATCTGTTCCAGAAATAAGTAGCGATTTAATCCTGAGATAGTATGGCTTACTTATGCACTAGATGGTTTCAATGAACCAAGGATCCTAGATTCTGTAGAATATTTTTGGGGTGTCATGTACTTGTGCAGAGATCTTATTCTATAGCCTCTTATGATTTACAAATGATTGCTTCCATGACAGATGCCTCCAGCACTACGCATAGCACCCCAATTGCCCTCTGAGTAGAAAGCTTTTCTGGCTCCTAGTTTCAGGTGCCCTGGTGTGGGGAGAGCAACAAAGGCCATGCATCTACAGGATTGGGTTTAACCAGAAGATTTTTATTAACATGGTATTGACTTCAAACCACATAGGCTGGATTTTTAGCGCAGGTCCACCAACAGTGGATAAAGGACCACCTCGCCACAACCATTCCATCACCAGTAAATTGGGATTCGGTGCATCCTGAACAGCCGTAGGAGCGTGAGGTAGAAGCGAAAATGCAGCTTATATGCTTATTCTTTGTGATTTACATCTTCATTTGATTTTTAATGCATCACATATATAATTCACCATAATATGGGGGTAATTTTGAACATATTGTGATTTTAAGGAATTATGAACCATTACTGTCAGATTAAAAAAAAACAATGATGCCAATTTGTAAGAGTTTTATGCAAAACAAATCCAATAAAATTTTAATAATGCATACCACAATTCAAACGTGCATTAATTTTTCTTTTTGTGAGGGAGATTTGAGATACATTCATACCTGGGATTTGGGTCCAAAATAGGAGCAGTTCACTCAAGGATTATGGACATGATTTCCATCAACTAATTAAACTTAAAGAGTATATGAAGTTCCTATATCTGCATTTTTACATATATTTTTGTTGTTTGTAACAGGTCTAGTTACCTATGTATTTGTTGCTTTTCTACGTCGCTAGTTGCAAGTATACACATAAATAACTACTAGAGCAGTGGTTCCTAATATCTGGCTTACAAAAGTACTTTATTGCCTCCGTAATGTTGTTTCAAGTGACAATACCCATTAAACAATGGGAAAAATAATTAAGATTGCTGACAATTGTAGTATTTATAAAAAGGAGCATGTGGCTTTGTCAAGTTTATTACAACGGAATAATGGGTCCGCTAGTTAAGACCATGTACATAATTTGGACGATAATCTGAAAGATTAAGAACCACTGTACTAGAGTATTCTCGTTAAACAATAATATGGTTTACTATTTCTGAGATTGCTAGATGTTATTTGATGTTCTTCACTATATAATGACAAAAACATTCAATCTATTTATATTTGACAATACCACTGAAGCATTTCAAACTATCAAAAATAATAAATAAATCAAAATAAAAACAAGAACATATCATGCAAACTAAAGAGCATGTTAACATTAATAAGTGTTGCACAGCACAGAGAACACAAATAACATGTACAACAAGTAATAAGAAGGGCACCTGGAGACATCTGACACTGGGCATGCTCTGCAGGCATCTCAGTGCGCACATGCTCTCAACAAGGTTGGAGCAGCCTAGCCACACAGACCTTGGCACAGAACACTGCAGGGTGACAAAAAGGAAGGGAGAAAGGAAGCAGTTAGATGCCACAAAATTACTTCAGGCAGGCAACTTACTACTATATTACCAATGATAAGAATGGACAAGAAATCATGCATGCTTATCAGGTCAGATCCTTTAAACAAATAACCAATTTTGAACCAGTTTGATTAACACTGTGTCCTGAGCAAGCAAAATACACTAATTTGTCCTCACATCTTGTCAGGGATGAAAAAAAAAAAAAAAAAAAATTTCCATGGGCCAAGGTAGAAACTTGCAATAAATTGAAGTTTTCTAAAAAAGTAAAACCTTGGAGACATAAGACCTAATGATTTTCTGGTTAGGGATAGAAAGATGACAGCAAAAAGAAAGAGAGGAAAACTGTGACCTATATATTATGAACCACACATGCCAAAATTAACATTTGAGAAAACACAAAACAAAAAGATTAAAGGCTCTGAGATTTATCAAGGCAAAACAAAGTGCTAAAGTTTTAAATGCTGAAACACATTCTATTGGTTTCCATGGTAATTTGTCGATATTTAGCACTTTGACCCTGAAATGCACCTGTTTTGCCTTGATAAATCTCCCCAATAAATGTCAATTTGTTTTTTGATGTCACCAAAAGACTTATGACATTAGCAGTGATTAAAACCCTTTGATTAAGTGATTAAAAGAACACTACAGTGTTAAGAATGTAAACCTGTATTCCTTAATGCTCGTGTCCCTGACCCTAGTTATATATCCCCCAATCCCATACAAATAAAATAAATGTTTTTACTTACATTCTATTCCAGTGCCAAGGCTCCTTCAGCGCTGCTTACCCCTGCTTTTCCCATATCATCATGAAGAAGGCATGGCATCGTTCAGGGTGGTTAAAACCAACGCTCCTCATAGAGATGCATTGGGAACCTGATGCACATGCAAGCTTCCCTAATTGGGCATTTGGTTCATGTGATCAAATTTTAAATCCGTCATTGCAGCGGAAGTGCCCCCAGGGGATGTCAGTGCAACAGCCACTGAAGGTGTGCTTAACCTTTAAAGGTAATCAATGCCATTTCTGGTATATGGCAATGTTTTACCTTGAATGGTTGAATTTTTAGGACCACTGTACCCAAGCCACTTCATTGAGATGAAGTAGCCTGGGTGTGA
This sequence comes from Pelobates cultripes, assembly GCA_933207985.1. Lineage (NCBI taxonomy): Eukaryota > Metazoa > Chordata > Amphibia > Anura > Pelobatidae > Pelobates > Pelobates cultripes. The sequence continues at coordinate 239,061,263 of OW240914.1, read as the reverse complement.
CTTTAATGTTCCTCTAAAGAAAGAGGCTTGGTGTTTACTTGTCCCCTTTTTCAATTCTGTGCTTCCCATGAAAAAGATTTATATAAATGAAAAAAAAAAAAATTTATATTTACTCACAAAAGGGAAAGTTTAATTGTTCCAATTTTCATGCAGAGTTTCATTTAAGTAGATATGTGTTTATATTATTCACAATAATTGTCAATTCAAATGCAGTCATTTGGGAGTTCTAGCATTAGGGCTCCTCCAATTTAAAGTCTATTACCCATGTCTTAAGGTAATTATGGTTACTTTCTTCTCTTCATTGTAACCCATATCATTTAGTTAAAGGAACACTATAGGGTGGTCAGGAGCACAAACATGTATTCCTGACCCAATAGTGTTAAAACCACCATTTAGGTGGCTTGCCCCTCCTAACCCCCTTAAATGGTACCAAAAAAAAAAAAAAAGTCTATTTCCAGTCTGCCAGCACTGGCCCCACCCCTGAACTACCTCCTTGGCTGACATCAGAATTTATCTCCCCCATCCAATGCTCGCTCATAGGAAGAGCATTGAATTGGCTGAAAAAGCTAGGGAGGTGGGTCAAGGCCAAACTCTGGCTTAGCCAATAAGCATCTCCTTCTAGAGATGCATTGAATTACTGCCCCAGGAAGCACCTCCAGTGGCCACTGGAGATGTATTTAGGGAGCAATGTAAACACTGTCTTTTCTCTGAATACGTGTTTACAGCAAAATTGCTGCAGGGACTGACTATACTCACGAGAAAAACTACATTAAGCTGTAGTTGGCCTGGTGACTATAGTGTCCTTTTAAACTAACAATTTCTTCCTTTTTGCCTATTTCCCTATATTACTGAGTTTACTTTAGCAGCATAATTTGACCCAATCTGCTTAACAAGGTTAATAGCAGAAAAAGTAACAATGTGCCAGTCAAATAAGTACATCAGCACAAAATGACAATTTTAGTCTACTGTAACGTTCCCTCGTCGGGAAAAGTAAGAATAAAACTAGGGTGACTTCAGAGGTAACTTAAAGGACCACTATAGTGCCAGGAAAACACACTCGTTTTCCTGGCACTATACTGTCCTGAAGGTGCCCCCACCCGCCGGGCTCTAGGGGGAGGAAGGGGTTAAACTTAACTCTTTCTCCAGCGCCAGGCGGGGGACTCTCCTCCTCCTCCATAGCGACGTCATCGACTGAATGCGCATGCGCGGCAGGAGCCGCGTGTGCATGCAGCCAGTCCAAAGGAAAGCATTCTCAATGCTTTCCTATGGATGCTGGCGTCTTCTCACTGTGAAAATCACGCTGAGAAGCGCGGAAGCGCCTCTAGCGGCTGTCAATAGAGGCTGGATTAACCCTGAAACTGCTATGTTTATAGAAAAAAAGGGTTAAACATAGCTGGACCTGGCACCCAGACCACTTCATTAAGCTGAAGTGGTCTGGGTGCCTATAGTGGTCCTTTAAGAAAAGTTAAAAACAGGTCATAACTATTTTAAAGGGAACATACAGCCCCAAAATAACGGTTTCTTCCGGACTATAGATTCCATTCTAGCAGTGTGATCACTGTCCAACCTCTGTAAAATCAAACTAAATTTACTCTCCCTTTTTCCAGCACTGGGTATCTTCTGCCCACTCTGCCTCTGAAGACATCAGCATGCCTGATGACTTCTTCTGCAATCTAATCCAATGCTTTCAATTAGGAAACATTGGATTGTAGATATGCATGTGCAGCCAAGTACCATGCTCCTCCAAACAAATGCTGCTACTAGACAGCCACTAGAGGTGTATTTAATTCTTCAAAATGCCAATGTTAAAAACTACAGCCTGACCACTTCATTAAGATATTGGGTCTGGGTATCTCAAGCGGACCTGTAAAGGGACACTATAGTCACCCAGACCACTTCAGCTCAATGAAGTGGTCTGGGTGCCAGGTCCCCCAGGTTTTAATCATTTGCAGAGAATATTCTAATTTGTGTAGTTGATGTCTTCTTATCTCCCTCTACACCATATTAGTGGGACAAGAGGCACATAAAGATGGCAAATCAGAAATCTCAGCTGGAGACCAGGAGTTTAAAAATCAATCAAACCAATCAATCTCAGGCGTCTGGTATAAATCCCAGTTGTGCACTAAAATAGAAGTCGGTATAAATGTGTGTATCCTGAGTGTTGCATTCCACAACAGCGCATGATCACTGGCATTGCAGTTGAAGAAACTCACTAAAATATACATTAAAAAAAATAAACACAACATGTTACATGTTCTATGTCTATACATCTGTGAAACTAATTTGTACACAATTCCCTACTAATTCTTAACCCCCCTTGGACACATTTGAAGTTATAGAATTACTAAGAGGAATGGGGCATTGTATCTCTCTATATTATAAAATCGGGTGAACACTGTGCAGATGTTTGTATTGTACAGGGTGGCCCATAAGTCCCTACCCATCCATATATCTTATGTATCCAGGGTATCGGTGTGCTGGATGGGTAGGGACTTATGGGCCACCCTATATGTAAATGCAGAAGAATGTGTGTTGTGTCATTATAAGTTTAAAAGCAAGAGAATACTGGTTTAGAGCATGTGTCTGTAGTAACATATTTGCATCACTTTTCTCTCCCTCTCTAGATATCAGTGGACTTGGAATTTGACAGTAGAGCAGATGCCATACTAATGTTTTGTACAATTTTCACCGGATTCCACCATATAAATTTTCCCCAAGCAATCGAGCCAAAATGCAGGGCCTTAGCTACTGATGTTCGTATAATAAGCACTTTACTTTGTGCTGCCATAGTAGAAAATAGCTTTAAAAAAAAAAAAAAAAGACTGCTTTTTTATTCATAGCATCATGGAGAACACAAGTTTCCTATAGGTAGGGTGGATTTCTTCCCCAACTGAGCAATCGGTACATCTACTTTAGGCAATACATTTTTGTCAGGCTTTTTTAATTTGTTTAGACAGTCTTCAAAAAAATAATTTCTCATCTGAGAAGACTGCAGAGTCTACAGAGGAGGAGTTTGCTGGATTCAGAACATAAATCCGTTCCATTCAATGCTTTCTCTTTCTACTTTTAGGAGAAGATTACTAGCCGTCTCAGGATGTAGAGCTGTCTGTGCAGATTGAATGGCAGCTGTTCTTATATCCAAACAAAAACTATTGCAAACAATTTGTGAACCAGGATAATAAGGAGGAAGCTTCAGACTTTTTGCTTCCTCAGAGGTCTCTTTAGAACAATTGATACAAATTTTATTCTTGTAGCATGGGATGAGAGGAAGTGGAACAAATCAAATGCTTGGGTTTTGTCACACATTTCCCTTTTTCCAAAGCTTTATCAAGACTTAGAATTAGACATACTATAGAAAAAAAAAAAAAAAAAAGCTAAACTCACTAAGGGCTTTTTTTTAGGCAAAAGACCATAAAATAAAAGCAGTTATGAGAGCACACTGCAACAGAATTGAGAACAACCGGCAAACAGGTAGCTCCACACCTGTGTCTTACAGTTAGATCTGGAAATATTTGGATACTGACGCAAGTTTTGTAAATTCGCTTGTTCAGCAAAATAAATTCATGTTACAGTTAAATAATGAACATGGACTTAAACAGTATCTTGACTTTAATTTGAGGGTATTCACATCCAAATTGGAGGAATGGTTTAGGAATTACAACTCTTTAATATGTATTTACCTCTTTTGCAAGGGACCAAACGTAATTGGACAATTGACTCAAAAGTCGTTTCAAGGACAGATGCAAGTTATTCCTTAGTTATATCTTCATCAATTAAGCAGGTAAAAGGTCTGGAGTTGATTCCAGGTGTGGCACCTGCATTTGGAAGCCATTGCTGTGAACAACATGCGGTCAAGAGAGCTCTCAATGCAAAGTGAAACAGGCCATTCTTAGGCTGCAAAAAACCAGAGAGATAGCAGGAACATTATGAGTGGGCATTTCAACAGTTGGTTAAGTCTGATGAAAAAAAATAAATTAAAAAAAATAAAAGAATACCCTGTACAAAAAAAGCTTGGACATCCACTTGAAACAACAGTGGTGGATGATCATAGGATCCTTTCCATGGTTATAAAATAAAAAAAAATAAAAAATAAAAAAAAAACCTTCAAAACATCAAGCTTCATGAGAGCAGCTACAGCTTGTTCAACCACAAGGTACAAACCATTCATAAACCTCAAGAATAAAAAAAGGCCAGTTTAGGACGCAAGATGATGGCTTGCTCCCCAGAAAAGAGTATGGCCTAAGCACATCAGAAATGCCTCCAAACATTCGGCCAATGCCAATAACAGGCGAGCGGCAGCCAACACAGGCTACTATATCTAGCGAACAAAATAGAGAGTAGATGCTAATAATCCCAACACTAACAGTGTTTTAGGATTAGAGGCATCTCGTGGAAACAAAGATAGTGCTGTGGATAATCTTAAAGGGTAAAGATGAATACCAAATGGCTAATGGCAGTGGATATATGTTGCCAGATCAAACAATCAAAAAATAATAGTATTACTACTAAATAGCCTCAAGAGGCTCCTATGTATCGAAAGTATAGAACAGGTCAGAATCACGTGTATATAGGTGTGGTTCAAAATATTAAAATTAAGCTTTATTGAAATTGGCTAAGTATGAAGAGAACCACGACCAGTATTTCTTATACTGCAAAAAATCTCCTCGAAGTAACTGTCCCAATTTATTAAAAGCTACAAATCCTGATATATTGTATATGTTGGCTATTCCATACAGGATATCAAATGTAGGAATCAATCCTTAAGGATACCAGAAAAAATACTCTTATATAGATAGTAGTCAATGGGATGTAACATGAGATAGATCTCCACTATCTCAAATGAAGCAGAGGATAGTAAGAAAAGGAGAGTAGGCAGTACAGGTTAATAAGTCAGTTTAAAAGAAACTGTCAGAATAAAATTAGAAAGCCTCTCTCCCGGGTAAACTAACTAAATAGACATAGGAGCAGACAAGTTAGATAATAAAGATATATACTATCATATTTAGATAGAATGTGCTAAATAAAGAATACCCAGTGCCCATAACCCAGGAAGAAGAAAAAAACGCCCAACGCGCGTTTCGGTGCTAAGTGAGAGGCACCTTCGTCAGGGGATATATCTAGCGCAACTGAACGCTCTCTCCAGCAGCTAGAGGCACTATTTGACCGATTCTTGGCAAACCCTTGCGGCGCGTGTCGCTGAGATCCAACAAAAAACCCCGACAGCTGATCGTGAGTGCAAACAAAGGAGAGTGCCCCCACTGGAACATCTGCGGGGGTCTCAGGTAAGTGACTGTAGGGGTTTTCACCCCTTCAGCATCCGGGGATGGGGGGTGGAAGGGAGAGGGACCTGCAGTGCCAGGAAAAAAAACCAGATTGTTTTCCTGGCACTGGAGTGTCTCTTTCAGCTTGTAAGTCTCTCTATGCACGCAAAAATAAAGAATTATATAAAAAAAAATGTAAACAAATTATGGTTGCAATTGCTAAACACTTCATACAATGTTTTTGTTCAACTCCTTGAATTAAAGCTGAAAGTCTGCACTTCAATTGCATCTTGGTTGTTTCCTTTCAAATTCATTGAAGTGGCAAACAGAGCCAAAATTAGGAAGATTGGCTCAGTGTCCAAATATTTCCGTACCTAACTGTATATCTTCCATGTCCCAGGAAAAATGTGAATTTGGCACCTGAAATTTAAAGATCGAATTACGCTCCTTAGAATGCATCGCAACCTGTACATGCATTCAACTGCCAGGACCTACCAAGCATGTGTGCGAATTGCACCTTTGCCACATCTGGCACGGAGTTCGGCAGAAGTAATACAAGGTGGAACGCAGCCAGGCCCAGAGGCCCCTAGGAGACCTCACTTACCCCTCGAGCAGAGTCCTCTTTGGTCTCAGCTTGTCCCTGGAACAAAAAAACGCAAGTACCTATCCAGCCAAAGGCAGACAGAAAGCTGGAGTTATGTGAGCAGATTGTTGTTTTATACCTAAGAGAGTTGGTAGAGTAGGAGAAACCCAACTTTTAAATTTCTAGGTGCACTAAGAAAAGTAATGTGAAATTGAAGTTTGTGCGTGGGGAAAAAGAAAACTAGAACCACCAAATGGGGCCTTATTTCTGAAGTGGCAAGATTTAAAAAAAAAAAAATTGTGAATACTCTGGGTATACTTTTAAAAATTATCTGCCATCTCAGCTGTGGAAATGTTATTACACAGGCTGCCATGGTGTCTAAAAGTTAACATAGGAGAAGAAAATTCAACAGATTTCCATTTATAAAGACTGAAGTGGGCAAGCATTATATTTGATCTAATAACTTTCCAAAACCCCCATAAAAGCTGTACATGGGGGGTACTGTTGTACCTGTGAGATATCACGGATATGAGTGTTTTACAGCAGTAAAATGTATAATGATGATATCATCTGTGAAAAAGCAGAGGTTTTTTTTTTTGAGGGGTGTTGGGGGAGGGTTAGGGTTGTGAAAAATGAAAAGAACAAATATGAGCACAAACTTTGGCAAGGGTAATTTCCATTCCTGGACTGCCATACGGTCTCAACAGCAACATAGGCCCAGCAAACATACGTGGCAAATTTCAATGTGTAAAAATTGAAGTGGGCAAGACCTATATTTGACCACGTAACTTTCCAAAACCCCATAAACCCTGTATATGGGGGACATTGTTGTACTCGTGAACAACACAGCAAATATGTGTATTTTATGGCAGTAAAAGCCAACAAAATTGTGACATTCACAGTTAAAATGTCAACCAGAGGTTAGAGAATAAAAATCTCTCACTTTTTTTTTTTTTTTTAAGATTTTATTCATATCAAATTGTGTTTCATATATAAATATTTGATGTGCAATTAAATCCCCATTTTTTTCTAACCAAAATAATATACAATAAGTGAGGAAGCAAAAAAAAGGTAAATTATGATTGAACAACCATATAGCTGAAATTCTAGGTTTTGTTTTGGTCAGTACAATTATCTCCATCCTTAATGGGTCCTTGTATTTTAGGGAAAAATAAAAAAAAAACATTTTTCAAGGGACACTTCAACATTATAAATATGAAAATTAAATTATGTTACTGTGCCCCTGGTCCCAATTAGATTAATGAGCCCTATTATAATTTAATCTTTATGAAATGATTGATTCATTGAAATTCCAACGCAAAAAAATGCCATAAGACAAAGTACTGAATAGTTTGTCTTATGTTCAAATACAATTATCTTGCAGTAGGAATACAACATTCCTGCTCTGTAGAATTTGTATTTAATTCTTACCTATGAGATGCCGCGTCCTGCGATGAAGTTTACTCACTCAATGCAGCAGGAGCTCTTCTAGTGCTTAAGTATGACCGCCATTAGAGGCGTGTTTAAAAGAACACTATAGTGTCAGAAATACAAACATGTACTCCTGAAGTGGCTGTTTAGATTACCGGCCCACCTTCGATCCCAGTATAAAAAAATTTTTTTTTTTTTTTAAATGTGATTTTACTCACCTTTTCTCGAACGCTGTGGCAGTCTCGTCATTTGGACCCATCTCCATGGCTGAGATCCAATTCTGATCTTAGCCAAACCAATGTCTTTGCGCATGAAAGACAAAACGCCCACTTTGCCCCAGTCAGCATCTCCTTACAGAGATGCATTGAATCAATGCATCTCTAGGGGGAATATTCAGCATCTACATTTATAGCTATGGAGAGGCTGAACACCAACGTTTCACACAGTGCAGCACTAAACTATGAAGAATCTCTAGTATCTGTATGAGTGACTGTCACTAGACCTGTTTTTTTTTTTCTCTATGAAAAAGCTACATTTATGTTGAAAAGCCAGCAGGGACAGACTATAGACATCAGAACGAAGGTATCTCTTTAAACCTTCCATGAAAACATTGTCCTTTCTGCAAAACAGCATTTTTTTATTTTTATTTTTACTTTGAATGGTTAAACATATACAACTACTGTACTCAGTAGTTTTTTATTGAGATGAACTGACATGGAGTACTTTAGTGCCCTTTTAAGTTGGATTACTTTTAATAAAAATGCATTTGAAGGGGAAAAAAATTTCTATAGTTTTCTATTTGAGATACATTATAGTCACAAGGTTATCCAGCATGAAATACAAATTAGTCATTTAGCATGAGTCGGCATAATTATGCAATATTTAAAAAAAATTGGTAAATTAGTTCCACAGATCAAAGTAATTGGGACTTGTGTCTACAAAGAGAACATGCACTTTATCACAGCAAAAATTTAAGAAAATATAAAAAGTAGATGCAAAAAACACCTTTAACTTTTAGGGACATCTAAAGCTCCTTAACTTGCTGAAATGCTTTAAGTTCAGTGAAAAACCTGAATCTATTGGTATGCAAATATATGTACATCATAAAATATTTCTCCAAATACAAGTAATTTATATATTAAACTGGAGGTAGTTTACCTTGCAATAATTTCATTATTAAATGTTTTCTAATGGTATATAACAAAAACTGTGATATAACCGGTTAATCTGAAAAGTTATTTCAAAAATTAAATTTTTATCTGGTTGCAAATATTAAAAATTATAACAACCATTAAGAATGAGTCTTTAGGTTTAAAAATCATGATTTAAAGCAACACTCCGGGCACCGTAACTTCATAGAGATTAAAGAAATAGAAAAGAACTGGAAGCAAGTGAATGCACTCATATAGGGGTTAACCCTTGGGGACTACAATAGTAATGAGGAGAAAAAGAGGAAAAAGTGAGTGCCCTTAAGTATTAAAATATAGCTTTTAAATGTTAAAACACACCAATAAAGTTCTAAGGGAATGGCGCCCCTTGGAAATTTCTTGGTGGGGAAGAGTTAACACAATAAAAGCATGTTATCCCTAAATGGACATATTTGTTTAATATGATTCCATTGAAAGTTCCAAAACCTTGGCTGGACATGCTCCAACATTCATTATCTAACTTCATTTGGAATGGGAAAACACCAAGAATAAAATCTCAAGTCTTAAAGAAAATTAATCAAGGAGGAATGGCTTTTCCATTAATTAAAGATATATACAGTGCTAATATAATTTCCCATATACATAAATTTTATATTTCTGAGTCAAAACAACCTTGGTACCAGATTGAATCAAAGATAAAAGAGAAAGATCTATCGCTTATAATTTGGGATTATAACACCAATTATAATACACATTTAATGCAAGCTAATTCTATGATTGTATCTCATCTTATCGAAGAATGGCAACGAATTTAAAAAATCACTTAAGATATCAACAAAGTTAATTGAAGGAGTAAATATACGAGTTATTGAAAGAACTATTACAGATATAAACCTCTCCAAATGGAGATCTGAAAGAGAGATTTATATTTCTCCTTCAAAATAATAACTTGTTGCCGTTTAATAACTTTAAATCTAAATTGAATCTTTCTGACACAGAGATGTTTTCTTATATGAGAGTAAGAGGATTTCTAAATGATTCTTTATTAAGAAAGGACTGTGGTATAAATAATTTGATTTATAAGATTTTTGAGAGAAAAAACAACAAAATCAATATGCTCTATTGCAATTGATTTGATTAGACAAATTTACTCAGATGTTTATCCCACAGCTAAAAAAACAATGGGAAAAAGATCTCAACATTATATTAACCGATAAGGATTGGTGCACACCTATGAAATTACTAAGAAAACATATACATTGTTTAAATTTAATTGAAACTTTTTAAAAAAAAATTTCCATAGGTGGTACTTAGTACCAACAAGATTAACTAAAATATCTACATCCAATTCCTCCTTATGTTGGAGATGCCAAAAGCATGATGGAGATGTGTTACACATTTGGTGGAGTTGTTCAATAATCTCTACCTTATGGGACTCAATATATAGTTTTCTAGAGTCTTAATATTAAAATAAAAAAATGCCCACAAATAGGTTTACTCCATCTCAAGTGGGATAGATTCCCGAAAGATCAATTAATATTGACCATCCACTATTTTATTGCAGTGAAGATATTAATTGCGAGAACTTGGAAACAAACTGTTATACCTGATAGGAAACAATTTATAACTCAATTATTGTTCCAGCTTGAAATGGAAAGAGGAGTTGCATATTTTAATAATGATAGAAAGTATATTCATCACTTTGATAACCTGATATTTAAGATCAAAGAACATTATAATTGACTCAATCATTTTCTCTCTCTATTATATGCAAAGATATTGGCCGTTTTTTTTTTTTTTTCCTCTTCTTTCATCCAAGTATTGTTAAATGTTTGTTATGTCTACTCTGTATGTGTTAAGTATTTTATTCATGTTGGTAACCACAAATGTATGTATACTTATATATGAATATCTTTTTGACAATGAAATGAAAAGGAAATATATTTTAATAAAGGAAAAAATTTATACTAAAATATAGCTTTTAATAGTATAGTTAAAATAAATGGTATATAAGCTATAAACATAAATAAAGTGAATACTTGGTACAGAGATCTGTCTAGTATATAGATATACCAAAGGTACTAATGAACCGTTGTCACTGAAATGACACAAAATATAAAATAATTAATCATGTAGGTAGAATATCAGTGAGGGAAACAGACTCACACTTAATCTTTTACTGCAATCTAGGTCTAAATAAGGAGGTCCTGTTCAAAAGTTTTCAGGATCCTTCTCCTAGTGTTGTATGCAAAGACCGAAAGGTTTTGCAATAAAGTAGTTAGACGATTAATCCATAGATATGGAAATAAATAAGGTGAGTAGAGTCCCAAAACAACATATTAGCTGTATATAATAATGGAGTAATCGTCTAGCTATGTTTACATATCAGGGTTAATCCAACCTCTAGTTGCTGTCGTTCTGCATTTTGCATCCAGCGTGCAGAACGTCCATAGGAAAGCATTGAGAAATGCTTTCCTATGGTCTGTTTGAAAGTGCGCGCGGCACTTAACGCACATGCGCATTCCCCTCCACTTGGGACCTGACGTTGGCGGGGGAGGAGAGGTCACAAGCGCCGAGGAAGCCTGGCGTTGGATTAAGGTAAGTAACTGAAGGGCACTATAGTGTCAGGAAAACGGATTTGTTTTCCTGACACTATAGTGATCCTTGAATAATTAGCACAGGCTAGTTACATATTAGCACACCCGAATGTACGCAGTAAGAACATAAATACTTAGAAAATATTGGTTCTAGGACAAAAATTTATCATTTGGAATAAGTAGTTATTTTATTTATTGTGTATTTCACTCCTAAATCAATAGAAATGCCTTATAGATTAAGCTAGACAGACAAAATTATTTTATTTTACTCTAATACAGGAATTTGCTTGGAATCTAGAAGCCAGTTAAATTAGGTTTTTTAAAAAACACATTTTCTAAAGCATTATTTTTAACGATAAAACATTCCTAATAAACATTATAGTCATCAGAACCACTACAACTTAACCCCTTAAAGCAGTTAGGGCATAACGCCCTAACGATCTTGTGCTCCCCAGCCGCAATTTACTTACCTGGACCGGCGATGCATGGCGATTCTGGTCCCGGGGGACTGCCTCAGGAGACAGCCCAGGGCCACGTGACTATGAGACGTCTCAAATCACATGGCTGCAAAGCAGTCTACAAGACTGCCTGCAGGGGCTGCCTGAGTGTTCAGGCAGTCCCCCTGGTGTCTGAAATTAAAATAAAAGTAAAAAAAAAAAAAAACACACATTCAAACATTATACATGTGTAATAAATAAGTGAATAAAAAAAAAAAAAAAACAGATTAGCATATTATACATATAATTTAATTCTCACTTTATTTTGAGATATATAGATATATATATATATATATATATATATATTACATTGCTAAACAAAAATCTGCACACTAGTCAAGCCATAAGACTTGCTTTTCCCACAGAAATCCCAAATCAGCAGTGATGTTACAACCGCAAAGGATTCTGGGTGGGCATATGCAAATTAGTTTAACAAAGAATCACATTTTTGCCTCATTCCATTTTAAACATGGATTCCTTTTAATTTGTGTTTGCAGTATACAACTGCTTGAAACACAACTTAGGATAAGATGCAAAACCAGTGAACCACTCATGGACAGCTGTTTCGTTGTTAATGCAACTCTTCAGCATGAGGTTGGTTACTGGTTTGCTTATTGAGGCTTGGTAGTGCTTGGGAAGCAAAATCCAAATAGGTTATGGTGGGGAAAAATTGTGATTGAAAACCCCTTCCACCTGAAGTATGTGGATAGTTAATACAATGCTAAACAAAAATCTGCACACCAGTCAAGCCATAAGACTTTTCCCACAGAAATCCCAAATCAGCAGTGATGTTACAACCAATTATTTATATATATATATATATATATATATATATATATATATATATATATATATATATATATATATATATATATATATATATATATATATATATATTATATATATATATATATATATATACACATATATACATATATACACATATACACATATACACATACATATACACACATACATATACACACACACACACACCAAAACACAATTAGAATTAAATTATATATTATATATGTATAATATGCTAATCAGATGTTTTAAGTGTTGAACTCTATCAGATATATCAGTATTGCATCAGACCTGAGGAAGAGAGGAAAACCCTTGAAAGATCGTCTTTGAAATATGAAAAAAAAAAACATGCTATAGGAAACTATTTGAAAAGATTGGAAAAGTTAAAAAAGGGGTATTATTAATTGGAGGTGATTGGAATACTATACAAGACCCAAAATTGAATAGGAGATCTAGAGACCTAAAACAATTGAACTATCCTCATAAAAAGCTATATATTTGGTTCCAAGACTTCCTTGCTAAATTCGGGTTATTCGATATTTGGAGGGGACAACATCTAAGTGAAAAGGATTTTACGTTTCTATCTAAAGTTCATCTTTATAGAATAGATTTCTTTGTAAAAGATATGGTTAATTTGAGAAAATTTGCAAGTTCAGAAATTGGACCTATTGTTTGGTCCGACCACGCCCCTATTAGTGTAATATTAGAAAACAACCCAGAATACAATCTTAGACCCCAGTGGCGCATAAACGAATCAATTATAACATCTGAAAAAAACAGGAAGTATCTTGAAAATATGGCAAAATAATTTATAATAATTAATGATAATGGACAAGTTTCTAACGAAACTTTATGGCTAACTTTTAAATGTGTTATGAGGGCTAATTTAATTAAGTTGGGTGCTAGAACTAGAGAGAGAGAGTAGAGGTGCAAATTTAGCAGACCTTTATATACAATTGTTTAAACTTGAGCATAGCAATAAAGTAAATCCAAATTCCCTTTTAGCTACACAAATTAACACCCTCCAAGGTCAAATAAAAGTAATCTTGGAAAATAAAATTAAAAATTCAATTATATCCGTGAACCAAAGATGGTACAGTAGCAATAATAAAGTAGGGAAGTCTATGTCAAAAAAACTCAAACCAGACCAGAGAAAATTTACAATAAAAAAACAATATAGATGGAGATAAAATTTGTTTATTTCCTCATAATATAAGTGAGGATTTTGCAAGATACTATGCCTCACTATATAACTTAAAAGAAAATAGTTTCTCTGAGAATGATTTAAAAGCCTTTTTCTCAAAGCTTAACCTTCCAAAATTAAACCCTGATAAATTACTAAATTTAAATAAACCTATTGAAGCAGAGGAAAAAGAAAACAATTGACAAGCTTAGTAATGGGAAAGCACCTGGTCCAGACGGATTTACTGCGTACTTTTACAAATCCTTTGATACAAAAATAACCCCTCTATTATTAAAAACTTTCTTAGATCTAACAACCGCCAGTAGTTTTTCCTCTGAAATGCTGAAGGCTACGATCTCCACAATCCCAAAACCCGGGAAAGATCCACACTACATATCCAACTACCGTCCGATTTCCCTCATTAATCTTGATATAAAAATATTTTCAAAAATTCTAGCAGATTGACCCAGATAATTACAGATCTAATCCATTTAGATCAATCCAGCTTTATAAAAGGAAGATCAGCTAGTGATAATATCCGTAAAATTTTGAACATGATGATAGAAGTCGGCAAAAAAATAAAAATAAAAAACACTCTCTCTCTCTCTCTCTCTCTACAGTCTTTATAGCAGTCGATGGCGAAAAGGCATTCGACAGAGTAAATTGGAAATTTTTGTCAGCTATACTTTTCACATTTGGGAATGAGGGATCTTTTAAGGATCTAACAATGTCTTTATATTCTTTTCCTATAGCGAAAATTTACGGTAATGGTCTAGATTCTGCTTGGTTTTCTATTAAAAACGGAACCCGACAGGGGTGCCAATTGGCACCCCTTCTTTATATTCTTTCTATTGAGCCATTGGCAGTATATATAAGACAGCATCATAACATAACTGGGGTGAACTTAGGAAATCAGGAACAAAAAATAATTATGTTCGCTGATGATGATGACCATTCACAATTCATTGTATAGAAGAATATAGTAGATTTTCTAACTATAAGATCAATATGCAAAAAACACAAGCTCTGCATGATAATCCACCAAGCTCATTAATAAGAAACATGAATGACTGCAAATTTAAATGGTCCAACTCTTAGTTATTTGGGAATAAATTTAAAATTTTAATATTGAAGAATGGATCACTGATAATTATACCATACTCTTTAGAGAATTTAGAAATACAATTTTAAAATGGTCTAAATTACAAATATCTTGGCTTGGAAGAATAAACATCATTAGAGCATATCTACTTCCAAAATCAGAATATCTACTTCGTACTATCCCACTTAGAGTCCCAAAGAAAATACTTCAATTGTTTCATGGTCTATTTGTATCTTATGTTTGGGGCAAAAAAAAATAAAAAAAAATTTAGGATTGCTCTTAAAATTATGTCAGCTAGATTAGCAGAAGGAGGTCTATCCTTTCCGAATATATTCTATATCCACGACACTGTAATGTTTTCACACTATTTAGAATGGGGAAATAACAATTCAAAGCTGAAAGCTTGGTATTTATATGAAAAGAGTTTATGTAATATCTTTGACCCTTTCGATCTTTTCTGGATAGATAAACTTTTTAAAAACCTACCTATTGATAATATCTTCCACATTTAATCTATAATACCAATAAAGAAATACTTTTTTGCTCAAAATCAAATTTCCTCAAATGCCCCTTTGGAAATTTTAAAATGTTTCATTCAAGATCTTACATTATCTGGTTGGTTAGTTAGAGATGGGATAAAAATTCAGGACCTATACGATACCTCTGGTATTTGCAGCTTTCCAAGTATTAAAGAAAAATTGTACTTGTAAATAAAGAACTATTATACGAGGAAAACAAAAAGAATTAACCTAGGGCCAAAATTTAGATATCACAAGGTAGAGGGCACAAAAAAAGGGGGGTAACCCCTAAATGGTGAATATCATAGGGAATAAACAAAAAAAAAAAAAGAAACAAATGACATTCTACCTGTGTATGATTTACTGAGAAGACTGTAGATTAAAAAGTAACTTTTAATAAATAAATCTAAAATAATATAAAAAAGAGAAAAATAATATGAACAGCAGGAGTAAATGGAGACTATACAGCGAGTAAAACTCTGACTACTTATATAAGCTGTAAAAGTGTATACATAATAACACTAATGCTGAAGCAATACTGTTTAGCTACAATATAACATCAGTGTATTCCCAAGTAATAGAAGTGATACTATATTATATATCACTAATAGCTGTAGCAAAAAGGGGGGGGGGGAGATAAGACAACTGCTAAACCAGTGCTGTCAATAGTTCAGCTAAGACAGATTTCTGACAGACGGCGATTAGCCAGTTAAATATCACAAAAGCTGCCTAGATCATAGCAGCATTTTGATAATAAATTAAAGCTTGCTGTCAAGCAGTAAAGTGTAAAATAAGGGGTTGCTGACCTGGCTCCGTTTTTTTCCTGCAAGATACCTAGCAGTATATTCTAGTGTAACAACAGCTGCCTGCACTGAATGATGTTAACTTATGCTTGACCACAGTGGAGCACAAAGTAGTAGCTCACCTGTGAAGGACTGCTGACAGGCAGCAGTTAACTGGTTAAAAATCACACAAGTTGACTAAATGCTAGCTGCATCTAAATAATAGGTCAAAGTATAAAGAGAGGGTTTACAAACAGTTTTGAACAGGTTGCCTAGGTAGTAGAAAATATACAGACAGTGACAAAGGAAGGCATATAGAATAAAGATTCCTGAGTCTTGTGCCTTCGAGGGCACCCCTTAATAAAATGCCTGGTCTTATCAATCTCCCCCCATACACATAATAAAGGAAAAAGAAAGAGAAATAAAGTATGTACAGAGTACACAAAATTAGTGTTAAGAGTCTCCAATATGCACTCCTGAAATGCTGGACATAAATGAACTTGATGTCGGTAATTTAGCAATAGATAAGCAGAGAGTTAGATGCCGACACCAATAATGTGTCAGTAAGTGTCCAGAGCCCCTGACGTGCACGTTTCGCCAGTGAAGCTCATCAGAGGGGAACCAGATGCTGGCAAACATAGGAGTATTTAAATCATAAGCTCTCAATTGATTGGAGGATTTTCAGGATTCTGACCAATGGTAGCTTGGGGAGGGAATCTCAACCATTAAGAAATAATTGACTAATTAACCCTATGTTGACCTGAATCTTATGGTTTTTTTATATTTTATTTTTTACTTTATGTTAAAAAGATTGATTATAAAAAAGAAAAGAAAAGGTGGAAAAGTGTAAGTAACAGTAATTCTCAAAATGACAATAATGTCATTATTTTAACTTATATGTGATTAACAATAGTGACATAGTTAGTTGAACGAACATAGCAACGTTTATCTGCTAAACTGTTTACTAATTAGTGCAGAATATATTAGTAGATTCCTAAACTTGTTGGCTAAAATGTAACATAAATGAAAGTTTTTAGGATTTTAAGATTTTAGGAAAGAGAATGTTTGTAATAGACCTAAATTAATATTGATAATAAATAATTATGCATTTATTTGTGAATAAAGGGGGTAAAATTAAATTCTTCATTTAGTCCTAAGGGAAATAAGGTCTTACATTCATGTATCCATCTGGATTCTTTCCTTAATAGGGTGAGATTAAAATTACCCTTTCTAGTGTTCAGGTGGATACGTTCTAAAACCTGAAACGTAAGATGAGATGCATCTGAGTTATGGAAGTTCCTTATGTGATTGGAGACGGGAGTGGAAATGTTTAGGTTTGAGACTGAATTCACATGTTGTAGGATTCTCCTTCTCAATTCTTGGAAGGTTTTTCCTATATATTGTAGTTTACAGCTACAAGTAATAATGTAAACTACTTTTGTGGTGCTGCAATTAACAAAATCATTAATCGGATATGTTTTCTGCGTATTGGTGCATAGGACTGATTTTGAAGGTTTAATAAACCTACATGCCTTACATTTCCCACATCTAAAGATTCCCTTTGTTTCTTGTAGCCATGTCTTAGATGATTGTTTTGGTTCAAGATGACTATGAACTAGCAGGTCACGCAGATTATTAGCTCGTCTTGCTGTGATGCTTGGGAATATAGAAAGATTACTGGCCACCTCTTTATTGTGGGTGAGTATCGGCCAATTGTCTGCATAGATTTTTCGAATGGGATTCCATAGTTGATCATAAGTGCCTATGCATCTAATTGTAGGTTTAGTATCCTTCACTTTGTAATTTCTGAGACTAGTCGATCTGTCCATACTGGAGACTCGTTGGAATGCCTTTTTAAGGATTTTATTTGGATAGCCTTGCTGTTTGAAGCGAAGCCTTAGGTTCTTAGCTTCTTTTATAAAGGTTTCTTCTTTCGAGCAGTTTCTTTTTGCCCTCAGGTATTGCCCGTAGGGAATACCTGCCTTGAGTTTGTAAGGGTGATGGCTGTTCCAATGTAAGAAATTGTTACACGAAGTAGGTTTTCTGTAAAGTTCGGTATCTACTTCACCCCCTTGAGATAGATTAATAACCAAATCCAGAAATTCTAGTCTGTCCTCACTGATGACATGAGTTAATTGTAGGCCAATAGTGTTGATGTTCAGTATCGAGACAAGTTCCTCGAACTGTATTACTGAGCCAGTCCAAAATACCAGGACATCATCAATGTAACGATGCCAACTAATGATGAATTTATCAAATCCTGTCTGTAACGTATTTTTCAAAATTGTGGCTTCCCACCACCCTAAATACAGATTAGCGTAACTAGGGGCACAAGCACTTCCCATGGCCGTGCCCCTAGTTTGCAAGTAGTAGGTGCCGTTGAACACAAAATAATTGTGAGTTAGTATAAAGTTCAATAGTTCCATAAGGAAATCCTTTTGGGACGCTGTAATTTTGGATGATTTTTCTAAAAAATATTGGGTGGCTTCAAGGCCTACTTTGTGAGGGATGTTATTATATAAAGAGACTACATCCATGCTTGCTAGAAGAGTGTATGGGGGGACAGTGAGATTCTCAAGAGTGAGTAATGTCTGTTTGGTGTCCTGAATATAAGATGGAAGATCACTTACAAATGGGTGGAGTATTTTCTCCATGAATTTGCTTGCTTGTTCTGTGAGCGAGTTATTACCCGAAATTATTGGTTATTACACTAGAATATACTGCTAGGTATCTTGCAGAGAAAAAAAACAGAGCCAGGTCAGCAACCCCTTATTTTACACTTTACTGCTTGACAGCAAGCTTTAATTTATTATCAAAATGCTGCTATGATCTAGGCAGCTTTTGTGATATTTAACTGGCTAATCGCCGTCTGTCAGAAATCTGTCTTAGCTGAACTATTGACAGCACTGGTTTAGCAGTTGTCTTATCTCCCCCCCACCCCCCCTTTTTGCTACAGCTATTAGTGATATATAATATAGTATCACTTCTATTACTTGGGAATACACTGATGTTATATTGTAGCTAAACAGTATTGCTTCAGCATTAGTGTTATTATGTATACACTTTTACAGCTTATATAAGTAGTCAGAGTTTTACTCGCTGTATAGTCTCCATTTACTCCTGCTGTTCATATTATTTTTCTCTTTTTTATATTCTTATTTTAGATTTATTTATTAAAAGTTACTTTTTAATCTACAGTCTTCTCAGTAAATCATACACAGGTAGAATGTCATTTGTTTCTTTTTTTTTTGTTTATTCCCTACGTAAATAAAGAACATTTCACTTAAGAATAAAAAGAAAAAAAAAATTCTTTATAAGGTAACTATAATTAAAGACTCGCCTTTTGACAAGTTCCTTTTTGGAGAGGTTAAAAAAAAAAATCTTCAGCAGTTAGAAGATCTTTGGATGTATTAAACCAAGAAGTAAAATACAATACGATCTCTGGATGGGAAACCGAATTAAATAAATCTTTTTCATGTCAGGATTGGTCAAAAGTATTTGAAGCTTTAAGGAAAATGGTCCATTGTATAATTATACAGGAAACATACCTTAAACTTATCCATAGATGGTATTTGGTCCCTACAAAAATATGTAAATTCCAAGCTAACTCCTCAAATATCAGTTGGCGTTGTAATAGTGAATGTGGCTCATTCAAACATGTGTGGTGGGACTGTATAGGATTAGATATTCTTAAAGGCACCATAATCAATCTGGCAAATTTGAAAGTGTAAAAAATAAAATTGGCAAGCCCTATATTTGACCCTGTAACTTTCCTTAACTCCATAAAACCTGTACATGCAGGGTACTGTTTTACTCATGAGACATCAATGAACACAAATATGAGTGTTAAAGCAGTAAAATGTATAACAACCATGATATAATCAATGAAATTGCAGTCTGTGTGTGACTAATATGAACGCTAACTTTGGCCAGGGTTTGTGACCAAGTGGCTACTATAAATGACTGGACATATCCCATTTTGAATACCCTATAGTAAAAATACATTTCCCATGCGAACGGATTGGTGCTAGTCACCTAAACAGACACATTCTCTTACACAATTATTATAATTTTTGCATTTAAATTTAAAGGGACACTATAGTCACCAGAACAACTACAGCTTATTGAATCTTTTCTGGTGAGTAGAATCATTGCCTTCAGGTTTTTTGCTGTAAACACTGTCTTTTCAGAGAAAATGCAGTGTTTACATTACAGCCTAGTGATAATTTCACTGACCACTCCTCAGATGGCTGTTAGAGATCCTTCCTGGGTCATGGCTGCCTAAAATGCATCCAAACATTCAATATCTCTTCCCTCTGCATGCAGACACTGAACTTTCCTCATAGAAATTCATTGATTCAATGTATCTTTATGAGGAGATGCTGATTGGCCAGGGATGTGTTTAAATCACGCTGGCTCTGCCCCTGATCTGCCTCTTTGTCAGTCTCAGCCAATCCTATGGAGAAGCACTGTGATTGGATCAGGCCACCACTTCTGATGATGTCAGCACACTGATTGTTTTTTTTGAGACAAACAGCATGCAGAGTTACAACTTCTGGCTTAACCCCTTAAGGACGGAGCAAAATGTACACGTTGTGAACGAAACAAAACCTGGCATTTGCGCTACATGTCTGTCCAACCGTAATTCACCTCTTTCATATTAAATACACCCAACCTTATTATATATCATTTTATTCAGGGGAAACAGGGCTTTCATTTAATATCAAATATTTAGCTATGAAACATAATTTAATATGAAAAAAATGGGAGAAAAGATTTTTTTTATTTTTTTAGTTCTAAATGACATTTTAACTGTCAATGTCTTAATACTGTTTGCTTTTACTGCAATAAAATACACATATTTGTATTCAGCAAAGTCTCACGTGTAAAACAGTACCCCCTATGTACAGGTTTTATGGTGTTTTGGGAAGTTACAGGGTCAAATATAGCATGTTACATTTGAAATTGAAATTCGCCAGATTGGTTACGTTGCCTTTGGGACTTTATAGTAGCCAGGAATTAAATTTACACCCATAATGGCATTACATTTGTAATACTAGACAACCAAAGGTATTGCAAATGGGGTATGTCCAGTCTTTTTTAGTAGCCATTTGGTCACAAACACTGGCCAAAGTTAGCGTTAGTATTTGTGTGAAAAATGCAAAAAACGCCAATTTTGGACAGTGTTTGTAACTAAGTGGCTACAAAAAAGTCTGGACATACCCCATTTGCAATACCTTGGGTTTCAAATGGTATGCCATCATAGGGGTAATTTTCATTCTTGGGCTACCATAGGGTCTCAAAGGCAACATAACCAATCTGGCGAATTTTAATGTGAAAAAAATGAAACGCAAGCCTTATATTTGACGCTGTAACTTTTGAAACCACCATAAAACCTGTACATGAGGGGTACTGTTGCACTCGGGAGACTTCGCTGAACACAAATATTTGTGTTTCAAAACAGTAAAAAAGTATCGAAGCAATAATATCGTCCGTGTAAGTGCTGTTTGTGCATGAAAAATGCAAAAAACTTCACTGTTACTGACGATATCATCATTGTAATACACTTTACTGTTTTGAAACACTAATATTTGTGTTCAGCGAAGTCTCCAGAGTAGAACAGTACCCCCCCATGAATAGGTTTTAAGGTGTCTTAGAAAGTTATAGGGTTAAATATAATGCTAGCAAATTAAATTCCCTTTACTTTCGGCATGGGTTGTCAGACAGGTCCCGCTACATAGATACATAGCTGAAAAGAGACTTGCGTCCATCAAGTTCAGCCTACCTCACATTTGTTATTTTTTTATTTATTTTTTTTGCTGTTGATCCAAAAGAAGGCAAAAAAACCCAGTTTGAAGCACAATTTTGCAACAAGCTAGGAAAAAAATTCCTTCTTGACCCCAGAATGGCAGTCAGATTTATCCTTGGATCAAGCAGTTATTACCATACATTGAAAGATTATATCCTTGAATATTCTGTTCTTACAAGTATGCATCTAGTAGTCGTTTGAACATCTCTATGGACTCTGATAATACCAATTCTTCAGGCAGAGAATTCTACATCCTGATTGTTCTTACAGTAAAAAAAAAAAAAACCTTTCCTTTGCCCAAGACGAAATTTTCTTTCTTCCAGTCTAAACGCATGGCCTCGTGTCCTATGTAAAGTCCGGTTTGTGAATAGATTTCCACACAATGGTTTGTATTGCCCCCGAATATATTTGTATAATGTTATCATATCCCCTCTCAGGCAATGTTTTTCTAAACTAAATAGGTTTAAATTTGTTAACCTTTCTTCATAGCTGATATGTTCCATTCCTTTTATTAATTTTGTAGCCCGCCTCTGCACTTTTTCTAGTGCCATAATATCCTTCTTTAGAACAGGTGCCCAAAATTGCACAGCATATTCAATATGGGGTCTTACCAGTGATTTATAAAGAGGCAAAATGATATTCTTGTCCCGAGAATGAATGCCCTTTTTCATGCATGACAATACCTTACTGGCCTTGGCCACTGCTGATTGACATTGCACATTGTTGCATAGTTTGTTGTCTATAACAATTCCCAAGTCCTTTTCGTGTGTTGTTATCCCTAATTCGCTTCCATTAAGTGTAAAAGTTGCTTGTGTATTCTTGACGCCGAAGTGCGTAACTGCATTTTTCAACATTAAATTTAATCTTACATTTGAGTGTCCAGTCCATCTAAATCCCTCTGCAGCAAAGTAATATCTTGCTCACATTGTATTGTTTTACAAAGTTTTGTGTCATCTGCAAACACTGAAACATGACTTTCAATGCGGTCTTCAAGATAATTTATAAACACGTTAAATAGAAGGGGTCCCAGAACAGACCCCTGAGGGACACCACTTGCCACCTCAGTCCAGCGTGAAAATTTACTATTAATGACAACTCTTTGTACTCTGTTTTTAAGCCAAGGTGAATCCTTTAACTGAGGTCCAGAGTGGCTGCTGAAATCTTCAAGCTTTTCTAACTACGCACTCATGTCGGGGCCGGAGGGAAGTCATATCCTGGCATCACAGCAGGACATGGCACATAGGAAGAGGTAGCAAAGCAAGAAGAGCAGAAGGATTTCAGCTCCCTCGCTCCTGTGTCCCTTGCCGCTGAACGGGCTGACAAATTCCAGGTGCCAGAATAAAATTCATAGTCGCCATGGCGACCTGGCACTTGTCAAGTCCTGCCCTAATAATATACATCTTTTGTCTATGCTTTAAGTTATGATGAAAACAAAAAAGTGAAAACAAAATTCCAACATACAAAACACACACTGTGAATCATGACAGAATACATCTCAGAAATTTATGCAATATTCCAAGCCTGAATAACAATGATGGAATAGCAAATAAACCCTAGGCCAATACGGACTGAGCCATGTGTGGCAGATTTTAAGGGACAGCAGAATTCCTTTTTTTTTTTTTTTAATCCAATATGTTAACTTTGTGGCTTGATTTCATTATTATGTTTCTTTGTTTGTGTAAGGATTACACCAAAAAACTGCCTACACCATAGCCACTACAAAATTTTAGGAGTAATTCCTAGATGACAAACACCAAAAACCCGGTGTTTTTGGGATTATATAAAACCGGTCCATCAAAAAACACAAACGCAACATGCCTCATTTAACTTACACCTGTTTCATGACTTGCATTATTTTACTGTACTGCACTGTAACTTTCTTTACAGTTCTATTTTATTCAGTGATGTGGACTTTGTATCATCTGAGGTCTGATACATGCAGTTACGGGCATCTGAGACAGTTTGTTTGGTACATTAAGCCCTGCCATGCTCAAGCAGCAGGGCTGCTATTGAGAGGACAGTATTTGTGAGAGCTACACTCAGTCCTTGTAGGCCTCAGTCGATGCACTAGAAAGCGCCAGAGCTGCGGTTTCAGCGTCAGAAACCACAGCCAGCACACACCAGACACACACACAGCAAGAACACTACAAATAGAGCCAGCACACATGACAGACACACACACGCACAACATACATCCAGCATGCAGGTGCGGAACACACACACACACACAAAAACAGCATACACACGCACAACCAGCATACACCAGACACACACGCGCACACAACCAGCATACACCAGACACGCATTGAAACATAGAATGTGACGGCAGATAAGAGCCATTCGGCCCATCTACTCTTCCCAATTTTCGAAATACTTTCATTAGTCCTTGGCCTTATCGTATAGTTAGGATAGCCTTATGCCTATCCCACACGTGCTTAAACTCCTTTACTGTGTTAACCTCTACCACTTCAGCTGGAAGACTATTCCATGCATCTACTACCCTCTCAGTAAAGTAATACTTCCTGATATTTTTAAACCTTTGCCCCTCTTGTTGTGGTAGCTTTCCTTCTTTTAAAGGTACACTATAGACACCTAAATTAATTTAGCCAAAGTAAGCAGTTTTAGTGTATAGATCATTCCCCTGCAATTTCACTGCTCAATTCACTGTCATTTAGGAGTTAAATCACTTTGTTTCTGTTTATGCAGCCCTAGTCACACCTCCCCTGGCTATGATTGACAGAGCCTGCATGAAAAAAACAAAACTGATTTCACTTTCAAACAGATGTAATTTACTTTAAATAATTGTATCTCAATCTTTAAAGACTCTAGGCTCTTGCAGGGTCTAGCAAGCTATTAACATAGCATGGGATAAGAAAATCTTAATTAAATAGAACTTGCAATAAAGAAAGCCTAAATAGGGCTCTCTTTACAGGAAGTGTTTATGGAAGGCTGTGCAAGTCACATGCAGGGAGGTGTGACTAGGGTTCATAAACAAAGGGATTTAACTCCTAAATGGCAGAGGATTGAGCAGTGAGGCTGCATGGGCATGTTCTATACACCAAAACTGCTTCATTAAGCTGAAGTTGTTCAGGTGACTATAGTGTCCCTTTAAATATGGTCTCCTCCTTTACTGTGTTGATTCCCTTTATGTATTTAAATGTTTCCATCATATCCCCAGTCTCGTCTTTCCTCACACACACAAACACAACCAGCATACACCAGATCATGTATTTTTCCAGATCAGTATTTTGGCCTATTTCTTATAAAATGAATCTAAGAATTTTTTGTGAATAACCCTCCAAATTGCAAGGTCTAAGCAGGGTCCCCAAACTTTCTAATTTAAAATTTGTGTCAGAACAGAATTTTTATAAATAATTTTTTCCCCCTCATATTCATATTTCTGAAAGTGAATAGAACGTGCATTAACCAAATGTGATCATATTTCTCAATTAAACAAAAGAGGCTTATTCAAATAAAATAATTTTACTAAGGTGGCCCTGCTATGCACATGCTTTCTAAACAGCACTAATTAAAGAGCTGAAATCCAGACGTCGTCTTGTCTATGGATCTCATTTGGTTTGAACGCTACTAACAGGGTTCTGCCTGGAAACAAGGATCCTCCCCGCATCTCCCCTTAACACTGGCCACCCAGGGCCTGCTAACTGGAACCTCACACCAACAAGGCGAAGGGGGAGACAATGCAGCTCGGTCCTTCCCTGGTATTAATGATCCTCCCAGTAACCAGACACACCGATACTGGGATACCAGTCATCCCCCTACAGCCATCAGTGCCTGATATTACACCGGGCTGTGACTGCGATGAGGCGGGGTTGGCAAAGCGGAAATTTCTCCGAATTATCCTTTGGGAGCCCGATTAAATGTCTGCACGGGCCTATAGACCGAACACATAGCTCGCGGTACTATTCAGACATTACACACACCGCAGGCGGAGCCCGGTGAATAGGGAGCTAAGGGGGAGCGCTCGGCCGATGGCAGGTTAATAAGGCCGGTTAGCTATCAAACTCACCATCAGTTCAATTGTCTTATCCTCTATCACTGAGTCCGGCTCCATGTTTTCAGGTCACCGAGGCAGCTCGCTCGCTCTCTCTCCCCCACCCCGACTCACACAGCAGAGATGTAAACGGAAGCCTGACGCAAGCGGTGGTGGCGGCGACAGCGGCGGCTCGCTAGGTCATGACGTGATGACGTAAAAGGTTAGCCGATGGCTCAACTCACACACCGGATGCCTTGGAGTGACGCAGCGGAATTCCGAGTTCTATGCACTAGAGCGCGCGCGTGCCTGGAGAGCATTAGGGCTGAGAAAATGTCGCCATTTTCGAAAATATCCATATGAAATATTATAATATAGTTTATTGTGTAGCTTATTTAGAGACCAAAAAAAAAAAGCCACTGGTGATTTCATATAGTTTAACTAATTCCCATTCAATGAAAGAGCAAACTCATTGTGAGGGTCTTATTCTATAGAACCCAGACAATGAAAACTCGGGCTGTGTCCATGATTCGCCATTTCAGGATTAGCTCGTAAAAGGCAGAATGATGCGTGTATATGTGCACTAAAATTGCTAGTAATACCGCAGAGTAAAATGATGGCATACTGTGAGGTATAATAGGTTATATTTTGACATTCTGTGAACAATCCTGTTAGCAGCAGCAGGGACACAGCAAACACTGCATGGTCCTCCCATCACTGAGGGGACTGATGTCACAGTCATCGCATTAAAACACCCACTTCCCTAAGATTAGTGTTAGAAATAGCTAACCCCAGGTATAGTGTATTTGTTAGTGATAGTGTAAGTGTCAGTATTAGCTAACCCTTGGATTAGTGCAGGGCCGGACTGGGGATACGAAGCAGCCCTGGAAAAAAATCTATGCCAGCCCCATAAGTCATTGTGCTATGTAGGGTGTGTATATATATATATATATACACACACACAATTGAAATAGTTGGCTGCACTCTCGGATTTCCTGAAAATGTAACTTTTATTGAAATATTTAAGAGAAGATCAATGTTTCAGTCCCTCTTGTGGACTTTCGTCAGGATCATGAAAAAAGTCCACAAGAGGGACTGAAACGTTGATCTTCTCTTAAATATTTCAATAAAAGTTACATTTTCAGGAAATCCGAGAGTGCAGCCAACTATTTCAATTGCATATATATATATATATATATATATATATAAATATAGGCAATTTTAGTAGTTGGCTGCACACTCATGCTTACTACAGACAAGCTCACTGTACACACATGCTCACCACAGACAGGCTCCAACACACCCATGCTCCTTACAGACAAGCTCACTAACACACACACACACATATGATCCCTACAGACAAGCTCACTGACACATACAAGCTCACTCACTAGCAGGCACACACACACACACAAACTCACTAGCAGGCACACACACACACACACACACAGGCTCCCTCACTAGCAGATACGTGCACACACACACAGAGGCAGACAGTCACTGACACCCAGGCAGACAGCCACACACACACACACAGGCAGACAGTCATTGACACCGAGGCAAACACCCACTCATACAAAGACAGGCAGACAGCCACACACATACACAGACAGGCAGACAGTCACACACACACAGGCAGTCACACACAGGCAGACAGTCACACACAGACAGTCACACACTCACAGACAGTCACACACTCACAGTCACACACTCAGTCAGACACTCACAGGCAGTCACACACAGACACTCACAGACAGTCACACAGACAGTCACACATTCACACAGGCAGTCACACAGACAGTCGCACACAGACAGTCACACACTCACAGGCAGTCTCACACAGACAGTCACACACTCACAGGCAGTCACACACTCACACAGACAGTCACACACTCACAGGCAGTCACACAGAGACACTCACACAGAGACAGTCACACACTCACACAGAGACAGTCACACACTCACACACAGTCACACAGAGACAGTCACACACTCACAGGCAGTCACACACTCACACAGAGACAGTCCCACACTCACAGACAGTCACACACTCACACACTGACCTCCTTCTTACCTCCTGTTTGTTGCTCCTGCAGGCTGGTTGTTGGGGAAGCAGGACTCCTTCCTGCTTCCCATGCTGCAGTCAGCCGGGCCCTGCCGCAGGTAAGCCCCGCCCCCGTCGCACGCTAAGCCCCGCCCCCACCGCATTAAGCTCCGCCCCCGCCGCAAATTTTTTTATTATTTTTTTATGATCCCGGCCGGCCGTGTGTGAGAGCTGTGCCGGCCGGCTCCCCCTGGCTCCCATGGGGCTCTGTGCGGCCGGAGCTGTCAGCCCAATGATTAGGGCTGTCAGACCGGCCCCAGGTGCCGCGGCCCACCGGGAAATTTCCCGGTATCCCGGTGGGCCAGTCCGGCCCTGGATTAGTGTAAGCATTAGGGATAGTGTTCTGGTTAGGTAAGCCTTAAGGACTGAGCCAAATGTACACGTTTTGATCAAAATAAAACATAAACAAAACTTGGAATTTGTCTATATGTCTGTTCAACCGTAATTCACCTCTTTCATATTAAGTGCACCCACACTTATTATATATCATTTTATTCAGGAGAAATATGAATCAAATATTTAGCTATGAAACAATTTAAAGGACCAATATAGTGCCAGGAAAAAAACTCGTTATTATTATTATTATTATTTTATAATAATACTGGCACTGTAGTATTAATAGGTACCCCCCCACCCTCATGGCCCCCCTCCCGCCGGGCTGAAGGGAGAGGAAGGGGTTAAATTCTTACCTTTGTCCAGCGCCGGGCTCCCTCGGCGCTGGGAACTCTCCTCCTCCTTCGGACGTCATCAGCTGAATGCGCATGCGCGGCAAGGGCCGCGTGCGCATTGTCAGTCAGTCCATAGGAAAGCATTCTCAATGCTTTCCTATGGACACTGGCATCTTCTCACTGTGAAAATCACAGTGAGAAGCACCTCTAGCAAGCGGCTATAAATGAGACAGCCACTAGAGGCTGAATTAACCCTATTGTAAACATAGCAGTTTCTCTGAAACTGCTATGTTTACAGCAGACACGGTTAACCCTAGATGGACCTGGCACCCAGACCACTTCATTAAGCTGAAGTGGTCTGGGTGCCTATAATGGTCCTTTAATATGAATAAAATATTTTTAAAAGTGAGAAATTAAGAAATCTTTTTAGTTCTGCATGACATTTTAACTGTGAATGTCATAATACTTTTACTGCAATAAAATACACATATTTGTATTCAGCAATGTCTCATGTGTAAAACAGTACCGTCTATGTACAGGTTTTATGGTGTTTTGGGAAGTTACAGAGTCAAATATAGCATGTTAAATTTTTCATTTTTTTCACCTTGAAATTCGCTAGATTGGTTACGTTGCCTTTGAGACCATATGGTAGCCCAAGAATGAGAATTACCCCATGCTGGCATACCATTTGCAATAGTAGATAACCCAAGGTATTGCAAATGGGGTATGTCCAGTCTTTTTTAGTAGCCATTTAGTCACAGGGTTAAATATAGTGCTAACAAATTAAATTCTCTGGACTTTCTGCCTGGGTTCAGGCAGGTCCCGCAAATTGTAATTAATACAATTACTTAATTATGTAAAATATTACATAACTATATATGTAGAATTAAAATATATATATGTATATACACGTATGTGTATATATATATATATATACATATATATATAATAGAAAATAAAGGGAGCACACTAGGACTTCTTCTCAGTGGAAAAAAGTAGGTGATTATAGTTATTGCTTCCTCCATAATCAGCATGCATCACAAATACTCTGTTTTTGTGTGTAAGAGGAGTCTATGCATTGTTTCTAAGGTTGCCTAGCAACCCGGTCACATGCACACTCACGCACGTCACATGCATGCTCCCACGTGGGTTCCTCACTTCCGGGTTTCTCAGCCCGTCGGCTGTCCGATCACCTAATTGGTAAGCTTTATTTCACTTACATGTATATATTGTTGTAGATATTAATGTTTCACTGTGATCTTGATAAAGACCCCAGGAGGGTCGAAACGTTGATTTTCTGTATTTTTCACAGGATATGTATTATTTTATGATACAGTAAAAACTACTTTTTTCCACTGAGAAGAAGTCCTAGTGTGCTCCCTTTATTTTCTATTGTATACTTTGCGCGGGATTGCACCTAGGCAATTTTGAATCTGTTTTATTAAGCTCTAGGAGGAGTGCCTTGCTTACTTATTTTTTTGTATATATATATATATATATATATATATATATATATATGTAATCCCCGATCCTGCACTCACATTTGTAGTATAAGTGCCACGGTGCTCCTTCAGCCAAATCAACATAAATCTCCATGAAGAAAGGAACACACTGGTCTTTTTGAAGATAATTACTTGTCTTTATTCATAACAAACGTGTTACAGCAAATCGACGTTTCAGTCCATTATAGGACTTTCATCAGGATCCTGATGAGAGGGGAGGGAAAAGGGAATATAATTCAATGCAATAAACAAAGCTGTTCCTTCACAACATGGAAATTTAAGGACTGACTTATATATTTAAATCTCCCGTGGAGATATTGAAAAGAATTTGAGGGTTAGATTAGAATAATAATTGAAAATTAAATTCTATAGTGTACTCAAAATAGTGTGGAGGATATGACAAGCGCCACACTATAACTGGGGTACCACCAGATAGGAAATGTCCCTATTCAGGCTTCATACATGCTGTTCTGAAAGCTCTATTTTAATAGAGAATATATGTTTTAGGAGGTCACAGTAAAAATTAAAGGTATTAAAATATGTAAAAGGTATCTGAGACAAAAAAAAAAAGTTACACCTTGTTTCGAATGCTAGGTAGCAAGGTTTCTCAATGTATCATCATTTACCACAATACTGCCTTACTGACAAGGAGGGTGACTAATATATTGAATCCTAAGTGAAGGGTAATATCTCCTCCTTGATGCTTCGAGGCAGCCCTGCTGAGAATAGAAAGCATTAACATCAAGTATATGGATTTCCAAACAGTAATCTACCCAAAAAAGAACAAGCCTTAATTTCTTTTAAAAATGACAACAAATTCATTATCAAGCCAGCAGATAAGGGGGAAACATTGTTAAGTCCGAATTTTGGAATCTGATATGTTTTCCCATCCTCCAGAACCCTCCCAACCATACTTACACAATCATTTAAATTTATAACCACAAACGACTTCCTTCAAAAATAAAAAGATCTTAGATTTGGGCCGCAGCGAGGGGTTTCTGTCGGGTTATGAGTATGAATTTATTCTGAACTGTTACACTAGAACGGCAACCTTTTACTGCCTGCCCAAAATCTATAAGAGTCTCATTAACCATCCAGGCCGCCATTTCGTGTCTGGCATTGGTAACCTGACACAGAATGGGAGTATTTATTTTGATCGGATATATATTTGAGTCCTGTGAGGATATTTATGGGGTGATAAATATTAAAAGTAATATTTTCATAACAATTATCAAAAATGTATTTAATAATTTTTATTATATCAAAATTGATATCTTGGCACTGTTTCCCCGATTATATTAATTTAAAGCTGAGAATTACCCACTATTTTTAATTCTCATAGATCCTGGAATACGTTTCATTAGAGGATTTTATTTCACACATTAATCACAAACTAATTATAAAAATATAATTTTATGTGACAATAATAATAATAATATGTAACATGCATGACAATAATCAGTGAATATTTAGGTATAACATAAGTATACAATATGGCAGTGATCTAACACAAATTCTAGACAGCTAAATAGCAAGTTATATCAATATCTATGCAGTTTTCAACAAGATTTACGACAGGACACTTCACTTTGAAATCAGGTTACTAAAACTTCCTTAACACAGAACACGTCTCACAGCAGCACAGCGTAAAGCAATAAAACTTTGACTGACAGTCAAATCAAACTGAATTAACTCATTCACTGCTAGTTGCAATTCTCATAGACAAGATATCCTTTCATAGTGCCATTACAAATACAATATTTCTCATACTAGATCATTGACCATTCCTATGTCCATCCAATAAGAATAATTCTAACCAGATTTTATGTTTGCAGAATTTTAACTTTCCTAATTAACTAATTCTAAATTACGTAAGCTAATATATCTGGATAATTGCCTGGTATTCTATTTTTAAAGTTAAAAGTGATATAGAGTTCATTGGTCCACCTGCAGGAATGGAATTACGAATTCTATATATTATTATCGAATCATGACTCATTAATGTTGGAATCACCAGCTTTTATCCAAGTATATTCTGCCTTTTAGTAAAATCAATAAATTTAAATTAATTTATAATAAATGTATTATTATATTATATATATGATCTAAGTATCTATATACATTTACACATACACACACATACACTGTCTAAGTGTATTTTAATATTAATATATATAGTTATATATATTAATATCAAAATACACGTAGAATGATATTGATTAAATATATATATAATTATTATTACATATATTAAAAATAAAATAAGTCAAAAACAATGCCAATGTCAAATAACCAGAATTACCAGAATCAATAATGCACTCTCGGACAACCGCAAGGGAAACCACGACAGGGCACTGAGCAGGATGAGAACTGGGCCTAATAACCCCTCCTCTGGATCCGATAGGTTGTAATTGGCCTTTGACCCCAAAGGCAGTTACCAGGTTCCATTTGCATAATTGCTGTAGTTATATTGAGTAAATAGGCATTTTACCAACATGGATTGGACTAATATTTTTTTCCACAACAGTCCCCCCTTAAAATGACTATTTCCGAAAGAGAGTGACAACTACTAACTAACCCTAATGATGTCCCTAATTGGCTGCAGCTCATCTGTCTGAACAGGCCTCAAACGCTTCACTGCGCAGGTATCCCACTACCTCTCCTGCGTCAGACTCCTGCCCGTAGAGACAGACGTTGTCTCTATGCTATCCTTATATGGAAGTAGTTGTCTGTTTGAGGTGGTGAGACTGAACAGGTGTGTGTGGGGTGTCACAGTCCATGTCGTCGATATCCTGATGTAGGAATGTAGGTGTAGTGTGGTCAATAGTCTGACCTACAGTCCTCTGTAAATATTTCTGCACACAGGGCATCACACAGCAAATCAGGAAGAGAAAGAGAATTACCACAGTATGGACTGCCATACTTACTTGAAGGAGAGTTTTCTACCATCCACTCATCCATCCAAACCATCTGTCCCATGAATTGGGGACTCCCGAATTCCTCTTTAATTCGTTAGAAAGACTTTCTAATTTCTCTATAGCCATGGTTACCTTACCGTTGGGGCCTGTATTGTCTGGGATGAAGGTACAGCATGTCATAGTATCGGGGAGTATTTTACACGTGCCCCCCTTTTCTGCTAGGATCATGTCAAAGGCCATTCAATTCTGAAATGTCATTTGGGAGGTAGTCTGTAACTGTTCTGCCAAGCCCTGAAGGGCATCTATAGTATAGTTGACAAATTGTTGCTGGTTATAGTAGATATAATTGATCCAGTTAACATTCTTGTTAGCGGTGATGAGTGGGATCAAGGATTCGAATCCTGCCGCCACTTCATCTCTGGCCTTAAACTTATTTGTTACCCCCCTTGGTACTCCAATGGCATCGATATATATGTGTGGGTCGAAACTACCTCGAATGGGGGTTTCTCTTTTCACTCTGAGATACATGTGTGGTGAATCGTGTGGGCCTTGGTGTTTGTCAGAAATTATATGTATGGGTATTATAGCTTTGGTCAGAGTACATTCTCCCCACCACAGGCCAGTCATTTTTGATCTGAGCTGCATGTCACCACATAGCCAA
The DNA here is from genome assembly GCA_933207985.1 of Pelobates cultripes. Lineage (NCBI taxonomy): Eukaryota > Metazoa > Chordata > Amphibia > Anura > Pelobatidae > Pelobates > Pelobates cultripes. The sequence continues at coordinate 239,027,701 of OW240914.1, read as the reverse complement.
TAAATGTCTCCTACGGACTTAACTTGATTTACTAATAGGGCAGTGGGAGGTTCTCGATAAGTGGTACAGTAGCCAGAAGGGAATTTACCTACAAATTTACCTGTGGCTCCATGTATTGTGTAGCAAGTGTAGTTACCTGGGTACACGGTGATTCCATCAGGTGGCCTGGTATTCCCTTGGGTTATTGGATAAACCTTTTTCCATGATTCACACACTGATGAGTTTACTGCTGACTGTGCATAGAGGCTTAAGAAACACATCTCAACATCTGGAGGTAGATTTAAAGGCACTGTACACAGATGGGGTCTGGCCCCACCACAAACATAACAGTTAGTTTTGTTGTGTGAATTAGCATTATACCTCATCCATTCGAGCCATAGATTAGTATCTGAAAACTCCACAACCATAGTGTCTTCAAATGTAGGACTGGCAATGGCTACCATGTCTTTAAGGGTTTTAATGTGTGGTTTTAGAGGGTTAATGGTCATGTGTGTGGAGTCTACCCAGTCAGGTGACATAAGCATGTCTTGTAAATAAAAGGTCCCCAACTTGTTATGTGAGCCACCCCCTGTCTTTGTATATTGCTGAGTGTTGTGATTGTGGAAAAGTACAAGAGACAATATCACAATAATCAAACGTGAAAGTAGCTACGTGTGTGTTTGAAGAATTATACCAAAATATATAAACATGATTGTCTTTGGTAATAGCAACTTGTTGGGCCTTCGATAGGCCTAGCAGCAGAAGTAGGCACAGGAAGCTCATGATCAGGAACTTTCTTGCAGTGCGAGGCGTGTATCCAGGTATTCTTCCCGGCCAACTTTACAGAGGTAGATGTAGTCAATAGAACTTGGAATGGACCATCAAACCTTGGCTCGAGAGTGTGATTTCTTAGGAACTTCTTGACCATGACCCAGTCACCAGGAAGTAGCTTATGTGTGCCTGTATTTGACTCTGGATCTGGAATAGAAGAAAACACCTGTGCATGGATTTTGGTCAAGGCATGAGAGAGTGCAGTTATGTAATCTACCATTGCATCTGACTGAATTTGAAGTTGCTGAGGAAAGTAACAGCCTAGCCTGGGTGCTGTTCCAAATAAGATTTCATAGGGGGATAAGTTAAACTTCCCTCTTGGGGTGTACCTTACACTGAACAATGCTATGGGAAGACTCTCTGGTCAGGGTAGGTTAGTTTCTTGGGACATTTTAATCATTCTGGCTTTCAGAGTGCCATTCATGCATTCTACCTTACCACTACTCTGTGGGTGATAGGGTGTGTGGAATGCAAGGGTCACCCACAGTGCTGCCCAAATCTCCTTGGTTAGCAACACGGTGAAGGATGTACCCTGGTCACTTTCAATTACTTCAGGAACTCCGTATCTGCAAATTATTTCAGTAAGTAGATGCTTCGCCGTGGTCTTTGCAGTGAGATTAGCGACTGGAAAAGCTTCTGGCCATCCTGAAAACATATCCACTATGACCAGTGCGTATTCATACAGGCCACTCTTAGGCATTTGGATATGATCAATTTGGATCATCTGGAAAGGGTACTGTGGTTTGGCCAAATGGTTTGGTGCAGCTTTAATTATTTTCCCTGGATTACATCTGGCGCAGATGGTACAGGATCTGCAGTAATTTCATGTCAAGGTGGTAATTCTGGGTGCTTCAAAATATTTATCAAACAAAGCGTTCATGAGGTGCTTAGATAAATGCGTTGGTCCATGGGCCCACTGGACGACAGCTGGATACATATTCTTGGGTAGACAGAATTTGAGGTTGATTGTGTATACTTCATTCTGGAGGGTTGCTCCTTTGTCTTTCCAGCTTTGTTTTTCTTGTGGGGTGGCGGCGGCGGCCTGTTGTTCTCTTAGGAGCTTGAGATCGGTAGGTAGGGTTTGCATAGTGTAAATAGGAGTCTTTTCGACGGACACTCTTCTGTCCACTTCCCGACACTGGCGCGCCACATCCTTAGCTAAATGGTTGCCATGTGCTTCTTCTGAATTCAGTCTCCCGTGGGCCTTTACCTTCAGTATGGCCACCTCTTCAGGAAGTAGTAAGGCATCCATCAATTCTTTGATAGCTGCGCCATGTTTCACAGGAGTACCTGTTGCTGTAAGGAACCCCCTGGTTTTCCAGATTAAGCCAAAGTCATGTGCCATGCCCAGGGCATACCTTGAGTCTGTATAAATATTAACACGTTTCCCTTCAGACATCTTGCATGCCACCGTAAGGGCTATTAGTTTGGCTTCTTGTGCTGACTTAGATGATGGGAGGGAAGATGCTTGGAGTATTTGGTCCTCTGTGGTGACTGCATATCCGGTATGATATTGTCCCTGCTCATCTGTGAATCTAGAACCATCCACAAACAGAGTGTAGTCAGGGTCAGGTAGGGCAGCCTCGTGCACTGTTGGGAGATGATTTGTTTCCATTTTCGTCTGTTCAAAGCAATCATGAGGGGCATCCGGGTCCTGTTCTGTAGGAGGGATGTCTTCACATATCTCTGTGTGATATCAAGGTTAACCGACAGTTGTGCAATTTATGGTCCTTTTAGTGACCCCCGTCAATGTGAGCTGTTCTTGAGTTGCAGTACTCCATGTCTTGGCCTGTGGCCCGAGCTTTTTCCATGAGAGATCTGGAGACTTGGTGAAAGAGATATGAGGAACAGCCACCTCCCAATGGTGATATAAATGTGATACCTCCATAGGCAGGTAGACCAAGATAACAATGTTTCCTTTGGAGTCACAGAACAGGTCTGTCAGTGTGATGTGTATTTCCACCAGGCTGAATAGTTCTTCTTCATAAAATGGGTCAGGCCCTGGGGTGTTCCTGAACCACAGGGTGCAATGTAAGTAGCTCTCGGGCTGTTCATCACGTGGAACTGTGGGCTTTTCTACTTGAAAAGCCCAAGTCAGGATTTATGTCCAGGCTGTACCAGTATTGCGGCACTCCCCCCTTGGGAAGTGGCAGAAGAGTGGCCAGATTCAAGGAGTAACATCTTTGTAAAGTAGCATTATCAGGCAAGAGGAGGGAGGTTTGAAGGCAGAGATGTCTCTGAGATGAGAGATGCTTTGGCTGAACCTGATTCAGGATTGCAGCGATATCATGACCAGCAAGAATTGTCAGTTTATGTCCGAGAACAAAGTCATTAGTTTTGTCCAGCAGGGCACTGGCAGCAAAAACAGCACGCAAACAGGAAGGACAACCCCTGGCCACGGGGTCTAGCATGCAGGAAAAGTACCCAATAGGGCACTGATGGGAACCATGGGATTGAGTAAGGACCCCTGAAGCATGGCCCATCTTCTCTGAGACGAAAAGTTTGAACGGTAGCAGGGGCAGAGGAGATGGCTCTTTGAAGAGCATGGTAACAGGTGCGGGCTGTAGAGGACAAGGAAAAAGGTTCAGTCTTCAAAGCATCGTAGAGGGGTTGCATGAGTTGAGAAGCCTCAGGGATCCAAGCCCTGCAGTATGTGATGAGGCCCAAAAAAGCACAAAGAGCCTGATGGTAAGACGGAAGGGAGAGATTTGTAATGGCAAGTACCCTGTTCCTCGTTAGGTGACGGGTGCCATGGAAAAGGCAATGTCCCAAGAAGACCACAGAGGGCCGGCACCACTGGAGTTTCGACTTGGAGGCTTTACAACCTTCTTCAGCGAGGAAACAAAGGAGATCTTCGGAATTCTGTTCAGCATTTGGAAAATCATCCGCACAGAGAAGTAAATCATCTACATACTGGAGCAGGACCACGTCTGGGTGGGACTTCTGCCAGGGTTCTAGGACAGCTGACATAGCTTTGGCGAATTGGATTGGGGAATTTTGTGCACCTTAAGGAAGGACAGTTCAAGTATACTGTTGATGATCGTGTGTGAATGCAAAGAGATATTGACAAGAGGTATCCGAGGGCACGCTGAAAAAGGCATTTGCAAGATCAACCACCAAGAAGAATTTAGCTGTTCGAGGGACCTGTGACAACAGTGTATGTGGATTAGGAACAACGGCGGTATTGCGGTTTGTGACTTCATTAACAGCGCCGAGGTCTTGGACCATACGGTATTGGTCAGGTTGACCCTTTTCAGTTTTCTTTTTTACTGGAAATAGAGGGGTGTTACACTGTGATACACACTTGACCAGTGCACCTTTTGCCAACAGGCTATCAACTTGTTTGGAGATGGTGAGGGCTTGTGCAGGTTTCAATGGGTACTGTGGTCTTCGTGGTGGATTAGCTCCCTTAATTAGTGTAACTACCACAGGTGGGACTTGTAGGCGTCCAAAGTCATCTGGGCCCGTGGACCAAAGTTTGGTTGGATCCCTATCCAGGGCACTGGGGGCGTCTGGGACCCTTACCTCCTCGGTGGGGGATGTCATATGTAGTAGTAGGGACAGAGAGCAAAGGACGGAAGTATGTTTGCAAGAAAGGGGGGTTAGTAATTGAACCTGGCCATCAGCAGTAAAGGAGATAGAGGCTTGAAGACGAGACAGAACATCTGCTCCTAAAAAGTTAATTGGACAAGTGGATGAGACAACAAACCGAGGGAGAATGTCAGAACCAACCCGCAAGAGCTTAGTTAATTGGTTGTTTCGGGGGATACCATCAACACCTACACAAGAAACATCTGTGTCGGATCGGTAAGATGGGTCAGCCAGGTCTTGTTCTCTGAGAACACTGCGGGCTGCACCTGTGTCAACTAAAAAGGTAGTAGGATGACCCTCAACTGGTAGGACAACTGTAGCGAGAGGCCCCCCTTGTCCCTTGTAGACACTGCCATGACAGTGGTGTCAGACACAGGTTTGCCGGTTACCTATTGTACAAGGTCTAAATGAGATTGATCAGGGCCAGTGTAGTGACGTGCGGGTGTAGTGGAGTGGTTGGCCTGAAGGGTTTGCCATGTAGGGCAATAATGACTGGGTGCAGGGCGTTCATCTTGTTGGAAATCATCTGTATCGTAATTACCAGGGGAAGGGTGAGTATAGCTGAGGGGTGGGGGGTGAGTGTAACGGATCACCTGGCACCCCGACTTGGTACCTCCATTGAAGTATGCTCCTAGTGCTTCCTGAGGGCTCCAAGCACTCCAGCCAACATCATAACCACTGTAGACTCCTCCAGAGAGCAAGACAGAAACAAGCTCTTACAAGAGCTTAGTAGTGATATAGCAAGGGAGTATGACTAGCATAGCAATCCCTTGTGGCAGATTCCTGCAGTAACGAGACGACACTTCGTTTTGAGGGTCAAGCAGAACTGACTGTACTGGCACATACAGCCTCTTTTATTCACAATCCACAAACATAGTACTGCCCATAGGGTTTTGAAATACAACCAATCAATCCGTACAATACACACAGACACTCCCACACAAAATCCTCCCCTCTGCCTGTGATATGATTACTGAACACAATGGGTAATATTTTCACAGGCAGAGAAATACAGTTTTTACAAAATATTAATAACTTCCAAAATATACATGCCATTCACATAAAACATACATTTTCAGAATCCGCATGCTTGAAATATACACATACTCCAAAATCAGGGCAATCGGTTCAGGGGTTAAAAAGTTAAGGGAAAGTCCTATTTGACAAAATGAAGCATGGTTTTTCTGCCCAAAACCAGTTCTACAGAGTCTTCTATCCTGGAGATAATTGGGAAGTAATCCAATTATCTCCAAGGACAGAGGCAAAACTCCATTAGCCACATGGTAGCAAAATACAATAAAATACATAAAAATATATAACTGTGCAGCGATTGCATAAAACGGGTACATTCAACATATCCCCAGATAGCTAAGATCTGAGTGCAAATTATTACTGAATGGCGCTCAGATCACATACATACAGTTCAATTGCCATGGAGCCAAAGTCTTTCACATAGTCTTTCGTTATACGAATGGGCTCCATGGCATAGCTATCTGGGGTAACACTGCTCACATAGGGAAAGTACTGAATGACCCGGCTTTCGGGTCTTTGCAGGGGAAAATCCAGCATTTCAACATGGGGCCATAGTCACAGGGCAGGAGGCTGGCAATCAGTCTTCTCCAATGCCCAGTGGCGAGGCTGGTTCCGCCACATTTCTCCCCTTTCCCCAAAAAACTAACAAGGTACCTGGCCTCCTGTCATTCAGTGCCTTGGTTAGTCCAGCAACCCACCCACAAAACATAGTCAGTAGTGCGGCCCACCCACAATGAAAAGTTACTGCACCTGGGGAAATGTGCAGCCAGTCTTTGTCCAGGGGCTCCATCACGGCTGTGTTTGGTACGGGTACTCCGGATCTGAGGGTTGCTGAGTGGGCAGAGACTAACGGTACTCTGCCCTGGTGCCAGCACTTGCTGGAGTAGTCTGGTTGGAGCCCAGCTGTGAAGAGGGCTGGACCCGGTGCTGCTGCTGGAGGGGGAGACCAACTGTCTCCCCTTTTGATAAACAGTCCTGCTGCAGGGGGACAGGACCGACTGTCTCTACACCCTCTGGTTTGGGCACAGAGACCATGGTCCCATCTGCACCGGTGTGGGGCTTATCATCTGCCCTTGGTGGGCTAGGCTGCCGCTGGGGAGGGGGAATGAGACTCTCCCCTCCTGGTAGAATACTCTGCCACAGTGAGTATCAGATGGAAAGGGCTGGTAGACAGCTTGGGCATATTCTTGAGGAGGATAATACGATATATCTGCCTGAGGATATACCTGTGGAGGGTAACCTGGTTGGAGACCACCATAGGTGGCCGTAGGGACATTGGGGTACATAGGTAGTCTAGTGGTCGGCTGTCTAGGCACCCTGGGGTGTGGGCAATCTCTCCGGAAATGGCCTGGCTGGTTACAATTAAAGCATGACCTGGTCTAAAGCGTAGGGGGTAGATAGCACAGGATATCCTGGGGGGACCGGGGCGGGTCTGGTGGCAGGGCTACAAACGGAAAACATGAGAGGATTACTTTTCCTTTGGGGTGGCTGTAGAGCAGATTCTAGGCCCTTGGCTACTAGTAAGAGAGTGTCCAAAGGATTAATTCTGTATTCGGGGCGAGAAAGCACTAAGCCTTTCCTGATGGCTTCCTTAAGGCCAGCAACAAAGGCAGCGGATAACATCTGGGTTTGTGCTTTGTGATATACACTGAATCCGAGATCGGAGAAAGTTTGAGTCAACCGTGAATGGTATTTTTCCACAGATTCGAGTTTGTCTTGTATAATGTCATTTATACAAGTGGCTTGGTCAGCTAGTTTATCCTGGGCCCAGGCCCGAAGTTGTTCACAGAATGTAATACCCGACTGAAAATCTGTATCAGTAGTGAGGAGGGCGTCATTAAAACTCCTTTCCATAATGGGCCAATAGGCATCCCCAGCCTTGATCTCACACAAACTATACAGATCACGCCAGGCTGCTGAGTATGTCTTACGAATCTGGGCAACCCTCCGGAAGAAGGGCATGGGCTGCTTCTCAGGGTCGGGGAGAGAGGTTACTAGGGTTGCAGCTTGGGATGGATTGAAAGTAACATACATCGGGGGAGCCCCTTCCACTGTTGATAGAGCAGGGATGTGGTTGGCTGGGGTGGCCTGTCTCGGGGAAACCCTATTATTCGAAGGACGGAATGGGCCAAGCCCCTGCACATTGTCATCCTCGGGGGGGAACCGGGAATGGGAGACCACCATGATAGCTGGCAACATCTGTTCAATTAGGGGCTTGAGCGGCTGGAGCATCGGAGCCGGGAGAACCGACAGCGATGGCCGGGGGAGTAACTAACTGGGAGGTAGTGGGATAGAAGCCTGACGCGGCAGGAGAAGCGCCTACAGCATGAGGCTGTGCCGACACGGTAGATTAATTCGACCCAACGATCATGATTGGGTAACTGGGAGTAGCCATGAGGGAGGTGGAGACAGGAGTCGGACTGGTTGAGGGGAAAGGCTGAGTAGGCTGAGGGAGATGAGTGGAGAGGGCAGAGATGAATGACGAAAGATCGAAGGGGGGAGGGACAACAGGATTGGAGGTGGGAAGAGGAGGGGAATCTGGAACAGGGACAGAAGGTGTAGTGGCGAGAGGAGAGGTAGGAGCAGGAGTAGAGGGAACAGCAAGGGAAGAGGTGGATATGGCAGAGAGAGATGCGACGGCGGGAACAACGGGTGAAGGCGAAAGGGGAACAGGAGCAGAAGTAACGACAGGGAGAGGAATTAGAGGGGCGTCAGGGGAGGCAACATGTAAAGGTGCGAGGGGAGTAGGAATAGGAAGGATGACAGGGGGAGGTGGGAGAGGGGTGATGTAGGGAGAAGTGATGGAGGGAGGCAGCAGAGGGACGGCATCAGTAGCAATGAAGGAAGGTGGAAGAGGGGCAGGATCAGAGAGAAGTGGGAAGGGGAACGGAATAATGGGAAGTGTGGAGGTAGGCGGGAGAGGGACGGGGTAATAATAGGATCCATCCGCCCCGAGAACGGGGTACAGAGGGGTGGGGACAGAAGCACCTATGACAATTGGAGGTGGCGACTGGGCAGTGACTGGGGAGGCGGGGTGAGATTCAGTCGCAGTATTCTGGGCGCCATCAAGAGACGAAACATCATTACAAACATTTCTGTGATATACATAAATCGTTTGTCCTTCAAAATCTAGTTCTTCCTCTGACCAACTCTCCCGCTTGAGTCCTCCTGCTACCCGATACCAAGCCTCCACAGCTTTCGTCAACCCATTATCCAATAGCAAGCCCTCTTTATCAATAAGCAATTTCCTCCAAAACTCTGGTTGTAATCTACCACTGGGTGGTATTTGAAAACCACAAATCTTTGCTATCTTCTTTATTTTTAACATAGTCTCTTCCTCTGCTCTCTCCTTAACAATATCACAAGCTAAATAGCCTTTGGAGGGTCTGGCGTGTTCTTGTCCCATTTTTACCAACCAAGGCTTTCCCTGAAAGAGGGACAGGGAGACAGAGAGAGAGAGAAAAGAAGGAATGTCTACAGTGCTCGACTGCCACGAGGAATCGATTCCCGTGTGTCTTCCCTAAACGTAGACTAGTCACAGGATCCGCCCACCCGAGATGGTGGCCACGGATCTGAGCGGGCAAGCGTGGGTGACTAACACAGCTCTGGGCAACAAGTACAGGAGAGGTAGAGAATAAGGGAAAAGGTGAACGTGGAGAGACTTATCAGAAGACATTTACAGGAGTCACAGATGTAGAGATGCGCACGTAATCTGGAATCAAAGACAAGCCACACAACACACACACACACACAACTAGGGTACCCACACTATGATTACAACTGAATAGAAAACATAATATAACAAAGAACAGTATAACGGGGGCGGAGCCTAACCACAGACCCGATCAGACGCCATTTCCAAAAGCTCCTAGGCCCACAACTCTAATCCTGCCGATATCGGCAATACTAAGCACAATCCAGTCACATCACCCACCGAACCGGACCCAGTAGGGCAAGAGGAACCGACTGATGCCTTTTTTCCAGGCACCAAAACCAACGAGGAGGAAGCACAGGCCTGAGGCCTACCGAGCACTCCACAGCCTGGAAGGAATCCTGGGAAGCCTTACCGCGAGTGGAGCAGACATCCCGCAATCCCAGGAACCACCAGCCTCACCAACACCAATGTCAGGCAAACGTAGGCGCTCTCAAAAGCCTCAAAACCAGGCAGAAGGTCGGGATATCGGGCCATGCTACAGAGGCCCGCCCAACATAGGCCCACTCCTGCAAAAGATGTGCAAGTTAGGGACATGGGCACAGCGACAGGCCATGATAGGCCTGGGAACTCACAATCCCCGCACACCCCTCAAGCTGAGCAGTATGAACAGTCAGATGACTCAGCCCCCACTACAAAGAGGGATTTAAAACTTCTTCTGGCAGAAATTCACAAGTTACTGGCGGCAGACTCCGCACTACTCAAAACGGAGGTACAGGCAGTCACTGCGAGAGTTCGCACCTCAGAGGAGGAAATACAGACAGTACAAACCCACCTAACCTCCGTGGATACCTCCATACAAGAGCATCAAGCCCAAATCCAGACCTTGTCTCTGAGACTTGCCACCCTGGAAGACTGCCAGAGGCGTACTCACATCAAGATCAGAGGCATTCCCTCAGCGGTCACAGCGACAGAACTGCCACACTACATTAGAAGACTGCTGACAACTGTCATGTCCCACACAGTGGCCAAACGAATAAACATAGACAGTGTATTCCGTCTTCCAAGCCCTACTCACCACACAACAACATTGGCACGAGACGTCATTCTAAGGTGCGCCACGCTACCTGACAAGCTTCAAATCATGGCGGCAATAAAAGACAAGACACCACTCACATTCGAGAACTCAAACCTCGCTTTCTTCCAGGATCTCACAAGGGCCACTCTCCAGATCCGCAAAAGTTATAAGCCTGTCACGACCCAGCTGAGAAACGCAGGACTGGCTTACCGCTGGGGAGCGAACGGCTCCTTAGTAGTGACTCAAAACGGGACTACACATACGCTACCGAATCTGGGAGCTGCGCACACTTTTTTGAGCACCCTGGGTATTGAGCACACGACTGCACCTTCAAATCCCGAACACCAGGCGACCTCATGGGACCCCGCTTCCATTCCACCATTCACCCCGAGAGAGAGGAACCCACGGCCAGAAACACCGTGACTGAAGGGTGCAACCCCCAGAGAACCACCTTTTCAACCCAACTTTATTTCAGTTTGTGTTCATAGTAGATTTACTTGTAGCTACAGGTAGCTACACCACACAGCGCCCACACGGGCCTGAGCTCGGCACAGGCAGGGGCAGATTAGGCTGACAAGCATATACACCAACACCAAATGGCATACTTTTCCAACGCACACCTCCACCCCCCCCACGGCCCCCTTGGGTCAGGGGCCCACAGCGTGGTGGCATATCCTTTTACCGCAACACTACACTACCAAGAGCGCACATGCTCACGGTACTCGCGATCAGCTACCACCATTACCACTTGTAACAAGCATGACACGTTATAAGTTCTATTTTATATTTTCTATATGACAAAATGCCTGTAACCCGCACATCAGAACCCAAACACACACCACCTCAGGGCATAGGTCATAAACAATGCACACAGGGACCGCAATTAGAGCAAACATTAACATAAACTCATTAGTGAGAGAACCCTACCTAGCAGTCCCTGAACAGAGTCTAAGCATGTAAAAAAAATAAAAAAAATTGGATGCTGTTTCTCAAAGTAATACTAAACTCAACATTGTACATGTAATTGAACCTTGCTTTTCCAGTATTCTTGTATCCAATCATACGAAGTATGCCGATCATCTATTGAAATGTTGTTAAAACGAAGAATCTTGAAAAATAAAGAATTTTTTTTAAAAAAGAACAGTATAACTACGAACATAGTAACAACTAAACAGTAAATAATATGGATTCAATTAATAAATTGATTATCTTGCGTATCTGCCCCCGGCCAAATTAAAGAAATAATGCGTGCATGCTCCTAAAGTAATTCACACCAGACACAGGTTTCGGGTTAATGAAAAACTTGAGGAATGTTTATTCTGAGGGGACGGCATGTCCCTTATAAAACAAAATTACATCATATGCATTGTCAGAGATAACATGGAATAATACATCAATAATTGGTTAGGTGTTCATTTAGTGCTCTTCCTACCGGGTGTGATGTCACAGGTATCGTGGAGGTCTCCCCCAGATTCCAGTGCCATCTTGTTAATTAGGGTGTTAGTAGATGTCAAAGGGAAACTCCCTAGCGGCCATTTTAGGTAAATCACATAGAAAGTTGAATAATGCTGATTGTAGTTATATTGAGTAAATAGGCATTTTACCAACATGGATTGGGTTAATATTTTTTTCCACAACAATTATTCCTATGATGGCATACCATTTGCAATAGTAGACAACCCAAGGTATTGTAAATGGGGTGTGTCCAGTCTTTTTTAGCAGCCACTTAGTCACAAACATTGGCGTTCAAATTAGTTTTTTGCATTTTTCACACACAAACAAATATTAACACTAATTTGGCCAGTGTTTGTGACCAAGTGGCTACTAAAAAACACTGCACATGCCCCATTTGCAATACCTTGGGTTGTCTACTATTGCAAATGGTATGCTATCATGGGGGTAATTCTCGTTCCTGGGCTACCATATGGTCTCAAAGGCAACGTAACCAATCTGGCGAATTTCAATGTGAAAAAAATGAAACATGTAACATGCTATATTTGTAACTTCCCAAAACACCATAAAACCTGTACATAGGGGGTACTGTTTTACACATGAGACATCGCTGAATACAAATATGTGTATTTTATTGCAGTAAAAGCAAACAGTGTTATGACATTCACAGTTAAAATGTCACGTAGAACTAAACAAATTTAAAAAATTCTTATTTTCTCCCATTTGCATCTCTGTCATTTATTGCAACAACACATATTATACGTCCTTTTTTTTAGAGGGCAAACTGGGCTTTAATTTGATGTCACATATACATAGATATGTTCTCATTATTTATATAAAAAGGGCAAAAAAATTGGAAAACCCCCCCAAAAATATAAATTTTATTCATATACATACACAGTTTTGGCAATAATAGCATGTGCATAATATGTCCAGCTTAGAAAAAGTAATTCAAAATAAATTCATTTATGTGTCTTGATTTATAGAGTACATCATATGTATAGGATTTCAGCTTATTTTGAAAGCTATAGGTCACAAAATACAAGGACTAAAATAAAATTTCGATTTGCAACAATTTTAGAATTTGGTATGTTTGTCTTGTAGGTTTAGTAGTCATCACAGAAAACAAAATTGCCACACAAAAGTATATATTCATATAAAGTAGACATCACATGCTATTTACCTAAGGTTAGTTTGACACTTTTTACGTAGCCATTTCATCGCCAATCTCTGCTAAATATTGGAGTTAAATTGTGTTTTTTCTTTATTTTGGCATATACACAAAACACAGGTTTTTGTAATGTGTATTTCGTAAAGCACATATAATGATACCCCCATTGTATGCCTTTGGCACTTTTCTGTAAAGCTACAGTACCATATAAGAGACATGGCTATTTCAGTTTCTATAGTTTGAATTTTCGTAGATGGATTTGACGGGCCTATGTGTCATTTTAGGGTATCATAGCAGTGTGACTGTTCAAATAACCCCACAAAGGGCTTTCACTTGATAAAGCAGACACCCCAGGGTATCTTACATGGTATATATTGTGCCTTACCTTGTCACCATTTTTTGTCAATGTTTGTGGTGGGGGGAGGGGGAATTGAATTTTTACATATATGTTGCATTTTTGCTGAGTATTTCTTACGCTTAATATGTACCACTGTCATAAAAATCCCCAAATTATACTCAGTTACATCTTCTGAGTAAAACAATATACCCAATGTATGACCTAGACACTATTTTGGGAAGTTACAGTGCTGTAAAAGAGACGTGACAATTTCAGGTTTTTAAGTGTGAATTTTCATGAAGGGTTTTGATGTGTCCGTGTCCCAATTTGGAGCACTTGAGCAGGCTACATATTACAACTACACCATAAAGGCATACCCTTTCTTAAAGAAGACATTCCAAGGTATTTCAAAAGGCATATTTTGAACCTTAGTGTGGGATCATTTTTCCGCTAGCTTGTACCAAGTGTAGTGGTAATAAGCATTTTTTCTGCCTTTTTGACACACAAAGTGAGTTTGCACAGTATATTCTGCAAACCTTATGCATGCTACGACTGTATAATACTTCATATGTTTCTCAGCTATGTCATCTGAGTACAACAATACCCCCATAAGTACCTTTGCCAGGTACATGTTGACATGGAAGGTGCACATTTGAGACACATTAATTCCGTTTTTTTTTTTTTACTTTGAATTTTAACGCTGTCAATGTCCCATTTTCGCAGTCTATATAATCCAACTACCCCATAAAGGCATACCATTTCTTAAAGAAAACATCCCAGGGTATTTCAAAAGGTATATTTTGAACCTTAGCGTGGGATAATTTTTCTGCTAGCTTGTACCAAGTGTAGTGGCAATAAGTGTTTTTTTTCTGCCTTTTTGACACACAAAGTGAGTTTGCACAGTATATTTTGCAAACCTTATGTGTGCTATGACTGTATAATACTTCATATGTGTCAGGGTTTCTTTGCTGTTTTAAACAGCCACCCTTCCTTTTTCAGTGTGTGAGGTTTCAGCTGTAATTACCGATCAGCTCCTTCAGTATGTTGCCATGGTTACTCACCTGAGAATAGTAATCAACCCTGCTGCTAATCAGTTCAGCCTATATAAGCAGCAACTCCCAGAACCTCCTTGCCCTTGTGTGGTTTCCTGTTCCCCAGAAGTCTCCTGGTTCCTGACTCTGGCCTTGTTCCTGACTCCGCTGCTCTCGATTCTCCTGATCCTGGCTTGTCTGACTACCCGCTCTGGTGACTGACCCCTGCTTGCCTCCTGGACTTTGCTTTTGGTTATTTCTTTGTTATTTATTAATAAAAGTGTTTTGCATCTAGTTCTGTCTCTGTCTGGTTCCTGGTCCCTAACAATATGTTTCTCAGCTATGTCGTCTGAGTACAGCAATACCCCCATATGTACCTTTGTCAGGTATATGTGGACATGGAAGGGGCACATTTAAAACATAGTCATTCCAGTTTTTTTTCAAACTTTGAATTCTTACGCTGTGTCCATGTCCCATTTTACAGTATTTTAGCAGGCGATATAATCCAACTATCCCATAAAGGCATACCATTTCTTAAAGAGGAGATCGCAGGGTATTTCAAAAGGCATATTTTAAACCTTTTGCATGGGATTATTTTTCCGCTAGCTTGTACCAACTGTAGTGGTAATAAGCAGTTTTTCTGCCTTTTTGACACACAAAGTGAGTTTGCACAGTATATTTTGCAAACCCGATGTGAGCTATGACTATATAATACTACATATGTTGCTCAGCTATGTTGTCTGAGTACAGCAATACCCCCCTATGTACCTTTTGAACGTGGATGTTGATGGGGCACATTTGAGATGCAGCCATTCATTTTTTTTTCTAACTTTGAAGTTTAAAGCTGTGTCCATTTTGGAGTAGTTTAGATGGTTGGGATAGTTCAATAGGTGTATTTTGAACCTTAGCGTGAGATTATTTTTTCTCTAGTTTGTTCCAGGTGTAGTGGTAATGAGCATTTTAAATGTATTTTTTTTTAAACTTTTTTTTGCTTATTCATTTTTTTTAAACTTTCCTAAATGTTCTTGAATTTTTTTTACAGATTTAACATTTTTATAAACTTTTTTTTTTACCGTTAACCCCTAACTAGTGATGTCGCGAACTTGCCGCGGACGGTTTGCCGCGTTTCGCGGCAAGAAGAGTGACCCCTTGCACACAGAAAAACACACAATGCATTACACACACACACAGACACGCATACACAAGCAATGCAACCCTTACACACAATGCATCCCTTACACACACTCAATGCACCCTTTACAGACGCAAACACTGCATCCCGTACATACACAGAAATACACCTTGCGTCCCTTACACATACAAACACAGATTCACACAATGCATTCCTTACACACATATCAGGACATCCCCTACACACTCCACCCCCTGTGAACAAACTCATTGGTGAAACATGAAGGTGGACCCTGGGACCCAGACCTTGAGAGGTGTAAAGGGCCCCCAAAAAATGGAGCTGCTTCCCGTTCTTCCAGAACATTGATTTTTGTGACCACAGTTACCAACAGCCTCCAGAGAGCCTGTTCTGCAACAGACCAGTGGAGCCAGTCTGCAGCTAGAGCCCATCATCATCCTCATCTGGTTGTAAGTAGGCAATTTAGTATATTATTCGTGGCACTAATCTCTAATTTACCTCACATTAAAGAAACACTATAGTCCCCAGAACCACTGCAGCTTAATGTAGTGGTTCTGGTGTCTATAGCCTGTCCCTGCAGGCCTTTTAATGTAAAAGGAGGAGGGGGGGGGGCAAACTTTACTTTTGCTTAGGGCGGCAAAAATCCTTGCACCGGCCCTGATGGTATGCCATCACGGTGGTAATTCTCATTCCTGGGCTACCATACGCTCTCAAAGGCAACGTAACCAACCTCGCCATTTTCAATGTAATAATATTTGACCCTGTAACTTTCAAAAACGCTATAAAACCTGTACATGGGGGGTACTGTTATACTCAGGAGACTTTGCTGAACACAAATATTAGTGTTTCAAAACTGGAAAAAACGTATCAAAACAATATCATCAATAAAAGTGCTGTTTGTGTGTTAAAAATGCAAAAAAGGTCACTTTCACTGACTATAATTTCTGTGATATGTTTTACTGTTTTGAATCACTAATATTTGTGTTGAGCAAAGTCTCCCGAGTAAAAAAGTACCCCCCATGTACAGGTTTTAGGGTGTCGTAGAACATTACAAGGTAAAATGCAGTGCAAGCAAATTAAATTCTCTGGACTTTCAGCCTGGGTTGGCAGACAGGTCCCTCAAATTGCAATCAATAAAACTACTTATGTAAAAATATTACATAAATACGCACGTAGAATTTAAATATAAGCATATTTATATATTTGAAGTCTACGTGTATATTTATATAATTATTTATGTAATTTTGTATATGGACATATGTATATTTCGTATTATTTATATATACATAGATATATATATACAATTTCATTCTAAGTGTATTTTGAAATAAATATATATATTATCAAAATACAGTTAGAATAAAATTTCATATAGATTTAATTTAAATTACTTATTTGTATTTTATACTTATATATACACACAATATATAGTTATATATACGTATATAATTTAATAAGTGTATTTTTATATTAATATATGCACATAATATAAAAATACACTTAGTATGACATTACATATATAGGATATATAGACATATTATAGAGATAATATATGTCTATAGATCATATTTATATACACATATAATTTTTTTTTTTTTTAAATTAACATTAACCTTTATTTTTTTATTTTACACTAGCAGGGAGACTGCCTGTCAGCACACGCAGCCCCCCTGCAGGCAGACACATGGACACCTATTGTGACCATGTGATCGCTCTGTTGAGCGATCACATGGCCCCAGGGGTCCTAATCCGCTGTGGGGAGACTGTCTGGGCTGCAGACAGTCTCCCCACACCGGGAGCACCGCCGAGGGAACGACGGCGATCGGGTAAGTACCTCTGACCGTTAGGATGGTTCAGGACCGTCATCGGTCGGCAATGCAAAAATGCCGATGACGGTCCTGAACCGTCCTCGGTCTTTAAGGGGTTAATCGCCCAACGCTTCAAAGTTACACTCACAGATTGATGGTATAAGAAAATCCTTCAGGGTGCCTCCTCTATGGTTTGGGGGGTATGTCCTGCTGTTGGTAGTGATGCCAATCTGGAAATCAGGAAGTTGAAACTCTCCAAATGGTTGGATATACAAAAAGAATCAATTTATTGGCATATAATAAAACAAGTGAACGCCGACTTTGGCCAGTGTTTGACTAAGTGTCAACTCCCCCCCCCCCCTCCCCACACACACACACACAAATATTAACACTAACTGTGGCCACAAAATAAAAAATAAAATAAAAAAATTAACAGCCCATTTGTAATACCTTGGGTTGTCTACTATTGCAAATGGTATGCCATCATAGGGGTAATTTTCATTCTTGGGCTACCATAGGGTCTCAAAGGCAACATAACCAAACCAATCTGGCGAATTTCAATGTGAAAAAACTGAAACGCAAGCCTTATATTTTTTTTATTTTTTTTTATTCATCTTTATTTAAAGGGTTTCCCCCCTTTTTTTCCATAAAAAAGACAATACAATACAACAGTTACATACAAATGGTAAAGAAACAATTTTCCTATTTAAGATATTCATCCATAAGATGTTCCCTTACACATTTCAATTAACCAAAAACTAACAATATTTTAGACTTACACATCTACATGGACAAGACAGTGCAGCAGGAGAGAAGGGAAGAAACTCATCGAGTAAAAGTGTATGTTTTATCTCATATTATATATTATATTATACTGTCCAAAGCATTAACAGATAGCCTTAATATTCACTTTAAATTTTATAAAAAAAAAAAACCCTCTATTTATCAATCTTCTCCCAACATTTCGTCCAAATTGTTGTTTTCCTACTTAATTTTTGTTTGCTCAATAACACTTCCATTTTTACTTGAAACTTAAGCTGGGCTCTAACTTGATCCCAAGGAACTTCTCTATCATTTTTCCATCTTCTAGCAATCACAATTTTTGCTGCTAAAAAAAGATGGATAAGAATAATTTTCGAATCCTTTGTCATTGCCGGCCAGTTTAAATGGAGCAAAACAGTCTCCGGAGAGAGCCTCAACTCAAGGTTCAAGTCTACGGATACAAACTTTTGAATATTAAACCACAAATTATTCAATTTGCTACACTCCCACCAAATATGCTTAAAAGTGCCTGTATTTATACCACATCTCCAACATAGATGGTTTGCTGAAGAGTACATTTTGTTCAATTTGTCTGGTACTAAGTACCATCTATTTAGGACTTTAAAATGAGTTTCTAGTAGATTTAACGAGTGTATATATTTCGAAACTTCTGTCAATGAAGAACCCCAATGCCTGATATTTATATCCATATTCAATTCTTCTTTCCAGGCAGTTATAGCTGTTGGAGTTTTAACTTTATTGCACATTTTGCTTAATACCAGAGCTTTTGAGAGTGGTTTATTTATCTTGTCTGTATTGAAAAGTATATTTAACACATTATTCAAATTAGTATTTGATACAATTAGATGTGTTGTCAAAAAACTTTTAAGTCTTAAATAGTTAAACAGCTCTTTTGATGGTAAGTTATATTCCTGTGTTAATTGCGCAAAAGTTTTAATTTTATCTTTTACAAGTAGTTGAGACAGTCGCAAAATTCCTGCTTGATTCCAATTTTTTTAATTTATATCTGCGACTTGTTGTTCTACAAGATCTAATTTTAGATGAGTTGGAATTTTGTTTTCTATTTTTAGGGTCTTTTTAATTTTGAGCTAACTATTCATTAAGTGTGTTAACGTTATACTAGGATAATCTTTTTTTTGAAAAAATGTAGTGGTGTTCCAAATTAAACAATCCAAGCTGGGAGCTCCTCCTGCAATAAGTTCTGTTTTGTACCAACTTTCATTTTTGTTTTCTTCTACTTGCATCCTATATATATGTAAAATTACCGCTGCCCTGTAGTTATTTGATATTAGAGGATAGGCCAGTCCTCCTCTATTCAGTTTTTGTGTTAGTGTTGATTGACTCAGTCTTGGTTTTTTACCTTTCCAGATATACTGAGTGAAACTTTTCTGTATTAATTCCAACCACTGGTTAGAAATACTTAATGGCAACATTTGGAACATATAGTTCCATTTTGGAATGACGTATGAATTAACTACATTTATCCTTCCCCAGAAAGATATTTCTAAATTTCTTCGATTTTTCAGCCATTTGTTAAGATTTTGTAGTAAATCCAAGAAATTTATTTCCATTATTTTATTTACATCTCTAGTCAGTTTAACTCCCAAATAGTCCATGTTGTTTTCGACCCATAAAAAATTATATCTATCTTTGATCTTATTTTTAGTTTGTTCATCCAAATTTATGTCCAGAATCATGGATTTATTTATATTTAATTTATAATTAGATATTTTACTATAACTGTCAATTTCTGACATTAAAAAATCTAATGAAATTTCCGGTTTTGTTATGGTAATTAAGATGTCATCAGCATATAGACTTAATTTCTGTTCTACATCTAGTGTTTTATAGCCATAGATTTTTTTTATTGTTTCTAATATTCTCGGCTAATGGTTCAATAGAAAGCAAATATAATAACGGTGAAAGTGGACATCCCTGTCGTGTGCCGTTTTTCAGTTGGAACCATGGGGCTATAATATTTGGTCCTTTAGTACGTGCTGATGGATTTGCATAAAGGGCCATGATGGCTTTCTTAATCCAACCGTCAAGACCGTAATGTGACAGTACCGCATCCAAATAAATCCAGTTGACTCTGTCGAATGCTTTTTCAGCATCAATCGACAGAGCCAAAACTGGAACTCTATTTCTATTAGCGTCATCTAAGATGTTGTCAATTTTCCCAATACTTGTATAAGAGTTTCTTCCAGGGACATAACCTATTTGATCTTGATGTATGATCAGTGGTATAAGTTTTTTAACTCTAGCGGCCAACACTGAAGCGTATAGTTTAGTGTCAACATCTATCAAGGATATTGGACGGTAATTTTTAACATCAGTAGGGTTTTTATTTTGTTTTAGAATTGGTAAAATATTAGCTTTTAACATCTCTGTTGGGAGAGATCCTCTTTTAGCTGCACTGTTAAAGGCATTAGTCATATAAGGGCAGATTAGTTCTTTAAATATTTTGTAGAATAAATTACTAAATCCATCTGGACCTGGGGTTTTATACTCCTCCAAATTATTTATAGCTTTCATTATTTCGTCCATAGTTATATCTTTATTTATTGCTTCACTTTGTGATTCTGTTAATTTAAAGTTATTTATTTTTTCTAGATATTTTTTTATATCTTCATCTGTCGTAGTTTGAGGAATGTTATATAACTTACTATAAAAATCATTGAATTGTTGTCCTATTTGTTTTGGAGTTACTACAGTTGTTCCATTATTTATAAGTTTTTCTACTTTATTTATACCCTTTTGTTTTCTTAATTTTTGTGATAACAGTTTATCGGCTCTGTTACCCTTAGAATAATATTTTAATTTTAATCTATCTAAACTTTTAACCGTTCTTTCCATTAATTTTTGGTTAATTTTGTCCTTTATTGCTGATATTTCTTCTGAATTTTCAACTGTTGGATTATATTTATTGTTTTGAGTCAACTTCCCTAACTGACCATAAAGATAAGATAGACTAATACTTTTATCAGTTTGGCTTTGGAGTTTAATAAAATAACCTCTTATTACTGCTTTGAAAGCGCACCACAAAATGGATGGATCGATATCCTCTGTGTTATTTTCTTTAAAATAATTGTTTATGTTTACTTCCATAGATTTTTTTATTTGCTTCAAAACTCAGCAAACTGTCATTTAGACGCCAACTATATGGCTTTTTTGTATTTTTTCCTACTTCTATTTCACATACTACACCGTTATGATCTGTCCAAACTGTTTCGTTTATTTTTACTTTTTGAATTTTATCGATAAGATTAGGATCAATCCAAATCATGTCTAACCTTGAATAAGAAAAATGGACTTTGGAGAAGTGTGTATAATCTCTTAAATTTGGATTATGGATTCTCCAGATATCGAACAAATTAAATTCATCTTTTATGGTTTTTAAAGATTTAGCTTGTTTAATTAACATCTTATTTATTTTGACTCCTTTCATAGTTTTTTTATCTAATTGTGGATCGATGACAGCATTAAAATCTCCAGCCAATATTAAATTTCCCACTTTTTACTATTTTTTCTAGGATAGATCTTAAGTGAGAAGCTGGTGAATAATTTGGGAGATAAACATTACAAAGTGTAAAAATCTTAGAATTGATTTTACATATTATGATCAAAAATCTACCTTCTACATCTTGTATTTGTTGAATTATTTCTACCTCTATTTTTTCACTAAATATTATGGCTACACCACATTTTTTTTTATCTCTATTTGAGGCCTGCATGATGAGCGGGAATTTTTTTCCACCCCACGTTTGTTTATCTGATTGCCTCCAATGGGTTTCTTGCAAAAATCCCAAATCAATATGTTCGGTGACTAAATATTTATATATTAAAGACCTTTTTGTTATTGTGTTCATACCTTGGACATTAAGAGTTAACATTCTTATCATTAGAGTTTCTCAAATCTCTTTCCTTTCGTCTCGACATAGTAATCTTCCCTTTTTTCCTCCATTGCTGCACAGACATACACAAAACAAAAAAACATATATCTAAAACTATAGGAGGATATCATCCTCCTTAAGCACATAGACTATTGACTCACTAACAGGAGAGTCTGTCTAATCCTGTGTCTATTGAATAGACACTAAGTAGGAGTGTCCGGATTTGGGCGATGTTATATAATAAATAATAACACCCTTTAATCTATTTTACAACAAGAAGGAGAAAAAAAAAAAAAAACACACACCGCTTTTTTCTTTACTTCTAATTCCTAAAATATATCTAGACAGTCTTCAGTCCCAAGAGATCCATCTCAATATCCATGTATATATAATATAAGACCTTTCTGCTCTTTACCTCCTTTTCTTTTTTTTCTTTCCTTCCTCTCATTACTTCCAGTTGTTCTATCCTATGTACAATAAAGTGTAAACGAGTGGTCTTCAAACTTAAAGACTCAACTCAATATTCATCTATTTTATCTGTCGCGCAATTTAAATGGGTCTTCAAAGAAAAAAAAAAAAAAAACCTAATCAATTAAATATAACTAATCTGAGATAGGTGTCAGTTAAGTGAAAAATATTTATAATAACCTATTTATCATCGTGTTCCATTACATTATTTCCGTGTATCCTTTCTTTATCCCCATCACTCCTTCCCACATCCTTTTTTCTAATCCCTTTGTGTGCAATAATAAACGAATCAATCCATCCAATTTTCTAATTCAATCTTGTGCACATACAAACAAATTTAGTTACTATCAAATTTGTCCTTATTGAACCACCTCATTATTTCTTATTAATCTTAATAAGTTACATGTGTCATATACTAAAGATAACTACCTTTATTTCTAAAAATAAACTCCTTAGTGAATATATCTATCCCTTCTTTCTTCTTTTCTCCCTTCCCTTCCCCCTTTCTTGCTAATATAAGTGCAAATAGTTTTAACAAATTATCTTCTTTTAGTTCAAAAAAACAAAAAAAAAAAAAAACACGCAAGCCTTATATTTGACAAACTTTTTAACACCATAAAACCTGTACATGAGGGATACGGTTTTATAACTATTATAATTATATAATTTTAAACATTTATTTTATCTTTTTACAGGCAGAAGGGGGAGTAACGGTCATTACTTGCACTCCCCATCCTGGCATTGCTGTGGAAGGCTATGCAATCCATGTGATCGTGAGGTCTTTGCAAGGACCTCGTGATCACATGGCCCAGGAGGGCTGGAACGGGAGCAAGGCGACTCCTTGGGATGCCAGGTGAGTCCCCCCCACTGCGATCACCGGCGTCCGGGACGTGCTACACCGCCCCCCCGGAGTTTAGAGCAGTGTCCCCAAGAAAGGCATAGCATGCCTGCGGGCCTTCAGCATAAATATTTCTACGTTTAATTATAAGCATTTCTGATTTACATACATGTGATTTTAAACTGTTTTACTAAGACAGATTTCAAATTTCTGAACCCAATTCTATTGCGGGGTATTGTTAAGAACAGAAAATCCACGAACAGTAAACCCCCTGAAATGTATTACAGAGTAAATGAGAATGGAGCATTGATTTAATGCATTTAGTCTGTTTGGGAGTTCTTGTATACTAGCCTCCTCCATTCAACTCCCAAACCAGGACTACCCCTGTACCCCATTAGAAGTTCACACCAGCAACTTAAGTGCGAAACCGCAAAGAAAGTAATGAATACTACCCCTGGATGGCCGCCACTTCGTATAACAGAATGCATGTGGTCGACACAGAATGGCGGCCATTTTGTTTCCCGAATGTGGACAGCGTTACTTGGTCTTCAAGTGCCTGGAACGCTTTTCGACCAGGCATTCGCACTAACCCTGGTAAAGATTAGACCGCTGCCCATTCAACTTCCCAACCAACTATGCGAATGATGTTCGGGAGATGGGAATTACCGAACAGGGGGAGCATTCATACCCTGCAATTAAGACAAGCCCTTGCATGGTGTTTGCACAGTAACCCCCAAACAGAGAGCACTTCTAGTTTAACATGGTGAGGGGAGGTTCGTGAGTTTAGCGTTCGTACGCGAGTTTGAATAGACTGTTGAACGGACAAATGTGTAAACTGGTATATCGTGAAGTGGGAGGAACATGGAAAAAAAAATTACACACAACACACTAAAATATATTTTTCACCATTTGTTTATAAATAAAATTACAATATTTTGCATGTGGACATATTTTCAGAAACATTTTAACATGAACATAAGTTTGCTTATTGTGTACAAGCATATTTATAGAAGGATAAAGATTATATACACACAGATTTAAAAAAAACAAAAAAAAACAAAAAAAAAAAAAACAAACATGCAAGTCAATAACAATTATAAGTGCGAGATCTATAAGAGGTCATGCTGTGCTTCAACATAACGTTCCTTTATAAATCACTGAACTTGATATCTCAAGGCTGCAAAATCCTCACAAATTTGCTTTCAAAGACAGATATATTTGCATCATTGTAAAAGAAAATTTAAAAAAAAAAAAATCATATCAGTTATGAAGATACAAGGTAGGTAATGCAAACTACTACTTATTTCATTGTTTTATCTTGCGTGTATTTATTTAGGAGTCTCACCAAGATCAGATTATTACTGTGCTTTTCGTAAGAAAACATAAAAATATATATTATATACACACACATATCTATCAATGTTATAAAATACCAAACATGATTTTATTTAAATTTGTTAGTCTATTGGAAGAATCATGAGTTCACGGACTCCTATTTCTGCATAATAAATAGGCAGTAATATTGGATTAATAAAAACTTGGGTTTAAAGTAAAGCATTACTAAAAAATAAAACAAAAACTTTAAAATTTGGTAGTATAGACTTCTCACAGTGAAATCAAAAACTCTTTAACCTGTAAGAAAAAAAAAAAAAAATACATTATACATCTACAATAGTAAAAATAATAAATCTAGTCTCTGAAAAATAGATATACATAAGTTTTTAACAAAGGGCATGTTCTCCTTTGTGGTATCCACTCGAATGGGCAATTTGTTTCACCTGATGCCAGCCCGGGACATGTACTTCTGAACACTGGACAGGAAGGCATTTTTTTATTCTGCCTTTATTCCCGCGGCGGAGAAGCCGCAGGGCTGCTATAGAGAACAAGTGGTCTGTATCTCTGGTGGGTGCAGACCACAGTAATTGCTCCCTCACGAGTCCTAATGCAGCTGCCAAGAAACAGAGATGCTGCTCTGTGACATCATGAGTGCCGGACTGAGAGAGAGTCTTTATACTGGTATGAACTTGCTGGAATTGCAGACCACATGCTCCCCTGACAAACCGTGACATTAACCACCAATTGGCCATCAGAGAACAAGAATCACAACAGGAAGGGCACAAAACACAGAATTAATAAACCACACCCCATTGGTGGTGGGGAAGGGTGCAGTGGAAGAGACTATGTTGGGGAGACAGAAGGGAAGACAATTGGGGTCATTCAGTAAACTACATTTTCACAAATTAGATCTGAATGGAAATACCACAGCAGAAAGTTGTGTCTATAGGAGTTTTCCATATCACCTTTTAGTTTTTCCATTTGGATTTAAATTTGTGAAAATTCTGAGTTTAGTGAATACTGTCAATGTCCAAGATTCCAGGTAGGTTATTTATTTTGAATAGTCATCCCTTGCTGTCTATCATTCACAAATGTTGTCCTATTCCGCAAGGCAACATAGAAGAGGAGAAGAAAAGGAAACCATGCTTCTGTTCTTATTTCCAGTGAGTGAGTGTAAATACATACACAAAACGATATTCTAAGTTTTGTTCAATTGTATAATTTGCAGAGAAGTAACTTTAATGGGTTTATTTAGAAATTATAAACAAATACAAATATTTACAAACTGTACAGTTATATACAGTTTGCTAAAATGTATGGCATTGCCAATATCTACAGCACCCCTTTAATACAGTTTTCTTGCTTTAACTTTTTTATGCATGTGGAGACTCCAACATTTGTGCCCACACTCCCACTAATGGCAATCTACTTTAAGACCTTCACCATGCTCAGAGCCAGCTACCAATTTTAATCCAATGCAGATTAAAAAAGGAGAGATATAAAGAAAAAATAAAAAAAAATTAAAGAAAAAAAACACAAACACACACCCCAGTTATTTATGCCCTTAAAGGGACACTATAGTCACCAAAATAACTTTAGCTTAATGAAGCACTTTTGGTGTATAGATCATGTCCCTGCAGTCTCACTGCTCAATCCTCTGCCATTTAGGAGTTAAATCCCTTTGTTTATGAACCCTAGTCACACCTCCCTGCATGTGACTTGCACAGCCTTCCTAAACACTTCCTGTAAAGAATCTAAAAGTTTTGCCTTCCTTAATTGCAAGTTGTTTAATTTATATTTCCTTTTCCCCTGCTATGTTAATAGCTTGCTAGACCCTGCAAGAGCCTCCTGTATGTGATTAAAGTTCAATTTACAGAGAAAAAGATACAATTGTTTAAGTTAAATTACATCTGAAAGTGAAACCAGTTCCCCCATGCAGGCTGTCAGTCAGGTGGGTGTGACAAGGGCTGCATAAACAGAAACAAAAGTGATTTAACTCCTAAAAGGCATTGAATAGAGCAGTGAAACCTGAGAAGCATGATATATACACTAAAACTGCTTCAATAAGCCAAAGTTGTGTAGGTGACTAGTGTACCTTTAAGGACACCACTTCAGAAGCTTGTCTTACGCTTAAGGACAAGCCATTTTTGCATATTTTTTTTGCGGTTTGTATTCAAACGCAATTTGCATCTCTGTCATTTATTGCACCAACACATTATACAGTTTTTTTTTAGAGGGCAAACAGGGCTTTAATTTGATCACACATAAATTCTCATTATTTAAAAATGCAAAAAATAATTTAATAAAAGAAAAGTTTTTTTTCACAATTTTAGCAATAATAGCGTGTGCATAATATGTCCAGCTTAGAAAAAGGAATTCAAAATAAATTCATTTATGTGTCTTGATTTATAGAGTACATTATATGTATAGGATTTCAGCTTATTTTGAAAGCTACAGGTCACAAAATACAAGGACTAAAATAAAATTTTGATGTGAAACAATTTGTAACAATTTTAGAATCTGGTATGTGTGTCTTGTAGGTTTAGTAGTCATCACAGAAAACAAAAAATTGCCACACAAAAGTATATATTTATAAAGAAGACATCACATGCTATTTACCTAAGGTTAGTTTGACACTTTTTACGTAGCCATTTCATCGCCAATCTTTGCTAAATATTGGAGTAAAATTGTGTTTTTTCTTTATTTTGGCATATACACAAGGTTTTTTATAATGTTTATTTCATAAAGCTGGTGTGTGCTATTGCTGCCCAGAACCCCATATTGTTTTCAGCTACATCTGCCGAGTATAACAATACCCCCGTTGTATGCCTTTGGCACTTTTTCGTAAAGCTACAGTGCCATATAAGAGACATGGCTATTTCAGTTTCTATAGTTAGAATTTTCGTAGATGGATTTGACGGGCCTATGTCTCATTTTAGAGTATTATAGCAGTGTAACTGTTCAAATAACCCCACAAAGGGCTTTCATTTGATAAAGCAGACACCCCAAGGTATCTTACATGGTATATATTATGCCTTAACTTGTCACCATTTTTGCACCAATTTAGGTCAATGTTTGTGGTGATGAAAAAAATTAAATAAAAAAAATTATAAAAGGCATTTTTACATATATGTTGCATTTTTGCTGAGTATTTATACCACGTAATATGTACCACTGTCATAAAAATCCCCAAATTATACTCAGTTACATCTTCTGAGTAAAACAATATACCCAATGTATGACCTAGACACTATTTTGGGAAGTTACAGTGCTGTAAAAGAGACGTGATAATTTCAGGTTTTTAAGTCTGAATTTTCATGAAGGGTTTTGATGTGTCCGTGTCCCAATTTGGAGCACTTGAGCAGGCTACATATTACAACTACACCATAAAGGCATACCCTTTCTTAAAGAAGACATTCCAAGGTATTTCAAAAGGCATATTTTGAACCTTAGTGTGGGATCATTTTTCCGCTAGCTTGTACCAACTGTAGTGGTAATAAGCATTTTTTCTGCCTTTTTGACACACAAAGTGAGTTTGCACAGTATATTTTGCAAACCTTATGCGTGCTACGACTATGTAATACTACATATGTTTCTCAGCTATGTCATCTGAGTACAGCAATACCCCTGTATGTACCTTTGCCAGGAATATGTGGATATTGAAGGGGCACATTTGAGACCCAGCCAGTCTTTTTTCTAACTTTGAAGTTTTAAGCTGTGTCCATGTTCCATTTTGGAGTAGTTTAGATGTATGGTTATTGAAACTTCCCCACAAACACATACTATTTATTAAAGAATACACCCTGGGGTAATTCAAAAGGCGTATCTTGAACCTTAGCATGGGGTCATTTTTGCTCTAGTTTGTTCTAGGTGTAGTGGTAATGAGCATTTCTAAATGTATTTTTTTTTTTTTTAAGTTTTTAAAAACGTTCTTGAAACTCCCCTCCCCCCCATAGATTTAAAATTTTTATAAGTTTTTTTTTGTTTGTTTTTTACCGTTAACCCCTAATTAGCAGTAAGCAGCACTAACCGTAAATCCCCCAATTTCCCATAACTCCCACGCACCCCAGCTAGCAAAATATATCATTTTAAAATATTTAAAAGCAATTAAAATAATTTGAACCCCTAAGGCAGGCTTCCCCAAACTCTGGCCCACCAGATGTTGCTGAACTACAACTCCCATTATTCTCAGCCCATCTATTGCATTCATAGAATCATGGGAGTTGTAGTTCAGCAACATCTGGAGGGCCAGAGTTTGGGGAAGCCTGCCCTAAGAGATAATATATTTATATATTAAGATCACAGTAAAATGTAGTCCCTGCCAATTGAACACTGTAGTCAGTGATCAATTGGCAGGGAAGGGGTTAATTAAAAAAAAAAAAAAATTCAAATGGGTAAAGAGGGTGGGATTTTAAACTAACTTTATTTATAGGGAAGCAGATCAACACTGATCCATCTCCCTGCACTTCACACAGAACACGGAAGAGCAGGGAGGCGGATGGAGAGTCCCTGCAGCACATGTGCTCGCTCTGACAGCCTGTCAGAGCGATCACTGCTGCTGGGGCAGCGCAAATGGGTGCTCACGGTCTGCCTCCAATTTTTGTAATTCCTAGTACATACTTAACCTACTGACCAACAAACCTGATAATTTAATGAGGTAGCCATAGCACTCAGTGGAGGTTATACACTGGCTGTAGGATATTCAAAGTGTTGAGAAATAACAGACGGTCAGCATAGAAAAAAAAAAAATACAAATGGATACATTTTTAAAAAGGGTAACAGAACTTACTTTGTCCAGTAAAGCTTCTTGTCTTATCTTATCATTTTTGAAGTCTTCATTTACATCCAGAACCAGAATTGGCGTATGGTGGAGAGACTCAAAATCAACACTAACAAAAAGTGAAAGATAGGTTATATCAACAAACATTAGCTCATATACATATACCTCAAGTGGAGCACTTTGTGTTGAGGGATTAAAATCCCTCAACACTTATAGTGCTCCACTTGAGGTATATGTAAATTATATACCAATTTCTTTTTCTGTATCAGTTGCATGTGGAATAAAAAGGTAATCCACATATCTCATCACAAACACTTCTTCTGTAATACAAACTCTCCCAAAAAGGAGATTTTTGTTTCAGTTTAAACATTAGATCATATTTGATAAAGGTTTTCCACATCATTCACAGGGCAAAGACTAATCGTGAAAAATACTACAAGACTGAAATGTTTGGCTTCTTTTGGATCAACAGAAAAAAAAAAAAATTAAAAAAAAAATGTGAGGAAGGCTGAACTTGATGGACACATCTCTTTTAAGCTATGTAACTACACTCTAAAGAAGTGTGAAAATTGAGTCCTACATATTCCCAACTTTACAAACTGATTTTTCTCAATTTAACAAAATCCCCCTTTTAAAGAATATATGTATTTATCAACATTATTCTGAATTGTTCAATGAGAACAATATTAGATTCCGGTAGCAACACAAGTTCACTTAAAGATACATGGTAGATAAGGCAAACTACTACTTACTGCATTGTTCTATCATAAAGCCATTTTTCATGCTTATAGTGTAAACTTTCCAAGTAGTCTAGCTCTATTCCTTGCTCTTCCTCTCTACCACGAAGATGTAATCTGTCCATGCATTTCTGTGGAATAAAAAAAAAAAAAAATTATATATATTTTTGTACTCTGTACTCAAATGATATAACATTTAAAAATAGTTAACAATGAAATAATGCTTACATCTGGTGTAGCTCTAATGTAGATAATGCCATCCAGCTCTATTTCACCTTCAAATGAATTCAGAAGCCATGCATGCCAGTCTTGATATATAGCCCATTCTGTTTCATTGATACTTCCAGACTCAAACAAGCTTGATGCAAACACATACCTAGACAAAACAGTCACGGTTCATAGATATAAAAATTTACTCATCTTGACCTGCATTGTAGATAACAAAAGTGTTGAAGAGGGAATCATGTTACTGCTGTAAAATTACAACTTTTTCATAGAGAGGTATAGATATAACAAGTAGACAGCTATATTTCAGCGCCTACCTGTCACTGTAAACAGATCTTTCAAAAAACTGCACAGGATGATCAGCTTCACGTAATTTAGGAGATATTGGCTTAAGTTGTGCCCTTACTCTACTAAGGCAAGCGTACGTTTGAAATGTATAAGCCCATCTTGAAGGATTATCATAGAGCATCTGAAGGAGGTTTCCTCCACTTTTCTGAGATGTAGACAACTCCTTGATGGGAGAAAAACAATTTAACAGGCTTACACCAACCATTTACCAGCTGAAAATATTAAAAGGAACAATATAATGTTAGGAATACAAACAAGTAACTTTTTTCCAGTGTGGTAGCGCACTGAAACTCAGTCACGGCATATTGGTGGGGAAGACTGAATACGTGTGTCACATATAAGCAGCAGAGAGGGAATTTGAGGGCTGGTAATAGAGCAGTAAAAAAACAAACAAAAAAAACCCAAACAAACACTATTAATTTTTATAGGGGGAGAGGTGCGGAGGGACGGTTAGTCTCTATGGTCTTCCATGCTCAGAAGACTACAGAGACTAACAGTCAGTTTTCAAACATATGGCTAAAGGATCCAGCCATACTAAAAGATATCAATAATTCTCTTACCACAACAATTACGCTTCAATATTTTTAAGGTGGCAGTTCTCCAAGGGACACAATAGTTACCAGAACAACTACAGCATGTTCTGGTAACTATTAGTTGTTCTGGTATGTATAGTATGTCCCCACAGGCCTTTTAATGTAAAGGCAGTGTTTACATTACTGCCACTAGAAATGTTCCTAGTCAGTCTACCAAACGGCCCCCATGGGTGCTTCCTGGACCCACGCATTCTGAACGTTCCTCAAAGCGATACATTGATTCAATGCATCTCTATGAAATGCTGATTGGCCAGGGAGGTGTTTGGTTCCACCCCTCACCATTGCTGACATCAAAATTAACAATCTCAGCCAATCCAATGCTTTCCTATGGGGTTGTCAATTCTGAAGATGTCAGCCAAGGAGGCATAGCCGCGCAGTGCTGGAAACCAGGTGAGTTTTTATTGTATTTAGGGGAGGGGCTGGGCTAAATAGTATAGTAATACAATGGGGTCAGGAATAAAGTGTTTTTATATAAATGAAATTTAAAAAAAAAATATATGTAAGCTTTTACCTCATGCTCATCTTCAGTGCTTTGAACATTGCACCACTTTGCAATAGGTTCAGGGACAACTTCCCATTCATCGCTTGCTTTTTCTAACATGCGAACAAATGTTGATTTGCCTGCAGCTAGTGAAGAAAATAAAATAGATTTGCACATGCTCAAAAATAATGCCAATGTCCTACTGGAATAGTTTCTCCAAGCAATAAACAGTTTTCAAACATTAATATGCACAAATGGTTGGACAATTTTAATTCTCTTTCCACAGTACCAAATGTCATACGCAACTGTCAAAGTCTTAGCTAGTTTCAAAAGTTCAAACTGTGCATGAACATCAGGTGATGATTAAAAGCATTCAAATGCACCATAAATACTACAGCCTTTTGTGGAGCTTAAAAGGACCATTATAGGCACCCAGACCACTTCAGCTTAATGAAGTGGTCTGGGTGCCAGGTCCATCTAAGATTAACCCTGCCTGCTGTAAACATAGTTTCAGAGTAACTGCTATGGGTTAATCCAGCCTCTAGTCTCATTGAGAATGCTTTCCTATGGACTGACTGAATCCGCGTACGGCTCTTCCAACGCATGCACATTGAGACAGAGAGGGAGAGTCCCCTGCGCTGGAGAAAGGTAAGAATTTAACCCCTTCCTCAGGGCACTATAATGGTCCTTTAAAGGGACACTATAGGCACCAAGACCAGTGTCCATTTAAAGGGATACTATAATTTTAGCAATACAAACCTGTATTCCCCCAGAAAATTAAAAAAAAAATACAAATAAAAAATTGCTGATGTCCCTGGTGCTGGGCTCCTCCGACAAGAGTACCTAATGCGCATGTGCACACAAGGCCATCCCCATAGGAAAGCCCTAAATTAAACATTGACTTAATGCAGAGCGCGAGGACATCTGGTATGTGGCGACCAAAAGTCACCTGGCAAGCAGGAAGCCCCTCTCTAGTGGCTGTCTGACTTAGTCCTGAAATGTAAACATTTCAATTTCTCTAAAACTGCAAAGTGTTACATTGCAGGACTAAGGGCAATGAGCTAAAGTGGTTTGGGTGCAGTGTCCCAGGTCTCTTACACCTGCAAATGCAATTATTGCAGTTTATAAAAACTGCAATAATTACCTTTGCAGGTTAACTCCACCTCTAGTGGTCGTCTACCAGACAGCCACTAGAAGGACTTCTGAGATGTTATGCAAATTTTATTCGCCTGACGCATCTTCGTGCTTTGCATAAAGGACATCCAGCGTCACCCAAATCCCCATTAGGAAAGCATTGAACTGTACAGTATAATGCTTTCCTATGGAGAAATCCTATTGCAAGATTGGTCACTGCTGCGCATTCCCTTGGCGCTGGACCCAGGTAAGTGACAGAAGGGGAAGCTATGGTGCCAGGAAAAGTGCCCCCAGACATACACTAGAAGCACTTCCCGCAGTTTCACTTCAGGCACCCATACCACTTCTGCCCATTGGAGTGGTCTGGGTGCAAATTCCCATCACCCTTAAAGGACCACTCTAGGCACCCAGACCACTTCAGCTTAATGAAGTGGTCTGGGTGCCAAGTCCCTCTAGGATTAACACACACATACATACATAGCAGAGAAACTGCTATGTTTATAAATGGGTTAATCCAGCCTCCAAATCCTCTCGTGGCTGTCTCATTGACAGCCGCTAGAGGCGCTTGCGTGCTTCTCACTAAGAAAATTACAGTGAGAACATGCAAACGTCCATATGAAAGCATTGTAAATGCTTTCCTATGAGACCGGCTGAATGCGCGCACAGCTCTTGCCGCGCATGCAGCCGAAGAAGAGGATCGGAGGCGGAGAGCTCCACACCTGGCGCTGGAATAAAGGAAAGTTTAACCCCTTTCCTCGCCATCCAGCCCCGCGGGAGGGGGTACCATAGTGCCAGGAAAACGAGTATGTTGTCCTGGCACTATAGTGGTCCTTTAATCTGCAAGTGTAATTATTGCAGTTTTTATAGACTGCAAATGTTATGTTGATTTGCCTGCAGCTAGTGAAGAAAATAAAATAGATTTGCACATGCTCAAAAATAATGCCAATGTCCTACTGGAATAGTTTCTCCAAGCAATAAACAGTTTTCATACATTAATATGCACAAATGGTTGGACAATTTTAATTCTCTTTCCACAGTACCAAATGTCATACGCAACTGTCAAAGTCTTAGCTAGTTTCAAAAGTTCAAACTGTGCATGAACATCAGGTGATGATTAAAAGCATTCAAATGCACCATAAATACTACAGCCTTTTGTGGAGCTTAAAAGGACCATTATAGGCACCCAGACCACTTCAGCTTAATGAAGTGGTCTGGGTGCCAGGTCCATCTAAGATTAACCCTGCCTGCTGTAAACATAGTTTCAGAGTAACTGCTATGGGTTAATCCAGCCTCTAGTCTCATTGAGAATGCTTTCCTATGGACTGACTGAATCCGCGCGCGGCTCTTGCCACGCATGCGCATTCAGCCAGAGAGGGAGAGTCCCCAGCGCTGGAGAAAGGTAAGAATTTAACCCCTTCCTGCAGGGTTAAATCCTCCTCTAGTGGCTGTCTATGAGTCAACCACTAGAGGGACATCCGGCTTCTTAAAACAAGAAAAGTGTTTTAAACAACGTTGGACGTCCTCGCGCTATGCATGAGGACCTTCAGCATTGCCGGAATCCCAATAGGAAAGCACTGAATAATGCTTTCCTATGGGGAGGTCTAATGCATGCGCTGTTGACGTCGGCGGGGGAGGCGTGTGGGCAGAACCTGACCAAGCGCCGAGGGATATCGGCGCTATATTCAGGTAAGTCACTGAAGGATTTTTAACCCCTTTAGCAACATGGGATGGAGAGCACTGCAGGATCCTGCAGTGCCAAGAAAATGGGTTTGTTTTCCTGGCACTGGAGAGTCCCTTTAAGCTTGATTCAATGCATTTCCTACATGGAAGGCCTAATGCATGTGTAGCACTTCCCATGCATGCGGTTCCCGAATCGCTGTGATGTCAAGGGAGTAGGAACTGGATCCTGCGCAGAGAGACAGAGGTGCTGGAATCCCATAAGTGGAAGAAGAAAAAGTTATGTTAACACTTATTTACCACCAGGGGGTGCAGAGGGACATTATAGTATGAGGAATATAAAACTGTATTCCTAACACTATAGTGTTCGTTTAAAGGGACACTCCAGACACCCAGACCACTTCTGCCCATTGGTTTGGGTGCCAACTCCCACTACTCTTAACCCTGCAAGTGTAATTATTGCAGTTTTTATTGCAGTTTTTCGCTGTGATGTCAAGGGAGTAGGAACTGGATCCTGCGCAGAGAGACAGAGGTGCTGGAATCCCATAAGTGGAAGAAGAAAAAGTTATGTTAACACTTATTTACCACCAGGGGGTGCAGAGGGACATTATAGTATGAGGAATATAAAACTGTATTCCTAACACTATAGTGTTCGTTTAAAGGGACACTCCAGACACCCAGACCACTTCTGCCCAGTGGTTTGGGTGCCAACTCCCACTACTCTTAACCCTGCAAGTGTAATTATTGCAGTTTTTTTTATAAACTGCAATAATTACATTGCAGGGTTAACTGCACCTCTAGTGGCGGTCTAGTAGGTATCCCCGGCCGGTGGGCGGGATCAGTATCGCCCACCGGCCAACATAATACAGAGGAGGAGAGGCGGAAGAAGCAGCAACGTGGGACATGCAGCTGCCTCTGGTAAATCACCCCTTCAGCAACCGGGGAGGGAGAGGGGACCTGCAGTGCCAGGAAAACATTGTTTTCCTGGCACTGGAGTTTCCCTTTAAGCTAAAGTTGTTTATCATGCATTGAATATTGCTTTAAATGTCCCATATAGGACTCTATCCAAGTTGCAGGGGTAGTACACAAGCATTTATAGCTTTAATGTCTCCACACAATCTAGTCCACAAAACTGAATAGAGCCAGGAATAGCCTTGATATGGTTGCCATTTCCGGATTGAGTCACTCCAGCATTTGCTTAAAATGAGTGGAAAAGTCAAACGTGGATAGTGTTAAATGATAATCAATTAACTGCTTTGACAGGTGTTTATTGAATGAGAGGTCCGAATGGCATGTCCCCTCCTTGCAGGAGAGAGACAGATATTCCTATTCGTAAGAAGAAGAAAAAAAAAAAAGAAAAAAAAGAAAAAATCCATCAAGATTAAGTTAGGCGATCCAATTTCTTTAAAAGGCAAGTGTAAAAATGTTATTTTAATGGTCTTTGTCAAATAAAGTTAGTTCAAAGAAAAAAAAAAAAAAAAATCCAGAGAAACTGACCACTCTTCTACAGCTACGGTTTGCAACTACAAAAACACGCGCCATCATTATTGGCGCCAAAAGGTATTAATCTTTATCTGCTTCAAGATATAACATGTGAAAAAGAACGACCCACGTACACAGATTTGCAGCCCTTACCAATGTTTCCTTCAATGGATATTTTTTTTGATCGTTTCTCGAAGCTGTTGTCGAAAACCGGACTGGCGCATATTCTTTTAGGCGGAGTAGCCATAATCGTGCTTTTCTCCTAACACTGTATGTCACTGAATCTTGTTCGAATATCGCGCTCGAACTCAGACCGCGTCTTTTACACTTAAAGAACGTTGACGTAGGCGGCCAATCAGAGTACAGTTTTACCTCAACCAATGGGATATACGGTGAAGGTTAATTTAGCGCGCTTCTTGATTATAATTCTTACAGAAAAATGCTAAAGATTAAATATTAAAATATTTATCATTCATAGAATTAGTGGTTGTATAGTAAGCAGCTTTAGCGGTTAAAGAAAGAATGTTGGATACGTAGAACGTGGTGTTGCAAGGCAGTAGTGCAATAACTCCTTGATATTCTTGATTCATTTGTTAGATCTGTACATTAAATCCAAAGCAACAGAGGTAGGAAAAGGACTGTCATATTAAACATTATTTTCTTAGACACATTACGTTTCTCTGTTTGGGAGGTGGAGGGGGGGGCGGCAGTACGTGACATGCTGGCTAACAGTCCTGTAGAAATCCATCTAGACTGCAGGAGGGAAATTAGTTACACGATCAGCCACCAAACTCCAAATTGTAACAGATTAAAATCCAGACGGTAAAACGAAGGCTAGAATTGCTATGTTGGAGAATATTGTCAGATCAGCTATTTTAGCTTCAATTTTGCTTATTTAAAAAAATAAAAAATCTTTATTTTTGTAGTGCATTGCATACATCACAGGTAAGTGAAGACAGGAGTTCATAGGAGAGTGGTTAGTATACTGTGGACAGTGGTTTGTGTTTTATTTCTGTTTAATCTGATTTATTAGCAAAGTTAAAAAAAAAATTTCTGTGTTCTGTTTTTCTCCCTCCTTTGTGCTGTTGCTTGATTAAAGGACCACTATAGTGCCAGGAAAACATACTCGTTTTCCTGACACTATCGTGCCCTGAGGGTGCCCCCACCCTCAGGGACCACCTCCCGCTGGGCTGGATGGCGAGGAAAGGGTTCATAATGCTTTCCTACGGACGCTGGCATCTTTTCACTGTGATTTTCACAGTGAGAAGCACGCAAACGCCTCTAGCGGCTGTCAATGAGATAGCCTTTAGAGGCTGGATTAACCCATTTATAAACATAGCAGTTTCTCTGAAACTGCTATGTTTATATAAAAAAAGGGGGGTTAATCCTAGAGGGACCTGGCACCCAGACCACTTCATTAAGCTGCAGTGGTCTGGGTGCCTAGAGTGGTCCTTTAATTGGGGGAGTGTTCATTAATTGCCACCTGTGTGGGATTTTTATTCCCATATAAGCACACCCCTAACTCACTGAGCTTACTCACATTGCTTGAAAGCAGACTCCATTAAGTAGACTCTTTCAAGTAGGCTAGGGGATAATCTGCTAAATGCAAATCAAATAAAAAAACATAGCGTTTAACTGTGTGGGGACTAATAATAGTGTGCAATCACAATTGGTCACTCACAAATTATTTAATGTAAAAAAGCCTTGAATGATATATTTTTCTTCAGTATCCACTGTGTTGTCCCTCCTCACATTTCCATCAGCGAATTGGTATATATGACTCAAAAGAGAAAAATATATACAAAATGTAGTGCACTTCCAGAGTATAATAAAAAGTAATTTAATGACTTACATTTAGGTATAAAACAAACAGCATGTCACCATGAAAACGTCCTACGCGTTTCGTCCTTCAATTGGACTTCCTCAGGCACTTGGTGAAATAAAATACAACAATGGTAATAGCAGCAATCAAAATTATCCCTCCCTCAGCCCTTTTATACATCCCCCATTGATTTTTCAAAGATTTTCGGCCGGTATTCAATTTCCGTTTTGGTGGCAAAAAAACGGATGACGTCATCACGTGCGCCGTATGCGTTCCACCTTGCGTTCCACAAACCCGGATGTATGGGCAGATGGACAAAACGGAAGGGGGGAGGAAATGCTATTAGAATAATTCTCTGGACGGCACAACATTAATAAAATACAGTAAAATAATTGTACGGGTTTTAATTATTTTATAACACGATCTATGGTTGCAGATGCATGTGTATACATCCTCCAAATTTCCCATTTTTGCCAATAAAAGATTGTCTACACTTATAGAAAATCTTAAATTGCAAATTATATATAAAGTGCATTTTTATGTAGTGGGTATATACACACATGTCTACATCCTCACAGTTCATAGGACATATATATAAAAAAGTTACATAAAGTGCATAAATAGTAATATAGTTTAACATCATATATAGTTATAATACAATGGTCACTCTGTGATAGCAAAATGGTGAGACCCATTACATTGCACTTTTGCCTCTATCTCCTTGAAAAAATATATATATAGAGAATTTTTTCTTTTTTTTTGTCTTTTTTACTTATTTTGGAAATAGAATTAGAATATAAATGAAGAAATAATAAGTAATAAAAATGAAAATAAAATAAATAAAATAAAAATAAAAAATAAATAAAATATTAAAAATAAACAGATAAATATAAAAATGAAATATATTGAAAATGAAAAAATAATGAAAATGAAAATAAAAATGAAAAAAAGTATAAATAAAAATAAATATAAAAATAAAATAAAAATAATAATGAATATAAAAATTAAAATAAAAATGAGAATAAAAAATAAAAATCTAAAATAAAAAAATCCTTAATTTCAAAATGAGGGAAAAGTGCAATGTTCCCCAAACACTCCACAAACGAAAACAGAGTTAAAATTAATTATGTATTTAATCTTCAAAAAAGCTCCACAAATCAATATCCAAATTTAAACCGAAGGGTTGAAGTGTCTTTAGCTTATTTATCCAAAAGGTTTCTCTTTGGGAGAGCCTTTTGGCTAAATCCCCTCCTCTCCAATATGGGTCCACATGCTCAATGCCCAGGAAAGTGAAACTTCGCCAATCAAATTTTTTGTTCTCCTGAAAATAACTGATTTTTTTTCGGTAACACTTTACCCAAAATAGGATCCTGGCGTAAAATGTTCCAGTGTTTATTGAGAATCTTTTTTATTTTCCAATGTTGTATATTATATTGAGTGGTGAAAGAAAATTTTTAATTATTATTAGAAGGTTTTTTAGGATTAGATGCTATCAGATCTCTCCTATTCTTTTTTCCTATTTCTTTAATTTCTTTGTCTAGCAGTGTTGATTCATATTTCTTTGCCACAAATTTATTTTTTAGATGTTTAGCTTGTTCTCTATAGTCTGAGTTTTTGTGCAGTTTCTTCTGACCCGTATTAGCTGACTTTTTGGTATGGTTTCCAACCATTTATCTTTACGGCAGCTTTTCCTATGTATATAGCTGTTACCCTCCGTTTTTTTTAAAATAACATTTTGATTGAATCTGATTATTTTCTATAAAGAGACTTAAATCTAGAAAATTAATAGTGTAAGTGTTTATTTCATGTGTGAGTTTCAGACCGTAATCATTTTGATGAATGTAATTGATAAATAATAACAATTCCTCTTGTGAACCTCGCCAGATCATTATCATATCATCAATAAAACGTTTCCATAGGACCAGGTTCGCTACCCAGCCATGCCCACTCCATATGTGGTTGGATTCCCAATCCCGCATATATATGTTTGCATAGCTGGGGGCGAACCTGGTCCCCATGGCTGTACCAGTAGTTTGAAGGTAAAATGAGTCATCAAAGAAAAAATAATTATGCTTAAGGATATAATCAATACTGTTCAAAATGAAATTGCGAAAATTTAATGAGACATTTTCATCTTTCTCCATAATCCGTTCAACTGCAACTAAACCCTTCTTATGCTTTATTATTGTGTACAATGAAATAACATCTATGGTTACCCAAACATAGTTAGGTTCCCAGACTACATTCTCCATAATTCTCAAAACATGGGCAGTGTGTTTTAGATAAGAGGGTGCTTCCTGACCATATCTTTGAAGATGGTGGTCTACAAATTCAGACAAATGAGCAGATATAGAGTTGATGCCACTGATAATTGGCCTACCTGGAGGGGTTATTGGGTTCTTATGTAATTTAAGGAGAAAATAAAAAATAGGTATTATTGGAAAATTATTAAAAAGATATTCCTTATTATTTTTAGAAATGATATCATTTTTGTATGCTTGATCCAATAAAGATCCAAGAATGATGTTAAATTTTTTGGTCGGGTCTCCTGTAAGTTTAATGTAGGTATCTATGTCTCCCAAAATTCTATATGCCTCATTCATATAGTATTCTTTTGTCATAATGACTATAGCCCCCCTTTGTCAGCTTCCTTTATCACGATGGTGTCCATTTTTTGCAATTTAATTATACTGACTGATTCTTCTTTGCTCATATTATATTTATTTTCTCGTTGATTTTTTTTCTTTTTCTAGTTTTTCCAGGTCATGGCATACCATATTGTTAAAGGTTTCCAGAAAAGGGCCTCTATCCCCTACTGGGTAAAAATGTGATTTCCTTTTAAATTGTTTTTGTTCTAAAATTGTTTCATCTGTACTTTTTGAAAATATGTTTTCTTCTATCTCCCTTTTCAGAAAAAATCTTTTCAATGTCATTTTACAAATATATTGCTGGACATCGATATATGTATTAAAGAAATTCATTTTTTGATTGGGAGCAAATTTTAAACCTTTGCTTAAGGCTTTTAAATCAGTGTGACACAACTTTATATCTGTTAAATTATAAATTCCATACTATTTTTCTAATGTCTTTGTCTCAAGGAATCCTCTCTCCGTGGATTCTCTTCCATTCTTTTTCTTTTGGGAGGGGTTGAGTGAGTGTCTGATATGGTTCCCTGGTGATTGTAACGTGGTTTGAAGAATTGAGTTATTCCCCCATCCTTATGATGGGATTCTACCTCTAAAAAAAGGTTCTCCCTCTCATCTGGATGTTCTAGACTAGTTCTCGCTACTTGTGCATAAGATCTTTTAGGGGGAGAATCACAGTGACTAGAGGAAATGGATTCTTTCCTTCCTCTATGTTTGGGAAAATTTTGTGTTTGTGAAACATTATGATTTTTATTTGAAGTAAATATTTTTCGTCTCGTGATAGGTGGACTTCGTGTATAATTATTAGAATTCCTTCTAGTTTCAATGGGTGAATTTCGTGTATAATTTATTGGAGAATTTCTTGTTCGAATGGGTGAGGCGTTTCTTTTATATGGATCAGTTCTTCTAATAAATGTGTTTCTCCATGTTTCCCTTAAAATTTCTAGTGGCTCTATTAAAGTTTTGTTTGTGTTTGTTTTTAATTTTATTGCTAGTGGAAAAAGTGTTAAAGGTTTTATCTCTTCTATCTCTTTTCATTTTATTATTTTTAGTCTCCGCAATTTTTTCTTCTAAATTGTTAATTACGTTACAAATTTCTTGTTTTTTTTCTTTATATTTATTTTGAGTTCCATCAGATTCTAAGGTCTTTATATCTATCTCTATTTGTTCTCTCCCTTGTTTTTCAAATTCATTTATTAGTTTCATAAGGTTTTGTGAACATGTATCTAGAATTAGATCCCATTTTTTTAGGAATTCCTCATTATCTAATAGGGATTAACCCCTCTTTTAGATAGCCTTCCAGATAGGACACTTCCCACTATTTGTTTGTTTCTTTCACCATTAGACGTTCCAATTTGGTGAAATAATAATCTGAATCTCTTAAAGGGATATTGTCTATATTTTGATGGAACATTTTTTCAAATCTAACATTTCTGCCTCTTTGAATATTCGAAAAGGAGTGAGTTGCCATAATGATTGTGTCACAAAAGTGACATATATGCGGGATTGGGAATCCAACCACATATGGAGTGGGCATGGCTGGGTAGCAAACCTGGTCCTATGGAAACGTTTTATTGATGATATGATAATGATCTGGCGAGGTTCACAAGAGGAATTGTTATTATTTATCAACTACATTCATCAAAATGATTACGGTCTGAAATTCACACATGAAATAAACACTACCACTATTAATTTTCTAGATTTAAGTCTCTTTATAGAAAATAATCAGATTCAATCAAAATGTTATTTCAAAAAAACGGAGGGTAACAGCTATATACATAGGAAAAGCTGCCGTAAAGATAAATGGTTGGAAACCATACCAAAAAGTCAGCTAATACGGGTCAGAAGAAACTGCACAAAAAACTCAGACTATAGAGAACAA
The DNA here is from genome assembly GCA_933207985.1 of Pelobates cultripes. NCBI lineage: Eukaryota > Metazoa > Chordata > Amphibia > Anura > Pelobatidae > Pelobates > Pelobates cultripes. The sequence continues at coordinate 238,985,463 of OW240914.1, read as the reverse complement.
GCTAAACATCTAAAAAATAAATTTGTATCAAAGAAATATGAATCAACACTGCTAGACAAAGAATAGGAGAGATCTGATAGCATCTAATCCTAAAAGACCTTCTAAGAATAATTAAAATTTTTCTTTCACCACTCAATATAATACACAACATTGGAAAATAAAAAAGATTCTCAATAAACACTGGAACATTTTACGCCAGGATCCTATTTTGGGTAAAGTGTTACAGAAAAAATAACACCAGTTATTTTCAGGAGAACAAAAAATTAGAAAAAATTACTAGCACCTAGCTATGCATTAAAAATTCCATGCAAAGGTACGACCTCTAATATCAGTGGTTTCAACCCCTGTAACTCTTGCAAAGCATGCAAAAATCTAAAATTTATACAAAAGAGACAATTCATGAGCTTCACTACAAAAGAAAGATTCAAAATAAAATCCAATATAAATTGCAATACGAGGAATGTGGTGTACATGCTACAATGCCCATGTGGGAAACAATACGTGGGGAGAACATGCAGAAAGTTAAAAGAAAGAATATTAGAACTTCAAAATAATATTAGAAAAAATTCAACCAAACATATAGTACCATTACATTGTAATACTTGTAATAAATTTGATTGGCGAAATTTCACTTTCCTGGCATTGAGCATGTGGACCCATATTGGAGAGGAGGGGATTTAGCCAAAAGGCTCTCCCTTCGGTTTAAATTTGGATATTGATTTGTGGAGCTTTTTTGAAGATTAAATAAATAATTAATTTGAACTGTTTTCGTTTGTGGAGTATTTGGGGAACATTGCACTTTTCCCTCATTCAGAAATTAAGGATTTTTTTATTTTAGATTTTTATTTTTATTTCTATTTTTATTTTTACTTTTATTTTTTATTTTTAATTCTCATTTTTATTTTCATTTCTATTTTTATATTCATTATTTTTATTTCATTTTTATTTTATTTTTATATTTATTTTTATTTTTATTTATACTTTTTTCATTCTTATTTTCATTTTCATTATTTTTTCATTTTCAATATATTTCATTTTTATATTTATTTGTTTATTTTTTATATTTATTTTATTTATTTTTATTTTTATTCTTATTTTTATTTTAATTTTTATTACTTATTATTTCTTCATTTATATTCTAATTCTATTTCCAAAATAAGTAAAAAAGACAAAAAGAAAGAAAAAATTCTCTATATATATATATTTTCAAGGAGATAAAGGCAAAAGTGCAATGTAATGGGTCTCACCATTTTGCTATCACAGAGTGACCATTGTATTATAACTATATATGATGTTAAACTATATTACTATTTATGCACTTTATGTAACTTTTTTATATATATGTCCTATGAACTGTGAGGATGTAGACATGTGTGTATATACCCACTACATAAAAATGCACTTTATATATAATTTGCAATTTAAGATTTTCTATAAGTGTAGACATGCATCTGCAATCATAGATCGTGTTATAAAATAATTAAAACCAGCACAATTATTTTACTGTATTTTATTAATGTAGTGCCATCCAGAGAATTATTCTAATAGCATTTCCTCCCCCCTTCCGTTTTGTCCATCTGCCCATACACGTTTGGAGCAAATGTATTAGAGATAGAGAGGAAGACAAATGATTGCAATCCACTTCCGGGTTCGTGGAACGCAAGGTGGAACGCATACGGCGCACGTGATGACGTCATCCGTTTTTTTTGCCGCCAAAACGGAAATTGAATACCGGCCGAAAATCTTTGAACAATCAATGGGGGATGTATAAAAGGACTGTGGGAGGGATAATTTTGATTGCTGCTATTACCATTATTGTATTTTATTTCACCAAGTCCCTGAGGAAGTCTAATTGAAGGACGAAACGCATAGGACGTTTTCACGGTGACATGCTGTTTGTTTTATACCTAAATGTAAGTTATTAAATTACTTTTTAATATACTCTGGAAGTGCACTACATTTTGTATATATTTTTCTCTTTTGAGTCATATATACCAATTCGCTGATGGAAATGTGAGGAGGGACAACACAGTGGATACTGAGGAAAAAGATATCATTCAAGGCTTTTTTACATCAAATAATTTGTGAGTGACCAATTGTGATTGCACACTATTATTAGTCCCCACACAGTTAAACGCTATGTTTTTTTATTTGATTTTTTTTAAATTTGATTTGCATTTAGCAGATTATCCCCTATTCTATTTGTATATACTTGCTGAAGACAAGAGGAAGTCTTTGGGGATTTACCTGGATACTTCACCTAAATCACAGGGAAGTCCTGCTTTGCCACAAATTGTATATTTTTCACTGGGGTTGTGTTCACATATATTGCTGTTTTTCTTTCAAGTAGGACTTAGGAAACCAGGGGTTTAAACTAACAAGTGGTTTGTTTTATTTTTCTGTATCTGGGGAAATGAGTGGTAGCAAGATTGGTGGTTTGACTCAATGCACATCTTGTTGCATGTATGCATGCCTGGATGTACCCGTCCAGGGTCCATTCCTCTGTGACGATTGTGTGTGAGTGGCTTTTCTGGAAGCTCAGATTGGAGATCTCAAGAAGCAAATTGCAACATTGAGCGAGTTAGACAATCTTGAGAGGAGTCTGCTGCTCACTGAGCAGAGTTGAGTGGTGACAGGTAGTGGAGAGGGAGGAGATAAGACAGAGGGAGAACAAGCACGTAGCTGGGTGACAGTGGGGCGAGGAAGCAGGGGGGAGTGAAGAGGAAAGGGTTAGCTAGTTCTGATTTAGTGCAACCTAGCAGATTTGCCCGTTTAAAGGACCACTCTAGGCACCCAGACCACTTCAGCTTAATGAAGTGGTCTGGGTGCCAGGTTCAGCTAGGGTTAACCCATTTTTTCATAATTATAGCAGTTTCAGAGAAACTGCTATAATTATGAATGGGTTAAGCCTTCCCCCTAATCCTCTAGTGGCTGTCTCATTGACAGCCACTGAGCGCGTTTCCTCACTGTGAAAATCACAGTGAGAGCATCGCCAGCGTCCATAGGAAAGCATTGCAAAATGCTTTCCCGAGACCAATGAACGCGCCAGGCCGGGCGGAGAGGAGGAGGAGAGCCCAGCGCTGGAAAAAGGTAAGTTTTACCCCTTTTCCCCTTTCCAGAGCCGGGCGGGAGGGGGTCCCTGAGGGTGGGGGCACCCTCAGGGCACTATAGTGCCAGGAAAACGAGTATGTTTTCCTGGCACTATAGTGGTCCTTTAAGTGAAGTTGTTGGGAGCATCATCTCAAGAGTAGCTGTATTAGAGGAAGCTGTTACTTTTATCAGCCCCTCTAGTACAGGTGGGGATGAAAATATAAGGAAGGCTAGACAGGTTGTGGTGGTAGGGGACTCTATCATTAGGAGAGTAGATAGGGCAATCTGCTGCTCTGATCAGCTCAACCGGACAGTTTGCTGTCTCCTGGGTGCTCAGGTCCGGTATGTTGCTGACAGAGTGGATGGATTATTGGGAGGTGTTGGGGATGACCATGGTCCATGTTGGTACAATGACAAAGTAAGAGGAAGAGGGAAGGTCCTAAAGAATGATTTTAGGGACTTAGGTAGCAAACTTAAGAAAAGGATCCCAAAGGTGGTAGTCTCTGAGATGTTACCTGTGCTTCGTGCTACAGTGGAAAGGCAGCGGAAGATTAGAAAGGTCAATGCGTGGCTGAAGTCTTGCTGCAGGAAGGAGGGTTTTGAGTTTTTAGAGCACTGGGCCGACTTTGCGCTTGGGTACAACCTTTATAGTAGTGATGGGTTGCACCTAAATGGGAGAGGGTCTGCAGTGCTGGGGGATAGGATCCTAGAAGGTTGGAGGAGATTTGAACTAGTAGTAGGGGGGGAGGGTTATAGCAATCTACAAAATGGAGATAGGACAGAAAGGAGATGGGCTTTAGCTCATTATAAGGGGGGTGAAGACGGGGGAGGGGCAAGCTCAGAACAGAGAAGATATGTAATGTTGATAATTCACAAAAAGTACAAGTGACTCATGATATTAAATTTATGCTTACTAATGCAAGGAGACTAAATAACAAAATGGGGGAACTAGAGGCAAACTGCAATGTTTACAGCAGGCAGGGTTAACCCTAGAGGGACCTGGGTGCCTATAGTGGTCCTTTAAGGAACTAAGTGTAGAAATAAGTGAACCTCTGTTTTTAATCTTTCAAGATTCTTTCTTTCAGGAAGTGTTCCGGAGGATTGGAGGAAGGCAGATGTGGTTCCTATATTCAAAAAGGGTTCAAAATCCTTGCCTGGAAATTAAAGACCTGTGAGCTTAACTTCCTGTGGCTGGGAAAATATTTGAAAGGTTATTAAGGGATAATATTCAAGAATTCCTTGAGAAGAACATGGTTATCAGCAAAAATCAGCATGCTTTTATGAAGCACAGGTCATGTCAAACTAACTTGATTGCGTTCTACGAAGAAGTAAGTAGAAGTATAGATCAGGGTGTTGCAGTGAATGTGATCTATTTGGAGTTTGCCAAGGCATTTGATACAGTTCCACACAATAGATTCGTGTTCAAACTCAAGGAAATCGGTCTAGATGAAAATGTTTGTATTTGGGTAGAACATTGGTTTAAAAATAGAGTACAAAGAGTTGTCATTAATGGTAAATTTTCAAGCTGGACAGAGGTGGCAAGTGGTGTCCTTCAGGGTTCTGTTCTGGGAGCCCTTCTATTCAACATGTTTATAAATGATTTTGAAAAAAGCATTGAAAGTCATGTTTCTGTGTTTGCAGATGACACAAAACTCTGTAAAATAATACAATGTGAGCAAGATACTACTTTGCTGCAGAGGGATTTAGATAGACTGGAGGACTGGCCACTCAAATGGCAGATGAAATTTAACGTTGAAAAAAAAGTTCGGCGTAAAGAATGCAACGTATACCCTTTATGGAAGCGAGTTAGGGATAACAACACACGAAAAGGACATTGGAATTGTAATAGACAACAAACTATGCAGCAATGTCAATCAGCAGTGGCTAAGGTCAGTAAGGTTTTATCATGCATGAAAAAGGACATCCATTCTCGGGATGAGAATATCATTTTATAAATCACTGGTAAAACCACATATTGAATATGCTGTGCAATTTTGGGCACCTGTTCTAAAGAAGGATATTATGGCACTAGAAAAAGTGCAGAGGCGGGCTACAAAATTAATAAAAGGAATGGAACATATCAGCTATGAAGAAAGGTTGTTCAAACAGCTACTAGATGCATACTTGCAAAAACAGAATATTCAAGATTATAATCTTTCAATGTAGGGTAATAACTGCTTGATCCAAGGATAACTCTGACTTCCAACCTGGGATCAAGGAGGAATTATTTTCCTAGCTTGTTGCAAAATTGGTGCTTCAAACTGTTTTTTTTTTTTTGCCTTCTTTTGGATCAACAGCAAAAAACAAATGTGAGGAAGGCTGAACTTGTCTCTTTTCAGCTATGTAACTATGTCAAAGTATAGCATTAAAAAAAAAATTCAACAACAATTCATTTTTTTTTAAAACCTTTAATTCATCGTATGTTCCCCTGTTTTTTCCCTCCTGCCCCATACCCCATCCCTATCCTAATTATCCCTCTAATAACCCTTTTAATCTCACTTTCCTATCCGACTTTTCACTATCTTTATTTGGAGAGAGCGAGCCCTTTTTGTCTCTTTGATTGAACTACTATCGTCATCAATTTTTTTTTTTTATATACACGCCCATTTGACCCATCCATTTCCTCTTTGTTTAATTGCTTTTTTTTTTGTTGGAACAACAATTCTCAATACATATCCAGATTATTTGAATCCAGTACAGTTCAGAATTTACCTATTTACCCTGTTACTAATAAATAGGAAGCAAAATAACAGTCCAAATGTAGTAGAGTAGGGACATATGAGGGGTTAACTCTTGGTTGGATAATACAATGTAGAAGGAGATATCTGTCCCAAGACAAAGATAAAACTTAAATATATATTAGTAATATACTAAAAATAATGACAACACACATGTTTATAGCTAAATGAACCTAGGTCTAAATGATAATGGGGGGGTGGGTGGCGTAGGAGGAGACATGACAACTGACACAATCTGGGTAAAGAATCGCTGGAGGGTGAAAATACCTGATTGAGTTTCTACAATGCTAAAGATACAAGTATAGTGGAAAGTCGATACCAATGGAGGGGAACTCTGCAGCCAAACAGTTGCTACAAATTATATTAGCACTTAAATGTATCTCACTGTAAAAGTCTGGTGCACCACATAACACTGTGATGTAGGACTAGTAGTGAATGCTAGAGATGGCTAGTATATATGAATGTATTAAGCACCAGATAACTGGTAGAGTGGAAGATCGACTAAACGGTAAATTGTAGATTATGCTAACGTAGTGTACAGATAATCTTAATTTTAATAATGACAGGAGGCGAGTATTTTGCATAAACTTTCTTTACTTTATGCCTCCAGCAGCACAAGTCAATCAATCAAAAGAAAAAGTTTTAACCAATCAGAGTCCAGCACATCTTGTATATAAGTCTCTGACAGGCGTTCTATTTCCTCTTTCTTTGATGTAACCATGCCTGGAAATAACTTCCGAGGATATAACGAAAAAACTTGAACGGTAGAATCTTGGCAACTTGTGGTGTAAGTGGAAGAATCCTATGAATCCGACCTCCATCTTATGACGTGACGTTATGCTGAAAGAAACAAAAACAAATGAAAGGCGTGGGAAAACAACTGTTGTCCACATATCAATATTTATTGCTGATCTTAAGCTTAACAATGTATAACGTTGAGTACCTCTTGATGAAGTATAACCATGTGTATATCGTGTGAAACAATTATGGCCTGAAAGCGATGTGTTGGCTAACTAGTGTCATGTGATCTAAGCGTCCCCTGGCTCAGTTTTTACCCATACCCTGTATTATGTGTAAGTTGAAGTAACTAATACAAAATAGAGAGGAGAAAAAACAGTCTCAAGAGTATAGGGAGGGAAAGAAGAAAGGGAGGGAAAATACCCGCCTCCTGTCATTATTAAAATTAAGATTATCTGTACACTACGTTAGCATAATCTACAATTTTATTACATGACAGGAGGCTTCCTATTTTGCATTTTTAACGCTGAGGTAAAAACGATAAGGATGCGTGCGATGATTGGCGAAAATAAAACACCCTGAAGGTATTTTCTCTGGTCCAATCCGCCATATGTAAAATGTCCGCCAAGGAGGCTCCCGCCGAGAAGGCCCTAGATGCCGCCACCCCGCGAACCGAATGGGCCCCAAAACTAGTGTCTATTCCGGCTAGAGATAATAACCATCGTATCCATCTGGCTAGCGTAGTAGTGGTAACTGGTTTGTAAGGTTTGGTGTACGAAATTAACAGTTGTCCCGTTCCGGAAGACCGAAGGGGCGCCGTAACCTCCACATAACGGAGTAGAGTAATGACAACACAAAGGCAAGGGACCGCCGGAAAAAATGGATAGGACACGGACTTGAAATCCATCTTAGTCCTGCGGGATATCAAAAACGTAACACCGACGGGGGTTATAGTAAACCCGTCCATGTCGAATGCCCGAACATCCGGAAGGAGACTAGACATAACAACAAGGTGAGTTTGGTTGCTAGTTGTCGGTGTGATAGGGCCCTGTTATCCGGCCAATCCCGGATGAAACGGATAACCACATCCACATCCCATAATCGGTGATATTTCGGAGCTGGTGGTCTGGCTAATTTGATGCCCCGTAATAGTCGGCATACCAAGGCTTCTTGACCCACTGGGGCACCGTTAATAGGAACATGAGCCGCGGAAATAGCGGAGCGTGTAACATTAATAGATCGGTATGATTTTCCGGTGGAGAACAGGTTGGAGAGAAAATTTAGTATGGCCGAGACAGGTGCTGTAAAGGGATCGAGGCCCCGTCCCAGACACCAGCGGTCCCATACATCCCATGCTGCCATGTAGCTACGTCTTGTACCCGGTGCCCATGAGTCCCATAGGAGATCTTTAGTCGTTTGCGATAGGCCTGAGATTGCCCAAGATCCCCTGAAAGAGTCCAGACTACCAATTCTAGACATTCCTGTAAGATTAGTGGGTGAGGTTCCGCACTCGGGTTCGTGAGAAGCATGGGAAACGTTGGTAGCACTAGTGGATGGTCCTGCGACAACGCTAGTAAGTCTGGGAACCACGCTTGGCTTCTCCACAATGGTGCTATTAGTATCAACGATGTCTTGGACCTGCGTAGCTTGTGAAGCACCCTTGCTAGCATCGAAAACGGTGGGAATGCATATGCTCCTATCGGGGGCCAGTGTTGTAGGAATGCATCTACTGCTTCGCTCTGCGGGTCCGGCAGCCAGCTGTAGTACCTCGGTAGTTCCTCGGGTTCGGACCGAATATGGCTCTGCCGTTCCAAGCTTCCATGTGAAGGAGCCACCAACGAAGTTCCGTCCGAACTTCTGCAGTTATCGCGATCCGTTGGTCGTATGAGTGCCAATGTCTTAGGTGGTGAGCTTTCAATCTTTGCATGGCCCGATAGTGGAGGGGCCCCGGGAAAATTGCTTGTATGGAGGATGACAGCAGCCCGACTATCCTGGCCAGGAGTCTCAGAGGGACCCTGTCTCTCCGCAAAAAAAGTTGTATCTCCTTTCGAATGTTCGCAGTCTTCGATTTGGGAAGACGTAGTGTGCACGTTACAGAGTCTATCTCGAATCCGAGCAACTGGACGGTCTTCGATGGGGAGAGCGATGACTTTTCTCAAGCCTCATGATTCCAGAAAGTGCACTATAAATTTCGTCTGAGATCGAAGTCTGGATGCATTTTCGCAGAATATCAGTATGTCGTCCAGGTATATCAGGCAGTGGATACCCAATGTCCACAAGTGCACCATGGCTGGCTTCAGTAATTTTGTGAAGCACCAAGGGGCGGAACTGAGCCCAAACGGGAGACATGTGAATTGGCACGTGCGTCCTATCCAGTGGAAGCGAGGGAAAAGGCGGGTGGTCTGGGCTATCGGAACCGATGGGTAGGCATCCTTTAAGTCCAATCGAGTGAACCAGTCGTGTTCCAGGAGTAAGTTCAGTTCTCGCAGGTTGATGACGGGTCGGTAGTCTCCCGTCTTCTTCTGGACTACAAATATATTGCTGATGAAACCTGTGTCGTCTGGAGCGAATAGGTTTCGGATTTCGTCTTCTATGAGTTTGGCATGCCCCACCGACGTTCGTATCGTTTGTGGGTGACGTGTCTGGGTCGGTGTGTCTGTAAAATCGATCTCGTAACCCCTGATCGTTTGGAGGATCCAGGCGTCGGAGGATATCTTTTTCCAATTCTGTGAAAAGAGAGACAGTCTGCCAGCAGTGATATGAGATCGGCAATACATTAGTCGTGGAGTGCTCACCTGTATTGATGCGCCCGCGGCCGCGGGTACGAGCCCCTCTGGGACGGAAGGATCCTCTAGTGAACGGTGGTCTCGATGGGAAGAAAGCTTGCGACGCTTGATTCCTGGGGCCTGTTGGCCAGAAGCGGCTAGTGGCTCGGCCCTGATGGCGACCAGCCCTTCCGAAAACCCCTCTATATGTTGTGGGGTTGCGGAAAACTTGCTTGATTGAAGTTTGCGCTTTGCTTAACGTAGTGAACAAATTCACATGCTTCTTCAATTCACCAATGAACGACTCCCCAAACAGTTGGCCGTTGGCCCGTGGTCCCAATTCCTTTTTACCGAGCTCCAGGAGTTTGGAGTCCATCTTCAGCAATGCAGCCTTGCGTCTCTCCGCACATAGGGCGGCGTTAGTATTGCCCAACATGCATATAGCGTGTTGTGCCCATTCCCGGATGTCGTGGGCGCCTAGAACATTGCCTCTTGTGAGGGCCTCATACGCGAGATATAAGATCTTGGCTAGTGGGCCCAGCATGTCCAGTAGCTTGTCTTGTGAGGCCTTGATGCCCTTTTCAATGTCACGCCTGCTCCTGACATGAACAGGACCACGGTAGTATCAAATTCCGGGGTGTGTGCAATTTTGTCCGGTAGTATGGGTCTCGGGCATTCTCGGGTCTTGGGTGGCGGTTTCTACGGGGGTCGAACATCGGCGTGCCTTGGGGATCCAGGAAAGCGCCCTCTTCCGGACTGTCCGCCTGCATTTGCCCGTGACGGGTGCATGTCTAACCAGTCGTCTTCTTCAGACGGGGAGTCCTCCTTGATACTCTGTATCGAGAGATACTTAAAAAGAGGTAATACTGTCTGTGCCTTCAAGGGCACCTATCTAAAGACAAATATAAGTCTAGCTGACTGTCTCTAGGGAAGAACGGAAAGTCCGATAAGTGACCCTTGTTACCAAGATCCAATTATCAAACGTAGTGATAAAAACTTGAGGGCAAAATACTCTGTATATCTGGGTAGGTAAATAAGGACAGGAACATAGAATGATACCCGACGGGCATTTCGTCGATCTGCAGCTCTTCAGGGGGAACTGACTTCCCAGTGGTTAACATTTAAATAACCCGCCAATAGCTGTGATTGGAGCACATACGTTACTCGATGACGTCATACGGAGTCAACGAGATACGGTGACTCAGAAGCGAAATGGATATGAAAGGAAAAAAACACTGTATTACCGAGTAAGGATTACAAAGTCTCTGAATGTGAATAGATTGTCCTAAGTATGGAGTGTGACTTCAACACATATAGTTCACAGGCTGTACAGAAAGATACTGTAGTCATAATGACCATATTTGAACACATTCCTGAATAGGATGTAACATAGTGTATATATTTATAGCTTAAGTGTACTAATATAAGGACAGTTGTATGTCAATAAAGACATCATGAAATATGATAAATACAATTAAAGGGTAGCTAGGGCAAAAGGTATGATGAGATGTGTTTAACAAAAACAGTTACAAAATAAATCATAAAAAAAAAAACATGAATTGCAATGTGTGATGTATCAAACTGAAAGTGCCATTAATGGTGTATAAAGGAAGTGTAATTAAACTCTTCGTTTAGCCCTAAAGGGGACAGAGTTTTAAAAGAATAAATCCACTGAGATTCCTTTTGTAGCAATGATCTCTTAAAATTACCTTTTCTTGGATTAGTTAGAAGTCTTTCAACTACCTGAAATTTAAAATTTGGTCAAAGGTGGAATTGAATCTAGTCTGGGAGTTCTGTCTAGTTCTTGTTGTTTTTAAACTGGTTAGTCTATCTGTTTGACTGCCTTGTTGAAAAGTTCTTTTCAAAACCCTATTGGGGTAAACCAGTGCCCTAAATCGTAACCTTAGAAGTTGGCATTCTTGGTAAAATTTTAGATCTTCTGAACAGTTCCTTCTTGCCCGTAGATATTGGCTAAACAGGGTAGAGGCTTTGAGTTTATAGGGGTTGTGACTTTCCCAGTGAAGGAGACTGTTCATGGATGTAGATTTACGGAATAATTCAGTTTGAATGGTCCCGTCTTGCTTTAAAAGAATTTTAAGATCCAAGAATATGAGTTTGTGTTTATTGATGACATAAGTCAATTTGAGATTGATATCATTGCTATTTAAAGTCTTACAATTTGTTCAAAGCTCTGGACATAGACTGTCCAGAGGAGAAACATGTCATCAATGTATCTGTACCATTTTAGAATGTAACCATGATACTGACTGTATTGGTCAGAATTGATGACATGTTGCTCCCACCATCCCAAAAACAGATTGGCATATGTAAGGGCACAAGCTGTGCCCATGGCAGTACCAGAGATCTGTAAATAGTATTTGCCGTTGAACGTGAAGTAATTATGAGTAAGTATGAAATGTAGAATAGCAAGGATGAAGTTCATGGATGAAGTTCACGTGGGGAGTGTCTTTAAAATTCAGGGTAAACTAACTTAATAGTTTGAAATTGGTTAAAGGGAAACTCCAGTGCCAGGAAAACAATCCGTTTTCTTGGCACTGCAGGTCCCCTCTCCCTCCCACCCCCCAATCCCCGGTTGCTGAAGGGGTGAAAACCCCTTCAGTAACTTACCCGAGGCAGCGACGATGTCCCACGTCGCTGCTTCCTCCTCCGCGCCGCTCCTCCTCTGCAATGTATTTCAATGCTTTCCTATGGGGAAATGAGCGATGCTGGAGGTCCTCACATAGCATGAGGACGTCCAGCGACGCTCTAGCACAGGTTTAGAGCACAGGTGCTAGAAACCAGGAAGTGCCCTCTAGTAGCTGTCTGGTAGACAGCCACTAGAGGTGGAGTTAACCCTGCAAGGTAATTTTTGTAGTTTATAAAAAACTGCAATAAAAAAACTGCAATAATTACTCTTGCAGGGTTAAGAGTAGTGGGAGTTGGCATCCAGACCACTCCAATGGGCAGAAATGGTCTGGGTGCCTGGAGTGTCACTTTAACCCCTTAAGGACCAAACTTCTGGAATAAAAGGGAATCATGACATGTCACACATGTCATGTGTCCTTAAGGGGTTAAGGGATTTTCCCACCATATTACCCTCCTAAGCAGAGGATTATTCTTTGTACCGACTCCAACCTGCAACAATTTTAATTGGTCCAAATACATTAATTTATTTGGCAGGAAGCTAGCATTAAACATCATGCATACCAAAAAAGGCCAACAGTTGGCCAATGAATTGGTCTCATTACACAAGATTATGAGCTTGTACAACTACTGACTACAACTACTGACCACAGAACGAACAAGATCTCAAAAAACCCTTAACCAATTTCAAACCATTAAGTTGGTTTACCCTAAATTTTAAAGACACTCCCCAGGTGGACCTATTTGTACAAATGTCTTTGAAAGAATATGAAATGAGTACCACCTTATCTAGCAATCTGACGTTCAAGGAACGTCAAACACTTAAAGAATTAAAACAGCTGGAGAATGTAATCATAAAACCATCCGATAAAGGGTGCAACATGGTACTCCTAAATCGGTCAATATACATTAATATGTGCATGACACATCTGGATGATAAACTCTGCTACAGGGTTCTTCCCTCAGACCCTACTGCCAAATTAATTAATGAATTAGACACTCTATTGTCAGATGCTCTGCAACAACTGGCTATTACCCGCGAGAAATATAAATTCCTGTTACCACACAAAAATTAGACTTTTGACACTTTTTACCGTCTACCTAAGATACATAAGCATATCAGAGCTCCACCTGGGAGACCGATAGTATCTGGCAATAACAGAACGTCCAAGCCAATTTGTAGACAAGATTTTATATCCCATTGTACAAACCTTACCATCTTACCTTTAGGATACCAAAGCAACGTTTCTTGCATTACAAGATATGACAGTTCCACCGTACACCATGCTGGCCAGTCTTGATTTAGTTTCTCTTTACACTAATATACCGCATGAGGCAGGTATATGAGCTTGTAAATTCTTCTTGAATACCACTACATACGATGATGCTCAAAAAAACTTCATCCTTGCTATTCTACATTTCATACTTACTCATAATTACTTCACGTTCAATGGAAAATACTAGTTACAGATCTCTGGCACTGCCATCTGCACTGCTTGTGCCCCTTCATACGCCAATCTGTTTTGGGGATGGTGGGAGCAACATGTCATCAATTCTGACCAATACAGTCACTACAATGGTTGCATTCTAAAATGGTACAGATACATTGATGGGAAAGTCAAGACCCCTATAAACTCAAAGCATCTATCCCGTTTAGCCAATATCTACGGGCAAGAAGGTACTGTTCAGAATACCTCAAATTTTACCAAGAATGCCAACTTCTTTTTTTTTTCTTTTTTCTTTTTTTTTCAATAGTCTTTATTAAAAGGTTTTCCCTTTTTTTTTTTTCCTTAAAAAACAATACAATACAACAATTACATACAAATGGTAAAGAAACGTTTTTCCCATTTGAAAAATACATCCATGAAAGTTTTCTTTATACGTTTCGGTTAACCAAAAACAAACAATACTTTGACTTACATATCTACATAGACAAGACAATGCAGCAAAAGAGAAGGGAGGAAACATATCGAGTAAGAATGTATATCTTGTATCTTATATCTTATATTATATTGTCCAAAGTGTTGACAGTCAGGCCCGGTTTCTCTTTAAATTTGTGTAGGGGTTAATTTTTAACAAGCCTTATGTTTATTAAAAAAAAACAAAAAAAAACTCTATTTATCGATCCTCTCCCAGCATTTCATCCAAACTATTGTTTTTCTGCTTAATTTTTGTTTACTCAACAACATTTCCATTTTTATTTGAAACTTAAGCTGGGCTCTAACTTGATCCCAAGCAACGTCCCTATCATTTTTCCATCCTCTCGCAATCACAATTTTTGCTGCTAAAAAAGGTGAATAAGAATAATTTTAGAATCATGTGTCATTACCGGCCAATTTAGATGGAGCAGAACGACCTCTGGAGAGAGCCTCAGCTCAAGGTTCAGATCTACAGACACAAACTTTTGAATATTAGACCACAAATTATTCAATTTACTGCACTCCCACCAAGTATGCTTAAAAGTACCTGTGTCTATACCACATCTCCAACATAGATGGTTTGTTGTAGGGTACATTTTGTTCAATTTATCTGGTACTATGTACCATCTATTTAGAACTTTAAAATGAGTTTCTAATAAATTTAGCGAGTGTATATTCTTCGAAACTCCTATCAGTGAAGAACCCCAATGCCTAATATTTATATCTATGTTTAATTCTTCTTTCCAAGCGGCTATAGCTGTTGGAGTTTTTTTCTTTATTACACATTTTACTTAATACCAGAGCTTTTGAGAGTGGTTTATTTATCTTGTCTGTATTGAAAAGTATATTTAACACATTATTCAAACTAGTTTTTGATGCTATTAAGTGTGACATCAAAAAACTTTTAAGTCTTAAAAAAATTAAACAGCTCTTTTGATGGTAAGTTGTATTCCTGTGTTAATTGAACAAAAGTTTTAATTTTATCTTCTACAAGTAGTTGGGACAGTCGCAAAATTCCTACTTGTTTCCAATTTTTTAGGTTTATATCTGCAACTTGTTGTTCGACAAAATCCAATTTTAAATAGCTTGGGATTTTATTTTCCATTTTTAGAGTTTTTTTTTATTTTAAGCCAGGTATTCATTGAATGTGTTAAAATTATGTTGGAATAGTCTTTTTTTTTTTGAGGGGATTTAGTAATATTCCAAATTAAACAATCCAGACTAGGAGCTCCTCCTGCAATAAATTCTGTTTTATACCATCCATCGTTTTTATTATCTTCTACTTGTATCCTATATATGTGTAAAATTACAGCTGCTCTGTAGTTATTTGATATTAAAGGGTAAGCTAATCCTCCTCTACTTAATTTTTGTGTTAATATTGACTGACTCAATCTTGGTTTTTTACCTTTCCAAATATATTGGGTGAAGCTTTTCTGTATCAATTCCAACCAATGGTTAGAAATGTATAATGGCAACATTTGGAACATATAGTTCCATTTTGGAATGACATATGAATTAACTACGTTTATCCTTCCCCAAAAAGATATTTCTAAATTTCTTCAGTTTTTTAACCATTTATTAAGATTTTGTAATAAATCCAAGAAATTTATCTCCATAATTCTATTTACATCTCTAGTCAGTTTAACTCCCAAATAATCCATGCTATTTTCAACCCATAAAAAATTATATCTATCCTTGATCTTGTT
This sequence comes from Pelobates cultripes, assembly GCA_933207985.1. Lineage (NCBI taxonomy): Eukaryota > Metazoa > Chordata > Amphibia > Anura > Pelobatidae > Pelobates > Pelobates cultripes. The sequence goes on along the minus strand of OW240914.1, from coordinate 238,969,864 downwards.
TTTGGTTTGCTTATCCAAATTAATATCCAAAATCATAGATTTGTTTATATTTAATTTATAGTTAGATATTTTACTATAACTGTTGATTTCTGACATTAGAAAATCCAATGAGATATCCGGGTTAGTTATGGTAATTAAGATATCGTATCCATTGTATCCATTGTATCCATTGTAGCTTATTTGAATAGAGAAGGGAAGTTTGTTTCCCCTCCAGGACCAATATTGTTTCGTCCATACTTCTATCCTCAGCCCTTTTTGGTCCCTTTCCCCTGCTCACTCCTAGAGGCTTTGAGGGAAGTTGGTTTTGCTTATATTAATCCTTTGATGGCTACTAACGTTAATGATTTAATTGTCTCCTTCCATTAGGTCCCACAGGCAATACCAGCCATTTAGACCTTGTCAATGCTATTTAAGGCATCTGCATTACTACTATTACAGCATTAGCTATCATAGGGGAGTTGTTGTAGTGTTCCTTTATTTTTGGCAATTTTAATTAAGGATCAATAAAGGTACATGTAAATATTTTTCTGTGTATAAAGGGCACTTGCAAATACATCGGAACTTGGTTTCCAAATGTTCCCTCTTTGAGAAGCTCACTATACTAAGTTAGGGAATTTTATGCATTATTTCCCCACTGTTGTCTATTTATTCCCTTTGTCAGCACTTTTAGATCTCCTTAGTTGGAGATGATTTTTATTTTTCAGTTTATATCATCAACTTCCTTGAAGGCAAACTGTAAAATGTTAAAGTTCAGGTAATTGAAAGACTTCTAACTAATCCAAGAAAAGGTAATTTTAACAGATCATTGCTACAAAAGGAATCTCAGTGGATTTATTCTTTTAAAACTCTGGCCCCTTTAGGACTAAACAAAGGGTTTAGTTACACTTCCTTTATAACCCATTAATGGCACTTTCAGTTTGACACATCACACAGTGCAATTCATTATCTTATTTAATTTTTATGATTTTTTTGTTACTGTTTTTGTTAAACACATCTCATCACACCTTTTTCCCTAGCTACCCTTTAGTTGTTTATATCATATTTCATGATGTTTTTATTGACATACAGCTGTCCTTCGGGTTTATATTAGTACACTTAAGCAATAAATATATACACTATGTTTCATCCTATTCAGGAGTATGTTCAAATCTGGTCATTATGACTACAGTATCTTTCTGTACAGCCTGTGAACTATATGTGTTGAAGTCACACTCCATACTTAGGACAATCTATTCACATTCAGAGACTTTGTATCGTTACTTGGTAATACAAAGCGTTTCTCTCCTTTCATATCTATATCTATTTGCTTCTGAGTCACCGTATCTCGTTGATTCCGTATGATGTAATTGAGTAACATATGTGCTCCAATCACAGCTATGGGCAGGCTATTTAAACCTTAACCACTGGGGAGTCAGTTCCCCCTGAAGAGCCGCAGACCGGCGAAACACACGTCGGGGCTCATTCTATTTTCCTGTCCTTATTTACCTACCCAGATATACTGAGTATTTTGCCCTCAACTTTTTACCACTCTGTTTGATAATTGGATCTTGGTAACAAGGGTCACTTATCGGACTTTCCATTCTTCCCTAGAGGCAGTCAGCTAGACTTATATTTGTCTTCAGATAGGTGCCCTTGAAGGCACAGACAGTCTTACCTCTTTTTAAGTATCTCTCTATAGCTGATTTAGCTGTCAGCATACCCTGATCTAGCTGGCATCTTATCAGTTTAAACAATTAGGCAGTGAGTTATTACGCTTATATGTCTAGATAGGTGCCCTCGAAGGCACAGACAGCTTTTCTCGTTAAAGATTCTCTTGCTGCTACCGCCAGATTATTAGGCTATATTATAGGATTATATTAGTATCTCTGTGGTTTCTTTTGTCTACACTTACTTGATCCTGCAGCTACAATTACCCTTTGGCTTTTAAATACTGGGTAACTTATTTAATCAATGCCTGTATTTGATACTTAGCCAGTGGTACTTATATTTGGGGTGTATTACCACACTGGTACAATACCTTAATTACACCACGCATCCAATTTACCGTTTAGTCGATCTTCCACTCTACCGGTTATCTGGTGTTTAATACAGCCTTATATATATTAGCCATTTCTAGCATTCACTACTAGACTTTTACCGTGAGATACATTCAAATGCTAATAAAATTTGCAGCAACTGTTTGGCTACAAAGTTCCCCTCCATTGGTATCGACTCTTCACTATACTTGTATCTTTAGCATTGTAGAAACTTAATCGGGTATTTTCACCCTCCAGCTATTCTTTACCCAGATTGTGTCCGTTGTCATGTTTTTCTCCCTCGCCTCCCCCCATATCATTTAGACCTAGGTTTATTTAGTTATAAACACGTATGTTGTCATTATTTTTAGTATATTACGAATAAACATTTAAGTTTTATCTTTGTCTTGGGATAGATTCCTCTTTCTACATTGTATTTACCCTGTTATTCAAATTATATGCAATTGCATGCATGTGACTGTATGTATGTGGGGAGGGAAAGGGAAGAGGTACGAAAGGTAAGATGGGGCTAAAAAATAGATAAAGTAGTAAGAAAAATAAAGGGGGATTAGGAGAAACACACAAGGGTCAGGAGATAGACACAAAGTGATGAGGGATTACAGAGAGACAAATAAAAGGTACCACTTAAGGGGTTACACATTGTGAGCCAAATAACCTTGCTATGCTTCTCAGGTGGAGCATGAGTGTCAAGATACATTGGACTCCTCAGCAAGATCTAAGTCAGCAATCCTACCAAAAGGAATAGAGGGAAATGATAGTCTTATATTAGGTTTATTGTAGTTGCATCCTCATCTAAGTATAATTCTCCTGTTCATGTTCCAAGTCCTCTTCAGCAACATATTCGTGTCAATTTTGACAGTGTCCATTGTTCAGTTCCTACTAGACTTGGGCATTCGTATTCGTCCGAATTGATTTTCGTCCGAAAATATGCATTTTCTTCCATTCTTACGAATACCGAATAAAGAATGGGTATCCAAACTAAAGAACGAACAAACGAATGGCCGTTTACCGAAAATCTTTCGTTTGTTCGTTCATTCGGCATTTTGAATTACACTCTGTGCGAATTGACACAGCACACTGTGTAATTCAAAAAGCCGAACTAATAACCGAATGAATAACCGAATGAATAGCAATGTCTATATCATTCTTTCATTCATTCGTATAACTAGTTCGGCTTTTTGAATTACAGGCTGTCAGTGTAATGTTCATAAGGCAAACTACCGAACGAGAAGCGTTCGCGAACCGAACGCACAAACAATTCGCGCTTTTTAAAGCTTTGCATTGCTTACAGATGGGGATGGAAAAACCGAATGAGAACTAAAATGAACCGATTATGAAAGCATTGCATTGCTTTACATGATGGTACCGAATGAACTAATGAACTAAAATGAACTGATTTGCCTCAATTCGTGTATTAGTTCATTCGTGATTTTTCAAAGCATTGCATTGCTTTACATGGGGATGGTAGAAAAACCGAATGAACTAATGAACTAAAATGAACTGATTTGCCTCAATTCGTGTTTTAGTTCATTCGGATGCCTTGTATGAATCAAAGAGGAGGGGTATGGGAGTGAGCTGATTTTCATTTAACTAATCAGCTCACTCCTGTGACATGATGCTGTAGGGGCTTATCCAATGGTGAGTGCTTTATCGGGGATTTAAAAAATAACTAAACAGCAGTATAAAAGCAGGCAGTGGAACTTTCTCCCCCCTTCTTTGACTGAGTTTTGTTGGTGACACACTGTGCTTTTGTGCTGTGTTAGCCTCATTGCTTGTCTTAGAGATCTTCTGTGAGTTTTGGTGTGTCTGCCAGTTCTCACTTGTTCAATTTGAGAGACTATTCCTGAGAATTATTTTTTTAATTTTAGTGCTTTTTGAAAGCTGTGCACTGCTGTGCTGCTGACTGAGTCAGTGTGCCACAAGGTGCCTGGCTGGCACTGCCAGTGCTTGCCTTCCCTGCTTGCTTACTGACTACAGCAACCAGGTATTACTTTTTTTTTTTTAAAAAAATCTTTTTATTTAAAAAAAAATTATTTAGCTTAAAATTAATTAAGATTTAAAGTAAAGATAGAATCAGTCTTTAGCTTAGTGGGCCTGAGGGCTTCTGCCCTAGGGGTAGACTAGCTTGTTAGCTTGCTAGCCTAGAAGAAAAGAAATCTTAATCTAGTTTAGCTGTTGAGTCTTTTAGCAGCAAAGTTGATTAGTTGATTTTTGTTAACTTGATTTTACAGTGGTGCTGCTGTTTCTGCAGTGCTGCTAGAGAAAGTTCATCTTCTGTCAGTCTCAGTTTAGTGTGTTTGCTTGGGTTTTAAATTCTTTTTTTTAAGTGAATCTATCTATACTCCAGTCCACATAGAGTTAGTTTAATCTAATGTTTGCTGGCTTTGCAGGCAGTCAGTGTAAAAGTGAAGAAATATTTTTTATTCAGTTAATAGTATTATCTTCAGTTTTAATTAAAACAATTTTTAAGTTGATAAAATTATCTTCAGTTTAAAATATATTTGTTGTAGTACAGTCTCTTTGTCCTTAGTTAGGACAGAACACATTAGTCAAACAGTCTATTTTTTGTTTTAAATTTTTTAACACTTTTAGTGTCATTTTTCTGTGCTCACATCAGCATCAGCAGTGAAGTTAACTGTTCTGACTGCTGTTGTGAAGAAATTTCTTTTTTCATTAACTGATTTTTATTAGTTCAGTTAGTGTGTTTGTTTAACAGCAATCAGTGAAGCTAACTGGTTGCTGTTTTTATTTGGTTTATTTTAGTTCCTGATAGATTGACTGTGAGACTGTCCTAACCTAAGCTTCAAGGTAGCTGTAGGAAATCTTTTATTATTTTATTTTTCTATATTAGTACATTTTTTTCATACTCTGTTTGCACTGCAGTAGTTGAGCAGGCAGCACTTGTTGGCAGATTGCTCACGCCAGACAGTGCAGTTTTCCATAGTTCCTCAAAAAGCACTAGAGTGAAGAAATCTGCCTCAGTAGTAGTCTCTATTTTTTTTTAACTGTGTTCCAAATATCAAATAATCCTTTTTAATAAAAATATAAACGTTAGTTTGAAAACACTACATACATGGGAGCCAGGGGGAGCCGGCCGGCACAGCTCTCACACACGGCCGGCCGGGATCATAAAAAAATAAAAAATAAATTTGCGGCGGGGGCGGAGCTTAATGCGGTGGGGGCGGGGCTTAGCGTGCGGCGGGGGCGGGGCTTACCTGCGGCAGGGCCCGGCTGACTGCAGCATGGGAAGCAGGAAGGAGTCCTGCTTCCCCAACAACCAGCCTGCAGGAGCAACAAACAGGAGGTAAGAAGGAGGTCAGTGTGTGAGTGTGTGACTGTCTGTGAGTGTGGGACTGTCTCTGTGTGAGTGTGTGACTGCCTGTGAGTGTGTGACTGTCTCTGTGTGACTGTGTGTGAGTGTGTGACTGTCTCTGTGTGAGTGTGTGACTGTCTCTGTGTGAGTGTCTCTGTGTGACTGCCTGTGAGTGTGTGACTGTCTGTGTGAGTGTGTGACTGCCTGTGAGTGTGTGACTGTCTGTGTGAGACTGCCTGTGAGTGTGTGACTGTCTGTGTGACTGTCTGTGTGTGACTGCCTGTGTGAATGTGTGACTGTCTGTGTGACTGTCTGTGTGAGTGTGTGTGTGTGTGTGTGACTGTCTGTGTGTGACTGCCTGTGAGTGTCTGACTGAGTGTGTGACTGTGAGTGTGTGACTGTCTGTGAGTGTGTGACTGTCTGTGTGTGACTGTCTGCCTGTGTGTGACTGCCTGTGTGTGTGTGACTGTCTGCCTGTCTGTGTATGTGTGTGGCTGTCTGCCTGTCTTTGTATGAGTGGGTGTTTGCCTCGGTGTCAATGACTGTCTGCCTGTGTGTGTGTGTGCTGTCTGCCTGGGTGTCAGTGACTGTCTGCCTCTGTGTGTGTGTGCACGTATCTGCTAGTGAGGGAGCCTGTGTGTGTGTGTGTGTGTGTGTGTGCCTGCTAGTGAGTTTGTGTGTGTGTGTGTGCCTGCTAGTGAGTGAGCTTGTATGTGTGTCAGTGAGCTTGTCTGTAGGGATCATATGTGTGTGTGTGTGTTAGTGAGCTTGTCTGTAAGGAGCATGGGTGTGTCGGAGCCTGTCTGTGGTGAGCATGTGTGTACAGTGAGCTTGTCTGTAGTAAGCATGAGTGTGCAGCCAACTACTAAAATTGCCTATATTTATATATATATATATATATATATATATATGCAATTGAAATAGTTGGCTGCACTCTCGGATTTCCTGAAAATGTAACTTTTATTGAAATATTTAAGAGAAGATCAACGTTTCAGTCCCTCTTGTGGACTTTTTCATGATCCTGACGAAAGTCCACAAGAGGGACTGAAACATTGATCTTCTCTTAAATATTTCAATAAAAGTTACATTTTCAGGAAATCCGAGAGTGCAGCCAACTATTTCAATTGTGTGTGTGTATGTGTATATATATATATATATATATATATATATATATATATACACCCTACATAGCACAATGACTTATGGGGCTGGCATAGATTTTTTTCCAGGGCTGCTTCGTATCCCCAGTCCGGCCCTGCTCCCATGGGGCTCTGTGCGGCCGGAGCTGTCAGCCCAATGATTAGGGCTGTCAGACCGGCCCCAGGTGCCGCGGCCCACCGGGAAATTTCCCGGTATCCCGGTGGGCCAGTCCGGCCCTGGAGCAAGCCCAGATGGGGGTCGCACTGGCGGCAGTGCTTTGGCTACTGACGGCACCTAATGACTGGTCCATCCCTCATCACCCGACAGTGACAACTACACTCCAAATATGGAAAAAGTTGTATCACTTGCCTGATCTGGCGCCGACGCCATCCCCTAAGTACCCCACAATCCGCTTTTTATCTCGGGAGGGGGCGGTATCTTGTCCACTCCAAAAAGAGAGAGGTGCAGACTCTATGCACCCCGCTGGTAGAGGTCGTGGGGGAGGGAGGGATGTTGCCGCTCACCGTGCTGACCGCCGAGAGACCCCCAACCATTATGCAAAGGTTCCAATTCCACCAGATACGACACTTCCTGAAAGCTCAGGGCCTCTTAAGTTGGACCAAAAGGGAACTTACTGACTTCGAACGCCTGTGCTCAGGGAACAAAATGACCCCCAAAATAACATCCACATGTGATAAATTGTTACAGACCCAAATACACACGCAGTTACCATACTTTACCAGATTATGGAGAGACCAATTAGAAACCACACTGATCGAGAAGGAATGGATCACTATCTTTAAAATGATCTTTCACTGCCACTCCAGCGTGCCCCTGCAAGAAATTAACTATATGTTTGTCTCCCAATGGTACACTACCCCTGTAGATATCCATAGATTCGACCCAACCTCAACTCCCAGTTGTTGGCGTTGTGGAGCATCCAGGGGAACCTTTCAACACATTTGGTGGACCTTTGGACTGATATAGGGCTTCTGGAAAGAAGTATGGAACATCGTCACCACTGTAACGAAAGTACACATTTCACACGACCACAAAACACTCTTATTCCTCCACATTAAATTACCACACAAACAGCTCAAACATTCCCTATTATATTTTATGCTGACAGCAGCCAAGAATACAGTAGTAAGCCTTTGGAAAACGACAACACAACCCTCTAGGAGGAACTAGTATGCTAAAATCGAACACTTTCATTCAATGGAGGAACTTAGATGGTGCTCGTTAGACAAATATCATAGATACACGGCAATCTGGCAACCATGGACACAATACATGACAGGGACACCTACAGGACTATCCGACCCTATGACTGACAAACTCCATAAAGGAACTGGTAAACCCGTACAACCCGAAGCTCCCGATAGGGCAACCTCAGAAACACGCAACAAGACCAAGACACCAGATCCCTAATCAAGGGCTGGGGAAGACATGCTGTTCCAAAACGATCCTGATGGATCACGGGAACTACATTAGAAGTGACAGCTGATATAAATGTGAGAGTTGGGTTGGATTGATTTTCTTTCTTTCTTTCTTTCTTTTCTGTTGTAGTTTTAAGTTAAAAGTTAGAGATACAACTATCAGAATCACATGACATCAACCCAAAGCCATGATAAAGGCGACAAAGGAGCATATTGGAAGACTATATCATGTGCCTAACGACATGATAGAACAGGTAGCTCAGGGCCCTGGATATAAGTAGTGCACACAGACAGACGTACAGGACTACTGGATGGGACAACCTGAGGCACCGACTAGGTGGACAACATTGTAATGATACCCCAAGTAGTGAGATTGGAAGGATGTCTGTAATGTAACGAACACTCATTGTTACACACTGTGAACATGAGAACTTGTCATAATATACACTGTTACTTATGAAATTATGATATGATGTGATGTTTTACCTTTTACAAAATAAAAAAATAAATAAAACAAATATGAATCCTGGAGACACCACTTGTTGCTACTACTGCTAAAGGTACTCCAAGTCTGTTTTGGGAAGCCCTGTCTGTTCTACAAGCGTGCTACTACTACTTTTAAGCCTAGTGGACTCTACTGGTGCAACTACTGATTTTTATGCTACTTCACACTTATTTACCATTTGGTGCATAAAAAAAAACATTTGCCTCCTTGTTGGTGTATTAGATATAACAGACATGCTAGTCCCACAATCCTGAGGCTGAATATTACTAATAGTGATGGTAATTTTGGTAATGTTAGTGGTGGCAGATCAGCAGTTGAGAGGCTGAGATGTCATACCACTACTGCTTCTGATAGGGGAATTGGATCCTACTCTCCCTCAATTGATTCTATGAATTAGGACTAGAGATGTTGCGAACCGTCCGCGAACTTCCCGCGAACGGTTTGCCGCGGTTCGCCACGAACCGTTCGCGGCGAACTCCGGTCAGCTGACACATCCCTGCCAATCTCCGGCAGACCCTCCCTCCCAGACCCTCCCACCTCCTGGACAGCATCCATGTTGAAGCTGCCTTCAACATGGATGCTGTCCAGGAAGTCAGCTGACCGGGAAGTTCGCGGACGGTTCGCGACATCTTTAATTAGGACCATTTCGATGATGAGTCTCATTGAGAAGCCTCCATGTTGGAGCTGCAAGTGCACATGAGAATGGTGAAAAGCATGCAACTAGAGGACATCATCTTAAATAAGAGGAGCAAAGGTTTAAAAATAATATCATGAAGTATTACTTACTGAGAGTGTAGTGGATGCATGGAATAGCTTTCCAGCTGAAGTTAACACAGTAAAGGAGTTTAAGCATGCGTGGGATAGGCATAAGGCTATCCTAACTATAAGATAAGACCAGGTACTAATGAAAGTATTTAGAAAATTTGGCATTCTAGATGGGCTGAATGGTTCTTATCTGCCATCACATTCTATGTTTCTAAGTGCTAGCACAGCACACTGGACACTTCAGTGAGCTCTATAATGTCTAATTGACAGGGAGGGAGGAAGTTTCTGCTCCAAATTATAAAAGTGCATATTTACATTGAATTCAGCATTTTTATAAACTGCACAGGACACACATGAATTTCTTTCTACAAAGAGTTAAAAAAAAATTCTTTCTACAAAGAGCTAAAAAACTACCACACTCAGCGCAGCATACACGTGTGCAATAAACTGCCACAAACTGTGTTGCAAGTAGTGGCACTGATGTATATGGCAAATTAAATTATCTGTCTCTCACAAGAAATAACAAAACACTAATCAGTAATAAAAAAAAATCTAAATCGATGTATTAAATAGGGTGTCAGTAGCTAGGCACATCAGTAATTTAACCACCTAATTAGTGTCACACTAGGATCAATGACACAGGCTTCCACACCCACACATGCACAACGATGGTGAATTCCTGCTGCTCTGTCTCCCTCAATAGTTGAAATTAAAGTGCCTGAAACAATCCTGAGACAACGGCAAATCCGGAACAAATGTTGCAAAAAAGAAAAAAATTGCAAGAGTTAATTATGTGGAGGCTGGCCAGTCCCTGCTAGCCAGGTGCAACGTTAAAAAAAGAAATAATAAAAATACATAAATAAAAATGCTTTGAGGGGTCAAGAAGACCTACATATTCCCCAACCTACAATGCAGCAGGTGGGAGCAGATCTACTAAATGTTTAGTGACTGGCTAGCCAGTGATTGGTGGGTATTCTAATATGCATAGGGTAAGATTTTGTGTCCCCATCCCTTACCACCCAATAGGGTGACAATGGCATATCCACTACCCCTACTGTTTAATTTTGGCACACACCCATTAGTGTAGTGTAGGACAGGGGCACTGGGACCCCCCCTCCCCCTGTTATGTATATTAGGACCTCCAATCATTGCCCATCGTTGGGGATGGGGGGACATTAGATAACCCCCATGAATATTACAATAGTCACCAGCCAATGATCATAGAAAGGGGACTTTTATCAGTGACTGGGCAGCAATAACTGGCCAGTGTCTAGTTAAAGTTAACATGTAGACTTCTGCATGACATATCAGGTCATAGATTATAGTAATATGGAGTCAAAAGCTTCTTCCTGCAATCAGTGATCAATAAAAGTGGCATGATCCTTGATTACTGCCCTACAGACAGAACGATGGCACATATGACCAAGCCAGCAACAAAGTTTAAGTTTGAAAAGTTCTTCAGTTAATGAATGTAAATTTATATAATCCTAAAATTCTCTCCATAGTGTTCATGTCCATGGTATAATGATGTTCATGTCTATGGTATAATGATGTTGCCCCACCTCTTGATGTATTGAGGGTGGAGCTGTTAAGTGCTAAACGTAGATGTGATGTCCCTCTGTTTCTGGGTGTCGTTTCTCAGTTATTCTACCCCAAGTATGCAGATTGTAACAACTTCAAGCACCATGACCACTTAAGTTTTTTAAGCGGTCATTGACTGCTGTCACTATGTACTTTGAAACACAATGTCACGGCAAGGGTGCATAATTCATTATTGTACTATGGAATCATGTCCTTTAATCTAATTTGTGTAGTGCATAGATGACCTGCCTGCCTGGTAGAGGTGGTATTGTCAACGTCAAAAAGGGTTAATTTGATTGTATGGAAGGTCGGAAAGTTTATAGCCTTAATTCTTCTTTGAAGTTGGGACCCCCACAGAGGTCAGATGACAGAAGGGGTAATGTAAATTGCATAGGAATGTGAAAAGGGTCAGATGGGTTACCATATGGATGGATCCTGTGATTAATCAAAAGCTCTGCAAGGTGTGATATTCTGCACTTCAAAAGCCTGAATGTCTGGCTTCAGCCATATGGCCTGTACCTCTTAATTGATGAGGAAATATCTTTGATATGTTAATGGCCATTAGCCTTGTTCCAGTATTATATGTAAAATGTAAAAGAAAAAGCATTAATATTTACCCACAGAATAATAATTAAAGGGACACTCCAGGCACCCAGACCACTTCTGCCCATTGGAGTGGTCTGAGTGACAACTCCCACTACCCTTAAACCTGCAAGTGTAGTTATTGCAGTTTTTTATAAACTGCAATAATTACCTTGCAGGGTTAACTCCACGTCTAGTGGCTGTCTACTAGACAGCCACTAGAGGGCACTTCCGTGTCTATAGCACAGATTATTTTTTTTCACACACTGTGTGAGGACCTCCAGCGTCGCTCAATTCCCCATAGGGAATTGTGCATAATGTCCAAAATCTAATTCTAAGTGAGTCACCATCTTTCTTTACCAGAGACCCCCTGGGGCAGAAGTTTTACTTTGTAAAGCTAAATAAGTGATTAGGACTTCTGTTATTTTATCCCTTTTGTTTTTGTCTGTTGTTGGTGTAAATATTTTTGATTGTCATCTGGGAAGAAAATGGACTTTTAATTGACATTTTCTTCTTTGTTCGGTACTTTCCCTGTTTATTACTTGTATATTGAATATATTGGTTCGGTAGTTTGAAACTACCGAACGCTGACCACCCTCCTGGCTCATTAACTACAAAGGAACCAGCTATTAAGTGCTCCCTGGGCAGCTGCTGTTCGTACCCACGAGAACTTCCACTGGGACAGGGGACTGCTATATAGGGTCACGGGGGGAGTGGGACAGGGGGCAGCCCAAGTTATAAAAAGACAGTTAGTCGTACCCCGTAAATACAGGGCGGAGCTTCTAAAGCTCAGCCATGATATCCTGCTAGCAGGGCATCTGGGTATCAAGAAAACTAAGGACCGCCTTACCCAGATGTTCTTCTGGCCGGGGATATCCAAAGATTTGCAGACCTACTGCAGGACATGTGACACATGTCAAAGGATAGGGAAAAGGGGGGACCACCCTAAGGCCAAGTTACAGTCCCTACCTATAATAGAGGAACCATTCTACAGAGTGGCAGTAGATCTGATAGGGCCTCTCAGCAAATCCAGCTCCTCCGGTAAGCGCTACATCCTCACGGTGGTGGACTACGCCACCAGGTACCCTGAGGCTGTAGCGCTCTCCAACATTGAGGCGGAGACAGTAGCAGAGGCTCTAGTCAGGATCTTTTCCCTAGTAGGGTTTCCCCGAGAAATACTTTCAGATCAGGGAACCCAGTTCACGGCAACTGTAACGCAACAGTTGTGGCAGAGCTGCGGGGTAAAACCGTTATTTAGCTCCCCCTACCACTCCCAGACTAACGGTCTCTGTGAACGATTCAACGGCACACTTAAGCAAATGCTCATAGCGTTCACAGAGTCCTATGGTCAATGGGAGAAGTTTTTACCTCATCTCCTATTTGCCTACCGGGAAGTGCCTCAGGCATCCACCGGGTTCTCCCCCTTCGAACTCCTATACGGGAGAAAAGTCCGGGGACCCCTGGACCTCATACGGGAGCACTGGGAGGGCAACACAGGAGAGGAAGGGATCCCGGTTTTGCCATACGTGCTGGAGTTCCGGAACCGCTTGCAGGCCCTGACCGAATCAGTTCGGGAGAGCCTGCAGGCGGCCCAGAAACGTCAGAAACAATGGTATGACCGGGGAGCACGAGATAGGAACCTGGAGGTAGGGCAAAAGGTACTAGCCCTCAGACCTTCCAAAAAGGACAAGCTCCAGGCAGCTTGGCAGGGGCTATTTAAAGTGGTGGAACGAATTAGCGACACCACCTATATTGTAGCCAAGTGTTCCGATGAAAGGGTCAGATGAGCCTTTCATGTGAACATGTTGAAGCCGTACTTCGAGTGCTCCGAGGATGTGGCCGCCATCTGTGCCCCGTCCACTGATGATAGTGAAGGGCTCCCCTTGCCCGACCTGCTGGCAGCTAACCAAGGTACCTTAGAACAGGTCGGGTTGGGAGAGAAATTAGACGCCACTCAGCAGGCAGACACAAAACAACTGCTGCGGGAATACGGTGAGCTGTTCTCGGTCCTACCCGGGTACACCTCCGCCGCAGTGCACCGGGTGGAGACGCAGGGGGAGACCCCCTTACGGCAGCAGCCGTACCGTATCCCGACAGCAGTGCGGACTAGCATGTGGAAAGAAATACAAGAGATGCTAGAACTAGGGTTTATTGAGGCTTCCCAAAGTCCCTGGGCGTCTCCGGTGGTTTTAGTACCGAAGCGAGACGGTACGACTTGCTTCTGTATTGATTACCGGAAATTGAACGACCGGACTATCACTGACGCATACCCCATGCCGCGGATCGATGAATTGCTTCCTAACTACCCTAGACTTGTGCAAAGGATACTGGCAAATCCTACTAGATCCGGCCGCCATCCCTAAGTCGGCATTCGTTACCCCATTCGGGCTATACCAATTTCGGGTTATGCCGTTTGTGATGAAGAATGCCCCAGCTACGTTTCAAAGGATGGCAGACCGCCTTCTGGAGGGAATGCAGGACTTCGCATGTGCCTATCTAGATGTTATTGCCATCTATAGCGGCACATGGGAGTCACACCTGTTGCACTTAGCTACAGTATTTGGGAAGTTACAAGAAGCCGACCTCACCCTGAAACCCGAGAAATGCCATGTAGGTATGGCCGAGGTCCAATACCTAGGGCATAGAGTAGGATCTGGGAAACAGTGCCCCGAACCAGCTAAAGTAGAGGCTATAGCTAATTGGCCCCAGCCCCGCACCAAGACGCAGGTATTAGCCTTCCTGGGTACTGCAGGGTATTATAGAAAGTTCGTCCCTGAGTATAGCACCCTAGCAAAACCCCTCACCGATCCGACCAAAAAGTCCCTACCTAATCAGGGAGCGTGGTCCCCGGAGTGTGCAATAGCGTTCCAGAGACTTAAAACGGCTTTGAGGGAAGCTCCAGTACTGGTGGCCCCAGGCCATAATAAAACATTTCTCGTCCAGATGCCTCTCGTACAGATGCCTCCATGTTTGGGGTGGGAGCCGTGCTGAGCCAGGTGGGGGAGGATGGCATGGAGCACCCGGTGGCATATCTCAGTCGCAAGTTGCTACCTCGGGAGGTCAGCTATGCCACCGTGGAAAAAGAATGCCTGGCGCTAGTATGGGCCTTAAAGAAACTCCAATCGTACCTTTATGGCCGTGCTTTTACCCTACTGACTGACCACAACCCCCACATTTGGCTCAACCGAGTCTCTGGAGACAATCCCCGGTTGATACACTGGAGTTTGGCGTTGTAACCCTACAATTTTACGCTGCAATACCGCCCGGGCAAGCAGAATGGCAATGCGGATGGGCTTTCCTGTCAAACGGACTTGGATGTATAATATTGCTACACGAACATCCCCTAGCCAACCCGGCAGGGTCTAGGCGGGTGTGCCGACCCATGGAACTAAGGGGGAGTATTGTGAAGAGAATAGACTTCTAATTGACATTTTCTTCTTTGTTCGGTACTTTCCCTGTTTATTACCTGTATATTGAATATATTGGTTCGGTAGTTTGAAACTACCGAATGCTGACCACCCTCCTGGCTCATTAACTACAAAGGAACCAGCTATTAAGTGCTCACTGGGCGGCCGCTGTTCGTACAGCCGAACGCCACGTGGAATAGAAAACGGCGGCCATCTTGTTCGCACGAGGGGAGTCAGCGGGACTTGGTCGTCCAGTGTCCTGAACTAAAATCGGACACTCGACCTCCCGAACCACCACTGAAACTACCGAACGCCGGCTTCCTGTACTTCCCGAACAGCCAGGGGAGCGCTATTCGGTAGTTCGGTGCGAACGCACAAGGGGAGCAATCGCTCCTATGAACCAGGAGGATCCATTCGGGACTTTGTTCGGTTTTTACCTATTTGTGAATTGACCGACTGCACACGCTGAATTTGTGGAACTGTTTTGGGCAGGAGCCGCGTGTGTGGTCGGTAAAAGATACCCTCCACACTTTTTAAGAACCCCTGAACCGATCTGGGTGAAATTTGGATATGTTGGTCTCCCAGATCGGGGCTATCAGGGGATATGTAATTTGTGGGGGTACCTGGTGGGGAAAGGGGTGTTCTGAGTTTTGGGGAAATTGTGTGCTCTCTGCCTGGAGATAATTGGTTTATTCCTTAACTTATCTCAATATCTCCCAGGCAGAGAGAAGGCGTGTATTACTGTAAATCTGTATGTTGATTGGCTGTTGTCTTTGTTTGCTGTGGGAGGTCCTATTGCAGGAGGATTTCTCATAAAAGCCCATGTCTTGTCAATAAAATTAATTCCTGTTACACCCTTCATGAAGTCTAGGCTCATGTTTGGGGGATATTCTATTTGTTGGGAAGAATCACCTTGGAACTGCATTTCATCTACCTTATTCCTCTACTCCCTGCTGCAGCTATAATCACTTATGCTCAGCTGTTGGGAAAGGGAACAGAAGACCGCAGCACCATAACCACTGCAGGTCTTAACAAATGCTTTCCTATGGACTGATTGAATGCGCACGCGGCTCTTGACGCGCATGTGCATTCGACGGATGACGTTGGAAGGTGGAGGAGAGTCCCCAGCGCCGAGGGAGCCCGGCGCTGGAGAAAGGCAAGCATTAAACCCTTTCCTCCCCCTAGACCCTGAGGGTGGGGGGGGGGTCCAAAGACCCTACAGAGCCAGGAAAACAAGTTTGTTTTCATGGCACTATAATGGTCCTTTAAGTTACCATTTATAAATTGTCTTGGTGGTGGCAGCGTTAAAATAGTAATATTTGTATTATTATGCTTAAAGCGGCACTGTCATGGCCGAATCCCATTTTTTTTTTTTTAACCCTCCTCTACTACATCTAACTGACCCCCTAGTCATCCCCAAATGCCCCTAAGCCCCCCATATTACCTATTTTTATTCTTTATTTTCTGGCCTGATCTATATTCAGTGCGCCGCCAACTTTGTGTGGGTAGAGGAAGTCCTTGTGGGACACGTCATCTGCCCACACTAGATAGCGTTGTGAGATTCCCGCACATGCCCAGTTAAACACTTGGATATGCGAATGGGAATTTCATCTATTAATTCATTTGTCAGAAAGACAAATGAATGACTAGAAATGTCAGACAATCAAACAAACATTGAATATCAGTGTTTGTTTGTTCATTTATTTTATCACAAGGAGGGAGCTACCAACGTGCAGCTCCCTCCTTGTAATATGTAAAGATAGAAGCGTCGGGGAGCAGTGCTCCCCGCCACTTCCTAAGCCCCCCAGGTTCTCCCCCACTCTATGGGGGTCAATATGACCCCCATAATAGCATAAGGGAGATTAAAATCTCCCCAATGCCCCTACTCGCTATACCGTGAGTAGGGGCATGTCTACTAGCCTGTGGCTGCTCACTGTAAAAAAACAAAAACAAACTACTATCCTGCCCCCACTCTGATTGGTTAGATTCCAAACCCACCAATCAGAGTGTTATGAGTCAAATTACACAGCGTGGGAAAATTCCAAAGAACTTTCCCACGCTGTGTAAAATTACACAGAGCACTGATTTTGTGGCTTGAAATCCATCCAATCACAGTGCTCTGTGTCATTTTACACAGCGTGGGAAAATTCCAAAGAACTTTCCCACGCTGTATTAAATGACACAAAGCACTCTGATTGGCTTAAACCAGCCAATCAGAGTGTTTTTAGCTTAATTGCAGGCCGGGCAAGGCTTTATAAGCCTTCCCGCCTTACCCCGCCCTGCAGAGCTCAGTCTGCGCAGAGCCCTCCATGGGTGAAGATGGATTATTTTTTTTTCTTTTTCGTCAGGTTTTTTTTGCATTTGGGTTTTTTATTTTAAGTTTGACGGGTATGATGGTTTTTTATTTGGCCTTTTTTGGGGCTGAAAAATGAAGATTTTAGAAAAAAGAAGACGTCAGATGGTAAATTGGGTGGGTGACTAGGGGCTTGGGGACCCCTAGTCACCTTTGATGGGGGGGGATTTGTCTTAGTATCCCCACCCGCCGCCCAGGGGTGGAGAACAGTAGGTCCCCCCCTCATTATCTTTATGGCCCCCACCCACAGCTCAAGGGTGGGGGTCAGGGGGAGGACAGTAGGTCCCCCTCATTGTAATTTATGGCCCACACCCATCGTGCAGGGGTGGGGGCCGGTGGGTGGAGGACAGTAGGTCCCCCCCATTGTAATTTAGGGCCCCCACCCACCACGCAGGGGTGGGGACCGGTGGGCGGAGGACAGTAGGTCCCCCCCTCATTATCTTTATGGCCCCCACCCACCGCCCAGTGGCGGGGGATGGTGGGGAGGACTGTAGGTCCCCCCTCATTATCTTTATGGCCCCCACCCACCGCTCAAGGGTGGGGGTCGGGGGGGAGGACAGTAGGTCCCCCCATTGTAATTTATGGCCCCCACCCACCGCGCAGGGGTGGGGGCCGGTGGGGGGAGGACATTAGGGGCTTCTTCAGCCTTTTGGAAGATTTCTCCCTAATACCTTGGGAATTAGGGAGTTATCTACTAAGCGGCTGCAAGATGCAGCCGCGGCACAAATTGAATCGGAGTTTCATTCATTCGAATGAAATTCCGATACGAACAAAGTGCCGAATTGAGTTCTAAAAGAAACAAACATACTGTTCTCATTCAGTTAGAACACAATTCGGCAGTTTCTTCTAAAATGACAAGAAGCATCGCGAGATCACAGAGGAAAGGTAAGAATTATGGGAAAATTGCTCTGACCAGCGGAAATGAAGCACACTTTGCTCCTCCGCTGGTCAAAGCTGGCAAAGAGTCCCTACTTTGTCTTATGATTTTAAAGAAGACAGGAAGAAAAGAACAGATCCTGAGAGAGGGGGAGAAGAGAAAGATATTATATATAAGGTAAGTTCAGCATGACAGTGCCGCTTTAAGTGTGAGTGGTGTTAAGGGGGATTTTATCATTATTTCTGGTCTAATTCAGACAAATAGTGAACATTTTCACCACCACAACTACGTCACGCATACTCTTAAAGTAGAGTGCGTTCATGACACACGGCACATACAGAGTTTAGCCCCTCTTCTTTCGGAGATGGAATACCACCTACAGAAGTGTCATTGGAGCATCATTAGACAGGAACTACTGTGAATATTCCCAAAATTGCATTGACTGGCTGAGAGCAGTCAGCTAGTGCTCTCAGTCAATGAATGACTAGCAGCATTAACATCCAGCTTCTGAACCTTTGCAGAAACCAGATATCATTACTGGCCACTGGATGATGCTTGGAGTTACCCTTTAATTTAAGCCAAAATTTAGTTGCTGTTCCCTAACCATCAATCATAAAGTCTCGACTGGCCAGAAGATACAGCCAATATGATTGGAGAGACATTGTCCTTCATGGCAAACTAAGCTGCTTATTTGACCCACTAAAAAATAAACATCCCCTTTTCCACTCTGTCACCATTTTTTTTTGTCAACAGAGAGGGAACTCTTTTGCCTTGTGATTTGTCCACGTGCCGTTTTGAGGTTACAGAATTTTGATGAGTTAGCCATCATCTAAAATTTTAACCAAGCACAATTTGGATGGAACCAAATGCACAAGGAAGACAAACAGGTCTTCAGATATCCTATATATCTAGTTCCACCATAGGAGAACCATAGAACACAGGTAACAGGCAAGCTGCTAATATATTTACACATGTATGATAGATATTATTATTCCAATGCAAGAAAGACCGCTCTGTCATTTAAACGCCATTTATAAATTTATGTGTGGATGCACTAACAGAGAAAGAGATTGATAAAGATGTAAATAGATTTGGTGAGAGGGTTGAGGGGTTTATTCACACCCAGCATGCCACAACTCCAGTGCACAGAGCATTGTGTATGCAGAGAGGCGGGGCTTGCTGGGAGAGCCGTGCGTGAGCTCACGGCCTCTTATTAGTAGCACGCAGGCGGCGCTTTCCCGTCATTGTCAGCCACGCTGGGTAGGGAGCGCCGTGTGTGAGCAGTGAGGTGAGTACTAGGCCGCCGTGTACCGTTTACGGGCGTCCTTTTAGTTTCATGGTTCGGTAATGCCGAGCGGTCTCCCATTCATGTTACCGTCTGATTTCGGTTTCATTCCGGTGTGTGCTACCGCCTCCCCATTTTTATTTACTTCGTACGTTTCAGGCCTTGCAGCCTTCATTGTTCTTTGTTAACGGTATTCGCATCTGCCTTTATCTCTTTGTTAATATTTTTGTATTTGCGCTAGAAGCGTTGTTTGAATGTTTAGCGTTCTGTCGTTTCTAGCTATCTGTTATTGCCGGCGAGTTACATGTTTGGTGTGGTTTTATGTAAAGGACGGTCAGTCTATTATAAGGATTACGGTTCCTTTTTACGCTGTGAAGGTTTGGGTTCTTTCTATTGATACTCGTGTTGTGTAAGATAGTTTAGCCATTTGAATGCCAGCGGTGTTTCTAACGTGTTCAGACCTCGCACTAGGAAGGGTTTCGGCGAGCAACGAGCCAAGCCCCCTCCTCCCCCGCGCGCGCCATGTTATCGTGGTTCAGGCGGCAGGGGCTGCGTGCGCTCTCCGCCGCCATTTTGTTTCTGTGAACTAATCGAGTCACGTGTCGTTTTTTTGTTTTTTTTTCCAGACGCTCGATCCGCTAACAAAAAATAAATAAAACGTCCGTCGTAGCAGAACAAAATGTCCGGCTCTGAAGGTGGTGATGGCTACGTTGTCAAGATCCGCGGCCTACCGTGGTCCTGTTCTCAGGGAGAGATCGAGAACTTTTTTACTGGTGAGTGTTAAATGTTAACCCCTTAGTGACCAGACCGTTTTTCAGTTTTCTTACCCCATGGCTATTTTTACATTTCGGAGGTGTTTTTACATTTTATTACTCATTTACTGTACCCACACATATTCCGTTTTTCTTGCTCTAAAGACACCATTATTTTCATTTATTTATATATATATATATATTTTTTTTTTATTTATTTATTTTTAAAAACGTTTTCTGACACCCAAAATCTGTTACCAATCTACTACTGCCAAAAATGACCCATGCTAAATAGTTTCTACATTTTGCCCTGAGTTTAGAAATACCTAAAGTTGCCATGTTCTTGGCTTTTTGTTTTGCATGTTATAGGGCAGTACTGGTAGGACATTACTGTTTCAAAAAATATATTTTTAAAATTCATCAATAGTGACATTGTAACACTGTTATCATAAAGCGGATACCCCATACTGAATAACCTGGACCATGTCCAGTCTTTTTTAGTAGCCACTTAGTCACAAACACTGACCAAAGTTAGCATATATATTTGTGTTAAAAATGCAAACAAAATTATGAATGCTAACTTTGGCTAGTTTGTGTCACTAAGTGGCTACTAAAAAGACTGATCATACTCATTTGCAATACCTCGGGTTGTCTTTTTTTCCAAATGGTATGTCATCATGGGGGTAATTCTCATTCCTGCGCTATCATACCCTCTCAAAGGCAACATAACTAATCTGGCAAATTTCAATGTGAAAAAACTGAAAACCAAGCATTACATTTGACCCTGTAACTTTCAAAAACACTAAAAAATAAAAAAAAACCTGTACGTGGGGGGCTACTGTTGTACTCAGGAGACTTTGCTGAACACATATTAGTGTTTCACAACGTCATCAGTGAAAGTACTGTTTTGTGAAATGCTGTGATATGTTTTACTGTTTTGAAACGCTAATATTTGTGTTCAGTGGAGTCTACAGAGTAAAACAGTACCCCCCCCTCCCGCCCAACGTACATGTTTTAGGATGTCTTGGAAAGTTACAGGGTTAAATGTAGTGCTAGCAAACTAAATTCTCTGGACTTTCAGCCTGGGTTATCGGGCAGGTCCCCCAAATTGCAATTCATAAAATTGCTTAATTATGTAAAAATATGTTTATGTAATTATGTATATCTTGTATTTTTAATTTATGTATACATATATTTCATTCTAATTTTATTTTGATATATTATCAAAATATAGTTATAATAAAATTACATAACTTTTATTTATTTATTTTACAATATGTAGTTATATTATACATGTGTATTTTTATATTTATAACTTTAAAAAAATACACTTGGCATGACATAAGATATAGATATATAACTTTTTTTTTTTTTTTTTTAATTTATGAACTTTTTTAAAAACCAATTAACCAGCAGGGGGTCTCCCTGTACAGGCAGTCCCCCGACAGACAGCACTATGGACACCTATTGGGACCATGTGACTGCTTTTTCAGAGCGATCATGTGGCCTGTGGGGTCCTAATTAGAAGAGGGGGACTGTCAGACTGTCGTTCTCTCATTCCTCCCCAAACGGAGAGAAACAGATTGCCATTGGTGGAATGGCGGTGATCAGGTAAGTGCATAGGAATACCGCATACTAGGTACATGAGGGGGGTTTTTAATAAATATATATATATATATATATATTATATTAAAAAATTATTATTTTTTTAATCAGTAAGTGCGTCAAGGCACACAGGCAGAGCATTGGAAGCCTGCACGATGGCTTCCGGTGCTCTGCTACACTGCTGGGTGCCACGTGGGGCAACCCAGAAGTGATCAAATTTGCCACGGGCGTATCAGGTACGTCCGAGCTAGTAAACAGTTTTTTCTTTTTTGTCAAAAAGAGGTTAAAATATCAGTTACCTGCTGAGAGCACTTTTTCGGTAAATGTTATATAACTTATCAAATCTATTTTTCCCTCTAGAGTCCAAAATATTAAATGGCTCTCTTGGGGTTCATTTCATCTACACAAGAGAGGGTCGGCCTAGCGGTGAGGCTTTTGTAGAATTTGAAACGGAGGATGATCTAAAACTGGCTTTGAAGAAAGACCGAGAGACCATGGGGCACAGATATGTGGAAGGTAAATATTAAATGCTTGTACTACTTATTACTGATGCCCTAAATTGTGCATCTACAATACTTTGGTTTTTGCTTTTGCAGTATTTAAATCAAACAATGTTGAAATGGATTGGGTTCTGAAGCACACCGGCCCCAACAGCCCTGATACAGCCAATGATGGCTTTGTTCGACTTAGAGGCCTTCCATTTGGATGTAGCAAGGAAGAAATTGTACAGTTCTTCTCAGGTATGTTGCACAATAAAGTACAACTCTGTTTTGAAATTTACCAAATATTGTATTTGGCCACAGTGATTTAGAACGTGTTTTGTATGTCCCTTTACTTTATCATGCATATGTTTTTTTTCAAACTAAAGTGCTTCTAAATGTCTCTTGTGTGATTTGTACTCTTCCTTCTTATATTGTAGTTAGGTTTTCTATAACTTGGACTATCCACAGTCTTGCCACATCTGCTCTTTAACAGATTGGCCTCTGACATAAGAAGGCAAGCTCCCAAACACCATAGCAATCTAAGTTGCGGTGCAAAGAGGTTTTATGTACATATAACTCGCTCAATTTTTTTTTTATTTATTTATTCTTAATTATATAGAAGTTGGTGTTTATTGGTAGATCTACAATATCACCCTTAGGTGTACAAATATTTATACTTTGTGGCTTTCCGTGAGTTTGCATTCCATCTGTGAGTAGCCTAGTTCATACAATGTAGAGTGCAACTTTTCAGCAAGGTAACTTATGATTTTGTTTTGGCAATTGCCACATGCAGCAATTTTTCACTCGTGTATTAACTCCTAAGGACACATGATGAAAATATTCCGCCATGATTCCCTTTTATTCCAGAAGTTGTCCTTAAGGGGTTAAATTGATTGCATGCTACTTTTTTTTTTTTTTTTTTCTGTTGGGAACCATAGATAATGGAAGAATGTTGACAGGCTAATGCCCCAATTGTATCCTGGTCTGAGAACTTTAATTTGCAGGACGCAAGCTCTAAATATAAAAACTTTTTTAGTTGGCTATTGTGCATAATGACACACGTTGCAAGATCAAAGCCTAGAAATGAGTCATAGGATATATTCAGGGTGCTAATTTATAATCTTTGAGCATACTGTTTGATCACAGTCATTTACACTTGTGTGCAGACCCAGACATCAGAATGTCTGGTGAGGGTATATCAACTATCTCTTCAGCAGACATAGTAAATGTTTGTAACCGTAAGTTAATATTGACATTTTTGTAAGAACACTAATGATTAAAATGAGGTTAAATATATTATATTTAAAATATGTTAATGAATAAGGATTTTTCTACCTAACTTTTATTTTAGTTTTTCCTCCTTGAAATCTTATCTTTCCCTTCTTTGTGCACTTTGACTTCAAATCTTTACAGTTAACGGCAGTTTTCCCCCCCAAGGTTTTGTAATCTTAAATGGGACCTATCACTTCCCAGAATTTACCAAACTCCTTATTTAATGGTAATTTTAAGCCTGGAAACAAAAATTAGAAACCCACAACTTTTTTTTCTTTTCCAATCTTGCAACTGGGCTTATCTCTTGGCTTGAGAGTAGTTTTTTATTTTATTTATTTAATACTCACTGCTGTAATTCCAAACAAATGGTAGTTGCCCTTTAAATCTGTAACTTAATCTCTTAAAATAGCTGAACAGCTTACATTAAATATGCTAGTGTCTGTAATCCTCTCAACCTCTTTTGAGTAATGCTATTTAGGCCTATTTTTTCCCCCAAACTTGATGAATGAGTGGCATGGAACATAACCCAACGTAATGCAAAATTTATTTATTTTTTTAAATTTTTTTTTTTTTGCCTGTGAACCTTTAAATCTTTAATATAGCATGCATGATGCTGAAGGGGATGCATATTCCTGTATTAATTGTTGGTGACAACTGTGAGAATTGACACAACTCTTAAGGCAGAAGCCCTTACGTTTTTTACCTAAATGCGTTCTAGTACTTAATCACGTATTGAAAGGGACTCTCCAGTGTCAGGAAAACATGTTTTCCTGGCAGTGCCCTTCCACCCCATTCCATGTTGCTGAAGGGGTTAAAACCCCTTCAGCGACTTACTTGAATCTAGCGCCAATGTGTTTCTGCGCAGGGTCATGCTCCGCCCACGCTTCTCCCCCTGCTAATGTCAGCCAGGGGGGCCTAATGCGTGACAATGGCTGTGCGCATTAGACCTCCCCATAGGAAATGCATTATTCAGTGCTTTCCTATGGGGATTTAGGCGACACTCAAGGTCCTCGTGAACAGCATGAGGATGTCCAGCGTTGTTTAACACACTTTTTTTTTTTTAAGAGGATAACTTAACCCTGCAGGTTAATTTTTGCGGTTTATAAAAACTGCAATAATTACACTTGCAGGGTGGTGGTGGGAGTTGGCACCCAGACCACTCCAATCGGCAGAAGTGGTCTGTGTGCCTGGAGTGTCCCCTTAAGTTTTACAAGGTTGCCCTTCAAATTAGATACCGAATACATGCAAATTCACTAGCTAATGCAAGCGTTGATTTACATTGGAAGTGAAACTGTGAACTTGCAAAAAAGTCAACTTAATGCTTGATCATAATACAGTGATCCCTGACTTGCCTTATCGTTTTGGTCTTTTTTTTTTTTTAAATGTATTGGTCAGTGCAATCAATAAGAGTATTTCACAAAGATTGTCTTTATGAATTACCCTTTTTTTGTGATGGTGATAGAGCAAGTTTCTGTATGTAAAGCTATATCCACAATTATGAGCTTATCTAAATCTTCCCAAACATTAATGAAAATGGTAAAAATGTATTCACTTAAACTTAAAAGAATCCTATAGTCCTGAGAATTTTTTTTTTTTTTTTTCTGTTCCCTTTTTATTCTCGCCTTACTCCCCACCTTTTGGTAATGTGAAATTTAATGTTTAATATATTTACTTTAGTTTAAGCACGGAGACCCCTCGACTGCAGCCTTCAGCTTTGTACTTCAGAATGCCTGCTGACTTCTTCCTCTTATTGTCCAATCCAATATTTCTTATAGAAAACCGTTGGGGCCGAAATATGCATACGTACTAAAATGCTGCACTCCTTGAGTAGCATTGATGGAAGAACAGTGACTTTATTCTAGAGACTGTAGTGCCTCTAGTTGTTTTTAAAAGACGCTGTAGTTGTATTTAATCCTTCACTGTAAACATCGTGTTTTATACAAAACTGTTTTATATTGAAAGGTTAAATCGACAGGTCCTCTACACCGAGGCCACTTCATTGAGAGAGTGGTTTTGGTGCATTTAGTGATATTCTTTATTCTGTAGGTGTCAACATAAATCACATCATGTTAAACTCTAATTGTATTTCCTGAATGTGGATGGCTTTGCTAATTTTTATGCAGTGGTACCTTTCCCATTGGCTGACAAGTTCACTATATTTGCATATACTTCCCAAATTAAACAAACTAGCAACAAGTTTGGTAGGAAAGACTTCTGGGGATTGGAATATTGAGTGGCCACAAACTTCAACTGTAGGATAGCAAACCATCATGCATTCCTGATATTGCAGCCTACGAGTATCAATTGTTAGATTTTTTTTTTTTTCTGAATCCTCAGTTTGTTTTGTGTATTAAACAGTGGTTAAAGTAATCTCTTGGTGCTAACACATTTTTTGTATAGACCAAGTCTACTGCTTGAATGGAAGTTTGAAAGGTTTCTCTACACTATGGGATAGTATCCCTCCTATAAACTTTCGGTGTCTACTTTCAAATGTGCTTCTAGTGATGTTCATATTCGGCTTACTTAAAGAGGAACAGTCATTTGTCCAATTCTTTATGATTTATTCAACTTTGTAAACACTAGTGAAAGAATTTCACAATAGAGGTAAGTAAAAAGCCACTTACCACCTCTGCTTGATCTAGTTTAGATGCTGCCTTCTTGAGGATTAAGGCTTTTATGGTTTGGTCACACTGCACTTTTGACTCCGTTATGATCCTTGCTGTGCTTGCTAGCTAGATTCTTTGTTATCGACTTTGTATAATGTGCACGCTTATCAACTCAATTTAGTGTTTTTTCCCTTTGGAGAAGCATGGGTTGGCATCAGATGCTTTTCTGTGCCCTTACAGAGTTGCAACTAAGTCTAAACCTTTTTTATTTTTGATACTGCATATTTATGATCTTTTACAACACAAGATGACTGTTCCTCTTTAAGGATCCCTCCCAAGATTTTACTTTTGTGTGTTTTTTGTTTTTTTCCTTCAATCATGTTACATATGACTTTTTTTTATTTTATTTTTTTTTTATTTTGACTTTTGATAATGGATTTGAACTTGTTAACATCTACTACCCTAAATTTTCTGGTTTATTTAAAATGATTGTTTGGGATTGTGATTTTTAATCTTAACCCCCCACTGGGGTTATTTGTCCTTGGGTTGAAGGGTTGGAAATCGTGCCAAATGGGATAACATTGCCGGTGGACTTCCAGGGGAGGAGTACGGGGGAGGCCTTCGTGCAGTTTGCTTCACAGGAAATAGCTGAAAAGGCTCTAAAGAAACACAAGGAGAGAATAGGGCACAGGTGGGGCTGGATGGTTGGTTGGTTGTCACTTTTCTTATGGTATTGTTAAAGACTTTTTTTTTTTTTTAAAAAAAACTTTTCTCTTTTTTTTATTATGCAAACATTTAATGTGAAATACTCAGCTGGCATATCTTAGGTCCGATAAATGGAAATACTGGCTTAACATATTGTGTTTAAAAATAGAATAGTGTTACCATAAGAAAATGTGATACTTGCTAAACTGTTTCATTTATTCAATTCAACATCTATGGTAATGCATAGGTATAAGTCCTAAATGTTTAAATGTCACAATGGGTTTCTTGTTCATATGTACCAGTGACTTAATTTATTCATATACACGTTGGCTTAAACGTTCAATTTAAATACTGTATATCTTGCTGGTATGTTTTGTGATGGATTACACTTAGACTGACTGTACAACCCCCATTGGTCGGTGTATAAATTAACATCCCCCATTTCATGTTTAGTTCAACTTATTTGCAAAAGGTTTCCAAATTAAACTTTTTCTATCACAAAACTAGTTTCACTTTTTCATTTTAATTAAGGCACTTAACTGGATAAGTCCGCTTTGCCGTATGTTCATTTTATCCTTTAATGCTACAGGTACATAGAAATTTTTAAGAGCAGTCGAGCAGAAGTTCGTACACACTATGACCCTCCCAGGAAACTTTTTGGCATGCAACGTCCAGGCCCCTATGACAGACCTGGTGCAGGAAGAGGGTATAATAACCTAGGCAGAGGATTTGACCGAATGCGACGAGGAGCCTATGGAGGAGGTAATGCCTTTTCATTGATTTATGCAAAGAATGTGCTTGTCTATAGTTTTGTGTATTTAACAAACCCCAGATGTATACGTGCTTGGTACACTGCAATAGCATGCAGTACTTTTGAGCTATATAGAAAAGACAAGTTCAGCTTTGGATAAATAGCCCATCAGTTGTCCAAGTGGGACCAATAGCCCAGATTACACATGGAGGTAACACTTGAAAGGAAGTGATGTAACTTCCTTTACTCATCCTACTGCTAAGTGGTAAACAAAAGGGTAGGTGGCTAAAATAACATACATGTCAATATTGATCAGCATTCTCCCCCTTTTATTTAAAAAAAAATAGCACCGTTACTCTAAGGCACTAGAAAGTTTGTTTTAGCACAGTTCTCCTTAAAGGAACACTATAGTCACCTATAGACCGTATCTTCAGAAGGATATTGATACCTTAGAGAGGGTTCAGAGAAGGGCTACTAAACTGGTTCATGGATTGCGGGATAAAACTTACCAGGAAAGGTTAAAGGATCTTAACATGTATAGGTTGGAGGAAAGCAAAGACAAGAGGGGATATGATAGAAACATTTAAATATATAAAGGGAATCAACACCGTAAAGGAGGAGACTATATTTAAAAGAAGAAAAACTACCACAACAAGAGGACATAGTCTTAAATTAGAGGGACAAAGGTTTAAAAATATATCAGGAAGTATTACTTTACTGAGAGGGTAGTGGATGCATGGAATAGCCTTCCAGCTGAAGTGGTAGAGGTTAACACAGTAAAGGAGTTTAAGCATGCATGGGATAGGCATAAGGCTATCCTATCTATAAGATAAGGCTAGGGACTAATGAAAGTTTTTAGAAAATTGGGCAGACTAGATGGGCCGAATGGTTCTTATCTGCCGTCACATTCTATGTTTCTAAATTAAGCTAACTAAAGCAGTTTTAGTGTATAGATCATTCCCCTGCAAATTTACTGTCATTTAAGAGTTAATTCACTTTTTCTGTTTATGCAGACCTAGCCACACCTCCTCTGGCTATGATTGACAAAGCCTGCATGAAAAAGAAAACTGGTTTCACTTTCAAACAGATGTAATTTACCTTAAATAATTGTATCTCAATCTCTAAATTGAACTTTAATCACATACAGGAGGCTCTTGCAGGGTCTAGGAAGCTATTAACATAGGGGATAATAGAATCTTAATTAAACAACTTGCAATAAAAGCCTAAATAGGGCTCTCTTTACAGGAAGTGTTTATGGAAGGCTGTGCAAGTCACATGCAGGGAGGTGTGACTAGGGTTCATAAACAAAGGGATTTAACTCCTAAATGGCAAAAGATTGAGCAGTGAGGCTGCAGGGGCATGTTCTATACACCAAAACTGCTTCATTAAGCTAAAGTTGTTCAGGTGACTATAGTGTCCCTTTAAAGGTTGTCTTCAATTGGACAATATTTATATGATGTAGTTACATATGCCTGTTATATAATTTTTTTTTTTATTTTTTTTTTTCCTGAAATGATGTTCCAGATTGTACATTTAAAGTCAGGCTGCCTCATGTAATATCAAATACTTTGTCTCAAACTGTAATCTAGCATTTATTGGCTGACAATTAACCGCAACTTTGCAACTTAGGATACGGTGGATATGATGAATACAATGGCTACAGTGAATATGCTTTTGGCACAGACCAGAGATTTGGCAGAGGTATGTAATCTAAAGGGTTAGAATATCTGGAGCCCTTTTTTTTTCTTTTCTTTTTTTTTTCTTCCACTTTTTCTCTCCATACCCCCTTACACCCTATAATCCCTTTTCTTCCTCTTATGGCAGCAGATCATAGATACGGTGATGGAACAAGCTTCCAGAGTACAACTGGTCATTGTGTACACATGAGAGGTCTTCCCTACAGAGCAACAGAAACAGATATTTATACTGTAAGTAGAAATAAATTTTTTTTTTTTTTTTGGTTTATTTTTATATAGAAATTTTTTTTTAACTTTTTTTTTTATTTATTTATTTTTCTTAGTTTTTCTCTCCATTGAATCCTGTGAGAGTTCATATTGAAATTGGTGCTGATGGAAGAGTTACTGGGGAAGCAGATGTTGAATTTGCAACCCATGAGGATGCTGTAGCAGCAATGTCAAAAGACAAGGCAAATATGCGTAAGTAGTTAGCAATAATGATTTAAAGTGGGTTCTTGGCAATATTTTCCTTCTGTTGCATGTTCCTCCTTTCTCCTGGCAGCTTCATCTGCCAGCAATCAAAAGTATACAGTCATTGTAGAGTACAAAGCATATCTGTAGTTTTCACGCACGTGACCACTGAGATGCCTTAGCATCTGTATGCCACAGGCAAATAACCATATCAGCCATAATTTATGGAAAATATGGCAATGAAAGTTATTGGAGTAGCACTTGCATGATTTGGGAATAAGTTTATGAAAGTCTACTATGACAGTTTACAGCATGAAAAGCTCAATATGAAGAGAAATGTGCCGCCAAAGGCGTACAAAAACTCGACTCGAATGAGTTGCTTCACATTGGAGTTTTTACCTTATTTAGAACTAGAGCAAAATGGTGTCTGAGGTTTTCTTCCTCGATTACTATAGAGCTGACAGGACTGCTTTAAAAATTATCTTCATGTAGAATTGTTGTAATGTGCCCATTTCAACACTTTTGTCAACTTAGTGCTGATTTAAGCAAATTGTTTTCTTTTCTTCTTAAAAATGCACAGGGAATTTGTCTAAAGAATCTTGAGCTTGTTGGCGTGACAAAATACCTCGGCTGTGGGAAACTGTACACTAAGTTTCAGTTTAAAGTGGCACTGTCAAGCCGAACTTACCTTTCCTCAATCTCTTCCTCTTCTCCCCCTCTCTCAGGATCTGTTATTCTTTTCTTCCTGTCTTTAGTTTTCTTTAAAATCATAAGACAAAGTAGGGACTCTTTGCCTTATGGAGGATTCCTCCGCCTGACCAGCGGAGGAGCAAAGTGTGCTTCATTTCCGCTGGTCAGAGCAATTTTCCCATGATTCTCACCTTCCCTCTGTGTTCTTACGATGCTTCCTGTCATTTTAGACGAAACTGCCGAATTGCATTCTAACTGAACGAGAACAGTATGTTTCTTTTAGAACGCAATTCGGCACTTTATTCGGATCGGAATTTCATTCGAATGAAACTCCGATCCTATTCTTGCTGTGGCTGCATCTTGCAGCTGCTTAGTAGATAACTCCCTAATTCCCACTGTATCAGGGAGCTATCTACTAAAAGGCTGAAAGACCTAAATTGGTCTTTCAGCCTGTGGCTGCTCACTGTAAAAAAACAAACAAACATTGGTCCCCACCCTAAAACGACGGGTGGGGGCCCTAAAGTAAAATAAGGGGGGAGACCTAATGTCGTCGCCCCCACCCCTGGGCGGCGGGTGGGGGCCATAAAGATAATGGGGGGGGGGCGGCTAGAAAAAAACATTGTCTCCCCCCTTATCTTACTTTAGGGCCCCCACCCGTCGTTTAGGGGTGGGGGCCAATAGTTTTTTTTTATTTGTTTTACTGTGAGCAGCCACAGGCTGCTCACTGTTTAGTGGACATGCCCCTATTCGATGTATAGCGAGTAGGGGCATGTGGGAGATTTTAATCTCCCTTGTGCTATTATGGGTGTCATATTGACCCCCATAGAGTGAGGGGGTACTGGGGGGCTTATGAAGTGGTGGGGAGCACTGCTCCCTGCCCCTTTTATCTTTACATATTACAAGGAGGGAGCTGCGTGCCGGTTGCTCCCTCCTTGTAATAAACTGCACGAACACTAATAGTGTTTGGCTGACATTTCTATTCGTTCATTAGTCTGTCTGATGGATGAATGAATAGATGACATTCTCGTTTGCATGTGCGGGAATCTCAGTGTCTAGTGTGGGCGGCTGATGACGTGTCCCACAGGGACTTCCTCTTCCCGCACAAAGATGGCGGCGCCCTGAATATAGATTGGGGCAGAAAATAAGGAATACAAAATAGGTAATTTGGGGGTGACTAGGGTGTGTTCGATGTAGTGGAGGCCGGAGGGGGGTTAAAAAAAAAACAGGATTCGGCATGACAGTGCCGCTTTAAGACTTTAACTACAGAAAGCAATTTTCATGCTTCTAAGTAGAAAAATATTAATGTTTGCTTCTTTCAAAAGCTTGAAGAAAGACTTGTCTTTAAGTGGTACTGTCTCTGCATCCAAAAATTGAACACTTCTCAACGATAAAGTATTTATGAATTACTCACCTTTACTGTTAAAATTTCATTAAAATTCCAGTGCAGTCACACAAAGTAGGGACTACTTTGTCTTGTTTTTCTGCCACTTGTCAAGATGGCTACCATTGAGTTCTTTAATTTCCACCAGCTGTCAATAGTGATGGGTGCAGGTAATGGGTTGTGTCTATGGAGAATCCAGCTGGATGTTTTTACATAGACCTCAGACCATAAAGGACAGGTTAAGAAAAGTATAACTCTCCTTCCCCCTGCACTAGCAACTGGTAAATTTTCAAGTGATGAGTCAAAATGCTAGAAAAAAGTTAACCCATGACTGAAAATATGCACACAATCTTATTCTCTCTTTTTCAGAGCACAGATACGTGGAACTCTTTCTCAATTCTACAGCAGGAGGTTCTAGCAGTGCATATAGTAGCCAGATGATAGGTGGACTTGGTATGTATTGTACTGCATCTTAAGAAATTGCATAAAACAGTGCCTGTTTTTCTGATATGGCTCTAATTTTGTATTCTTTATAAAGTCAGACTTGTGTCTTGGCTAGAGATGTTGCTTTATGTAAATGTCAGTGGATGACAGTTTCCATGTTCTTTAATCCCTGCAATGTAAAACATTGCTGTTAAACTTTTGTGGCGCAGAGTAAAACGGTCACTTGGCATATATTAGGTCCCCAATGTTCCCCTATAACAGGCTTCCCCAAACTCTGGCCCTCTAGATGTTTCTGAACTAAAACTCCCATTATTCTATGAATGAAATAGATGGGCAGAGAATCATGGGAGTTGTAGTTCAGCAACATCTGGAGGGCCAGAGTTTGGGGAAGCCTGCTGTATAAGGAGCATGTATTTGGACACTGCAGGAGGAGGCCCTGCCTCCTTTGTGATGGCACCTGTGTAGGAGAGCTCAGTACTCAAAATAAGGCAAGTAAAGAGTTTTAAGTACGAGACAGGAACACTAACATTGGGAATACAGATTTGTATTCCTAATGTTGGTGTTAATTTAAACCAAGAAATGAGATGTAGACTTACTGTATGAATTCAATGCAATATAAAGTGTGTTTTCTCTTCATGTGTTCAGTAGTAAGACAGTTTTCCTGTAATTGAATAAGAAGCTGTTTGCAGACTCATTACCAATTATTTACCAACATCTTGAAGTCTAACTGAAGGGAGTCATTTTTCTAGGCTGAACGTTTAGAATGCCCTGCTTATAGATCTTAAGACAGAAATTATATTAAGAGATTTAATATGCGTAAGGCACCTTTTGTTTAGATTAGGTAAAAAGTGGCATTTTGGCTGCATCTGATCTAAAAGCAATCTTTAGGTTTTGCAAGTCAAATGTCATCCCTAGAATAATTTGTGGACTCCTATGTCTAATTTTTCTTCCCTTAATTTTAGCACCTGGTACTCAGACAAGTTATGGAAGCCCTGGCACACAAGCTTTGAGCGGTAGTTATGGAGCAGGATATGGAAGTCAAGCCAGTTTAAGTGGCTACGGTAAGAATGTGACTTGGCTTTTATGCAGCTCTGAGAAACCATTAAATGCCAGTTGTATTAAACCTATTTTAGTTGTTTGGCTCTTATCTTTTCTGTAAAGTATGTTGGCAAGGGTGTTTTTATTTGTTTTATTTTTATTTTTTATAAAAGCACTTCAACCGCAATAATCACTATAACTTGCAAGTATGTCTTTCTCTTTAGGAAGTCAGAGTGGATTAAACAGCAGCTATTATAGCAGTGGAACGCGAGGCTCATTGGGAGTAAACGGGATGGCTGGAATGTCGAGCAGTATGAGCATGAGTGGTGCCTGGGGAATGTAAAATATTTTTATTGTTTTTGAATCCATGCTTTTAACTTTCATTTTTTGTAAGACAAAACTGAGCTGTTTTTTGCGTTAACTTGTAATTTATGCTTACTGTGAGATGGTATTTTTTAAAAAAGTTCATACTTCAGTGTTCAGATACCTTAGAAATTATCTGAAGGTGTGTAGCTAAAGCAGAGCAGCTCAAGTTGTTGTGTTTTGTTTTTTTTTATTTTATTTTTGTAGAAGTATACAAACGAAGTATTGGCAAGTCTATCATTTTGTTGTATCACATACTGTAAATTGTTCTAAAGGTGTGTTGAGACATGCCTCTTTGTAACATATTGCCCTATTTTCATTTTGAATTCTGTAATTTTTTTAATTTTTTTTTTTTTTTATATAGATAGTTTTGAGCTTGAAATATAACTTAGTCTTGGCATTTGTCATTCTAAGACTTTTTTGTAATTTCTTTAGATGTTGCTCAATGTTCTTCATTCAATAAATCTCTAAAACACAATCTTGTTCTGATTTATTGCTATGCACCTCTAAGGCCTTCTGGTTAACAAATATTTAAAAGGATACTTAAGTCCTCAAAACCACTTCAGCTTAATGAACCATATTGGCTGAATAGATCATGCCTGCAGTCTCACTGCTCAATTCGCTGCCATTTAGGGGTTAAATAACTTTTTTTCTCTCTATGTAGCAGTAGCCAAATCTTCCCTGGCTGTGAGTCTCACAGCCTGAATGAGAAAAAAAGGATTTGTTTTTTTGTTTTGTTTTTTTTCAATCAGATGTTAACTGAATTTAGACAGTTTAATATCCTGCACTGTAAATTGCTTTAATTACATACAGGATGCCCCAGCAGCAACTAGAATATATACAGCGAATTGTATCCGAAATTCTAATTTAAGCAAAATGTGCAATTAAAGGGATTTTAAACATTACATCTCATTTTACAGGACGTGCTTAGGTAGGCTGTGCAAGTCATATGTAGGGAGGTGCGACTATGGCTGTTTAGTGATTTAACTCCTAAATGGCATATAATCTAGCAGTAAGACTGCATGGGACATATCTATAAACCAAAACCACTTCATTAACCTAAACTGAATTTCTGAGAATCAGTCTTGCCATCTCCCAGTAAGGAGCAATTTCCAATCAATCCCACCATATATGCCACATCGTGCCTCTGTCAGCCTGGCATCTCTAGCAGATGGGCAGCACACTAGGAAAGAACCCGTGGAGGAGGGTCCGGGTCCTGTACCCTAGTGATATTAGTTTGTTTCCTGATACTGTGAGCCTTTAGAGCTCTTATGTTGCCACAACATTGTCCCACTGTGTAACCAAAAAAGATTTACCTATTAGTTCCTCCCACTGTCTTTGGAAAGTGTTGTTCACAGAACCATTCCAAACCAGAAGATGTTGATAAATTTCCAAAACTGGTCTTCTCAATCGCTGAGATCTTCAAACCACGTGAGGCTCCTATTCAGTTTATCCCTCTGCAGTAATGTACGGAAATAGTGTTGCAGGTGAACATCAGGGAGAAATCAAGGACGTTCGTGGTCCACCTCAATAATACATCTAGTGCAAGAAGCTGTCCATCCTGTAATGGCCTTTAAGAAACGAAGTGTGGCAAAACAGCAGGCCCAGGACACAGAAGGATACAGGTTCTTATCCCCTGTTGGGCACTTATGGAGTGAACTTGTCTGGATGTCACAGTGAGAACTGTGACGGGACCCCACTTTAAGAATGCCTTCTGGGCGTGAACAGGCTCTTTATGATTGCAATACTCATCGGTTTCCTTAGTCCCCAGTGTGGCGTCGCTTATCAGCTTCTGGTACAGCTGGAGATCAGTCAAGGAGTTGACAGTACTGGAGACCGTATCTTCAGAAGGATATTGATACCTTAGAGTTCAGAGAAGGGCTAATAAACTGGTTCATGAATTGCAGGATAAAACTTACCAGGAAAGGTTAGAAAATCTTAACATGTATAGCTTGGAGGAAAGCAAAGACAAGAGGGGATATGATAGAAACATTTAAATACATAAAGGGACTCAACACAGTAAAGGAGGAGACTATATTTAAAAGGAAAAACTACCACAACAAGAGGACAGTCTTAAATTAGAGGGGCAAAGGTTTAAAAATATCAGGAAGTATTACTTTACTGAGAGGGTAGTGGATGCATGGAATAGTCTTCCAGCTGAAGTAGTAGAGGTTAACATATGAGGAAATTTAAGCATGCGTGGGATAGGCATATGGCTATCCTAGACTTAAGATAAGGGCAGGGACTAATAAAAAGTATTTAGACATATTGGGCAGACTAGATGAACCGAATGGTTCTTATCTGCCATCACATTCTATGTTCACACTGAAGTAAATATAAAAAATAAAATATACTGTACACTGTGTGAATAAAATAAACTCAATCCAAAGGAAAAGGTGATCTATTCTTCACCAAGGAAAGTGATGTCCAAAATCACGAATGTCCAAGAGTAATAAATATACATAAAATTTATTAAAGAAATACTGGTAAAAAAAAAAAAAACGCGTTTCACCAGGTAGACAGGTTTTTAGAACCTTCATTATAGATATAGCAGAGTACATTTTGAGTATTTGCATTAGTTGTGTCTATGGCTGCAATGTGAGGGTAGTATGATATGAGCAATACAAAGGTAACGTGGCAACATACATATAAAATAAATGGGACAACACATATGAAGAACGTATAGGATAATATATATTGATTATAGAATGTGGGGAAAATGTCAATGACACTGTTTTTGTGATTTTATTATTTGGGGAAATTATTTTGTCCAACCAAAATGTAATTTTTGTTTCCATAATCCTTGATGCTCACAGCCTATTAGTTAAACTACTGAGGTACAAAACACACAGACTGCTGCTACATTGGTGATTAGCAAACCTTGCGTGGTGCATGAATATTCGATCCACCATGATAGAATAGAAAGGAAGTAGACATTTTATATTTGGTCTCAACATTGCTGCCCATTATTTATATTCACAGATTCAAATGGTTGGTTGCATTTTTTTTTTTTAGTGGTTATGAGATGGGGTGCATCTGCATTTAAAGATGTACTAATTTGATCGCAGTTTTAGTGATGTTATTTTCAATAATCTATTAAATTGACTCAGCAACTGCATGATGTTTGTTTCATTAATCTATTTATTTCTGGACACCCATTGATAGAAATAGAAAGTACTATTCCTTGCAATAGTTGACCTGCGTTTGAAAAAAACAGAGGTGCCAGTACCCAAACATCAGGGCTAAACCATTGCAAAGTGGTTTAGCTTATGGAATGAAGAGAGTGCATAATTCGCAGAGAACAAAATGGCAATGCACAGATTTTGAGATCCAAGAACAAAATATAATTATATGCTATAATAACATTATATATGTTATAAGCCCGATCCTTTCCCCTACCATTTAAACATCACTTCTTCATAATACTTGACTCTACTTTTCCCCTTAAAACATCCCTCCCTACATCACATATTGCCTCTAGATGTAACTTGTCCCATTCATACCTCTTGCCTTCCTAGCTATTACCACTTTTCTTACCCAACATGCCACCTAAAGTGTTCTCTTCCTGCTCTAGTTGGGACACTGCTTCTCATTGGTTTTGTGTCCAGTATGGAGACGCTGTGCTGTGTTATGATACTGATGTCTTGTTGGCCAAGGGTGGGTGGATCGCATCATTAGACTCATGTCCTTGGGTTCATATGACCTGGATGGTGCATGATATCACAGCCACACTTTCTGCTAAATCTCTGAATAGTCCATACGAACTTTGTGTTTCTCATGCTCTGATATTAGAACAATAATACTCAGCATTAGTATATACCCACTCAGGGGTACAATTAATCTTCATATCATTAATTTAATATTATCTCTATAACTACCCCAATGCTAGGGTATGGGGCACTCACAGATAGTTTCCAGATCTTCAATGGCACATGACCGGGCTGTCCTCTCTGACCCTTACTTTTTGCCATATCTCTCGAACCCTTCCTCCTTGTGTTTCGTCAAAATCGGAAGACATTACCAGCAAGACTTTAGAGCATAAGGTGGCAGCTTATGCGGATGACCTACTCTTCTTTATTACCAACCTACAGATTACTTTGCCTTGCCTGATGATGGAGTTTGATACCTTTCAGGCCTCAAATTGAACCTCTTGAAATCTAAAGTCCTCAATATCACCATCCCGGCAGAGGATTACGATACTTTGAGACCCAATTTTCCCTTCCGCTGGTGCAGGGAAAAGGTGAAGTATTTATGTACTTGGATGATGGCTGACTCCGATCTCTACCGTGCTAACTTCACGCCCTTACTACAGAACATCTTAGAAAGAACTTAAGTGGTGGTCATACCCGCATCTATCCTGGTCTGGACGGTCCTCAAGATAAATGTCTTGCCACGGCTGCTCTACCTTTTCCAGACAGTGCAACTTTCATTACCGAGAGCGTTCTTCTCTTCGCTGAAGACAGCGGTAATCCGCTATGTGTGGAGAGGCGAGAGATCCCACACCCAACATTAATTGTTTTGCCTGCCCAGGCAGTGGGCCCTGCCAGACTTTAAGAAATATAATCAGGCCGCTACACTGCAGTGTATCTACGGCTGGCATCACTCACACCAGCAGTGGCCCTTTCTGGATTGGGAGGGACTTGATGTACAACTTCATGCAGCTGTGTGGCTAGGACAGTTAGATATATAATAAAGTGTATCCAAAAGGGGAATTAGTCAGTTGGTTACTAATTGACAATAATATTAGAGTATCCAGATATTGATTCCTAAGAATCCAAAATTACATAAAAACTTTAACGGTTATAAATTCAATGATTTACATAAAAGTAGATTGGATAAAAAATTATTAATTTAATCCACGCAATAAAGGTAGGATTAGTACCAAAGTGGTGATAGTGCACAAAATATGATTAGAGATGCTCTTTTACAAAAGGCGTTCAAGATCAATATATTAAGGTAGTATAGATAGACTGTTTTAGAACATCAATACTTCTATTGCAACATAAATATGTACAGAAATTATTGACAGGATCTGATACTGCCAATTTGCTCATTTCTAAAATTAGATCACATATCAGAACACTCAATATAAGCAGATAATTATCTGCTAAGGAGATCGACAATATACTATCACTTACATATACCTATAAGGACTTTTCCAAGTTCTATAGTCTTTATTATCCAAAGAGCTTTCTCAGATACCGTACTATATGTGGTGTAGATCTGCAGCAGCGCTTGAAAATTAAGCAAATAAAGAAATTACTTAGTATTAGAAATAGGATAGTTTGGCTAGTCATTACCATGTTGCACAAGTTGCTGGATTGCTATATTAATATACTACTTTTTCTCCCGCTCTCTCCACCTAATTTTCTCTCCCACCCCCCGCTACATACTCCCCACTCTTTTCCACCATAATCTTCATCTCTTTTCTCCTGTTTCTCAGAGACACTACTACTCGACATGCATCACTTTTCGTACTTCTGGGGATGGAAATACAAGAGACAGAGTGGGTCAAAGAAAATGGCAACTGCAGTCCATACCTGAGTGTGTGTTGGGTACCGTGACAAAGCTGGTATACCTCACCTGCTAAAGGGAAGAGAGATAGTGGCTCATGATGTTGATAATATATATACGTTATTACAAAATATTGCTAGCACTACTATTCCATACAATATACGTAATAGGTAAGCTCCTGATACATTTCAAGAGCT
This sequence comes from Pelobates cultripes, assembly GCA_933207985.1. Classification (NCBI taxonomy): domain Eukaryota; kingdom Metazoa; phylum Chordata; class Amphibia; order Anura; family Pelobatidae; genus Pelobates; species Pelobates cultripes. Next base: position 238,930,634 of record OW240914.1, on the reverse strand, counting down.
TGGCATGAGAGTTCTAGATACACGCCAGAGCATCAATTATTTCTATATGGGATATCTTCTCATTTGCTTGCAAACTGTAAAACTTTTAATCATATGTTACTGTTATCTTATGACTTAACATTATAGTATTGCATGAGGCCTGCAACACTGAAAACTCAATAAAGTATGATTAAAAAAAAATAATAAGGCGTGGCCTGACTGATGGCGCGGACGGTTGCAAGAAAGTGAGGCTCAGTTCAGCATCGGCCCGACAGCGATTTTCCCAGGAAAAAAAAACCCAAACGGCATCCCCCGAGATGGCACAGCACAAGGGGAAGAAGAATCCCGAAAACAGAGAAAAAAGCCGGTTCTTCACAGCCCGCAATCAACTGTCAAAGTTGTCCAGCGTACAGGACGAGGAACAAGATAGCGATAACACATTGCCATTACCAGGCACTCTGACCTCCAGAAGCCTGCCTGTCATGCAGTATATCTTCCAACCCTGCCTAGAATAAATGTCTGCAAAAATTACTCCGTAACTTTAATAGGTCAATCTCAGACCTCAGAATCAGAATCTCAGAAGGATGTACAAGAGCTGGGGGAGCGTACAGCCCATATGGAACAACGCTTGGGTGAGTACGCTGAAGCACACAATGATATGGTGGACCGTGTCTAGAGAATAGAACAGCAGCTGGAGTCCTGCCAAACTAAACTCATGGACTTGGAAGATAGGTCCAGGAGGCAAAACATTTGCCTCCGCGGCATACTAGAGACTGTGAAGCAACCCGACCTTATGGCATATCTCACGGGGTATTTTAAAATTCTAGCCCCAGACCTCTCCACTGACACCTTACTCATGGACAGAGCTCACAGGGTTGCCAAACCCAAATTGCTGCCAGAAGAGGCACCCAGGGACGTACTCACCCACATGCACTATTTTCATGCAAAGGAGGCGATAATGAGAGCATCCAGACAAAACAAGGACCTCCCTGACCAGTACCGCAACGTACAACTCTTCACAGACCTTTCAGCTCTCACCCTCTAGAAGAGGGATGCCCTCTGCTCACAGAATGTGGCTTACCGCTGGGACCACACAGTTCGCCTGCTCATCCACAGAAATGGAACTTTACATACCATCGCATCTCTGGAAGAAGGCCAGAAATCCCTGAAGAGATGGGGTATACCGCTCCAACAGCAAAGCTCCAACCAACAGCACACAGCTAAACTGCAGCCGGAGTGGAAGAAGGCACGCGCCTAACCAAGGAGACCGCCATCCCAGCTCTAGGGAATGGTACCCCGAATGGAATTATTTCCATGAGGAGGCGAGGAGGAGTGAGTCCCCACACTCCATTATACACCTAGCTTAAAAGTGACATTGCCACAAACTGACACAATCTTACCACCTACATACAGCTACTTGCCAGCCCTCAATGCAGCTCACCATATGACCACCTCACAAGGCTCCATAAATACTAATGGGACCACATTCACAGATAAAATATGTTCCACTTAGTGAATGATACCGTAATATGTTTAAATATGTTTAAATGTAATGCCTTATTTATGCAAGACCACACACAATGTTAAATGTTATGCATGCACTGTCAAGTGTCAACAGGCACAGCCTGCCACCACTAGGGGAGGGTTGCTATGAAAAATGGAACAATTACACATTTTAACCCCAACACACAACATAGCCACCCCGCTAGGCCCCAGGAATACTAGCAACTGTGAGCACCTGACAATTATAGCACAAATCGATAAACTGTGTACTACATATGAAACCCCATATATAGACATTATACTGCCCTAACTGCCCACTTAACGATAGTACTCTCCTCCCCATGCATTGCCTTGAAGACAAACAACCACAACCAAGTACTAGATAGGGAACCCCTTGCTGGGATAACAGATAGTACACGCATTTCCCTTAACAACGGATACAGTGATGTGCCAACACGGAATGCCTTCATATATGCGAAAGACACACATACTGTTGAATGGCCACTAAAACAAAGCCATGTGGCCGCTTTCATCACCAGCCACCACTAGGGAATGGTTGTCACTGACAGGGGAATGGTTGCCAGTCGATTTCAGGATCACACGACATAGAACCAGCGTTTTAGGCAGGGACCCCAAACATAGAGGCACTTCAATATAATATCTCAGCTCCTACGAGTCCACACGTATTGCTGAGCGCTTCCTATGTAATATTATGGGCTCACCCACATCGCCAGGCAGCAGCAGGGAAGGGTAGATCCTACTGCAGGGAATGTTGATGCACAATACTGTGTACATAAAAAAAAAATTGGGAATGAAACGTTGCACCACCTGATGTATGTCACAGAGTAAGACAAGGGCTGATACATAAATCCGAAGTATATAAACTCAGAGCATAACCATGATACCTGCATTCATGTATGACACCCACGATTGGGTTGCACTAGTGCTAACTACACTCACTATACTTTATCAGTATGGTTCACCCCGTAAACCCCTTACCACTTCCCCTCCCCCCCTGTCCAAGTGTCGATCCGCTAACTTTTCATTCCATTGCTACCCTACACCCTCTTCAATGGCTGGAACCTACTATACACTATACTTATTGTCGAGGAGATTGACCTCCGTTGACCCTAGGTACACACGCCTATCCAGGGGGCAACACAGGGGAACAAACGGACTGCGCAGGAATCTACCCAATGATGCACAAGGTTTTAATCACAAACACAAAATACCTATCATAGTATGAAAATACAATGCCATAACATCCGGGGACTGAACACCCCATTTAAATGACACTGCCTTTTCCGAGACCTTAAACGCACAGAACCATATGTAATATGCCTCCACACATTTCAAGACCCCCCCCCATGCTTAAACCGTCACTCTACCCACATCAATACCACGCCACTTCGGGACAAAAGAACAGGGGAGTATCAGTTCATAAGCAGCAGGGTGTCGTTCCAACACCATGCAACCCATACAGATTCTGAGGGTAGATATCTAGTAATAGTCTGTACGATTAACAACTATACACTAGTTAATGTTGCACAAAATCCTTGCCCTGCTCTCGCCAGTCCAAGAGGGGATACTCATTCTCTGTGGGGACTTCAACCACATACTGAACCCCACATGTGACACCATAACACAAGTGCCCCAGACCACATGGGATCGCCTGCAGAAAGCGTGCACCACATACAATAGACTGCTGGACACCCACCGACTTTATGATGTGTGGAGATTACTACACCTACAAGAAAGGGGCTACACATACTTTTCTTCCACCCACAACACATACACAAGAATAGATAGATTCCATGTAGAAGAACCGCACCTTGACCAGATCATAGATTGTCCGTAGGCCATATAACATGGTCTGACCACGCAGCTGTGACACTGACTGTTAAAGATAGCTATGACTACAAACACAGGAGCCCCTGGAGGCTTAATGAATCTCTACTATATGACCCCTCCTTCAATGAGGAACTTAAAGTAGCTATGAGTGCAATACCTGGCAGGCACACAAATCAGTAATTCAAGGCCTCCTAATTAGACGAGCATCGCACCAAAAGAGGACAAACCAAGCCCAATGGGTGGCATGGCACAAACGTTTGGCAGACCTCACAATGCTAAATAAATCACGACAAGAAGAAACCTTACAAAAAGAAATTAGGGACCTCACAAACAAAATCATAGCCCACACGTTACAACGCGTAGGCTACAACCTCTGAAAGCTGAAGGCCACTTACTACCTGCAAGGCAACAGAGTGAGCAAACAATTGGCAGCTAGACTAAAACAAAAGGAAATAAACACCAGAATACCATACATATACAACTCTAGCTACGAAAAAGTGATCTCTCCCATAGAAATTAGCAACGCTTTGCAGAATATTACGGACAGTTATATAACCTAGCACAACAAGACCACATCCACACACCAACCATGCAGGAATTGACAAACTACCTCGACAATATCACACTACCGACCCTCACCACAGAACAAATCGCGTCCCTCAAGGCCCCCGTCACAAAAGCTGAGGTAGAAGAGCCAATACAATCCCTACCACTCCATAATGCACCTGGCCCAGATGGATATACAAACTTATATTATAGACAATACAAGTCAATCCTGACCCCCCCCCCCCAACGGCCATGTTTAACGAGGCAACCCGAGAGAAGACCCTGCCCACAGAACTATTACTAGCACACATCATCACACTACCAAAGCCTGTAAACCACCAACGCACTGCCCCAATTCCAGGCCGATTTCCCTGTTGAACACAGACGCCAAACTGTACGCAAAGGTATTTGTCAGGCGCCTAAGTAACATACTGCCACACCTGATACATGATGACCAGGTGGGATTCATAGCAGGGAGGCGACAACACCAGGAAAGTCCAGGACCTGTGGCACAGTGTCAGGAGGATGGGAATCGGAGGTCTTCTCATATCTCTCGACGCGGAGAAGACCTTCAACAGGCTAAATTGGGAGTTTCTAAGGGCAGTCCTGTAGAGGTTTCACTTCCTGATCCAATTTATAAACATCATACAGAGAGGGCAGGCACAGGGAGGACTGGGGTTACCAGATATAACGTCCTACCAAAGAGCGGCGGCCCTTGCCGTTGGACCACAACTCAAAGCATGACCCGAAACACCACAGTGGCTAGCCATTGAGAACCACTGGGCAAAGCCACTGATGTTACATGCACTATTCTGTACACCAACAACACACAGACCTGACACGAGCCAACTCTTACCCACAACGACATACACCCTCCACATCTGGGATCTCTCTGAGAAACACCTGGTCAATTACCACCCGGTGCCACTGGCCACCCCAATAGACTCATTGGCACTCTTGCTCCCAACCTTAGATAAAAGACCATGGACACAGAGCGGCATACACGAAGTGGCACAATTATACAAAAATGGTAGCGTCCAAACCTTTCCAGACCTGCAAGCAGAATACAATCCTCCATCCCACATGCTATTCCCGTATCTGCAGATAAAATCCTACCTATCCAAGAATAAACCTAGTAAACACAACACCTAGTAACCATTATAGTTAGTGCATTCACCAAGCTGGCGGAACCCATATCGGTCTTTGAACTGATGTGCACACACAAAAAAACACTCAAGAAACTATTATTGCAAGGATATCAACTGCTCATACAGACAGCAGACACGACGAAAGACACACACACACACACACACACATTCTTGGCACTCTGAACTAGGCAGAACCATACCTGAAGACAGGTGGGAAAGGGCATATTCATCCCATAGAGGGGCAACATCTTGCGCTACCCACTTGGAGCTACAACGCAAGCTGTTGTACCACTGGTACCTGGTGCCAGCCAGGATACACCCGATCTGGCCCCATTCCACAGACAAATGCTGGAGATGTGGGAACCATAAAGGCACAATGACCCACATATGGTGGGCATGCGAGACCCTTAAGCCCTTCTGGCGTGATTTGGGGAATATCCTGTCAGGCGTAGTGCAAACAAGAGTCGCACTCACCCTGGAGCTGTGTATACTATTTATGCCACCCGAGAAGCTACCCAACGCTATATTGGGCGGCCATATACCAGGTCTTAATATCAGCCGCCTTGGTAATAGCAAGACTAAGGGAAAAACAAGAGGCAACCACTCGCGAGAGCCTCCTGAAGCAAGTAGCACTCAACTGGTCATATGAACCCCCCCCCCCCTCTCCACACCCCATGTTCTTTCACTGATAATAAATGTTTAGTTAAGGTGGCTGTGATAAGACGGCCTAGGAGCCATGAGTTACACATGTTATAGTGTCCCATGGGGCAATGTATAAAATGTATCTCTAATTATACTGGAACTGTTGTGAATGCAATAATGTTTGATTGTAATACTGGTTCAACCACAAGGAACACTATGTTTGCATTGATGTTCAACTGAACAATAAAAATTGTCAAATAAAAAATTTAATTAATTTAATATTACCTCTCACTACCAGCACAGGTGGCTGCAAATTGACATTACAATTAATATTACAAACACTTTAGACTCTTCCCAAGTAATAGAGGTTTTCCATTGTACTGGGGTCAATACCATTACGTTAAACAACTTATAGTGACAGGGGGATGATGAATGATTGACCTATTCCAACCGCTGGAGACCCACTGAAATGGCATGGGGTTTGAAATGTGGGTCCTAACCCCAGTGCTGTACAATTTTGAAAAATAAAAACTGTAGAAGATGCAGGCTATAGTAGAAGTTGATCACAGTGAAGATTACACATCACTGAAGAAGACTGTCGATGACTATGTAACATATTTCTACTTCTTTGTAAAAGACAGGGATGATATTGGTCCTCCTTTCATCATGGGTTGAGGATACTTGTTGAAATACAGTTTGGTTAGTGAAAGAATCAATCGGGCCATACTAAATTAAAAATAAGTGGAGCAGGGCTAGGCAGGGAGATCTTTTGTCCTTTCTGTCAGTGTTCTGTCAGAATTCCCTACCCGTCATATATCCCTATTCCACATCCTGTCTGGTGATGTGGATCAGCTGTTCCCTGTGCTGCACATGCATGCTCTCAGTCCTAAATCTGATGGAGGCTTGAAGCATTCGCAACAACAGCAAGCAACCCGTTGATAAGGCATCAGCTGGAATAGTAACTCCTCCTCAGCAAGGTACTGGAAGGTAAGTAAGTTTCACACTGATATTATAGTTAGTGCATTCACTAAAGCACAGGGACATTGGACATTTAGAGTTAAGTGAGAGTTAAAATTAGGGTTAGGTAACCAATTTAACCTTTCTCACTTCTTACCCTAACCCTAGGCGTGAGGCTTAAACTAACCATATACAAATACCGACTTCCACATAGACACCAGTTTAAGGTAAAAAAAAACACAAAACATTTACGTAACTAATAGATATACAGCTTCCCAGTGGGCAAACAACCAAATTGATACTGAAAGGATAAGTGGAAAGCAGAAATCTGTTGAGAAGTTCATGGCAGTTTGGGGGTCTTTGGGACCCTGAGGAATAGCCAGCCTTACAGTTTTGAGGGCTTGCTTGTGGGATCAGGAGAAACAGCGCCACCTACTGGTGAGTAGATGCAGTAATTGACACATTTCTGTCTTTTCTGTTCCTGCTCCTGGGGTGCTGTGACTCTTGAACCAGTGTTAGGCTGTATATTGTAATTGAGATGTTATAAACTGAAGCAGCCGTTTGCCTCTGGATTCAGACTCAATACAAACCTAATAGTTTCTGAGATCTGGGGGTCGAGATTGATAACGGGAACAGCTATTTGTCTCGAAAGGTAGTTTGTTATGGAGACTCTCAGTCTTTGATTTTAAAGGACCACTCTAGGCACCCAGACCACTTCAGCTTAATGAAGTGGTCTGGGTACCAGGTCCAGCTAGGGTTAACCCATTTTTTCATAAACATAGCAGTTTCAGAGAAACTGCTATGTTTATGAATGGGTTAAGCCTTCCCCTATTTCCTCTAGTGGCTGTCTCATTGACAGCCACTAGAGGCGCTTGCGTGCTTCTCACTGTGAAAATCACAGTGAGAGCACGCCAGCGTCCATAGGAAAGCATTATGAATGCTTTCCTATGTGACCAGCTGAATGCGCGCGCAGCTCTTGCCGCGCGTGCTCATTCAGCCGACGGGGAGGAGAGAAGGAGGATCGGAGGAGGAGAGCTCTCCGCCCAGCGCTGGAAAAAGGTAAGTTTTAACCCCTTCACCCTTTCCAGAGCCGGGCGGGAGGGGGACCCTGAGGGTGGGGACACTCTCAGGGCACTATAGTGCCAGGAAAACGAGTATGTTTTCCTGGCACTATAGTGGTCCTTTAAAGAGAGATTGAGAATGTTTGGGCCCTTTGTCTCTGAATAAGTGGAGAAGTTGCTCCTATGGTATTGTAATATTTATTTCTGCTTTTCACACAGTATCTATATATGTATTGTTATATTTTATTTGTAAATTGTATATTACTAAATGGAGTCTTACCCTTGAATGAATATGTATGAAAGAAGACTCATATTGTCGCTAACCACTACTTGAGACACTTTTAGTGTTGCACCACAAATATATTTGCTTATTGAGGCTGTAACTAATGATTTTGTTTGAAACAGAGTCTAGGACTGACTAAATGTATTATTTTCATTGTAGTACTGATATTAATTGCAATTTGTTGATACTTAACTGGTCTATTCTAGGATGGGTCAAGATAGTTCTAAGAATATTTACAAGATTAACCCCTTAGTGACTAGACCGTTTTTCAATTTTCTTACCGTTAAGGACCAGGGGTTTTAACATTTCTACAGTGTTTGTGTTTAGCTGTAATTTTCCTCTCACTCATTTACTGTACCCACACATATTATTTACAGTTTTTCTCCCCATTAAATGGTCTTTCTAAAGCTACCATTATTTTCATCATATCATATAATTTACTATAAAAAAATGCTAAAATATGATGAAAAAAATAAAAAAACACACTTTTTCTAATTTTGACCCCCAAAATCTTTTGTGCATCTACAACTGCCAAAAAACAGCTAAAAAGTTTCTAAACTTTGTCTTGAGTTTAGAAATACCCAATGTTAACTTGTTCTTAGCTTTTTTTGTAAGTTATAGGGCTATAAGTACAAGTAGGACATTGCTGTTTCATAATATATATTTATGTATATTTTTAAAATGCATCAATAGTGACATTGTACCACTGTTATCTGTCATAAATCTCTGCATCACACCTCACTTTTTTAGTAGCCACTTAGTCACAAACACTGGCCAAAGTTAGCATTTATATTTTGTTAGTGTGTTAAAAATGCAAAAACCAATTATGAACGCTAAATTTGGCCAGTGTTTGTGACTAAGTGGCTACTAAAAAAGACTGAACATGCCCCATTTGCAATACCTTGGATCAGGGCCAGATTAAGAGCCCAGTGAGTCTGGTGATGACAGTTATGAGGGTCCTAAATACAGAATCTTATCGACCAAAAACTCTAAAACAGTCATACTTCTCAAGCGTTATGTATCTTGTGAAGGGAAATTCATAGGCTGCAGCTATAAGAAAACTCAGATTCTTTTAAAATATGCTAATCTCTCTCTAATTCATGCTTTCACCTTTCAAGTAAATCCATACCCCCTAACAGCAGTGTCCAGTGAAGCAGGACGTCAATGGGCTGTGTAAAAGGGTTGGCCACTGACGCAGATCAAGTAACCAGAACTCCCGAAAGGGACAAACACGCCAAAAAGGAGGCGTCTGCCCAAAGAATTGGAAGGTTAGTCTGGCATTAAAGGACCACTCTAGGCACCCAGACCACTTCAGCTTAATGAAGTGGTCTGGGTGCCAGGTCCCTCTAGGATTAACCCTTTTTTTTTATAAACATAGCAGTTTTAGAGAAACTGCTATGTTTATAAATGGGTTAATCCAGCCTCTTAAGCCTCTAATGGCTGTCTCATTGACAGCCGCTAGAGGCGTTTGCGTGCTTCTCAATGTGAAAATCACAGTGAGAAGACGCCAGCGTCCATAGGAAAGCATTTTAAATGTTTTCGTATGAGACTGGCTGAATGCGCGCGCAGCTCCTGCCGCGCATGCGCATTCAGCCGAAAAGGAGGATCGGAGGCGAAGAGGAGGAGGAGAGCTCCCTGCCCGGCGCTGGAGAAAGAGGTGAGTTTAACCCCTTCCTCTCCCCAGAGCCCGGCGGGAGGTGTTCCCTGAGGGTGGTGGCACCCTCAGGGCACTATAGTGCCAGGAAAACGAGTATGTTTTCCTGGCACTATAGTGGTCCTTTAATGCATGTCAGGCTGCCTGCCAATCATGCATGCTGGCCAACAGCATCCTGAGTTTGGCATAAATGCATCTAATGAGGTGCTTGCTCCATGCTTTCTAAGGACTGTCCCCTAGCACTCATTTGTCCACTTGTCTCCTTACATTCTTACTAGCATGCAGAAGCTCCTGGTATACAGTCTGAGGCAGAGAAAAGGTGGAAGTAGTAAGTGTAGAAGAAAGGGAACATGCCACAGTGTTAGAGAGACCAACGTCAGCATTACCTTAACTAATTTAAGCTAGTCCACACAAGTTTTGTTTCCATACTTAACCCATTAATGCCGTTAGGGCGTTCTATACCGTCCTCATTATAATGGGCTAAGCCGTTACATCGGCATAGAACGCCCTAACGGCTTTGAGCCTCCACGACCTCCTACTACTTACCTCCACCGCAATTCTCTTCTGGGGGACAGCCCAGGCAGTGCCCCCTTGGCAATTAAAGCCCCCGGGGGCCATGTGATTGCTCTGATAACATGGTCAGTATAGCTGCCTATGCAGCTGCCTGCAGGGGGACTGCCTAAACTGACAGGCAGTCCCCCTGCTGTTGGAAAATGAAAAATAAAATGTGAATAAAGCAATCAGAACAAAAAAATATATATGAAATATACATTATATATATATATATATATATATATATATAACATTATCATGTACATATATAACCCATAATAAGTGTATTTTTATATTGATAGCTATATATATATATATATATATATATATATACATATATATATACTATATACATACAGTAATTGTATTAATTAATTAAATTATATTAAAAAAATATAAATATGCAATGTCATTCTAAAAGTATTTTGATATTAAAACATATATATATATATATATATATATATATATATCAAAATACACTTAGAATGAAGTTATATCTATCTATCTATATATATATATAAAATAAATAATATATACATATAAATAGATATAATTACTTAAATATACACGTAGGATTTAAATACATATATGTATCTATATTTACATTCTACATATATAATTATGTAATCTTTTAACATAATTGCGTTATTTTATTAATTATAATTTGAGGGACCAGCCTAACAACCCAGGCAGCAAGTCAAGAGAATTTCATTTGCAAGTCCTATGTTTATCACTGTAACTTTCCATAACACCATAAAACCTGGACATGGGGAGTATAATTGTACCCAGGAGACTTCAGTGAACACAAATATTAGTGTTATAAAACAGTAAAACTTATCACGACAATGATATCACCAGTAAAAGTGCAGTTTTTGTGTAAAAAATGCAAAAAAACAAATATGAACGCTAACTTTGGCTAGCATTGTTGACTAAGTGACTACTAAAAAACACTGAACATACCCCATTTTTCTGACAAATCTGTCAAATTTCAATGGAAAAGGGGAAAGTCCTATATTTGACCCCTGTAAATTTCCAAAAACTCATAAAACCTGTATATGTGTATTTTATTGCAGCAAAAGCTAACAGTATTATGACATTCACAGTTAAAATGTCATGAAGAACTTGAAAAATAACACGTTTTCTTAACTTCTAATACTTTTTTAAATTTTATTCATAATATAGATTTTTGATATGCAATGAAAGCCTTGTTTTATATATAATAAATGTGAGTTCACTTAATATGAAAGAGGTGAATTATGGTTGAACAACATATAGCAAATTCCAGGTTTTGTTTTGATCAGAAGTTGTACAATTGGCTCCATCCTTAAAGGGTTAAGCAAGAGTATGTGAAGAGTAGGTAGGGTTGCCACCTTTCTTCTAAAAAAATACAGGCCTTACTAATTTGCATAACTAATTATTTATGCATGACATCACATGATGTAAATCACAAGGAGGCAAGAGAAAGTTCTGTAAAATCACCAGAAAATTACTTACAGTTTGATGCTGTAAGATGGATTGCTCCAAGTGTCTCCCTGTCTCCTAGTGTCCCCATGTCAAATGCAAAAAACTTCACTTTCACTGACAATATCATCACTGTGATATGTTTTACTGTTTTGAAAAACGTATATTTGTGTTCAGCGAAGTCTCCCAAGTACAACAATACCCCTCATTTACAGGTTTTATGGTGTTAAAAGTTACAGGGTCAATATAGCGCTTGCCCATTTTAGTTTGCCAGGTTGGTTTTCTGGATCTATGTTGCCTTTTGAGACCATATGGTAGCCCAGGAATGTGAATTAACCCCATCATGGCATATTATTTGAAAATGTAGACAACACAGGGTATTCAAAATAGGATATGTCCAGTCTTTTGTAGTAGCCACTTAGTCACGAACGCTGGCCAAAGTTAGCTTTTTAGCATTTTTTAAAAAAAATTTAAAAACAAAAACTGCACTTTTACTGGTGATATCATCATCGTGTTAAGTTTTACTTTTTAAAACACTTATATTTGTGTTCAGCGAATACCTTCCATGTAAAGGTTTTATGGTGTTTTGGAAAGCTACGGGGTTAAATATAGGGCTTGGACTGTCTGCCTGGGTTGTCAGGCAGGTCCCTCAAATTATAATTAATAAAATCAAATAATTATGTAAAATGAATAGTTAGATATATATGTAGAATGTGTGTATATATGTATATATATATTTATTTATATAAAGAAATACCATCTGCACTATATATATATATATATATATATATATATTTTTTTTTTTTCTTCTCCCTGTTACTCTGAGCCACGAAGAAGACTGTTCCTGAGGATATCTTTGACCCTATTCATGGGAGAAATGCCTGAATATAAGTCCATCTTGTGAGTTTTCTACCACCCCCACCCTGATATTTTATCATTACATACTACACCATATATATATATATATATATATATATATATTTTACTTTACAGATTTTGTTGTAGAGTAATTTACTCAGGTTGTATAGTAATTCCATTATTCACCTTTTTGGTGTTTGGTTATTTCCAGCTCATATTCATATTTTCCCCAGGACCTCTTTTGGTTGTTTTTGTCTTTGTTTCCAATATATATCTGTACCATGCAGAGCTATATATCTGTAACATGCAGAGCTATATATCTGGAACATGCAGAGCAATATATCTGTAACATGCAGAGTTATATATCTGTAACATGCACAGCAATATATATCTGGAACATGCAGAGCTATATATCCGTAGCATGCAGAGCAATATATATATATATATATATATATGTAACATGCAGAGCAATATGTATCTGTAACATGCAGAGCTATATATATCTGTAACATGCAGATAAATATATATCTATAACATGCAAAGCAATATATATCTGTACCATGCAGAGCTATATATCTGTAACATGCAGAGCAATATATAAATATGTAACATACATATGTAACATACAGATCTATATATATCTGTAACATGCAAAGCAATATATATCTGTACCATGCAGAGCTATATATCTGTAATATGCAGAGCAATATATAAATATGTAACATATATATGTAACATGCAGATCTATATATATCTGTAACATGCAGAGCAATATATATATGTACCATGCAGAGCTATATATATCTGTAACATACAGAGCAATAAATAGATGTCCTGTTCCTATATATAGATTTTATCCTATTCAAGTATTAACACAATCCTGGTTGTAAAGTTGTTAATTTAGTATTGGTTGGCTAGTATATAGGGCGCAGAGCTGATTTATGAACCACTACTATGCTTAATTTTGCAGGTTCAGGGTGGCTTTATAGAACAGTGTTTGCTCTTCAGACCTCATATAATACAGCACTTTCCAGTGAGTAAGGGTGGGGTTTACTCATAGCAGCTAATGGGAGTGCCTCGTTTTTCTACAGATTATCCTTTTTATTATCATTAGGTATAGGCCTCTCCTTCCACTATATACTTTGGGTGGAAGTCTCAGTTTCTATTTTGGGTTGTGACCATTTTCTGACCTAACTGACACGCAAGGGGGTACAGGTACGTTTTGCCTATTTCCCCACAAATGTTCCCCCCCATGCTTTCTGTTAGCTGTTACTGGCTTATTCAGAATCTGGTTGGCCACTAGTAGTAGACATTTCTGGCCCGCGAGGGCAACACCCTTCCTCCACGCTTGAGCTATATTCGCCCCTTGGGCCAAAACATACCCCCCTTGCACAGTTGCATAGAGAGGGCTTCCCATGTCACTCCCTTTCTGTCTTAAGTGTTAATTGTCACCGAGAGTCCAACATCCCGCCACAACGTTCGGTGGCTAAAAAATCCCCTCGCACAAACGCATATATAGAGCCTCTCAAGCCACTTGGCATCGAGCAGGGCCTCACCTATCACCAAACCTAGTAAATTGCTTTGCCACTTGGCACTAGATAGCCAGCCAGTAGTTGAAGCTGTTCGGTTAATGATTTATGTTTGATATTTCTTTTAGTATGTCTCAGATCCCTGAAAAAGCGGACAATTTATCTCATGTCAGGTCCATGTCATCTTCGGCGACACCGGTAGCCCTACTTCTATCAGGTCATGGACAATGTGGCGGAACAGACCTCGCCACGTGTTCTTGGAGGGGGCTGCTTGCCCGCCTCCTACCTTCTGACTATGGCCCTGGGATATATGGCATTCGAAAACACTATTTGTGCCCTGTGACAAAACTGGAGATTGTGCACAAATATGACTATTGTCCATATTTTTTATGATTCCCTTTGTTTGTTGCACTGTTCACCATGTGTTTCATCTGTTGGTCTGGCTGGATAGACTACCAGACAAACTGGATTGATTGGTTGTATTTCAAAACCCTGTGGGCAGTACTATGTTTGTGGATTGTGAAGAAAAGAGGCCGTATGTGCCAGTACAGTCAGTTCTGCTTGACCTCAAAATACAGTGTCGTCTCGTTATTGGGGGAATTGGATTGTATGCTGATTGCCAGGAGTATAAGCTGATTGTATGCTTTTCCTGTTCAGCTGCTTACAGCATTCAAATGCTTGAGAGCATTTGTATGCTTCTCTGGTTTGGTGGTTGTGGTGTCTGCTGCAGTGCTTGGAGTCCTCAGGAAGCTGATTGTATGCTTTTCCTGTTCAGCTGCTTACAGCATTCATATGCTTGAGAGCATTTGTATGCTTCTCTGGTTTGGTGGTTGTGGTGTCTGCTGCAGTGCTTGGAGTCCTCAGGAAGCGCTAGGAGCATCCTTCAACTTCCTGCATCACTGCGGAATTTCGAAGACGCAGTATCCCTTTCCCTGCCACAGCCAGGAAAGCAGAACTATTTAAGCTTACAAGTACCGACAACTAAGGGGATGGAGAAGGGACAAGTGGTTCTGGCAATTCTGATCTTTATGCCATGGTGGCCTCACTCGTGGCCTCCATGGGAAGGGTCAATGATAGATTGGATAGGATTGAGGCTCGAAGCCTTCCCATATTATCTTCTGTGCCCTTAGCTGTTGGTCTCCCCGGTTTGCCACTGTTGCAAGATGGTAATATTATACCTTCGGGTTCAGAATCCCATATCATAAACCCAGTCCACATGGTTTCTGCCAATCTCAGGAAAGATATCCTGGAAGGTAAGGATGTTAATCTTGTATCACTACTGATTGACTCTCATGATATACTGGAGAATCGCACATATGCTTATGGTGATATTTCTGTTGTGTTGAAGGCTAGGGACCCTAGACTAAGTAAGAAATTGTCTATCCCTAATTTTGTCATTGCTTTTGGGATTTATAGGGATGTCATATGCTCTGTACACCCGCATAGATGAGAGGAACTGGAGCTCTACTTACATAAGCTGGTGGACTTTTTCAGCTTCCTTTTCGGCTAAGGCGTCTGCAATTCTGGCTCAGTTCAATGTCAAAACTAACTGGAGCTGGATGGACACTGAGCTGTTTTGCAGGCACTTTGCCGGACTAAAGATACCAGCTTGTGCAATCTGTGCATCCACTTCACATGCCTCGGACAATTGTCCCATCTTACCAGACTCCACCCCTATGACTTTCCCTGGGGCACATACAAGGTCTGACAAATCAGTTAAGGGACATCCTTAGGGAAACACAGATTGATTTTAGATCTCTCTGCACCTTACTCTATGGCTATACCTAGTCTTAACTCTTTAATTCCATCGGAAGAGTTTTCTCTTCAGTATGCCACTCACTTTCGAGTCGAAAAGATGGCCAAAAACGTTCTACACGTTCGCTGAGACCTTTTGATTTGGCTTCTATTGAACAAATGCAGGTGCCATACAGTGCTACACTATTTGGATGATTTTCTGTTTGTCAAAAACAATTCATCTCCACATAGTGATTTAACCAAGGCCATTTCATTTTTTCATTCCTTGGGGGTACCGGTCTCTCCCAAGAAAACAAAAGGCCCAGACACTTTGGTCAATTTTTTGGGATCCTACTCGATTCTGTGGCCATGGAAGCCCTTTAGATAAAATTGATAGAATCCCGCAGGCTATCAACAAATTCTTACAAGTAGGGACCTGCAATCGCAAGGAATTGCAATCTCTGTTGGGCTCTCTAAATTTTGCCATATGGATTATCCCGCATGGTAGAGCCTTTATTTCGAGATTCCTTGGCCTACTCCCCGAATTGTGCAATGATTTTAGTCGTATTTCCCTGGATTCCCAGGCAACGGCTGACCTAC
The DNA here is from genome assembly GCA_933207985.1 of Pelobates cultripes. NCBI lineage: Eukaryota > Metazoa > Chordata > Amphibia > Anura > Pelobatidae > Pelobates > Pelobates cultripes. Next base: position 238,914,276 of record OW240914.1, on the reverse strand, counting down.
TCATGTGGCGCAAACTCCTGTTACAATGGAATGGGAGGAGCATGTTTCTCCCACAACTGTCTCTACACTCTCCCATCATCTGGACGGATGCTGCAGCATCCACAGGTTTTGCGGCCATATTTGTCGACAAGTGGCTCTGGAGTAGTTGGCCAGAGGAGGTGCAGCTTATTGAAGGGTTCTCCCACACATCAGCCTTGTATGAGGTATAGTAAAAAGAAAAGAAAAAAACCAAAGGCAGAAAACAATGTGAATCACCAAAGTGATAATAATAAAAATAAATACAAACTGAATTACGTTGATATATTCTGTCTTAGAAATATATCTATAAAAAGAAATAAAAATATATAGTGTGATATAATCAAAAACATACAGAGGGTGAGGATGGTAGAGAACTCACAAAATTAAGATGAATTCAGGCATATCTCCCTCAATATTAGGGAATTAGAGAATTGTAGAGGACCTCCAGCGATTGATTCTGGATATAAAGTAACAGGTCTTCTGATTCACTCCAAATAAAAGGGAGACAGAATTGATAGTGCAGATTGTATAAAAAGTAACAATTTATTAAATGTATTGCACTTACAATGTTTCAAAACAAAAGCAGCATATCTCCACACCAGGTGGTATCCACGTGTTGCAGCTAATCCAATCACAGTAAATGATTACAAGCAGTACCAGCAGCAATGAAATAAAATAAAAAATAAAAGTTCATATGAACAGTTCCAACGCGTTTCGTCCTCTTCTGGATTTCCTCAGGGATGTGTGGCTCTGATTCGGTTGAGTTTCCTTTTATATCCACCACGAAATAAGCAAATCGTTTGCTGGTGTTGGCGTGTGTTCCACCCTGGAACGCATTCTGTTTCCGCATGACGCCACTTCCGGTATCACGGACCGAATGGAAAAACAGTGTTCACTAATCATTGACGGCAATAACAGATAGGATTCTTCCCAATACAGAATTATAAGATGAATAAGCCTCATAACAATACAGTATTTTGCACTATAGGAGTTGAGCATCACAATATTAAAGATTACACATTCAAGTCCTTTTTCAAGAATTTTATATTAAAGGACCACTCTAGGCACCCAGACCACTTCAGCTTAATGAAGTGGTCTGGGTGCCTGGTCCAGCTAGGGTTAACCCATTTTTTTATAAACATAGCAGTTTCAGAGAAACTGCTATGTTTATAAATGGGTTAAGCCTTCCTCCAAAGCCTCTAGCGGCTGTCTCATTGACAGCCGCTAGAGGCGCTTGCGTGATTCTCACTGTGAAAATCACAGTGAGAGCACACAAGCGTCAATAGGAAAGCATTGTAAATGCTTTCCTATGCGAACGGCTGAATGCGCGCGCAGCTCTTGCCGCGCGTGCGCATTCAGCCGAATGGGCGGAGAGGAGGAGGATCGGAGGAGGAGAGCTCCCTGCCCAGCGCTGGAAAAAAGTACGTTATAACCCCTTTCCCCTTTCCTGAGCCGGGTACGAAGGGGTCCCTGAGGGTATGTTTTCCTGGCACTATAGTGGTCCTTTAAATAGCTCGACATTGAATATACATTAAATATATGAATATACATTAAATATACATAATCTATCAAATTGTATGTATAAATTTTGAGTAATTTGGAAATGATCAATTGTTATGCTCAACACCTTTACAAGACTATGTAATAAACAATAAAGCATTAAACATATTAAATAAATCCCTTTTTATTTTTTAATTCTAGTATAGACTAAGGATTCTTTCTGTAATTAGAGAAAAATCCTTTTGTATGAGGTATACCCTATCGTAGCGCGAGCTGGTATGGGGTCATTCATGGGCAGGTTGCTCAGTGCGTTGCTTTTCCAACAACCTAGCTACCTGCCACATTATTAACAAAGGGCGTTCCTCCTCATTAACTATAATGAGGTTCATTAGGAGACTGACATGGTTTGCACCCTATAATCACTTTTATCACCAAATTAGCTGTTTAGTAGATAAGGGAGTGCACTGGATTTTAATTTTTACTGTACTTATTGGCCCACAGCAGCACCCCATTTAAACATGTTCAGGTGAGGGCAGCCAGCCCCTTGACTTCTATTTTTGCCCACTTTATTACTGGCCTACCGTATACGTCGATTTTGGCACACATCAACCGACTTTGTCCTATATACAGGTTACATCAATACACAGTATACATTAACATAACAATGGTTGCCCCAAACACAAATGTGAAGGCTTTGCCTGTAGTTGTGGCAGGGGAATGTGGGCCCTACTTAAGGGACTCCCCCCTTGCCCGCATTACTGTAGTGGTCTGACGTTCTGCATTAGTGATGTCCCGAACGGTTCGCCGAACGGTTCGCCACGGACTCCAGTCAGTAGACACATTCCAGCCAATCAGCAGCAGACCCTCCCTCCTAGACCCTCCCACCTCCTGGACAGCATCCATTTTGAAGCTGCATTCTTAGTGAGATGTCCAGGAGGTGGAGGGTCTGGGAGGGAGGGTCTGCTGTTGATTGGCTGGAATGTGTCTGCTGACTGGAGTCAGCGGCGAACTGTTCGTGGCAAATCATTTGCGAACCGTTCGGCGAACCGATTGGGACATCACTATTCTGCATGCCTCCACTCCCTTAGCTCTTTTACTCTACTGGAAGTATATAGTGAAACCGACCTACCGGATACGTCGGTTTCACTATATACTTTGGGTGGAAGTCTCAGTTTCTATTTTGGGTTGTGACCATTTTCTGACCTAACTGACACGCAAGGGGGTACAGGTACGTTTTGCCTATTTCCCCACAAATGTTCTCCCCCATGCTTTCTGTTAGCTGTTACTGGCTTATTCAGAATCTGGTCGGCCACTAGTAGTAGACATTTCTGGCCCGCGAGGGCAACACCCTTCCTCCACGCTTGAGCTATATTCGCCCCTTGGGCCAAAACATACCCCCCTTGCATAATTAAAGCATTTTATATATTATACATATATAACGCATATATATGATAACATTATACGTGTATTTTGAGATATGTGTATATATCTCAAAGTACACATATAATGAAATCATATTTATGAATTATATATCTATAATATATTATAAAATGCTTTAATTATTTTATAATGTATTATACATATATAATATATGTATAATATATTTATTTGATTATTATTATTTTTACTATTTTAGGCATCAGGGGGACTGCCTTACAGCTCAGACAGTCCCCCTGCAGGCAGCTCCATAGACTCCTATTATGGTCATGTGATCATGGTGGTCACATGGCCCTGGAGGGCTGGGGTGGCCGGAGCTGCTGCAGGGGACTGCTGGGGTCTCGGGCAGTCCTTCCCCCCCGACCGGGATCACCACGGATCGCCGGTCCAGGTAAGTTTAGCGCTCATTTTTGCATTTTTTTTCGGACATACCACGTACCTAGAACGTCCGCGGTCGTTAAGAGGTGAAGCATAAGTTGTTATTGGGTAATTCCTGAACTGAATTGCCTGCACCCTCCCTAAAATATAATATATAATACAACGGTTGATGTGATGATTGAGAGAATACAAGTAAACATTAGATTGAAAATAAAATGAAACTTTACAAAAATATGTAATAAATACTACAGTTGGGAAAAATGTATTCTGTGTGGATGCAATTACTATGTCTTAATGTGTGGTCTGGATATCTACTGTATGCATAGAAATAAAGTATGCAGTGTAATTATCAAGCAGAATAGTTGTTATGGAGAATTTGGTGAATTTATATCACTGTGTTGTTTTAAGTCATATAAATAATTAGTTTATTGTAATTTATAGATATAGACTATAAATATATAGAGATTCCAGCCAAATTACCTATTAAACAACTGTTCCACATATTTTGGGCAGTTGAATACTTTGGTTATTACTGTTTTTACTGTTGCCTAAGAGTAATGGGAATTGAAGTGGAGAGATTAGTTCTCTATGTAGCACTTTATTGTGATAAGGAATTTTAGGTTTTCCAGTTTCATACTACACATATTTTGCCATGTTTTGGGTTCTGCTTTTTCAGTTTTGTTTTAAGTGTGCAGAATAGATAATGTTATCAGTAGTTGGAGAAAGAGTCTGTGTATAGTTTGTAACAGATTAAGCTTTAAATTTGCTAGAGGACAGACTAGATGTTTGTGAAAGTTAAAGAATATTCTTTGGATTACTGGGTTAAGAAATGGTTGCAGAGATAAAACATTGAATATGCAACCTTGATATTGCTTTACCTTAATCCCCCTTGTATTTCCCACAGGGTTGCATTTTTTCAGTAATTTTGATTGGACATATAGATTAGGTGTTTAGTCTGGGAAATAGGAAAGAAACTAATTATTGACTTTATAGTAGTAGTATCATTTATTGCAGGGTTTTTTAAATATAATTTTTGTGCTTTTGAAATGCATTGTGAAAATGACCACTTAGCAATAGTGATGTCACGAACATAAAATTTTCGGTTCGCGAACGGGCGAACCGGGCAAACCGCCATAGACTTCAATAGGCAGTCGAATTTTAAAACCCACAGGGACTCTTTCTGGCCACAATAGTGACGGAAAAGTTGTTTCAAGGGGACTAACACCTGGACTGTGGCATACCGGAGGGGGATCTATGGCAAAACTCCCATGGAAAATTACATAGTTGATGCAGAGTCTGGTTTTAATCCATAAAGGGCATAAATCACCTAACATTCCTAAATTATTTGGAATAACATGCTTTAAAACATCAGGTATGATGTTGTATCGATCAGGTAGTGTAAGGGTTACGCCCGCTTCACAGTGACAGACCAAACTCCCCGTTTAACGCACCGCAAACAACCGCAAACAGAGGCGGCTCTCTAATTAGGCGGCCGTCTAAGGCCTCGCGCTGGCTGAGGCCTCGCGGCCGCCTAAACCGCCTTATGGCAGACTGTGTCAGGTCCTCGGTCAGTGACCGAGGACCTGACACCAGGAGGGGGCCCGGCGGCTTGCCCGGTATGCCGCCGGGTGCGAGGCCCCTCCTGGCTGCCCTGCCACCATCGCAGTCGAATTTTAAAAACCACAGGGACTCTTTCTGGCCACAATAGTGATGGAAAGTTGTTTCAAGGGGACTAACACCTGGACTGTGGCATACCGGAGGGGGATCTATGGCAAAACTCCCATGTAAAATTACATAGTTGATGCAGAGTCTGGTTTTAATCCATAAAGGGCATAAATCACCTAACATTCCTAAATTATTTGGAATAACGTGCTTTAAAACATCAGGTATGATGTTGTATCGATCAGGTAGTGTAAGGGTTACGCCCGCTTCACAGTGACAGACCAAACTCCCCGTTTAACGCACCGCAAACAACCGCAAACAGAGGCGGCTCTCCAATTAGGTGGTTAAGGAGGCCGCCTAAGGCCTCGCGCTGGCTGGGGCCTCGCAGCCGCCTAAACCACCTTATGGCAGACTGTGTCAGGTCCTCGGTCAGTGACCGAGGACCTGACACCAGGAGGGGGCCCGGCGGCTTGCCCGGTATGCCGCCGGGTGCGAGGCCCCTCCTGGCTGCCCTGCCACCATCGCAGTCGAATTTTAAAAACCACAGGGACTCTTTCTGCCCACAATAGTGATGGAAAGTTGTTTCAAGGGGACTAACACCTGGACTGTGGCATACCGGAGGGGGATCTATGGCAAAACTCCCATGTAAAATTACATAGTTGATGCAGAGTCTGGTTTTAATCCATAAAGGGCATAAATCACCTAACATTCCTAAATTATTTGGAATAACGTGCTTTAAAACATCAGGTATGATGTTGTATCGATCAGGTAGTGTAAGGGTTACGCCCGCTTCACAGTGACAGACCAAACTCCCCGTTTAACGCACCGCAAACAACCGCAAACAGAGGCGGCTCTCTAATTAGGCGGTTTAGGTGGCCGTCTAAGGCCTCGCGCTGGCTGAGGCCTCGCGGCCGCCTAAACCGCCTTATGGCAGACTGTGTCAGGTCTTCGGTCAGTGACCGAAGACCTGACACCAGGAGGGGGCCCGGCGGCTTGCCCGGTATGGAGGGGGCCCGGTGGCTGCCCTGCCACCATCGCAGACACAGACGCAGTGAGCAGAGCTGCAGACCATGTGTCTCGCGAGAATTGGCCAATCAGAGCATTGCCGCGGGTTACCACGGCAACGCTCTGATGGTCTTGCGATATTACACGGTCTGCAGCTCTGCGGAGCTGCAGACCAGAAAAAGTGGCCACTGGACCACCAGGTAAGATGGGGGATGAGGCTGAGGGTGGTGGTGGGAGGCTTAGGGTGGTGTGGGGGGTAGTGAGGCTGAGGGTGGTGTGGAGGGTAGTGAGGCTGGGGGTGGTGTGAGGGTGAGGCTGAGGGTGTGGGGTGAGGGTGTGGGGGGCTGAGGGTGAGTGAGGGTGGGGGGTAGTGATGGGGGGTGGTGATGCTGAGGGTTTGGGGGGTAGTGAGGCTGAGGGTGTGGGGTAGTGAGGCTGAGGGTGTGGGGGTGGTGGTGCTGAGGGTGGGGTAGTGAGGCTGAGGGTGTGGGGGCTAGTGAGGCTGATGAGGGTGTGGGGGGTAGTGAGGCTGAGGGTGGTGTGGGTGGTAGTGAGGCTGGGGGTGGTGTGGGGGGTAGTGAGGTTAGAGAGATCAGATGAGTCCATCAGGACTGTAGTGGACACCGAATACACTAGCCTAGCTATCAATTTCACTATCAAATCAGCAGCAGCTGTCCCTCCTCACACTAAGAATGCAGCTTCACAATGAATGTAAAATGGATGCTGTCCAGGAGGTGGGAGGGTCTGGGAGGGATGGTCTGCTGCTGATTGGCTGGAATGTGTCTGCTGACTGTGAGGTACAGGGTCAAAGTTTACTCAATGATGACGAATAGGGTGCGGACCGAACAGCGCATATGTTCGCCATCCGTGGCGAATGCAAACAAGCGATGTTCGCCAGGAACTATTCGCCGGCGAACCGTTCGGGACATCACTACTTAGCAGATGTCTAAAGTTGGTTCCTCCAAAAGCCCCATAGTAAACAGTACCTCATCCATATCACGTCCTAAGGTGAAAGTGATTGACTAACAGCATGCTGCCCTGAGATGGAGGTGACACCCACATGGTTGTGGACACTTTCTGGTTTCCTGAGGAGGAATTTTTCCAATTGGTTTTCCCACCATAAGGTTTTTCCTGGCCCCAGATATACTGGGTGGGCAAGTTACAGGTAACTATTTTTTCTTTTGGCATGCTTATTTTTGTGTTCATTTTGTGAACAAATGGGGATTGAAAGGATCAGTTTTAATACTTAAGCCTAATATATCAAATTATATATTGATTAGAGAGTTTTGAGTTTAAAAATGCTTGTATCAGGGGTTTCCCCCTTGTGTGGAAAGCACATACTAAACCGCACCCTGAGTTTGTGCTGACCAGGTTTGCTTATCTACTCCTTACATGCAGATTAATGTGAAATGTCAGAACAGCTTGGTTGAGCACTGTGCCAACTGTGATTGGCTAAATAATGCTAAATTCTGTGAGTATTCAAATGAGAGGCTTGTTTGGGAAACATTACATTGTCCTGTGTGTGTTATTCTAATTGGCCTTTTCCCCAGCGCTGCAGAGAGATAAGAGGGAAACAGAAACCTGTTGAGATGTCCACGGCAGTTAGGGGGCTCTGGGACCTTGAGGAATATCCAGCCTTTAGATACACAATGCAAAATTCTGGGCTCCAACCTCCAAAGTCTCCTTTCACCCATTTCAAATCTCACCTGCCCTAACACTGCAACCTCCCTCTACAACACTCTCTCCTCTCAACTAGACATCACGGCACCTCCTACACTTAAACACACTAAGCGCCCCCCAATTACAACCATGGCACATCAAGCTGACCTCCAAAAATGTTCCAGAACTGCTGAACGCTGGAGAATCTGTATCTGACTTATTCCACTATAAATTTATGCTGCGCTCCTACAGTCTGGTTCTTTCCTCTTCAAAAGAAAGCTTCTTCAATACACTCATAACCACACTCTCCATCAAGCTCAAACGACCGTTTCATGCTTTTAACTCTCTTCTTTGCCCTGTCGTGCCTCCTCCTCTTACCAACTTGACCACCACAAACTTTGCAACTCACTTCACTGAGAAGATTTCTACAATCAGGGAAGAGACCTTGACCCCAATTTCCCGTCCAACTACCGCCCTATCTCGCTACTGCTGTTTGCCTCCAAGATCCTTGAGAGAGTTGTGTATGTGAGATTGACATACTTCCTCAAATCCAACTCTCTGCTTGACCAGCTTCAATCTGGATTCTGTGCTCATCACTCTGTTGAAACAGCTGTGACCAAAGTATTCAATGATCTTATCATTGCTAAATCCAATGGCAACTACTCTATCCTAATTCTCTTCAACCTTTCTGCTGCATTTGACACTGTTGATCATCAACAACTTCTTCTCATCCTCTGTAATCTCGATCTTCGAAATACCAATCTCTCCTGGTGCACTTTCTACCTCTCCCAGTCAGTGTGTTTCTTTTTTTGGTTCTTCTCTCCAATCCCTCTCTTTTGGTTTTCCCCAAGGGTCTGTCTTTGGTCCCCTATTGTTCTCAATCTATTTTGCCTCACCTGGTAAACTCATCAGCTCCTTCGGCTTCCAGAATCATTTCTATGACGCAAATTTATCTGTCGTCATCTGATTTCTCACCACCCCTCTTGACTAGTGTCCCTGACTGCCTCTCTGCAATTTCCAACTGGATGGCTGCCTATTTCCTTAATTTGAACCTGTCCAAAACAGAACTTTGGTCTTTCCTCCCTCAATTGTTGCTATTCCCTTGTCTATGTCCCTTCAAGTCAATGGCGCTACCATCCGCTCTACCTCTAAGTCTGGCTGCCTAGGTGTTATCTTTGACTCCAACCTCTCCTTAACCCCTCATGTCCAATCAATGACCAAATCCATCTCAAAAACATTGTGTGCATCCGACCCTATTTAATGCCTGGTACAGCGGAGATGCTTGTCCATGCCACTGTCCTCTCTCACCTTGACTACTGTAATCCTCTTCTCAGTGGTCTTACGTGTTCCCAACTTGCTTCGTTACAGTCGATAATGACTGTGGCGGCGAGGCTTATCTTCCTGTCCACCCACATCTCCCACGTCTCCCCCCTTTGTCAGACCCTACATTGGCTTCCTGTAAGATATAGGACTCAATTTAAGATCCTGATACTTGCTTACAAATCTCTACACAATACTCCTCCGACCAATACACAAATATGTCCCGTCTAGGCCCCTACGCTCTGCTGGACACCTACGTCTAACCTCTGTTCATACTCATACCTCTGATGCTCACCTTAAAGACTTCTCTAGGGCTGCACCATTCCTATGGAACGCCCTTCCCCTCTCTGTTAGACGTTCACAAAATCTCCACTCCTTCAAAATTCATTGTTTATGAAAGCATATCAATTAAACTGTGAATAGCTTTCTATCGCCGCACCCTGATTCCTCTCCTGAAACTGTCATCAAAACACTAAGCCCCCAATGAATACTATCCTAGCAACCTACTTTTACCTTTTGTGTCACTACACCCCACTCCCTCTAGCATGTAAGCTCATTGAGCAGGGCCCTCAATCCCACTGTTCCTGAGCGTCCAACTTGTCTGGTTACAAATACGTGACTGTTAGTCCACCCATTGTACAGCGCTACGGAACTTGGTAGCGTTTTCTAAATAATAATATTATATCTATTATGAATGAATAAAACAAAACATAGTGCAATACTGTTTTGAAATCAAGACACTTTCTGGTACACTTACAAATTGGTAGTGATAAAATAGCCTTGTGAGCGCCTCCCCTGATGGTAATAGGGGGTTACAGCTCTCTCATGGTCATCCCCGCATTCTGAAACCCTAATTCAGGCCTCCTAATGATGTCAGAATCAGGATTTTCAATGAAAATAAAAGTGATTTAATGACAAATATAAAATCCAAATTAAAATCAGAATAAAATGATAAAGGGGAGGCACCCTCAAGATTATTTTATCACTACCAATTTGTGAGTGTACCCGAAAGTGTCTTGCTTTCAAACTTTAAATTACCATTTTAATTTAATTATTTTTCTAAATCTAACCCTAATCTTAACCCCAGCTTTAACACCAAATGTCCCATGTTGTGTGCTTAGTAAATGCACTAACTTAAATGTAAGTGTTAAACTAGCTTTATTTACCTTGCAGGATCTTGCTGAGGAGGAATCACCATTCCAGCTGATGCCTCATCATCGAGAGTGACGTGGGGTCCCAGCCTCCATCAGATTTCCCTTTCTGACAAGAGCAATACCAAACATGTGCAGCACTAGGAACAGCTGATCCACGTCATTGGACGTGATGTAGAGTAGGGAAATTTGGCGGGTATGGAAATCTGTTTTGCCACTCTGGCTTCAGTAGGGTGTGCCTGGGGACATCCCGTGCTCACACCTTTGTTCATATGTTTAAATAAAGCATATTAAAATAAATCACCAGTTCTGATCAGCAGGGCATGCATTGCCATTAGAAAAATCAAGCATTTGCCTGAACATCCTTCTCTGATGGGTTGCTATGCCTCTGCATAGTTTTGTGGGGACATCAAAAGGTCTCTCTCACTGGCTTTTAGTGCCTCACTACAGAGGTTGTGCTGCTGTGGTTGGTGCAAATTATTGTGTGTACTTCTTTGTGGTTTTGGTGTTTCTGAATGACTCAAAGTGCTGCTACTGGATTACCCATCCAGAACTCAGACCTATTGAGGAGCGCTGAATCAGAAGGAGCAATCACAGTCATCTGCACCTACCAAAATCTACTCACAGGAATATCAAGAATTCTACTCCAAATGGACCTCCAGGGATGCCAGCCCCATAAACCCTTCTCCCCCCTCCCCCACACTTTTAAAGCTATGCTGGAAGAGACAAAATAGCATTTTTATTAACAGTTAAATGTGTAACATAAAGCCTTCTCACACACTACACACAGCATCATAAATAAAGCTTACCCACACAACAAACAGCAAAACACAATAGCTACACACATCATACACAGACTTCTTCACACTACACGGCCAGCAACACAGCATACACATCGTCTCCACAACTTAGCAAAACAGAGAAAGACAGTTGGGTAACAGAGAGATATGCAATGTGAGACTAAGAAATGCCTGGTAGAAAGAAGGAATATGGAGACTGGCAGAAAGTGAATCTGAATGGAGATGTGGGAAATATGAGGGACAGACAAAAGAAACAAGAAAGTTTATCAAATACTTACTGTAATTTTCTTTTCTATTGGCTAAGTTACATGGCAGCATCACTTATGAGTTAAGCTCCTCCCCAGCTGTCAGAACAGGAATAATTAATTAATTATTTGGTTGACAAATCCAATAAAGGCCCCCTCCCCCCTGAGATCCCCATCTTTTATAAAGCTCAACTAGAAAAAAACAAACATATAACTTAGCCAGAAAAAGAAAATTACATTATATGATACATTTTCTTGTTTCCTGGCTAAACATGGCAGCATCATGTGCGTAATACTCAAGCTTAATGAAGGGCAGAAACAAAAATAAAGTACTCCAATTTTGCTGCTTAGTATTTTATTTGCTTAATGCAACAGAAGCCAATACACTATGTCCGAAGTATGCAGAAGATGAAGCCAAATCAAGCCTGTAATGCTTGATAAACGTCAAGTGTGATAACCAAGAAGCTGCCTTACAAATATTTTCTGTAGACACATCCACCATAGAAGCCCATGAAGTAGCTAAACTCCTGGTAGAGTGAGCCTTTACCTTGATGGGGGCAGCTTTGCCTTGTGTTGCATACGCGTTAGCGATTGCCACTTTTTTAAGGGTAGCGATGGATGCTACTTCCCCTCTTCTTGTTCCTGTTTGAAGAACGAAAAGCCTATTGGACTTCTTGAACACTCCAGAACATTCCAATGACATCCACTTTGCACCATATCCTTTTATCTTCTGAAGATGGTTGTGGAAGAAATGATGGAAGAAATATTTTCTGCACTAGATGGAACTATGAAACCACATTGGGAGGGAACTCTTGTTTGGGAATTAGCACTGCTCTGTCATGGTAAAACGTGGTATAAGGTTCTTTTAAAGATAGTGCTTGCAGTTCAGACAGACATTCATGCTGATATTATAGCCACAAGAAACAGAGTTTTTACAGTTAACAAGTTTACGCTGATATTTTCAATCGACTCAAATGGTTCTCCCGTCAAAGATTTTGTCAATCTTTCTTTTATTGAGGCAATTGTAAGGACAGTACAGAAAGAAGAAAAGGGAGTGTTATCAAGTAAACAGACATCACATTTGCAACTGTAGTGTACAATCATAAACTCCAGCAGGCTCAAACCTCATTTTATAATAATAATAGTAAATGGAAAACATGCTAGTTATCAACTGAGAGACAAATATTAAATGTCGGTGAGCAATACATTTAAACACAATAATGAGTTTTTAAGTGTGTTGCATTTCACAGCGTAAAGATACTTGTCTAGCTTAGTCATTGTAGCATATCCCTGGCTAGTCTGTAAATTAGCAAAATGAAGGCAGGGATAACCTAGTGCACGTTATATGTCATAATGAGTTTACATTACCGAGATCAGGCTTGCTATTCACGAGTGTGCTACCAGAATATGCATATGCAGAAATTAGGGTATTTCAGGCTATAAATACATAAAAGTATTATTATCACTTAGATATTAACAATATTAGAGTAATTCAACAGGCTGATATCCACCCTATGGCACACACATCACCATGTACTTGGTTTCTGCGATTGTATGGACTCTGAAAGAAAAATCAAAACAAACTTATATACATTGAAATTATAGAAAGATGTGTTAACTAAGTCCAAAATCCAGTAGGTGCGGATAGATTAAAAGACAGAGTTCGCTCGTGTGGGTAGAGTGTCATAGAACAGTAATGGCTCAACTGTCGCATGGTGTCAGTCCAGTCACAACACTGGATCTTATTCGGGGACACAATTCATGAACCGCCGTGTCAGCCAATACCCTCGCTGGGCAGTGACATTTCTGATGCTTGGTAATTCTGGAGGGGGAAGGTGAGCAGCCCGTCCCCAGACCCTAGGGTTTGCATCTGCGTGCCACAGACTCAGGTTCTCGTTGAGGCCGGGTCTTTCCCTTCAGGGGCACCACGGAAGACCCCGGTGTTCTGCCGCCACCAGCGGTGGCCGATCTTCCTGCATAGTGGCCGATGCTTCGGAGGTATCCTCTTTGCAACCCTCGGCCCGGGTGGGCGTTTGGTGCACTTTTTGTGTATGAGGGGGTTTGCTTTACCCGGGATAGGCTTGCTCCGTCTCCATACCCTCGCCCCCTGTGGCTTCTCTCCGTGGTTAGGGGGAGGCCCAGCGAGGAGCTTCTCTAGCTGGCCCCAGAAGTGTTGAAAAATCAGATCGAGGCTTGCGGTCGGTTACTGCATGTGTGCTGGTGTCGATATTCGGGCTGTGTCCGCCATATTGCTGGGCCCGGCATGTCCAGAGCCTGTGCTGTAATGGGCAGGTGTAGTCGACAGTGCCATGCATGCCAAGTTGGTGGTGCTTAGGTTGAGACTTTTGTCAAGGCCTTCTTGCAGAAAATCCAATATTAGGGGACTGCTAGATTCTTCTTTTCAAGAGCCAGCCCCCCAGGATGAGAGATCATGGGTCCGGATGCACTGCTGGACCCTGCAAGTGGATATCCTACCTGAGAGGAAGGGCAATAGGTAGTACTAAGCTCAATTGATGAAGCAAAGGGTACCAAGGTATCCTCAGCCACATTGGCAATACTGAGATTACTGTCGATTGTGCTTGCCAAATTTTCTTGAGAACATGAGGAATCACAGGTATAGGAGGAAATACATATGCTAGGTCGAATAGCCACTCCTGGGAGAGTGCATCCTGAGCCTCTGCCTGATGATCTTGTCTACTTGAAAAGAACTTTGGAACTTGAGAATTCTTGAATGTTGCCAAGAGGTCATTCTGTGGAATTCCCCATACTGAAACTATTTCCTGAAAAACTTCCTTATTCAGGCTCCAATCTCCCGGGCCTATGTGGGATCGGCTCAGATAGTCCCCCAATCGATTTTCTTTTCCCGGAAGATATACTGATTTCAGTCCCTGAAGATGGTTCTGGGCCAATAAAAATATTTGTTGGAGTTTGAATAGAAGTTTCCTGCTTCTTGTTCCTCCCTGATGATTGAGGTAAAATGCTACTGACCTACTGTCTGTTTGTATCAGTACCCACTTGTTTTGTAAGGGATCCATAAATGACATCAGTGCTTTGAAGACCGATAATATTCTGTGTTCAAGACAACTTGGGCTATAAGATTATTGAAGTGGGCTCCCCAACCTTTGGAACTGGCATCGGCTGTTATAATTTCCTACGTTGGTTCCTCCAGAGGAAATCCTCTGTTTAGGTTTTGCGTCTGATGCCACCATCTCAAGTGAAGTTTGAGTTCCTTTAGAATGACTATAAGTTGGTCCCAGTCTTGCGTATTCTTCTTGAATTGCCTTAAAAAGTTTTTTTGTGCAGGTCTGACATGCCAGTGAGCCCATCTTACTAAGCCAATAGTTGACATAAGGGATCCCAGGAAACTCATGTAGTCTCTTGCCTTTAGAAAGTCACTGGTCATTAACCTCTGAGTTTTCGCCCGTATTCTTATTTGTCTGGCTACCGATAGAGAAATAGTTGCCTTCAAAGTGTTTATAGCTGCTCCCAGAAACACTAATGTTTTTGATGGATTTAGGCTGCTTTTCTATGCTTTTACTATCCAACTAAATCTTGTCAGGGCTGCTTCCACTTCTTGAGTGTATTTCATAGATGTCAGTTGATCTTGAGCTACTATTATTATTATGTTATTTATATAGCGCCATCAAATTCCGCAGCGCTTTACAATGGGTGGACGAACAGACATGTAGTTGTAACCAGACAAGTTGGACACACAGGAACAGAGGGGTTGAGGGCCCTGCTCAATGAGCTTACATGCTAGAGGGAGTGGGGTAAAATGACACGAAAGGTAAGGATAGTATTAAACTAGTGACAGTTGCAGAAGAGGAATCAGTCAGGAGCTATTAACAGTTTAATTGATACGCTTTTATGAAGACGTGGGTTTTTAACGATTTTTTTAAGGAGTGGAGACTGGGTGAGCATCTAATGGAGGAGGGAAGCGAGTTCCACAGGAATGGTGCAGCCCTTGAGAAGTCTTGAAGGTGAGCATCAGAGGTGGGAGTACGGACAGAAGATAGACGTAAGTCTTCAGCAGATCGTAAGGGCCTAGATGGGACATACTTTTGTATAAGGGAGGATAGATAGGTGGGAGCAGCATTATGTAGCGATTTCAAAGCAAGAACCAGAATTTTAAATTGAGCTCTATATTTTATAGGAAACCAATGTAGGGACTGACAGAAGGGTGAGGCATGGGCGGTGCGGGTGGACAGGAAGATGAGCCTCGCTGCCGCATTCATTATGGACTGTAACGGCGCAAGTTGGGAGCACGTAGAAGCGGATTAAAATAGTCAAGGCGAGAAAGGACAGTGGAATGGACCAACACCTTAGTTGCATTTGGCGTTAAGTAGGGGCGGATGCGCGCAATGTTTTTGAGATGTAAATGACAGGCGTTGGCAATAGATTGAACATGAGGCTTGTAGGAGAGGTCGGAGTCAGAGAGAACACATAGGCAGCGAGCCTGCGTGGTAGAGCTGATGGTAGCACCGTTGACTTGGAGGGAGACAGACACAGGAGTAACAACACTTGAGGGAGGAAAGACCAGAATTTCATTTTTGGTCAAGTTTAGTTTAAGGAAGTGGGCAGCCATCCAGTTAGAAATAGCAGAGAGGCAGTCAGAGACACAAGTCAAGAGGGACGGGGAGAGATCAGGAGAGGACAGGTAGATTTGCGTGTCATCTGCATAGAAATGATATTGGAAGCCAAAGGAGCTTATGAGTTTATGTATAGATGGAGAACAGTAGGGGACCAAGGACTGAACCTTGGGGGACACCAACAGAGAGGAGTTGGGGAGAAGAAGCAGAGCCAGAGAAAGAAACACTGAAAGAGCGCTGGGAGAGGTAGGAGGAGCACCAGGAGAGAGCAATATCTTGTAGATGGATATTGCGGAGGATGAGAAGAAGCTGTTGATGATCAACAGTGTCAAAAGCCGCAGACAGGTCAAGGAGAATTAGGATAGAGTAGTGACCACGAGATTTTGCAACGAGTAGATCATTGGATACATTGGTCAGTGCCGTTTCCACAGAGTGCTTAGCGCAGAAACCAGACTGAAACGGGTCTAGCAGAGAGTTGGACTCAAGGAGGTCGTCCAGGAAGTTGTCCAGATAATGGAAAACCTGGATCCCTTGTCTTCTGAGAACCGCAATGACTGCTACCAGAACCATGGAAAAAGTTCTCATTGCTAAACTGGAAGTGATGTCCCCACACTGTGAACCTCAGGAACTTCCAATGCTTCTGATGAATAGGGATCTGGTAATATGCATTCTGTAAATCCACTGAAGTCATCCAGTCATTTTTGTGAATCGCTTGTTTTATGCTGGAAATGGACTCCAGAAATGGATTTAAACGTTTGAGATCCAGAATTAATCTCCATTTCCCTTGTGGTTTCTGGGCTAGGAAGACTGTAGAGTAAAACCCTTGGTATTGCTCTTCTGTTGGTACCTCTTCCAACAACTGTAGTTGTAACAATTTTTGTATTTCTTGTCTCATAGCTTGGGATTTTAGTCCTGTAGACACCATTGATCTTCTTACATATTTTGAGGATGTGTAGCAAAAAAGGGGATGATCTGCTAAATGAATAACAAGAACAATGCATAGCGCATAACTGTGTGTATGAATAAACCAAATGTATAAATGACAAGTGGCCACTCACACTTTCGTTGAAATAAGAATGCCTTGAGAATAAATTTCTTTTTTCAGCATAAATGCTTTTCCAGGAAAAGTTCT
This sequence comes from Pelobates cultripes, assembly GCA_933207985.1. Taxonomy (NCBI): domain Eukaryota; kingdom Metazoa; phylum Chordata; class Amphibia; order Anura; family Pelobatidae; genus Pelobates; species Pelobates cultripes. Next base: position 238,897,380 of record OW240914.1, on the reverse strand, counting down.
TCCACCACTTTTAAACTCTCATGGAACAATTAAAAGGTGTGTGCTCAAAAAGAAAAAAATATAGAACTGTAGTACACATTTAAAAATGTAGAAAGAATAATTTAATCACTTACATCTAAATATAAAACAATGGATGTATTCTCACTGTCACCACCAGGGGTCCTACGCATTTCGTCCGTATGTAGGACTTCCTCAGGGACTTCAGTGACCAGAAATGACAGCATACAAATGAACAATATAAAAAACCCTTCCCTCCTCCACCCTTTATACCCCTCCCAATGTCCACAAAACTCTTCATTTGATCCAGGTGTTTTCAGTCCGGCGGCCGGTTTCTATGACGTCATCCTATGCGCCCGTCCATCTCACATGCGTTCCACCATGCGTTCCACCGCCGAAACCCGGAAGTACTCCAAATCTTCAATTCACAAGTCACACATCTTTTTTTCTTTTTCAAAGTACCTTTCAGAAGGCACAAATTCAGTGTATATGGACCGGAGGAAGAAAAAAGAGAGTGGGGGAAGGTTACACACTTCAAATGGCACTACAGAATTCTAGTTACATAAGATTTACTCGTAATACACCAAACTCAATCCTAATGAAACTTATACAAACTGTATAAATATATAAAATAAATTGAGAGTTAAATAAAATAAATTAAATAAACAATAATTAAAAAATAAAATAAAAATGGAAATCAAAAAAAAATAAAATTAAAAATAAAAAGAATAATGAATAATAATAATAAAAAATATATAAAAATATATAAAAAAGAGAAAAAAAATAAAAAATTAAAATAAAAGAGCACACACATTTATAGGGTGAACGAAAGGTGATATCCCAATTTATGTTGCATTCTTTCAAATATTCCATAGGATATAAAATATCCATAATACTTTATTCTTTTTCTCCTCTTTTTTCTTTGATTGAATATCTCAAAAAAGAGTGTTTAATCAATTTTAGAAATCAATCTCATCACTCAATTCAAGAAATAGTTCAAATAGATTAGATTAAAAAATTAAATTGGATCATATAGTATAGAATAGAAATAGTTCAAATAGATTAAATTAAAAGATTAAATTGAATCATATAATATAGAATAGAATTCAATGAATAAGAATAACTATATATATAATTAGAATTCAATTGAATCCCAGAATATAGAATTCAGAATACGAAATAGAGTTCAATGAATATAAATTCGATATAATTAGAACTAGATTTGAATATAAACAAGGGGAGGGACAATTTATTTATCCCTAAACCCTATTTGAATTTAAAAGTATGGAAAGAGTTCTTTCAATGGTATGGAAAGAAAAATTATTCTACTGTCCATACTTTGAAGAATATAGTAAATATAGAAAAAATGCAGCATTTACATTAGTGATCCCGAAAGAAGCAAGGTACATATATATCTTAATTTTCAAAAAAACTCCATAGGTCTATATCTAGGTTTAATCCATGTGGTTGCAACGTCTTTAATTTATTTATCCAGAAGGTCTCCCTTTGTGAAAGTTTCTTCATTAAATTGCCCCCTCTCCAGTACGGGTCAACCTGCTCTATACCCATGAATAATTTGAAAGGAAATTTAATTGGAAAAATTTTTCCTTCATGGGTATAGAGCAGGTTGACCCGTATTGGAGAGGGGGCAAGTTAATGAAGAAACTTTCAGAAGGCACAAATTCAGTGTATATGGACCAGAGGCAGAAAAAAGAGAGTGTCTTCTATTGAAGACAAGAGGAAGTCTTTGGGGAAAATCCTACCTGGTTCAGGGAGGTTTTTTTCTGCTATTTATCTATTGAGAACTTATTGCACTGTGGTTTGTGCACACACATTGCTTTTTATATTTTGAGTATGGAATGTTCGTAAATTCCAGTCTATAACCCTCTTCTATGATACTCAGGACCCAGTTGTCTAATTGTAAAAATTATGACCCTCTTACAAGGATATTATTTTAGGGAATGTGTGAAATAAGACACAAACACAAGTGTATAATAAAATGTATTGTTAATATTGATTTAGGATACTGTTATAGATTTTAGAAGGATATATTCAATACACATTATAACCACATCCAGTCCAAAACCAAAAGATACATAGTAAAAGGGCACTACTTAAACATTTAAATAAAGATCTTCCCTTGCGCCTTCATCTTTGGTAGTCTGGGACAGTCTCTCTCAGTTCACCATGGCACCACTGCTTGCTGCGCTGTCCTCTCCAAAAAAAGACAAAAAGAGAAAGAGAGGAGCCCCCTTGGCTGTTGTCCTTTTAAAAACTGATACTTGCTGTCATTAACTACAAGTCCAGGAGTTCCCTTTTCCTCCCAAAAGTTGTTTATCTTGCCCTCTTTTCACAGAGTTCCATCTTTACACAAGTCCTTTATTTTTAATCTCTTCCCTCTAGTTACACTACAACACTCTGTAAAAAGTGACCAGTTAGGGTTGCTTTCTGGGTAGATTGAACAGGATGGCTTGGGAAAACGCAAACTTCATGGTTACAAGTAGATGTTAATTACTCTGATCTTCTGATCTCCTGATAACATGACCCTTAAAACCTTTATAGAAAAGATTTGTACCCTTTGTACCCATTAATGACAACCGCCTTTAAAATGTAAATGGAATTCCATTGTGAAACCAGATAGCTTATTACACAACTGACCTTCACAAAGCATATGTCAATATATTAAATAGAAAATATAATGTTTAAAGGCACCCCATTTCTTACAGTCCCCACCTAGAGAGCGAATGACTCAAATAGAAAATGAGCCCTCTCAAATAAATACAGTATCTTTATTATGTGTGCTTTGAATGATTATGTATTTTACTGAGACACAAATGACTTGACAACCACAGATATTTAAACGTTAGGGTACTGCAAGGCATAATTTAGCCGAATCATTGAGGCACTCACACTTATAATATGTCACTAATAATTGGAATTTCTTCAGCCATATCCTTAACCTTCCATTACCTTCATAGGCTCGACATATAGGCTCACTGCAACCATTAAATTACACTCCCATCACGTTAAGTTACCTGTGTCACGAGCACTGCTTCCACCACACCATTCCTTTAACAATGGCCTTGCTTACTTTGAGCTATTAGGCCTGTGACCTCTGCCCACCACGACACCTGGTGTATTTTCACACCAACAACAGTTCATTTGCTGTTCACTTACATAGTGTATTGAAGAGACCACACAAGGGAGAAACACAGTTTATTGTTTGTAGTTCGGATCTGAGTGGAGGTGTTTGTGCACGTTTATTGAATGTTGTATAGCAGGAGTGGGTTTGTGTTTGAGCCCTTGAGGATTTTTAATAATTTGTTGATATGCCCTAGGCTTTTGGAAATTAAAAGATACTTAGCACAGAAAGTGTGCAGTGTTATAGTATGCAAATCACTAGTGGTTTGATTATCATCCTTGTCTCAGCATTACCATCTAGATTCACAAGTGGTCATCTAAAACATTGTAAATACAAATGTGAGCAAAATGCAACCACTCACCTTAATGTGTACTAAGGAATACATCCTCATAACAGTATAAAATAATTTACTATAACCTTACCATACATATTTAACCCCTTGTGGATGACCAAATAGAGCAAATAGAATATGCTAAATCATATATTGTCACTCACCCCACCTTTACTCAAGACAATATAAAATATACAAATTTGTCTAATTTGCCTATACTCTATACCCCACCTTGAGAGTATAAATTAAAAATACAAAGCATAATCATTATCATTCTATTGTTCATCCCTACCTAGATTTTCCTTTAGAGTATTAAATACAATAAAAAGCATAATAAAACAACAAAATCAAAGGACAAGGAGAGAGAGAAAAAAAAGTAGATTAATGCTACCATCACCTTAAGACATTGAAATGTATGCAAAGTTTGGCAGCGTGCAATCTAAAGAAAACTGACAATGGTCTGTTGCCTTTCAATTATAAAAATAAAAAATCAGTTTGAGGCTATTTTTGTTGGTAACCAAATGAAAAAAAACAAAAACAAAAAATTACTGTTGGAAACCAACAGACAGTTATACTATCACCTCTCTCCACTCTGATCAATTTATAAGCCTCACCTTGGTAACAATTCACATTATCTAGAAATATATAAAATTAGTAATCCAGCATCAAAATACAAAAATAAAAATAAATCAAACATAGCTGGCAGTGCAGGTGTGCTAAACTAATAAAAAAAATCTAAAATAATTTGAAATTTGGACCACCTGACTGTAATGAATGAATTTAGAGGCTTATCCTTAATATAAAAAAAAATATATATAAAAATACATATTATGGTCCTCTATAAACTGGAACTGTTTTTTCCTGAAAGAAATAAACATGTTAAAATGTTTGGTCTTCTCACAGGTCTATATTTTTCTTCCTTCTCAATTGGCATCATCTACGTAGTTTTCTAAAAATCAAACTTTAATAGAAAGTAAATATCACACAATTAGAATAGGTCATTCAAGAGCGGCTGTATCTGTTCTAACTTTTAAACAGATTCTTTGTTAACTATCTCATCTAACCTATTTAATTGTGCCTTGAGACAATACAGTTTTTCAAGGAACTCATTTCGTTCACATTAGAGAAATATTTTCTGCCTTTAGTTGTTTATTCTGTGCTTTAAGCACATGGTAGAGAATCCAAGGTTCTGTGGGAGGTTTACCATTATTATATTTTCTCTGTGATCTCCAACTAGGGTGATTAGATGCATTTTTATTTCCCTGAGTCCATCTATAACACATGGGCCTTTCATTATGAATATGCACATCTCATTTACATAATTTTTGCGTCCCATCCTACCACACCTAAAACATTTTATGGTTTTTGTGGTATGTGGGGACTTTCTCTGATTGATATATCTGTGAGGTTGGGTACTTTGTAACAATGACACTTGTCTTGTATTTACTTTTTCTTGATTTAGCAGAATTTCTTCAGCCCTTTCTAAGCAATTAAGTATTTTTACAAAGGTGTCTTGTGGGGACACAGTAAAACCAATTAACTCTCGAATATCTGGCAGTGTCCTATTAAGTAATGCTTTCTGATATGCATATTCATTCTGATCAGCATGTGCTCCAGGTGGAACAGTCAGTTTAAAAAAAAACAAATAACCTATTTACAAACCCTTGAACAGACTCCCCTCTCTTCTGAGCACAATTACCAAAAGCAAAATAATGATTTATTTCCTCTAGACCAAGAACGTTTAATAACTCTTTGACAAGTTGTTGCCTGGTTCTAGGTTCTATAAATACCCGACGTGGCAGACTTGCTCTTAGTGACTGGTCTGTACTAACAATTATCACATCAAAAATATCCAATTCATTTAAGTTTCTGTGTATTTTTTTGAATTGATTAAGGATGTGCATGGGGAAAAGTTTTGGTACGGCATTCCGAAATTCGGGACTTCGGAACTTCAGGACTTCGGCACTTCGGAATTTTGGGACTTCGGCACTTCGGGACTTCTCTTGCAGCCGCTTAATAGATAATAGATAGATACCGTTAGAATTAGGGAGTTATCTACCAAAAGGCTGAAAGACCTAAATTGGTCTTTCAGCCAAATTTACTAATACTAAATAAAAATTACTTAGTATTAGTAAATGTGCCCCTACTCGCTATACCGTGATTAGGGGTATGTCTTTTAAACAGTGAGCATCCTGTGGCTCATTGTAAAAAAAAAACAAAAAAACATTTCACCTCCCAGCCCCCACCCCTGAGCGTTGGGTGGGGGCCCTAAATTAGAATAAGGGGGGGCCTATTGTCCTCCCCCGGCCCCCTACTTGGGTGGGGGCCCTAAGTTAGAATAAGGGGGGACCTATTGTCCTCCCCCCGGCCCCCACCCCTGAGCAGTGGGTGGGGGCCCTAAGTTAAAATAAGGGGGGACCTATTGTCCTCCCCCTGGCCAACACCCCCCTGGCCCCCACCCATGAGCGGCGGGGGCCCTAAATTAGAATAAGGCGAGGGGACCTATTGTCCTTCCCCTCCGGCCCCACCCCTGAGCGGCGGGTGGGGGTCCTAACTTAGAATAAGCCCCCCCCCTTATTGTCCTCCCCCAGGCCCCCACCCATGAGTGGTGGGTGGGGGTCCTAACTTAGAATAAGGGCCCCCCCTTATTGTCGTCCCCCCAGCCCCCACCCCTGAGCGGCAGGTGGGGTCCCTAAATACCAGTATTGTCCTCCCCCCTAACCCCCACCCCTGAGCGGTGGGTGGGGGCCCTAAATATCAATAAGGGGAGGACCTGTTGTCCTCCCCTCGGCCCCCACCCCTGAGCGTGGGAATTAAGGAGTTATCTACTTATTCATTTCTGTCATTCCATTGACTTGCTAAGTAACTTACATTTTATATGAATGTGTGTTACTTGATTGTTGTAAGTGTTGCAAATGCTATGTTTGCATACTTTTTATTTAAACTTGTATACAGTGTAACATTCTTCATTCTTCCACTGGGTAGGTATATTAGTACTTCGGCAATACTGTGCTTTCGGAACTTCAGCAATTCGACACTTCGAAAATTCGGCAATTTCGGAACTTCGGAACTTCGACAATCCGGAACTTCGGCAATTCGGCTATTCGGACATTCTGAAGTATCCGAATGTCTCATTTGCCTGAAATTCGTCCGAATTGACATTTGGAACAAAACGATTTGCACATGTCTAGAATTTATCAATTTTTAACATTACATCTACTGGATCATCATCCAAGCGTATACATCCCAGTTGTATGCCCAGTGCAATAATCTCCATACGTTTAAGGAATGGGTTACAGTAGTTTCATTAAGTACATGTCCCTGTGCAGATACCATGTGCTCTGTAGAGACTGGTGCCATTTTTGCAGGAATACTTCCACATTATTTTTTAAACTCAAAACTTCTGCCTCTAATTTCTCTTTTTGTTTATTTAAGGATTTATACTTCTCCTCAATCCAACAGGCAGCATAAATCAAAGCAATTTTACCACTAGATTTGGACAATTTATTTTCAATAATTGCCCTGACCATATAATCATGAGCATTAAGCCACAGATCTAATGCACCCTCTATACATTTTATTATTGCTTCTGGATTAGACACCTTAGCAATATTTTTCAGTAAACTCTCCATCATTGACAAAGCACAATTCACTGATATTTCTATACACAATATCTGAACATATCCAAAAGTCAATATACACTTATGAATATGCTTATAAATCACACTAAATCCCTCCTACCTGGCTCGCCATTATGTAAGAAATTATGACCCTCTTAAAAGGATATTCTTTTAGGAAATGTGTGACAAATAAGACACAAACACAAGTGTATAATAAACAATACACAATACACATTATAACCACATCCAATCCAAAACCAAAAGATACATAGTAAAATGGGAAAATCTTCGCCTTGTGCTTTCATCTTTGGTAGTCTGGGACAGTCTCTCTCAGTCTGCCATGGCACCACTGCTTGCTGCGCTGTCCTCACCAAAAAAAGACAAAAAGAGAAAGAGAGGAGCCCCCTTGGCTGTTGTCCTTTTAAAGACTGATTCTTGCTGTCATTAACTACAAGTCCCAGAATTCCTTTTCCCTCCCAAAAGTGGTTTATCCCACCCTCTTTTCACAGAGAGTTCCATCTTTACACAAGTCCTTTTCTTTGATCTCTTCCTCCAGTTACACTACAACACTCTGTAAAAAGTGACCAGTTAGAATTGCTTTCTGGGTAGATTGGACAGGATGGCTTGGGAAAACACAATCTTCATGGTTACACCTAGATGTTATTTACTAAGATCTTCTGATCTCCTGATAACATGACCCTTGAAACCTTTATAGTAAAGATTTGTACCTATTGATGACAACCTCCTTTAAAATGTAAATGGAATTCCACTGTGAAACCAGATAGCTTATTCACAAAGCATATGTCAATATATTAATTAGAAAATATAATTTAAAAAAAAAGAAATGTTTTTAGATATTAGATACTGAGGGGGGATGGACGTGTGGACGTAACACGCCGCGCACGTAATGAGGAGGGGCTGATGCCACGAGTCCCTAAGGAGCACGCCGAGAGTGGTGAAATTTCCCTTGCCCGGGCCGTCTAAAGCAAAACTACATACCGGGGCTTCGGCGCTATACTGGAAGTAAGGACTTACCAGACTTGCCAGTATACGATTGTCCTGATCCACGTTGGGCGGACGATGAGCTGAGCTGTTATTCAGGGGTCTAGTTGGAGGAGAGAGGCGGAGGCCGCTTACATCGTGGGGTCTGACTGAAAATTCCAATTTACGACCTAATTTTGTAAGGTTTGCCTTGCTTATGATCTGATATCTTTATGAAGACAAGTGTTATATGTAAGGAGATCTATGAAGCACAGATGACAGCTTTTCTGAAGTGAATGCTAATCATTGGGATATATATTCACCCTTCTGGGATAAACTACCCAGATAAGATATTTTTTATCTTTTTCTTTTTATAAGCTTAGTATTACCACACAAGTTGAACATAAGCAATATAAGGGATACTTATATGATATAAGATATCTCGTTAAAAACATAATTCCATCTGAATAACTCCTTCATTATAAACAAAGACCATTTTTTTTTCTCTCTCCTTTATGGGGTAAATATTCTGGCAATGGATGACACTGCATATTGGTAGGAGAGCAGAGCAAAAGTTAAAGGAAGAAAAGAAAGGAGGAGAAGAGGGAAAGGATAGAAAAAAGGAAACAGAACATCAAGACTGACGTCATCTGCAATCGGCTTGGTATTACTACACAAGTTGAATAGAAGGAATATAAGGGACACTTATATGATATAAGATAAAAGATATCTCGTTAAAAATACAATCCCATGTGAATAACTCCTTCATTATAAACAAAGGCCATCTCTTTTTTTTTTTCCTAAATGGATACCAAAAAAGCAGCTCTGGTCTCAAATGTCTCAACAAAAAGAGATAGGAGGGACCCAAAACAGGATAAGAATCTGGATGGGTACTTCTCTCAGCAAACCAAAGAAAAGAGAGAATCCTTATATTTTTCCACATCTGTTTTGGAATCTTCTGTTACAGATATAAAGATGATGAAGAAATTACTATTAAAACCTTAACCTCAAGTCTTCAAGCAGTATTAGAGGAAATAAAGAAGGAAATTTCCTCAAACTCTGCAGCAATACGTGCTGAAATTAGAAGTGAACTAAATAAATTATCAGATAAATTTCAGGCTATGGAGGACAGACTAACAAACACAGATTTTCAGATGGCAACTCTAAATGAAGAAGTAAAAGCTATGTCTGTAAAAATTCAAAACCAAGAGAATAAAATAGAAGAACTAGAAGATCGCTCATGAAAAAACAGATTTCGCAATTTTATAGAAACTAACAATCAAGAAAATTTGCAAGAAGTTTTAAAGGAATATTTCTTAGCCTTGGGCCTCCAGTTAAATGGATTTGATGTCATCATATTCATAAGTCAGCAAATCTGTCTTCTGAAATTCCAAGAGACATAATTGCTTCCTTCTATTCATCGGAATTTAAAGAGAAAGTACTAAGTGCTAGCAGAGATAAAATTATTAAGGATGGCCTTTATTCGAAGATATGTGACTCTGTGTGACGGAACGCTGGCACTCCGACTGAGTACCTCCACCAATCAATGCTCCTAGTGCTCGCTGAGGACTCCAAGCACTCCAACCGACACCATCAGCACTGCAGACCCCACTCCCAGCGATGCAGACCCCACTCTCCACCCACCCTGGACCCAAGGCCAGGATCCAGCTTCCAGTGGGTTAACCTCTCTTTCCCCAGAGAGCAGGAACAAGCTCTTAGCAGAGCTTAGTGAATATACCCTGAGGAGTATAGTGAATATAGCAATTCCCAATGTGTAGTTTTCCAATCCCCCAAACATGAGCCAAGGCTTAATGCTGGAACAAGACTTTACTGGAAGTAACAACAACAGGTATTCAAGCTACAGTTTCTTTTATGCCCTGCTCCCATGCAGGGGAGGGACACACACGTTATCTACAGTAGCCAATAAAACAGAGGTTACAGCCCACACAAAATCCTCCCCTCTGCCTGTGATTCAATTATCTTATACAATAGAAGATCAATTATCACAGGTAGGAAAAATACAGTTTTTACAGCATATTCATAACTTCTAAAATATACACCACATTCACATAAATTATATATTCACAATCAATCCATTCAGGGAAACAACATATCAAAAAATGGCATGAATCAGACCAGGGGTTCAGAAGTTAGTAAGGTATCTTTTGGGGTCTGGCTGGCAGCATGGCTATCTGGCCCAAACCGGTTTTACAGAGCCCTCTATCCTGGAGACAATGGGGAAAATAATCAAATTATCCAGGGATAGAGGCAGACTCCATTGAGCACATGTTCCCAGTAAAACACAAAAGGATACAAAAATACATAACTCCTATCATACTGAATTGAATGGGCCAAATATCCCAGGGTCCATAGTCACAGGGCAAGAGGCGGGCAAGCAGTCCTCTCCAGGCACAAGTGGCGAAGGGCACTTCGTCACAGTAATAAATCCATGGATAAAGTAGCAGGGAGGGAAATTACTGAATGAATGGAGGGGGATTCTTCACAATTGCCCCCCTTTTACTCCCTGCTCTGGCAGACATGACTGGACCTTTCCGGGTCCAGTGGGGCTGACGGGGCTGCCAGTCATTAGTCCCAGAATAAGTCTGTTTGGCAGGCAAGCCTACATACAGCATTCAAAGGGCCTGACCTCCCTGGGTCCATAATCCCAAGGCAAGAGGCCGGCGAGTAGTCCTCTCCAGGCGCGCAGGTCCCTGACCTTCCGTCTCTCAGTATCCCGGTTAGTCAGGTAGCCCACCCACAAATAAAAATTAGCAGAGTAGCCCCCCCACGATAACCAGTACTGGCCTGTAGGTTCAAGTTTGTAGTGGGACAGCTCAACACTCTCGGTCTCCCGGGTGCAGCTAGGCAAACTGCTGGTGCTGCTTGGGGGGCAGAGGCCAGCGGCGCTCTGCCCTGCTGCCAGAGCTTCCACTGGGGTACCCCATGGTAAACCAGGCTCTTGACCCGGGGAAAAGGGAGGGCAGAGGCTAGCAGCGCTCTGTCCAGATGCCAGCTCTGCTGCTGGGAGGGGGTCAGTGGGTATCGTAGGCTCATCCACTGCCTCTTGGACCCAGTTGGGATGTAGCTGGGGAGGGGAAGTTTTGCTTACCTCCTCCTCCTGGCATCCCTGCGGGGTTGGTTGGGGATGTGGACCGCCCGTCCCGCATCCGTGTAGTACTGGCACAGAGACCGCGGTGCCATCTGCGCCAGTGTAGTTAGGGTTGTTTCCCCCCTCACCCGGTATCTCCTGCTGTGGTGGGAGAGGGGGCCCAGCTGCCCCCACTCCCCAGGATGCTGGTTGCTGTAAGGTGGAGGGATCTGCCATCCCCTCCTCCTGGAACTCAGGCCGCTGCTGGGAAGAGAGACCGGGTGTCTCCTCTCCCTGGGAGATGTACTGCCGCTGGGGATCTGGGCTGGGTACCCAGCATCCCTGTAGGGCCGGTGGAGAGACCTCGGTCCCATCTCCACCTGCCATCTGTGTGCGTCCCCAGGACAAGTCTATGAGGTCGCCCACCTCCGGCTGCTGTTGGAGAGGGAGCCCAGTTGCCTCCCCTCCCCAGGACGCTGGTTGCTGTATGGGGGAGGGATCTACCATCACCTCCTCCTGGAACTCAGGCCGCCGCTGGGGAGAGAGACCGGTTGTCTCCTCTCCCTTGACAACACACTGCCACTGGGGAGTCAGAGCGACTGTCTCAACTCCCAGTGATGATGGTTGCTGCAGGGACGAGGAACCGACATTGTAGTGATATAACTAAATATGAGGATCAGTCATTAAAGATTAAAAATGACTTTATTGAAAAAGGATATAATAGATTAAAATTGGAGGATTCCAGACTAGAAATAAAACATAGAGTAAGGGAAGATCTATTGATATATAAAACTAAAGTTAATGATAATACTCAATATATTCCTTTCATATGTAATTTCAACACTAACAGCCAACAAATACGCAAGGTGTTGAATAAATATTGGCCTATCTTACTACAAGATCCCTCCTTAAAAATGATCCTTCCCCCAAAACCTAGAGTTATTTGCAGAGGGGTCAAAAATCTCAGAAACTCTCTGGTGCAAAGCTCCCTCAGAGAAAAAAAGGAAACAGTTACTATATTTGGGAATGAAAAAGGCTTCTATGGCTGTGGAATGTGTACGTCTTGTAAAAGATCAGTAAGTAGTAGGAAAATTATTAAAGATTTAGCTATTAATGAAAAGATAAGGATACCAATTAGACAATTTATAACTTGTTATTCGAAAAATGTAATTTATCTTTTGATTTGCCCATGTGGGCTAAAATATGTGGGTCGCACTACAAGACCGTTGCATATAACAATAAGAGAGCGTATTTATAAGATCCAAAAAGGTTTTGAACAGCATAGCGTTTCAAATCATTTTAAAACAATTTATGGCCAAAAACCTGATGGTCTAACTTTCATAGGAATAAAAAAGTTATTTACACACAGTTTTTTAAGTATACCAATTAAGAGCAGTATATATTAACAAAAGACGAACCAGGACTTGTATAGCTGATTTATCCGGTTGAGGAAGCCACAGCAAAGTGGTGAAACGCGTTCTGGTTTTTATTGGGACACTGTGCCTTATTTTGTTTTATACAAATTATTAATTAATTATTTACTTTTTATTTTAAGTTCACCTGGTTTGGCATTCTTCTGCTTTTATATGGGAGTGCAGCCCCTAGTCTGCATAATGCCTGAAAACAGAGTCATATTGACTCTATGCTTGTAAGTACCCCTTTTTGGGATTTTATTGAAATATATCTATCCCCCTCCAGGACTGACTAAATTTTTCTGCTGAAGGGTGGGTCGCCTAAACGGACCCAGAGGCAAATCAAACTAGAGCTGAGTTTACAGCTCTGGGTCTGTGAGTGTGCCATTTTTGTATTTTACTTATTTATGTTTACATTTTCTACGGTCTATACTATGTTGTGATTATTATCTTTTATAGATTTATTTGCAACTTGGAACATTAGAGAACATTTTTCCTCTCCTGCAACATAAAAGGTGACATTCACTTTTCAAAGCGCTACATTCTTTATTTTTTCTGTTTCTTCTATTGGTGATATTGTAAGGAATCACATGAATGTTTAGCAGCTTATTTTTATATTGATTATTCATTGTAGTATTTGAAGTTGAGATTTATATTGTTCTATAATTTGTTTTATAATAAGCGCAAGTCTCAGTCCACGTTTTTGCATTCAGATACTATATGAGTCTATGATTTCCCATAAAATTCAGATACTCTTTCTTCAAGAAACTCATTGGATCAAGTCAGCAACACAAAAATGGGGTGGAGAAAAATATAAATACATTTATCAGGCATCGCTAGATAAAGATAAGAGACGTGGGGTAGCGATTGTAATTGATTCAAATCTTAAACACGATAAAAAATTAATAGATTTGGATCCTAGTGCTAGATTCCTTATAATCATATGCTCTATTGAAGATAAACTATTTGTATTGTGTATTTACCAAATCTTAATCCAACAACACTTCTGTCCAAAATTCTTTCTAGAATAGAGCACATCATTACTAGCACCTTAATTATTATTGGCGATTTTAACTGTGTTTTCGACCCCCCTATTGATAAAAAATCTTGCCATAAACTGAAGTCTGATGGGCAAGTCTGTAAGCAAGCTAAGACATTGACAAACCTAGCTGTTCTTTACGGTCTATATGACGCTTGTCTATATGACACGAATGTTCCATCCAGACACTGCTGATTTTACACATCTGTCTAAGGTCCACAATTCCTATTCCCGAATAGACCTCTGTTTGGTCAAAGCCACTACCCATAAAGGGACACTATAATCATCTGAACAACTTTAGCTTAATGAAGCAGTTTTGGTGTATAGAACATGCCCCTGCAGCCTCACTGCTCAATCCTCTGCCATTTAGGAGTTAAATCCCTTTGTTTATGAACCCTAGTCACACCTCCCTGCATGTGACTTGCACAGCCTTCCATAAACACTTCCTGTAAAGAGAGCCCTATTTAGGCTTTCTTTATTGCAAGTTCTGTTTAATTAAGATTTTCTTATCCCCTGCTATGTTAATAGCTTGCTAGACCCTGCAAGAGCCTCCTGTATGTGATTAAAGTTCAATTTAGAGATTGAGATACAATTATTTAAGGTAAATTACATCTGTTTGAAAGTGAAACCAGTTTTTTTTTCATGCAGGCTCTGTCAATCATAGCCAGGGGAGGTGTGGCTAGGGCTGCATAAACAGAAACAAAGTGATTTAACTCCTAAATGACAGTGAATTGAGCAGTGAAATTGCAGGGGAATGATCTATACACTAAAACTGCTTCATTAAGCTAAAGTAATTTAGGTGACTATAGTGTTCCTTTAAAGAAATAGAAATTATCCAAATAAATTAAGGACAATACATGGTCTGACCACTCCCTTCAGATTCTCCAGTTAGGAAGGTCAATACAGAATTTGATGAACTCTTGGAGAATAGATGATTCTCTTTTTAAACTTAAGGTAAATTACGATCTTATAATAGAATTATCTAGATTCTACTGGAATGAAAACCTTAACCCTGATATTTTGGATTCCACTTCGTGGGCAGCTTATAAAATAGTCATTAGAGGATATCTTATTAAAATGGAAAAAAATTCAAAAAAATTTAATAAGGATCACCCAACTCCTCAACTTAGTGCAAGATTAGTGAACTCCAAATTAACGTAAAATTAGAGGAAAAAATTAAGGTAACTATTAATAAATTAAGATTAAATTCTTATTATCAGGGTAACAGGGTGAATAAGAAATTAACTATGAGGTTAAAAAAACATAATATTACTAATAGAGTCAATAAACTCATTGAAAAAGGAATAACATATTCCTCTCCAGAAACTATTAGCCAAACATTTAACGAATTCTATACCAAACTTTATAATCTCGACATACATGTTTCTGATAGGACTGGAATAAAACAGTACTTAATAAATACAATTATTCCTAAGGTTACTGACTTGGAATTGGACCAAGTTAATGGTGAAATTACATTAGATGAGGTGGAAATACAGATAGATAAACTAGAACTCCTAAAGACACCTGGGCCAGATGGATTTAGCAATGTTTTTTACAAAATTATAAAAAAAAGAAATCAGTAAGCCTCTTGTGACCTTCTTTAATAAAATAGCTCTAAAGAACACAATCCCAGGCGAACTTTTACAAGCCAGTATATTCTCCCAATTTTAAAAATGGATAAAGATCCTAATGATGTAAGAAATTATAGACCAATTTCTTTAATAAACACTGATTAAAAATCTATGCAGCAATTCTAGCAAATAGACTGGGACCGTGTATTGAGAAACTGGTCCATTCAGACCAGGTAGGATTTGTTCAGGGCAGGTCTTCAGATACCTGCACTAGGAGCATCATAGATATTCTTGATCTTATTGAGCGTCGGGGGATCCCCTTTTTGGCCCTGTCACTGGATGCAGAGAAAGCCTTTGACAGGGTCAGCTGGGGATTCCTCAACGAGATATTAACCTCCTTCGGTTTCACGGGTTGGATACATGATGCCATAATGGCCCTTTATTCTACACCCCAAGCTAGAACTATAGGTGTTAATATTATGTCCGATTGGTTCAGTTTGAAGAACGGTACACATCAGGGTTTCCCTTTATCCCCCCTTTTGTATATTCTTACACTCGAGCCGTTTGCAATTAAAATTAGAAATAACTCAAATATTGAGAGCTTTCCAATTAAAAACCGAGAGGTAAAAATATTAGCATATGCCGATGATATATTAATTACACTTACGGCCTTGGAAGCTTCATTAATTTTTCTTATGCAAACGATCGATGAATATTCTAAAGTTTCTAATTACAAATTAAATGTATCTAAGTCAACTGCCATAACTATGAACATTGATGAATATAGATTAGATGAACTAAAAGACCGTTTTGACTTTAAGTGGTCTGATGGTAATTTCACTTATCTCGGCATTACAATTGTAGATTATGCTAGCTTTAGTGTACCTATAATCTTAATTTTATTAATGACAGGAGGCGAGTATTTGCTTAAGTCTCTCTTTACTAGAACTCCACACAGCACAGAAAAACAACCAATCAGAAAAAAGTTAGGTACTATAAAACTCCCCTTCCCATGCATAATTTCCTCTTTCAAGCTGCGACAAAAACAGAATAAAAAAGGCAGAAAACATAATGGGGAAGAAACGAAGTCCTAGATGCAATGAATTCAACAATGTCCACCATCCGAGAAGAACTGCCAAACCAGATAGCGTTGATGGACTGAAACGAGAGAAAAAACAGAATCGAACAGGTTGATTATCCAAGGCAATGTACTCTGAATAAACATGTAGGTATCCAAAAATACCTTAACATGTAGATATCCCAACCCTACTTATGACAAAACATACATAAGAACAGGTGACAGGTAGCAGAGACAACAAGCAGAGTTGCATACGTACCTGATTAATCCAAACTATTAAAATTAAACAAGGGAGGGATAAGAACGGGTGAGAAATACTCGCCTCCTGTCATTAATAAAATTAATATTATAGGTACACTAAAGCTAGCATAATATACAATTTTATAACATGACAGGAGGCTTTGTATTTGCTGTTTTAACACTCAGTCAACAAATCCAACGCTGTTTGTTTCGCTGGTACCTATTCCGGGAGATATCAGAGCAATCCCAAATGGACTTTCCAAGTGTGATAAATGACAGTAGACAGATCGATGAATATGCTAGCCAACGAAGCATCCCAAATACGGAAAAAAACACCATCCGTTGATAGATCAATTGTACGTGGGTTGTGACCTGTTTCCTAGTAGCCGATCCATGAGCTGCCAAGCTGAGCCATTTACCTGGAGTTGTAAAATGTCGAAGGTCCATTGTGTACTTAGGACCGTGAGAAGAAACTGCCATCATGTCTCAACTCTTGATGTGTAAGGTGGCTCCTCCGAACGTGCCGATGTGGCCTTGCCGGTAGATCTCCAATCTCGAGGAATGCGCCTAAGTCCACCACCATTTCCGTAATAAAACCGAGTAGGATCTTTCATTCCCTCATGTCCTACCCTGTGACATGTCTCATCCGAGAAGAAATGTATTATGTCGGCAAGAGTCTGGTCAAACCAGCCGTATCCTAAGTGATTCCAATATTCCAAATGGATTGTGTAATCCTCGGCTGCGGTAGCGAAAGGACTACAAAGGGACGTCCAATCAAGGTCCAAACTGAACTTGTGTAGTGGAACGGTGGTCAACTATTCTGGGAAAACTGAATCCATGAAATACTCAAAAGGGATGGGAAACGTAATCCGGAGTTGAGTTTTCCATCCAGATGTGTTATGGTCTAAGAGTGAAAAGAAATACGGATCCAGTGGTGATTGGGACCTGTATAACAATGAAGAGTCCTCACGCGCCGTATAGAGAGAGTGAAATAATTAGATTACCCATAGTACGATCCTGTTCCATGTCCAACCTGTCAAAATTTGTGTAGGGGTACCTGGTCTACACGCCACCTACAAGATAGGGTATAATATAGTGAGACCCCTGACTGTCCAGGCACGTATCTTCCCGAGTAGGCCCTAGGACAAGGGACCCAGGAATGTGGGTTCGATAACCGAAGTCAAGCTATCCCTATAGAGGGATACCTCCCTTCTTAGTTTGGAGTCTCGCGAACACATGCCGGTAGCCCTATCTGAGTCTGCTACACATCTTGACCCGCACTCCGGCAGTAGGTTGCGACCTGACTTTGACGTCCGTGTAGTAGTCGGGGGACACCGGGTTCCTCCATAGAGTTTTGTAGGTCTCCTTAATGGTAGTTGAAAAGGTGGGTTAGTGAGACCCCAAACCAAGACTGCTCCCGTGAGGGATATAGATTAGAAACGGAGCGCCCTCCATCTCCAAACCATGTTCTTCAGATATGTGCTCAAAGGAGTAGGGGCAGTCCGGTCATCTTATCTCAAGATTGTTAATGACCAGGGAACTCAAGTCAACCGGGGTTTCTGGTCTTTCCATGCGATCCATGCGTATAGTGTACCTGCAGACCGGGTAGCGGGCCTTCCCCAGTCTTGTTACCCGAGTAATTCAGTGTCCATTTGCTCCATGAAGGTCTCAGTCTCTCATGTCATCATGATATGGGAGAAACTGTCTGCGCAGGTTTTCCCGTTGGTCCAGATATCTAAAACAGAATGCAATTGTCTGTGTCATATAGCGCAGAATATACCAAAACCTGCACTCTTGTAATACCTGAGGCTCATCCGTTAGCTGTACCGCCTTCAGGAGTGTGTGTAAATAAGCGGGAGTCTCCCCCGTTATACCTCTGTGAGTATTTCTCGCGTGTGGTACAGTGGTCCAGATTCAGTAGATCCATTACAGGAGGTTAAATAGAGGGATCCAGACTGAATATGTAAATCCTGCAAGATCAGGCAGCCCTTTATAACGAAATTGGTATCACGGTGGTTAGATCAAATTGAATGCAGGAGGGACGCCCCTCGATGCAGACATCGTTGTCCTGTATGGGTATGAGCCTATGTGATGAACAAATGGACAGCACCGTAGTGAGTTGAGTGTATGAGAGAGCCGCGCTCTCTAATAATGTGACCGAACGCTGTGTCAGCGTCTGGCTGATGGCCTGAGTGAGCCGCACCCGTTAATAACCAAACAGTAGAGTCAACATCCGTGACGTCCGGCTCTCTCTACGAGAAATTGACACTCAAAACATGTCCTCTGTATCCAGCTCCGTATCGGGCTAAGGTTGAGGAAGGACTGCGCCCTCTAATAACAAATCAGTGTCCGGTGAGTACTGGGCTTTTCTCAGTGTTTTCGGGCCCAGATAGCTCAGGCCTAACAAAGGGCACAGATAGAGGAGGCCAATCAGAAGGGCACGGAAATAGCAGGCCGATCAAATGGGCACAGACCTAGCAGGCCAATCAATGGTGCACAGACATAGCAAGCCATCTTAATGGGCACAGACATAGCAGGCCGTCTAAATGGGCACAGACATAGCAGGCCGTCTTAATGGGCACAGACATAGCAGGCCAATCAATGGGGCATAGACATAGCAAGCCGTTTTAATGGGCACAGAAATAGCAGGCCAGTCAATGGGGCACAGACATAGCAGGCCTGAAAAAAATGGTGCAGACAGAGTAGGCCAAGTCACTTGGCAGTGGTGCATCAATTAGCGGTAAGGAAGTGTGCCTCATCCGTGTCATAATAGGTCCTGGGGCACCTTGTGATAATGGGCCGGATGTAGGCCTCTGATACAGTAGTTATGGTGCCTGCGGGTTCTGTCACAAATGGTTAGGGCTTGGGATCTTGTAAAGAAGCGCTTGAATATTTCTAATAGGGTTATTAATACATCTCATTTGGAGGTCTTAGAAGATAATATGCTGGATATATCACTTCAAAATTGGCCTAAGTCCCGTAGATTTATTAAAGAAATTATACAGAATGACTTAATAATGTCTCTCCAAGAGATACAAGATAAATTCTCTCTCCCTAATAAAGAACTCTTTACCTATATTAGGATAAATAATTTTCTTGGTTTATCACTGCTGGAATCTACCTCAGAAAGTTATTCTTTTATTCAGAAGATTTTTAATTATTTAAAAGTTAAAAAAGTTCTTTCAAAATCTACTAAATTGATTTATAGTTTAGATCAAGCTCCACTAAATAAGATAAACAAAGGGAAAAAGGAATTAGAGATCGACTTTACTGATAACGATTGGTGTGCTACTCTTATAGATATTTGAAAAAAATATTCACTGCCTGAACATAATAGAATGTCAATATAAGCTTATGTATAGATGGTATATGACACCAGATAAAATAAGTAAGATGTATCCCGATCAATCACCACATTGTTGGCGATGTGGAAGCTTAGATGGGTCTCTCATCCATATATGGTTGTACTGTAACTTAGTTAAATGCCTTTGGAACTGGTGTTTTGATGCGTTGAATTCTTTGTTTAATATTTCAATTGGAAAGGGCCCAGATATTGCTCTTCTGCATTTAAACTGGAATGTTTTGTCCTCTATATCTAAATGTTTAATAATTCACTGCTTTTTAGTATGAAGTATGGTGTAGAACACTGTGTGGGACCTTACAACTGTCCACCAATGAATCACCACATGCATAATCCAATAAACAGAGTAATCTGAAGGCAGGAATAATATATGCACAGCGAATGTCTTTTAAAATTATTATTATGGATATCTCTACTTTATACCATCATTTTCCCGTACCAGGTATCAAAACTAAGTGCAAGTGTAGGAGGCTGACAACTGGGTGATCCTGAAGTATGCCTTCACACAGAGAGGTATTTGAAAGAAGTGGGAACAATGTTCCTGCATATGACTAAAAGTGCATAATGTATGACAGTACGCCATTAAACCAGTATCCGCATGGATACCTCAGATAACATGTGATTACCAATCCTAAAACAAATCCCCAAATAAATATGCTATTGGTAAATTTAAGTTCTGCATCATATTGGAAAAATAAAATGAAGGCTGGGTGACCTTTTAAATAGGTTACGGTATATACACAGTTTATAATAATTACTAAAACTAACCCATAGCAACCTTCTCTAAAAACCTTAGTTATAACCTTAAAAAATACTGCAGAAATAAAATGATATACTGTGCAAGCATGACAGAACTTTCGCTGAAGGGAAATAATACTTCCTGGCTCCCTAGAGAGAAAACCTGCCTATACCAGTGTACAGGTGTCCCGGTGTCCCGGTGTCCCGGTGTATCTCTGACAGTGAAGGGGGAGAGCTTGTTATTGCCCTCTCCTCCCCTGGCGGACACACGCGGTCAGCAGATAGATCAGGCCGCGGAAGGCGGCCAAGTGTTGAGGCTCCGATCGGCGGGTGCAAACGATATCATAGCACTCGCGACCGGAGGAGAAGAAACCACAGGTGGGGCAGCGTAAAAAACTCCCTCCTCCCCCCGGCGGACACACGCGGTCCGCGGATTGAGCCGGCCGCGTAAGCAGCCACGTACAGAGGCTCCGGTCGGATGGCGTGCGCTATCACAGCACCCCGTGACCGGAGGTCCCAGAGCTTGGGGGGATCGGAGGATGCAGAACAGGCCGGCCTCCTGAAACCCACGAGCGGCAAAAAAACGGAAAAGCCAAAAACGGGTAGGCATAAAAGGGAGATTTTAGGGGCACAGAGAGGGGAAAGAATCCCCAGGGGAGATGAATAGAAAAACCATAGAAACATAAACTCCCCACAAACCAAGAGCAATAGGCAGAGGGGTAAAAAGCTAATCACACAAACAAGTCCCCAGATAATAAAATAAGTAAAACACTGTAAATATAATTAAAATCATACAGCCACCAACTAATATTAGCAGGAGGCAGTGGTACTCTGACCTGTGCTGATGCGGAGCAGCAAAGAAATAGGAAATGATGCATGGGAAGGGGAGTTTTATAGTACCTAACTTTTTTCTGATTGGTTGTTTTTCTGTGCTGCTGTGGAGTTCTAGTAAAGAGAGACTTAAGCAAATACGAAGCCTCCTGTCATGTTATAAAATTTCTTCCCAGGTTAGCAAAATTATGGAAATAAATGTCCTAAACCTTTTAAAATATACAAATATAAAGTTGGAAGAGTGGCAAAACTTAGAAATGTCTTGGTCTGGTAGAATAAACATAATCAATTCATATATCTTTCCTAAATGATACCTTTGGCAAGAATGATACCTTTGGCTGTCCCAGACAGTTGGCTTACAATGATTCAGTCTAGTATCCAATTATATATCTGGCAAGGTAAAAAAACAAGAATCAGTAGGAAGGTGTTATCGAGAAAATACAACCAAGGAGGATTGAACTATCCAGATATTAGAACATGCTACTTTTCAAATATTATCACTCATGTATATAAATTTCAAGTCGAATCCTTTAGAGATGATGTTTGGTATAAGATTGAGTCAGAGGTTGCGAGTAAGGATAGACTTTTTCCTATGGTTCAACAGTGGGAAAAAAATTTCAAACGACCTCAATCAAAAATCACTGGTTCTGTCACAAATGGTTCGGGCTTGGGATCTTGTAAAGAAGCGCTTGAATATTTCTAATAGGGTTATTAATACATCTCATTTGGAGGTCTTAGAAGATAATATGCTGGATATATCACTTCAAAATTGGCCTAAGTCCCGTAGATTTATTAAAGAAATTATACAGAATGACTTAATAATGTCTCTCCAAGAGATACAAGATAAATTCTCTCTCCCTAATGAAGAACTCTTTACCTATATTAGGATAAATAATTTTCTTGGTTTATCACTGCTGGAATCTACCTCAGAAAGTTATTCTTTTATTCAGAAGATTTTTAATTATTTAAAAGTTAAAAAAGTTCTTTCAAAATCTACTAAATTGATTTATAGTTTAGATCAAGCTCCACTAAATAAGATAAACAAAGGGAAAAAGGAATTAGAGATCGACTTTACTGATAACGATTGGTGTGCTACTCTTATAGATATTTGAAAAAAATATTCACTGCCTGAACATAATAGAATGTCAATATAAGCTTATGTATAGATGGTATATGACACCAGATAAAATAAGTAAGATGTATCCCGATCAATCACCACATTGTTGGCGATGTGGAAGCTTAGATGGGTCTCTCATCCATATATGGTTGTACTGTAACTTAGTTAAATGCCTTTGGAACTGGTGTTTTGATGCGTTGAATTCTTTGTTTAATATTTCAATTGGAAAGGGCCCAGATATTGCTCTTCTGCATTTAAACTGGAATGTTTCGTCCTCTATATCTAAATGTTTAATAATTCACTGCTTTTTAGCAGTTAAAATTACAATTGCAAGACAATGGAACTCTCACTCATTATTCCAAAGGAGACAATTTAATAAAAATACATTTTTAAAGGCACCCCATTTCTTACATGATATATAGGTGATCCAACTTGGATAAAACTCATTGAGGCGACCTCCTATGTATCCAATAGGGGCCTGCTTGGCATAATAAAGACTTAGATGACTGCTTGACATTAGGTCCTCCCCCCCTCATTCTAATTTAGGGCCTCCACCCACCGCTCAGGGGTGGGGCCGGGGGGGGACATTAGGTCCCCTCCCAATTAGTATTTAGGCCTCCCACCCACCACTCAGGGGTGGGGGCCAGGGGGGAGGACATTAGGTCCCCCCTCATTCTAATTTAGTACCCCCACCCACTGCTCAGGGGAGGGGGCCAGGGGGAGGACATTAGGTCCCCCAATTAGTATTTAGGGCCCCCACCCACCGCTCAGGTGTGGGGTCCTCGGGCAAAGACAATTATTTTACTTTAGGGCCTCCACCCGCCGCTCAGGGGTTGGGGCCGGGGGGGCAATAGGTCCCCCCCTTATTCTAATTTATGGCCCCCACCCACCGCTCAGGGATGGGGGCTCGGGAGGGGGTACCCTTTTTTATTTTTAAATTTTTTTTTAACAGTGAGCAGCCACAGGATGCTCACTGTTTATTAGACATACCCCTACTCGCGGTATAGTGAGTAGGGGCATAATTTACTAATACTAAGTAATCTTTACTTAGTATTAGTAAATTTGGCTGAAAGACCAATTTAGGTCTTTCAGCCTTTTGGTAGATAACTCCCTAATACCGTGGGAAGAGAAGTTCCGAAATTCCGAAGTTCCAAAGTGTCGACGTGCCGAAGTGTCAAAGTTACGAAGTGTCGAAGTTCAGAAGTGCTGAAGTTACCAAAATTCCGAAGTGGTGAAGTTGCCGAAGATCCGAAGTGCCGAATTGCCGAAGTGCCGAATTTCGGAATGCTGAACCGTACCGAAAATTTTTCCCATGCACATGCCTACTGTATTCTAATATTCGCTCACTTCTCCAGAGCAGAATTCTATTCTATATATAGAGGATATATTAGCCGGTCTCTGTCTCTTGGTGGTTTTGGATAGCGATTGGAATCCTTCTGCTATTGCTTGGGAAATCCACTGTTTTAAATGCACTTGAGGGGATTTCTTCCTTGTATGTCTATCTGAAACTTCTTCCATACAAGGGAAACACAGGTTCTTGCCCTCATAGGCCTTTGAACTGCAGCCCATACAGCGATTGGTCTTTTGTTTCTTTTTCTTTGGAGACATCTCGGGAGTTATTATTGGGCTGAAATGACATGGCTGTATGATTAATACTTACAGGCTAACAAAAACAGAATAGCCTGCACATATGCTCCGGCCTTCCACCAAGGGGGCACTCTGTGTATAGGATGGACACCACTGAATCCATGACTATAGTATCAACGAAGAGGAACACAGGATATAGAAGGTGAATTTATTCGTGGGTTCACCACCTCACCAAAATAAGTGCAACGTTTCGGCTCCTAAGAGCCTTAACCATGCATAAGGGATACAGCATAAGAGCAGTGTTTAAATAACCCCAAAACCAATTAAGTTAATTAAAGATTTCAATCACATAGTTACATAGTTACATAGCTGAAAAGAGATTAGTCCATCAAGTTCAGGCTTCCTCACATATGTTTTTGCTGTTGATCCAAAAGAAGGCAAAAAACCTAGTCTGAAGTGCTTCCAATTTTGCAACAAACTAGGAAAAAAATCCTTCTTGACCCCAAAATAGCAGTCAGATGTCTCCTTGGATCAAGCAGCTATTACCCCACTTATTAGAAATTATATCCCTGTATGTTATGTTTTTGCAAGTATTTATCCAATTGCAGTTTAAACATCTGTATAGACTCTGACAAAACCACCTCTTCAGGCAGAGAATTCCATATCCTTATTGCTCTTACTGTAAAAAAAAACTTTCTTTTGCCTTAGATGAAATCTCATTTCTTCCAGCCTAAATGTGTGTCTAGCCCTGTTTATGAATAGATTTCCAGATAAAGGTTTATTCTGTCCCCGAATATATTTGTATATTCCCTCTCAGACGCCGTTTTTCCAAACTAAAACAGATTTACATTTTTTATCCTTTCTTCATAACTAAAATGCTCCATTCCTTTTATCAATTTTGTAGCTCGTCTCTGCACTTTTTCTAGTGCCATGATATCTTTCTTTAGAACAGGTACCCAAAATTGCACAGCATATTCAAGGTATGGTCTTACCTGTGATTTATAAAGAGGCAGAATTATATTTTCATCTCGAGAATTTATGCCCCTATTTATACATGACAAAACCTTACTGGCCTTAGCAACTGCAGATTGACATTGCGTATTGCTGCCTAATTTGTTGTCTATAACAATTCCCAAATCCTTCTCGTGTGTGGTTATCCCTAGTTCACTACCATTTAGGGTGTAAATTGCTTTGGCATTCTTAACCCCGAAGTGCTTAACTTTGCATTTCTCTACGTTAAATTTAATTTGCCATTGTAATGCCCAGTCCCCCAATCTATCCAAATCCCTCTGCAGCAAAGCATATCCTGCTCATATTTTATTACTTTACAAAGTTTTGTGTCATCTGCAAACACTGGTACACGGCTTTCAATGCCTATTTCAAGATCATTTATAAATATGTTAAATAGAAGCAGTCCCAAAACAGAACCCTGAGGGACACCACTTACCACTTACCACTTACCACTTACCACTTACAATTTCTTTTTAGTTTGAAGACTAACCTATTGTAAGGAACCATATCAAATGCCTTCGCACAATCCAAGTAGATCACATCCACTGCAACATCCTGATCTATACTTCTACTTACTTCTTCGTAGAATGCAATTAGGTTAGTTTGACATGACCTATGTTTCGTAAAACCATGCTGATTATTGCTAATAACAAAGTTCTTCCCAATGAATTCCTGAATATTATCCCTTAATAGCCCTTCAAATATTTTCCCAGTCACAGAAGTTAAGCTCACAGGTCTATAATTTCCAGGCAAGGATTTTGAACCCTTTTTAAATATAGGAACATCTGCCTTCCTCCAACCCTCCGGTACAATACCTGAAACAAAAGAATCTTGAAAAATGAAATACAGAGGTTCACTTATTTCCCCACTTTGCTCCTTAAGTACTCGTTGGTGAATACTGTCAGGCCCCGGAGCTTTATTTACATTAATTTTCTTTTATAGCTGTAGCACCTTGTCTCGAGTTATCCAATCACGAGTTATCTGCAAGTTTTTTGCAGCAATCATTTGCATATCTCTTGCCATTGGATCCTCATTAATGTATACTGAAGAAAAATTGTTATTTAAAATTTCTGCTTTTTCCAGGTCTTCATTAGCTAACAAACCCATCTCTGTTTCCAGTGTACCTACACTTACATTTTTAGTTTTTTTTAGAATTTATGTACTTTAAAAAATTTTGGGGTTGGTTTTGCATTCTTTGGCTTTCAATTTCTCATTTTCTAATTTAGCCACTTTAATTGCCTTTTTGCAAGCATCTTATATAGAATGCCTCTGATTTGTCAGATTTAAATGCTTTAAATGCTCTTTTCTTATTTGTAATCTCTTGTTTTACTTCTCTACTAAGCCACATTGGTTTTAATTTGTTTATTTTATATTTATTACCCAATGGTACATACTGAGGAATGTACCTTTCCAATATTTGTTGGAATAGTTTCCATTTATCCTCTGTGTTTTTATCACTAAGGAGTTTATGCCAGTCGATATGTTGTAGAGCTGCCCTAATCTTATTGAACTTGACTTTTTTTAAAATGATACGTTTAAGTATACCTCACGTGCTTTTTCTTTTTTGAATTTATTTAAAAAATTACCATATTGTGATCACTATTTCCCAAATGCTCCCCTACTTGAATGTTGGTTAAACGATCCACATTGTTTGTTATAACGAGATCCAGACAAGCATCCTTTCTAGTTGGTGCTTGTACCAGTTGTGATATATAGGTGTAATTTAACACATTTAAAAACCTGATTCCCCTTGCTGAAGTACTAGTCCCTCTATCCCAATTTATGTCTGGGTAATTAAAATCTCCAATAATTAACGTTTAGCCCGATTTGCAGCTTTCCCAATTTGCTCTAACAGCTGTTCTTCCTCATTAATATTTACGTTAGGTGGTTTATAACATATCCCAACCAATAATTGATTTCCCTTTGTTTGCCCCAAGCAGATATCTAGCCATAAAGCTTCCACATTTTTCTCGTCACACTCCACATGCCTAAGATTTGTCGTTAACTCATGGTTGACATACAAACATACCCCCCCACCCTTCTTGTTTTTCCTATCCTTCCTAAATAATGTGTACCCATTTAAGTTAACTGCCCAGTCATGTGTCTCATCCCACCATGTTTCTGTTATGCCTACTATATCATATTGTTTAGTGTATGCTATTGTTAAAACATATGTATCAGTGACATATAAAAACAAGACATGGAATCTACTCAGGTATAGAATCAGGATTTAATTTAATATATTATACAATCCCATAGTAATACACTCATCACTAGTAGTAGCATAAATGGGTTAAATATCCTGTCTAGTACAACAAGCTAAACTGCATACATATACCCATGCAATAAGTTAAAAAACAATAATTAATTAGAAAGTACTATATAAACAAAGTCTGTTCGACTAAACAGTCAGAGTCTTAAAGATACAGTGACCTATTATTTAATAGCATGGTAATGCGCTCATCTATGGTAAATATTCCATAACATGAAAAAAATCAGATATCATATAGAAACATAGAAACATAGAATGTGACGGCAGATAAGAACCATTTGGCCCATCTAGTCTGCCCAATTTTCTAAATACTTTCATTAGTCCCTAGTCTTACCTTATAGTTAGGATAGCCTTATGCCTATCCCACGCATGCTTAAACTCCTTTACTGTGTTAACCTCTACCACTTCAGCTGGAAGGCTATTCCATGCATCCACTACCCTCTCAGTAATAGAAACATAGAAACATAGAATGTGACGGCAGATAATACTTATAGTATTATAGCATTTAAAGAGTCCATAAGCCTAGCAGTAAAGAAATGAAATATGATATACATAGATAGCTGAACATTCCTAAAGTAACAACACCACAGCAGCAGGGAGCAGGGAGACACGGGGTCACCGAGACATTAGGGGACACAGAGACATGAGGACACTGAGACACTTGGGGACACTGGAAAACATAGGGACACTGAGACACTTGAGGACAGTGTAAGACATGGGGACGCTGAGACACATGGGCACGCTGTGAGACATAGGGAGACACATTGGGGCACGGATACACTAGGGACACTGTGAGACATGGGGACGCTGAGACACATGGGGATGCTGTGAGACATAGGGAGACACATTGGGGCACGGATACACTAGGGACACAGTGTCTCCATGTCTCCCAGTGTCCCCATGTCTCCCAGCCAGTGTTCCTAGTGTCTCAGTGTCCCCTAGTCTCCCAGTGTCCCCTAGTCTCCCAGTGTCCTTTAGTGTCCTAATGTATCTGTCCCCATGTCTCTCAGTGTTCCAATTTCTCCCAGTGTCCCCATGTCTCCCAGTGTCCCCAAATGTCTGTGTCCCCATGTCTCCCAGTGTCCACATGTCTCCCAGTCAGTGTCCCTAGTGTCTCAGTGTCCCCATGTCCCCCAGTGTCCCTATGTCTCCCAGCCAGTGTCCCTAGTGTCTCAGTGTCCCCATGTCTCCCAGTGTCCCCAAATGTCTGTGTCCCCATGTCTCTCAGTGTCCCCATGTCTCCCAGTGTCCCCATGTCTATGTCCACAAGTGCCCCCAAGTGTATCAGTGTCCCAATGTCTCCCAGCCAGTGACCCTAGTGTCTCAGTGTCCCCATGTCTCCCAGTGTCCCCTAGCCTCCCAGTGTCTGTGTTCCTATGTCTCTCAGTGTCCCTAGTGTCTGTGACCCCATTTCTCTCAGTGTCCCTAAATGTCTGTGTCCCCATGTCTCCCAGTGTCTGTGTCCCCATGTCTCTGTGTTCCCAGAGTCTGTGACCCCATTTCTCCCAGTGTCCCCAAATGTCTCAGTGTCCCCCTGTCTCCCAGTGACTCCATATCTCCCAGTGTCCCCATGTCTATATCCAGAAGTGCCCCCATTTCTTCCAGTGTCCCCAAGAATCTCAGTGCCCCCAAGTCTGCCAGTGTCCCCAAGTGTCTCAGTGTCCCCAGGTCTCTCAGTGTCCCCATGTCTAACTGTGTCCCCATATCTCTCAGTGTCCCCTAGTATCCTAGTGACATGGAAAACACTGAGACATGGGGACACTGGGCAACATGGGGACACTGACACTGTGATACATAGGGACACTGATGCCAGGCTGGCCTTCAAATTCTTTGGACAGACATGTCCCCTTTTTGGGCATGTTCGCCCCTTTTTGTCAGTTCTGGTCACGTGATTCATGTCAGTGGCCCACCCTTTTACCCCTCCCATTGACTTCCTGCTTCACTGCTGTTAGGGGGTATGGATTTACATGAAAGATGAAAGCATAAATTAGAGAGAGATTAGCACAGAGTATGTGTTTCCTTATAGCTGCATCCTTTGAGTTTTCCTCCTACACCAACTCCATCAGATACACGACACTTGGGAGGTATGATTGTTTTAGTGTTTTTGGTTGATAAGATTCTGTAATTAGGCCCATCATAATTGTCAGCACCAGGCTCACTGGGCTCTTAATCTGGCCCTGCGTAGATGGACAAGTACATCCAATTCCCCTTCCTGCTTTGCTCGCTTAACAATATTACAAAAATGTCTCCTGTCTCTGTGAGCAGTAGCTCCGGGAAGACATCTCACAAGACCACCATTGTCCATCTTCACACCACTTATGATGGAATCCCCCAACAACAACTGCTTTCTATTAGGCCTCACCATAGTCTCCAAGCCTGTCTTCACAACACCACTACCTTCAGTGCCTGAGCCTGTCCCCACAACACCACTACCCTCAGTGCCTGAGCCTGTCTCCACAACACCACTACCCTCAGTGCCTGAGCCTGTCTCCACAACACCACTACCCTCAGTGCCTGTCTCCTATATATATATATATATATATATATATATATATACACACACATAACTTTAAGTATATTATGGTTAGTAAACACCCAATCACAAAAGGGAAGTAAAGGAAAACTCCCTATTAAGTCCCTTAGTCTATAAGGTATCTAATGTATGAATCCAAAAGGATTCTCTCTTTTTAAGCAAGCCCTGCCGCTTACCACCTCTCCTCAATGGGGGCACATGGTCAATATCCGCTTTAACAAGTGTGTTTCTAATATTCTGGGGTGTTCTATATGAAAATAATCGGGTAGATTGAAATTCCAAAATATTAGGAAAGGATCTCCTAAGAATTCCCCAATGGGTGCGAATGATATTAGCCACTCTCTTACTATTTAAGTTGAAAGTAGATACAAAAGGTATTCAAATTGGATTATTGGATGCTTTCTGCTTGGGTCTAAGAAGGGAGTCCCTCTCCATTTTCAAAACTTTTTCTTTCTCTGAATCAAGAAAGTGTAACTGAATGCCCACGACTAAGGAACCTTTTGCTCATCTCAGTGAGTCTCTGCTGTCGAATTAATTGGTCTGATACATTTCTTGCTACTCTAATAAATTGACTACGTGGGATGGCTCAAATGGTCTGTGGTGGGTGAAAACTAGTAAATTCTAATAGGCTATTCCTATCAGGAGGTTTGATATAAAGATCAGTAAGATCCAAGAAATGAATGGTGTGACGAAATGCGTTTTGTCACCGGATTTTCCCCTGGCTGTTGGAGGAGCCTGATTGCCAGCCTCTTGCCTCATGACTATGGCCCTGGGTTATTTGGCCCTTCAAGTACAATATTTGGGCATATTGGATTTGTATGGTGCTGCTGCTGGCCCTTTAAAAACCATCCCTGGACATATTATGACTTTTAGGAACAATGTCCCTTTAAGACTGTGTAGCAGATTGCATTCAGGCGGTCTGCAATATTATATATGCTATTATGTGTTCGGTAAATTGTAAATGTGTAGGTTCTGTGTGATAAATGTAACAGTATATATTTTTATGTCTTTTGTTGTCTTTTGTCTGCCATGTGGCTAATGGAGTTTTGCCTCTGTCCTTGGAGATAATTGCATTACTTCTCAATTATCTCCAGGATAGAAGACTCTGAAACCAGTTTGGGCCAGATAGCCATGCTGCCAGACAGGCCGCAAAAGATACTTGTGCTAACTTCTGAACCCCTGGTCTGATTCATGCCATTTTTGAATATGTTGTTCCCCTTAATGGATTGATTGTGAATATGTAGTTTTATGTGAATGTGATGTATAGTTTTAGAGTTATGAAAGTTGGGTAAAAAGTGTGTTTTAAAATGTATGGATAATTGGGTTACCTCTCAGGCTAAGGGGAGGAGATGTGAGGGATGTAACCATTGTGTGATTGGTTGTACTGTGTCCCACCCAGTGGGATGTCCCCTTGCATGGGGACCTGCATAAAAGAAGGTTCTTTGTGTGCCAATAAACAGATCATCTTGTACCTTCATGAAGTTTCGGCTCATGTTTGGGAGATTGGAGAAACTACACTCTGGGGATTGCTATAATCACTATACTCCCCAGGGTATAATCACTAAGCTCTGCTAAGAGCTTGTTCCTGTTCCTGCTCTCTGGAATTCGGAGAGAGGTCGACCTGCTGGAAGCTGGACCCTGGTCCTGGGTCCAGAGTGGGTGGAGACAGCGAGATCCCAACCAAGCTGCGGCGGTTCGTGGGGTCTGCAGTGGTTATGGTGTCAGGCAGAGTGCTTGGAGTCCTCGGAAAGCACTAGGAGCATCCGTCGGCGGAAGGTACCCGGTCGGGGTGCCAGCGGTTCCGTTACAAATGGTAACCTTACTACAGTCGATAGTGAACAGAATGTATCTACTACAACTTAAATAGTAAGAGAGTGGGGGGGGGGCGGACCCTAACCAACGAGCTGGCTGGACGTGCTCTGCTAGAGCTCAGCCACACGAACCCTAAATCTGCAGATTAATTGAGCTACAAAACCCTGAGCCGAACCGGAACCCAAGCTCATAGCGAAGGGCCACCAGCTCACGCACGGAACCGGAGCAGGAGGATACAAGCAACCCACCACAGACCCAGGCGGCCCTCGGGGGCACTGGTCTCAGGTTCCCTTTGGAGACACCGGGTCTTGGGCGCACTGACTCAGGCCCACAACGCAACCTGGAGCACATGGGATGGCAAATCCGGCCTACGCTTACAGTCATTGCAGCCCACACCCAGACGCATCCGATGGCGCCCAGGAGCCACACGACCATACCAAGCCGAGGCATTGGCTGGCAGTGCCACATGTCCCTGAGCGTGGTACACGTGTACAAACAGAAGGACTTGTGCCTCCTTATAGCTTGTCGGGTTCTAATCAAATACTAATGTTAATTTTTGTGCTTCGTTATTTTTCTGTTTAAATCTCTTCTATATGTCTAGCAGCCTGCTCAGAACTAGTTATTCTGGCGGGATATAAACGATAGGAAAAAAAACAAACTTGTTAAGCCAATGTTACACTGCCTCACTCACCGCCTAAGATATGCCACACTCTATCTGTATATGAATACTAAATGTTATATTTAATTACACTATTCTTAGAAACGTATTAGCTATGTTAATCAAGCTCAAAGAACAAAAAAATTTGCAATTTTAATATGCCACTGTTTAACTTGATTACATAAGATCATATATCATTACACTGTTGTGGTGTCTGACAAAGCTGTGTACTCTTCTGCACAACAAAAATAATAATTAAAAAAAATAAATAGTAAGAGAGTGGCTAATATCATTCGCACCCTGTACTAGACAGGATATTTAACCCTTTTATGCTATGGAATATAAACTAGTGATGAGTGTATTACTATGTGATTGTATGATATATTACTGCATCTTTAAATCCTGATCCTATACTTGAGTAGATTCCATGTCTTTTTTTATATGTCACTGATACATATGTTTTAACATGTGATTGTAATCTTTAATTAACTTAATTTGGGGTTATTTAAACACTGCTGTTATGCTGTATCCCTTATGCAGGATTAAGGCTCTGTCGCACTTATTTTGGTGAGGTGGAAAACCCACGAATAAATTCACCTTCCATATCCTGGAGTGCTGCCTGTGTTCCTCTTCTTTGATAATACTTACAGGCTGTCACTGCTCTATTTTGACCCCCTTAAATATATGTGGTCTCACCTTATTCTTCTAGGTTCGTGTATAGGGGAGGTGGGAGAAGAAGCAATCTAAGAAAATAAAAATCCAATAACTAATTCTATTTCAACAGAATATCTGAAAAGTAAGATAAAATCTATTTTTAAAATTAAATCTTACCTTAAAATCTGGTCAGAAATGTTTAGGCAGCTTATCTTTGAGTGCAGATCCAGTAACAGAAAAGATGCTGATAAAACATGCACTATAACTTTAATTCCCACCATTTTTCCCAAGATGGAATTCCCTTTTAAGAGGTTTCCTCCAGATCATGCATGCTCATGCACGCGTGGCAGGTTGACAGCGGCACCGCAGTTTGAAGGGGAATCAGAGCCCCCTGCACTTGCGGCTGAGAGTTCAGCCATACAGACAGGGAAGAACGTCCCTCCCCAATGGCTAACAAAAGGCCTAAACTGTACTGCCCTGATGGCTTCCCACCTACCCTGCAGTTTGGGGGTTGTTTGGAGGACTGAAGCTCCATGCTGTAACAGTTTCTTAGCCTCTAAGAAACTTAAACCAGGTAGAAAGAAAAGACTGGGGATCTCAGGGGGAGGGTTTGTAAAGTAATTAATTATTAATTATTCTTTTAATTATTAATTAATTATTAATTATTCCTGTCCTGAGAGCAGTGATGCTGCCATGTTTAGCCTGGAAAGGTAATTACAATCTTTAAAAAAATCAATTAAAAAAAATCATTATTTTGATTGAAGTTGGGACCTCAGAACAATCTATAGGGTAGAGTGCTAAAACATAGCTTTGAGAATTTATGTCCTGTTATTAAAGTTTATACTACAGGTCAGACAGTTTTTCTTGGAAGAATCAATTGGTGAACATCGGGACGTTAAACATGTTGATGCAAGTAAAAAGTCATGTTATGTTCTATTCAAATTATTTTTCTATTATTAATCTGTAGTTCTATGGATCTTTACATTTTGTAATAACTGTTGTAGGTGTGCGAATATAGTTCTTTAAAGCAACAGCGACATCTAGCGTTCTAATCTGCTCTTACATTTAAATAAAACCATTTTCTTTGTAAGCTCATCTGTGAACATATACTTGATTTCTGGTTCTATCTCACATTCTGCATTTCTGATGAATTCCCCTTAACTGAATAATATACAGTATAATCTTTTTCACTTTTTAAAGTGACCATCTACATGTAGCGAATTGAAGCTGACACAACTTTTTTTGTAACGCATTATGTAGATAACTCATTAAAAAAGTTTTAAAAACAAAATATGTTTAACAGTCTCAACACATTGTGAAAACTGCATTTTTCTGTAAATTCCACCATACCACATAATCAGTAAAGGCATACAAAAAAATCCATACTCCCTAGATTGCTTAGTGTAGCAAAATCGGTACTTCCTGTGGCAATCTAGTTTCCCTCCACACTTAACTTGATAGGTTTCTGAGGTTTAACAAACTAAATAGAAATTTTGATCATGTGTAACCTCAAACAAAAAGAGGCTTGTTCACATATATACTTCCATTGTCTGAAGTTCCTGTCCTCATGGTCTTTCCTAATTATGTGCAAATGAATACTACTTTGTGGGATGAATCCAATTGAATTTGTTCAGTCCTTGGCCCTAGTGGGGAGTTGATGGGTCGCCTGATGCGGCTTTGAAAAATTACTGGAAAAAAAATTACTGTAAGTTTAGTTAATGTTTTCCTTATTCCTGGCTAACCATGGCTGCATCACTTTTTAGTAATACCTAAGCTATTGACATCAGATGGATTAGGGGGGAAATACACACTCAAACCTATGCTAATACAATATGCTAAGACACTAGATCCATTTGTGAAATTTAGCAGAGGTTAAGACTTCTGTACCAATTGATGTGGTTGAGAAAGGTGCTGGATTCAGTTTGTAATGCTGATGTAAGTCATTGAGGGAGACCAAGTGGCTGCTCTACAGATGTCATCTTAAGGTATCTTTGCTAAAGAAGCCAAAGAAGTAGTCAGGGATTTGGCTGAATGTGCCTTAATCTTCTCAGGAAGAGTAAGCATTTTTAGGGGATAAACCTTAGTAATGATATTCAAAATCCAGGTCGTAGGGTAGAGGCTGAAGCTGTTTCCCCTTTCCATGATCTTGACAGAAGAACAAATAAATTATTTGATTTCCTAAAATACTTAGATACATATAAATATTTAATGAGGCAGCCTTTCACATCCAGTTCATCCAGTAGTTTCAATTCTAAAGCTGAAGAAGGTTCTGGATAAAATGAAGGCAGAATTACTTCCGGGAGAAGATGGAATTTAGACTCCACTATAAGTAAGAAACCTTGCCTTATTTTCACACCACTCTGTTATGAAAATTATTTCCTATTAGGAACAAAGTTTTGTAAGTCAATAAGATCAGGTTTAGCTCCTTGAAAAGAGCAAAAAGAGGCTCCATCCAATCATCCTGAACTAAAGGCAAATGCCTTTATAGGCTGGCTGCTACTGGTCCAAATTATTATGTAAATTCTATTTATATGTCACAAAGATTAAATATTTTGTTTTTCAGTTTAACTCATGGCATTGTGTCTCAGGGCTCTTTTGATCACTGAAAATAATCACGGACACCTGTGATAATTAGATTGCCAGGTGAGCCCAATTTAAGGAAAAACTACTAAAGGAGGGTGTTCCACATTATTAAGCAGAGCACCATTTTCATGCAATATGTGGAAGAAAAAGGATCTCTCTGCTGCCGAAAAGAGTGAAATAGTTCAATGCCTTGGACAAGGTATGAAAACATTAAATATTTCACGAAAACTTAAGCATGATCATCGCACTATTAAGAGATTTGTGGCTGATTCAGAGCACAGACAGGTTTGTGCAGATAAAGGCACATTGAGGAAGATTTCTGCCAGATCCATGCATCGGATCAAGAGAGCAATACCATTACATAGCAGCAAACAGATATTTGAAGCTGCTGGTGCCTCTTGAGTCCCACAGACATCAAGGTGTAGAGTCCTCCAGAGTCTTGCAACTGTGCATAAACCTTCTATTCAGCCACCACTAACAAATGCTCACAAGCAGAAATGGCTGCATTAGGCAGAAAAATACATGAAGACTAATTTTCAAACAGTCCTGTTCACTGATGAGTGCCATGCAACCCTGGATGGTCCAGATGGATGGAGTAGTGGATGGTTCCAACAAGACTGCGACGTCAGCAAGGCGGTGGTGGAGTCATGTTTTGGGCCAGAATCATGGGAAGAGAGCTAATCGGCCACTTTAGGGTCCCCGAAGGTGTAAAGATGACCTCTGCAAAGTATGTGGAGTTTTTGACTGACCACTTTCTTCCCTGGTACAGAGTGAATAACTATGCTTTCCGTAATAAAATCATCTTCATGCATGACAATGCACCATCTCATGCTGCAAAGAATACCTCTGCATCAATGGCTGCTATGGGGATAAAATGAGAGAAAGTCATGGTGTGGCCTCCATCCTCCCCTGACCTCAATCCTATTGAGAACCTTTGGAGCATCCTCAAGCAAAATATCTATGAGGGTGGGAGGCAGTTTACATCCAAACAGCAGCTCTGGGAGGCTATTCTGACATCTTGCAAACAAATTCAAGCAGAAACTGTCCAAACACTCAAATAAGGGGTCCTATGTTAAGATGTAACAAGACCTGTTAAAATGTTTAAAAAGTTAAAATGTTGTTATAAGTTTGATTGAAATAGCTTTTGATTTCAGTAAATATGCTGCAAACACAACAAATGAAAATTTTCAGTTCTTTACAACCTATAAAGTGTTTTGAAACTTACTGTGCGTAATAATTTGGAACAGTGCATTGTAAGTTTTTTATGTTTAAAAAATACTGTTATCGTTAGGTTTGTTCAATAAAATTTGAATTGTACTCTTAATAGTTGATAACATGAGAATTATGCTGACTGTTATTTACATCAGTTATTTAGGAAAATGAGAAAAATATCATTTGAATAATAATTTGGAACAGGGTGTATAGCGACCTTAAAAAAAAATATTAGGATAAGGAGAACTTGGGCAAGAGTTTGATATGAGGGTTGCCCCACCTTAGTGATAACTCTCGAAAAACTTCTGGATTCAATCTCACCTAAATTTAGAATTGATCTGTTTAGATAACCCACTTATATGTTTTGAAAGCCTGGGACATGGGACAGTCCACTCATCATCCCAGGGACATGTCTGCCAGCCAACTTTTGAACATTTTGTTAGATTTTAATCTAGGCTCATGTTAAAACAGCAGGATAGAAAAATATCCCAGCTGATAACTGTAGAGGGAGCTTCCTTTTTGGTCACAGAAGGCTTGGTGAGAAAACTTTTGGCAAGAGGGGAACCCATAATCTGTAATCTTCCCACCACTCAGTTACATTGACTCCCCACTGGCATTTGAGGATTGGACACTAATAGGGCAGCTAGTGTCATATCTGATTCCATATAAGGATGCTAAACTTTGAGCCACAGTAATGACAGTTTGGGACAGGTCATCCCCTTATTAACTCAACTCAAACAATATGGATGCCTTCCTGTAAGTTAGGGAATTAGTTCCTGAAGGCACACTCTAGAAATGAAATGGATTTTTGATGTAGATACTTAATGTGGATTTTGAGCCACCCCATATATATAACTGATACAGTTTACATTAACTAATTAATTAATTAACTGATTCTTTAAGAGATATATTTTTTAAAGGAGTATATCTTTTATCCCCATTTATATATTGTTCTCATTTACTTCCAATTTATATATATATATATAAAAAATTATATACATCATATATAATTTTTTATATATATTTTTTGTATAGTTTTTATATTATTTATATATTTTATATATTTTATGTATATTTTTATATATCTTTTTCTTTTTCACATATGGGTTGATCTCCCTAATAAAAATGTCTCGCTCTCTAATAAACTGACTTATGTATATATAAAAATGACTAATTCATATATTTTGTTCTCTCCCCTTTATGTAATAATAATAAAAATATATGGTTTTAATGTTTAATACTGTTCGAAAAGAAATGGTAAATATTTTTTCCCCTGTTTTATATGCTAAATGCTTAAAATGTTTAAGAATATGTTGAAATGAATTTAAGGGACTTTTTTGCCAATAAACTGCCGAAAAGGGACATTTTCAGCATTGACAGTTTTGCCGAAACCGGAAGGACGCCATGATGTGTAGACCGGAAGTGACGTCACCGGAAGTTGCGTCATGACGGAGAGACCGGAAGTTGCATCATGACGCGAACAGGAAGTGAAAGGTGAAGACGCAGGATGCTACTCAGATCCAAAAAAAAGGTGCAAAAGTTAAAAAAAGGCTCAAAAAAAAGGGCACCAAACCGGATATTTAAAGACTGAAGAGAAATAAGGAAAATAGACTTTTGATAAAGGCTCAAGCCGAAACGCGTTAAGTCTTATTTTATAAAGTGGACTTTTACTATATTGTACCCAGTGTTTTGTTTTTTACCCCTAATTTATAGTGTGTCCAATAAAGTTTTATTTTATTCCTTGCATCCTGGAATATTTTAAGTTACTAATAAGACCACGAAGGGGGAACAGCCTGGATATTATCTACGCTTTTAGTCTGAGCCAGCTTAAGCTCAGTGGCTCATGACCATGTGAGTGAAACCTTATTTGTTTTTTATGTTTTAAGGTTTTTATGTTATTACCCTATGCATGTCTTTTCCTGTTTTTATATTTTATATGCAGGAGTGAATCAAGCACGGAGTATATCTCACATTAAAGGGTAATGTAAAGTGTTATTCTATGTAGTGTGCCCTCACCTATCTTTTATTGTACACTCTAGACACAATCTAGACCAATGTAGCTGTAGTGGTCAGAAGGCTGATTTTCTCAAAACTGAGCAAACAATTTACTAATTCCCTGAACTAATGCTAGCTTCTCTGTGTGATCTTAAAATTAAGGTTAGCGTAGCAATCAGATATAACAGTCTACCATAATAAAGGGACAGGTATATTAATGTGGTATATGATTTTCCGCCAAAGAGAGGCATGCTGGTTGAGGAAGTTTTGCACATTGATTATTTATATATATATATATATATATATATATAAAAAACTATTTCCCCGTAGTACTGCTAAGAGAGATAAGACTCTGTAAATTAGAAACCCTTGTAGACAGTTAAAGTGAAGCCTCACTAAAATAGCTTGGGTTGAACAAGTCTACCAAACAGTGCAGCTAACTCTCCATGGGAACCCTGCACAAACAAAGTGATAAACTGTTAGGTCATAAAGAATAAAAGAGTGAATCTAAAATGCTGCCATTGTCTGCAACTCCCTGCATTTGCCTCCTAGTGATGACCCCCATGAGCTACTGGAATGAGAAGAAGAGTGTGTGGCCTGCTCGGTGTCTGGTTGCCCAGCAGCTATTTTCATGTCCTCTGACCACTGTCCAAAGTGAGTGAGAGTTTTCTCTTACAGCAAGCATGTCTAACTTGTGGTCCACAATGAATATATAATAGGGGGGCAGAGCTGATCCTGGGCCAGGAGGTGGGAGGCACTGCAAGTAGATTGGGTGTAACAGGGGGCCCAAGTGGTGAACAGCTGACCACTTAGGGGTGCCGCCGAAGCGGTGATTACTGCTAAAGAAGAGTAGGCACCTGTTTTCTCCACATCGCACATTGCTCCTCACGGCTCGCGCGCCCTCTGTTGTGATGCCAGATGCCGGAATATGACATCATTCCGGCTCGGCATCACTAAACTTCGAATGTGAGGGAGCAGTGAGGAGCTGGAAAGGAGAATTCCAGAGATAAGATCCCCACTGGGCCCCAGAGAAAGGCCCCACACCAGCTCCCAAAGGTAGGGACAAATCAGCAATAAATAAAATGACTTTTTATTCGAGTCACCATGAAACCCCTGTCCCATCTGACCACCTCCCGACACAGCTCTAAAGAGAGTACAAACAGGAATGGGGAGTACAACACACCATTGACCCATATACAGAAATGATATCCATGGCCGCATATGTGGGCCAAACCCATGTGTCGTAATACTGTGGCAAGGTAGGTCTAGTCCATATAAAAAATATTAAACCAATTGGAATATCCAGCCATGTTAAGACAAAGATTTAGTGTTCATATTTGTGTGTATGTTTTTCACACAAACACTGCACTTTATATATACAATAAAATATATAAACATATAACAAGTACAAGATAAATTGGTCACATATGTATATAATATTAGAGCATTTTTGGACCTGGTCACTGCTGAGCAGTATGTTGTTCTCACAGAGTTGATAGAAAGAGGGCTATCTCCCCTTTCCTAAGACTTAAGGAGGTAAAATAGTCTATCATGCCAAAAAAAAAAATTTGGATGTGGAAGAAAAACTATACATAGTAAAGTGTAAGTGTATTTTCAATGAATGCCACACCCACTGCCGTGTTCATTGATATGTAAGAATATAGATACAATGTCCCAAATCAGACGCTCATGCTGTAATACAATCCAATCTAATGTTTTAATTTAAAATATTCTATTCTTTTGTTATTGGCACATAAGCTCACACAGAATTATGAAGGGCTCTGTACACTGCAATCAATAAGTTTTGTATAAACAAACGTACTTCCTCAATATAGTGAGTGATAGTGTAGCCAAGGACTTAAAGTTTTTAGATAACATCTCCCATCAAAAAATAAAAAAGTCTGAGCGTTTCTATCGGTTACTAGGTACGGCCACCTTAGTAGATTGAGTATAGGTTGTAAGAATGAAAGGATCTCGTTCCAGAAGGGATAAATATCAGACCAATACTACCAAATATATTCTATTGTCCCTTCCTCAACCTTACATCTCCAACAAAAGTTATTGTGTTTGGGGTTTATCGAACGATGCAACGTGGTTGTTCTAAACTACCTTGATATTCTTTTGTTAAAGGCCTCTTGCCTACTAATGCTGACAGATGAGAAAAAATCTTTTAGAAGAGAAATTTTAAATTCATGGCCCTTAACTGAATATTTAATTCCCATTATGTATTATTATACTCATTTAGATACAAATTTCGCCATCATCTTTTGGGTAGTGGTTTGGACAAGAGAATACAGATTAGGTAAGGGTCTCTTAAGTTCGCCACGCAAAAGGCACTGCTTATGTCTATATTGTGGTAAGAGCCAAATGTACAAAATGGTTCCTATATATCAGGAAAAGATGCACACATAAGTGTAAGAAATTATGGCCCACTTACAATGTTATTCTTTTAGGGAATGTGTGACAAATAAGACACAAATACAAGTGGCAGACTCATGTGTGTGATGACTTAGAGACGCTTGCACGCTTGGAGTTACAGACGGAGGGCGAAGGGTGAAGGGGAAGGGAACTGAAAGAGAAAAAGAGGTTATATTAAGATACCGTCTCTTACCCACTCATTTTTACCTCCTTTAAAAGTCACACAGACATAGCATAAAGGAGAAAGGGGAAGGAAGGTAATAAAAGAAGAACAGATTACAAAGCCTCAGAGGAAGTTCAGCTTCAGAGGAGGAGCAGAATATACTAATAAAATATCCTTGCATTTATAATTAACCTTGCTCTTAAAAAGAAGGGTCCCTTTTTCTTTTTTCCTCACATTGACACTGTTTCTGACACTGTTTTTTTAAAATAGCACCAATCAGGGCCGGACTGGGAAAAAAATTAGGCCCGGGCATTTTTCAATCAGAGCGGCCCCCTAAGAAGGGGGCGGGGCCAGAGAGTGTGTGTTTTGTCATCACTAATGACAACACACCCCCTCTCAAAGTGAGCATGTTGGTTCAATGCCCAGAGCCCTGCTGAAGAGCTCTAGCATTAGAAAAAGGCCCTGAATTTGTTCTGCGCAGCGCAAGCAAATGTAATAACATGCTTGCGCTGTGTTTGCTTTTAAATTGTCTCTGGTGTCTCCACAAGTGGGATACCAGAGGACAAAAGGGCCAGGAAAGTGCATGGTGCATATGTTTGGAGCCTGCTTGTGGGATTGCGTGTGTGTAGAGTGTGGTGTGGTATTGTGTAAATAGGTCAATTTAATTTGTGTTTGTGGTGTAATATGTGTGGCTAGGGACTGTAGAGAGTGTGTGTATAGGGGGCATAGTTTTATAGGGGATGCAGAGAGTGTGTGCATACGGGCTGAAGTGTGTGTGTATAGGTGACGTAGTGTGTGTAGGGGTTGCAGAGAGGGTGTGTTTAGAGAATGTTGTATGTGTTTGCTGACAAGGAATGTGTGTGTGTAGGAGATCTACTGTGTAAAGGACCCAGTGTGTGTGTGTGTATAGAGGATAAAGAGTGCATATAGAGTAAGGGATCTAGTGTGTATCTGGAGCGTAATGTGTGTAGTGGTGCAGTGTGAGGGGTGCTGTAGTGTGTGTGTGTGTATGTATATATATATATATTTGGACTTATTGTGTGTGTGAGGGGCGCAGTGTGTGTATGTAAGAGGGGTGCTGTGTGTGAGGGTGTTTTTATCTGCTGTCACATTCTAGGTTTCTAATTTTCTCTGTCTGTTAACTCACTGAGGGTTATTATATATATATATATATGTATGTATGTATGTATGTATGTATGTATGTATGTGTGTATGTGTGTATGTGTGTATGTGTGTATGTGTGTGTGTGTGTGTGTGTGTGTGTGTGGGTGTATGTATGTATGTATGTGTGGGTGTATGTATGTATGTATGTGTGGGTGTATGTATGTATGTATGTATGTGTGGGTGTATGTATGTATGTATGTGTGGGTGTATGTATGTATGTATGTATGTATGTGTGGGTGTATGTATGTATGTATGTATGTGTGGGTGTATGTATGTATGTGTGGGTGCAGTGTGTGTCTGTGGGTGCAGTGTGTGTCTGTGGGTGCGCTGTGTGTGTCTGTGGGTGCGCTGTGTGCGTCTGGGGGGGTGCTGTGTTTGTGAGTGAATGTATTTTTTTATTTAAATTTAAATATTTTTTTTTTAACTAATAAAAAAAACAAAAAAAAAATTCCCCCCTTCTTCTCTACCTTTATCCTGGGAGGGGGAGGAGATCCGTTCTGCCATCCTTCCCTGGTGGCCCAGTGGTGAGAGTGAACTCTAACCTGCAGGTTAGAGTTCACTCTCGCGAGATCTGAGCGTTGCCGCGGCAACGGTAACCGCGGCAACGCTCAGAATCGCGCGAGAGGACCCGGCGGAGCTGCTTGTTAGAGCTCCGCCGGGTCCTCTCTCCTGCCTCCCTCTCTCCCAGCCGGCGCCCGCATTTCCATGCCTCTGGGCCGGTGAGGGAGATCTTTGATCTCCCCACCGGCCCATGGAGGCACACAGCGGGGCCGGCACTCGGATAGCGCTGGCCCTGCAGGGGCCGGCCGGGGAGATCCTGTGATCTCCCTGCCGGCCTCGGCCCCACGGCCATCGCGGCCCACCGGGCATTTGCCCGGTATGCCCGATGGCCAGTCCGGGCCTGGCACCAATAAAGATAAGATAACTAATGGAGATAAAACAGACAAAAATAAGACTCTTAATGCTTTCTACTCTTCAAAGAATAATGAAGACTCAGTAAATCTTCAGAGAAAATCTTTAACTTTGACAGTACAAGAAATACTCCAGAGTTTACCAGAGCAATTTACAACTACTTCTGTTCACAATTCTATTATGCAAGAAAACTTACAAAAGGCTTTAGACAATCTTTATGTAACAATTAAACAAGATATAGATGAAAATATAACAGCTTTAAAAGAAAGATGTGGCAAATTTGATGACTAAGATGAAACAAGAGAAAAAGATGGAGAAATCAGTCCATGCAGAAATAAAACCTCTTCAAATCCAAAACATATTATTAAGAGAGTAAGTTGAAAATCTAGATCATAAAATTATAGAAATAGAAGACAGATCACAAAGGAACAATGTACGGATTAAAGGGATACCCAAATAAATCAAGAATGAACAACTAGAAGAATATTTGAAACAACTTCTCGCTCAAGCTCTAGACCCATTTGGCGATTCCCCATTTAAAAGATGGTTTAGACTGCGCCAACCTTTATACAAAAAGGATACCTCACCTAGGGAAGTAATTGTAAGATTCCTGAACCGCTCAATTAAAGATGTTTTTTTGTTTGTTTTTTTTTAAGAAAATAAGAAATAATGGTATAAAGAATAAAAAATATGACGGCATCCAGATCTATCCAGACATCTCACTAGCCACAAGATTGTAAAGGAAAAATATGTATGGCTATAACAACCAATTTAAGAAAAATGGCTATGCCTTACAAATGGGGCTTCCCCACTAAAATTATTATCCATCAAGAAAGGTAATTGACTATCATTTCTGATCCAACGGAAGACATAACAAAATTAGGTTTTAAGA
This sequence comes from Pelobates cultripes, assembly GCA_933207985.1. Lineage (NCBI taxonomy): Eukaryota > Metazoa > Chordata > Amphibia > Anura > Pelobatidae > Pelobates > Pelobates cultripes. The sequence continues at coordinate 238,852,965 of OW240914.1, read as the reverse complement.
GTAATCCAAAGTAAAGAGGAAGGAGAGATCGGGAGATGAAGAAATAATTGAGATAAAGGAAAAAGGGATATGAGATTGAAGAAGATTTTTTTTTACATTTTTTTTCTGGAATGCCAAGCAAACAATAGCAAATGTTGCAAAAATTGTGAAACATACACTGCTCAGGGAACACTTAAACAACACAATGTAACTCCAAGTCAATCACACTTCTGTGAAATCAAACTGTCCACTTAGGAAGCAACACTGAGTGACAATCAATTTCACATGCTGTTGTGCAAATGGGATAGACGACAGGTGGAAACTAGAAAAGCTACAATTTCTGGGGAAATTGTGTGAAGTGTTCTTGCCTCCACCAGTAGTCTACAACTGGAGTGGGCGGAGTAACTGGGTGGAGTGGCTTGAGTAACTGTTGTGTGGTTGGAGTGGCTGGAGTAACTGTGGAAAGGTTGGACTGGACAGATTAACTTTATGGATTGGGCAGAGTAACTGTGTGGAGTGTTTGGAGTGAGTAAAGATAGTAAACATTATACTAACCAATTGATTGATCAAATTTAAAAGGTGCACATGGCAAGCTTGATAGAGTGAGAAATGCATTTCAACTTTTATTTATTTATATAGCACATTTAATTGCAATGTTATTGCCCAAAGTGCTTCACAGTAACATTAAAACATACATTTGTAAAAACATTAGCAGGTGTACAAAAGGCCCTGTCTATGACATCACTTGGTGCTCCAGCCTGGCACAGGTCAGAATATTATGGCGGTTGCCATTTTCAAAAACTATAAATGCTACAGCAGAGAGCTTTATATTGTGAGAATCACAAGACCCAGACCTACATTTTGATACATAGTATGTCTCTGAATGAAGACACAGTCGCAGTTTAGAAATTGCCCTTCAAATTTGACCTGGCTAGAGTGGAGTTTCAATGAATGTCAATGGACGGCATGAGTCGCAAACAAATGGTCATATTGTGAAAACTATCAGGACTATGGCTTAGCCATGGACGTTTTTAGTAGCAGCAGGGATAGCTGAACATTTTGATATAAGATTTGTGTAGGTGGGCTTGAAAAGTGCTGGCAGTTTAGAATTCTGATTTTTCAGCTTTTGCCAGCTCCCACTCTAGTTTTGAACATTTTGCCATTCATTCCTATGGGACCAATTTAGCAACAAGAACGACGATATTCCGTGAACCATTAATCAAAACATTCCACAAAGTAATAGCAATCCAATCGGGAACAATCCGCACGTTTTGGTATATTACTGTCTATGTAGTGTAAAAACTGTGTGAGGAGTTAGGGTGTTAAATTTGGCTATAATAAGAATAATATATATGTTTGGCATTTGCCAGAGAACACCAAGATTGGCAAATTCGCCACTGGCGCCCTGTATTCCTCACAGATGAAAGCAGGTTCACACTGAGCACACGTGACAGACATGACAGAAACATAGAAACATAGAAACATAGAATGTGACGGCCCATCTAGTCTGCCCATTCGGCCCATCTAGTCTGCCCAATTTTCTAAATACTTTCATTAGTCCCTAGCCTTATCTTATAGTTAGGATAGCGTTATGCCTATCCCACGCATGCTTAAACTCCTTTACTGTGTTAACCTCTACCACTTCAGCTGGAAGGCTATTCCATACATACACTACCCTCTCAGTAAAGTACTTCCTGATATTGTTTTTAAACCTTTGTCCCTCTAATTTAAGACTATGACTATGACAGAGTCTGGAGACGCCATGGAGAACGTTCTACTGCCTGCAACATCCTCCAGCATGACCGGTTTGGCAGTGGGTCAGTAATGGTGTAGGGTGGCATTTCTTTGGGGGGGCCGCACAGCCCTCCATGTGCTTGTCAGAGGTGGCCTGACTGCCATTAGGTACCGAGATGAGATCCTCAGACCCCTTGTGAGACCATATGCTGGTGCGGTTGGCCCTGGGTTCCTCCTAATGCAAGACAATGCTAGACCTCATGTGGCTGGAGTGTGTCAGAAGTTCCTGCAAGACGAAGACATTGATGCTATGGACTGGCCCGCCCGTTCCCCAGACCTACTGTCCAGTAGTTGGCAGATGCTTTAGTCCAGGTCTGGGAGGAGATCCCTCAGGAGACCATCCGCCACTTCATGAGCAGCATGCACAGACGTTGTAGGGAGGTCATACAGGCATGTGGAGGCCACACACACTACTGATCCTCATTTTGACTTGTTTTAAGGACATTATATAAAAGTTGGATCAGCCTGTAGTGTGTTTTTCCACTTTAATTTTGAGTGTGACTCCAAATCCAGAACTCCATGGGTTGAAAAATTTGATTTCCATTTTTAAATTTTTGTGTGATTTTGTTGTCAGCATATTCAACTATGTAAAGAACAAAGTATTTCAGAAGAATATTTAATTCATTCAGATCTCGGATGTGTTATTTTTGTGTTCCCTTTATTTTTTGAGCAGTGTATATTGATGATAGTAGTAATGGTGTTCCCTATAAACTGTAAAAAACTTTTTGTGCAAATTAAATGTAATACACAGGAAGGAGCGAGAAATGTTGAAGAGAGAAGAAAAAGAGAAGGTGGGACAGAGGGAGTGGCAAAAAGAGGGGAAGAAATTAGATGCTTTATGGGTAAGGTATTGATTTATTATATGTTAAACAACAATCACGCATCTACATTTAAAGCAAATCAACAGTGTGATGAAAAGAAACACTTATCTCTATGGATAGTGGTGACAGCCTTCTCCAGGAAAATCCCAGACTATATTCCTTTCAAAATTGTATAAAAACAGCGAACACAGTGGAGAATACAGTGGTAGATCTACAAATAAAATAAGGAAACAAAAGAAGAACAAATATAATGTAACACTGTATTACATAGAATGGTAGCGCAAAATAAGGTAGCACTCACAGGCTGAAGTATGATAAATTGCCTTGGGGTGCCTCCTCCGATATGTGTGGGGGTCTAATCCGAAACGCCTTCCTTCACTAGCGTTGCAAGAATCATGAGTCGGACTCAGGTATTGAAGGTAGAAAAAACTGCTATTTATTGTTTAAAATAGTGTATAAAAACACTTAAAATATAAAAGAATATTAAAGACAAAAATGAGTTTCAAGGAGTAATCCTACATGTTTCATCCCAAAGGGACTTCCTCAGGGAACTCCAAATATAAAGAAAAAAGCAAAAATAGCCCTGAAACAGGGACTATAAAGTGTGCCCTGAAAATATCCAAAAAGGGGGTAACCCTAAATATACACTTACAAGGAAAAAGAAAGATCCTAGGACAAAATGTCCAGGATACACAGGTTGGATATATCAGAGTGAACTGTTACTAATAAAAACCATAAATTTTAATCATCATAAACATAAACAAAAAATAATAAAATAAAAAACACACACATAACCCCATAAAGAGGAAAAAATAAAGCTCTCAGGGCTAGAAAGGGAAAACCAAATAGAAGGGCAATATCAGAGATTAATTGCTCCTATGTGGCAACTATATCATTTAAGAATGATCTATAAGGCCTATAATGTCTACTAAATAGAACTACACGACAGGGGGCGTGCAGTTACCCTGCACCAGACCCTGCTAATCAACTTCTACACTGTGACTCCTACTTTCAACAACAGGCATACTGGGTCCCGGTCGTCCGACCGCCACCCGGACAGTGTCTGGGTTCAGCTCACCGGACCGCCACCCTGACAGTTTGACACGACAAGGTTTTTTTTTATTTCTCCCTTGTACCATTATTTTTTTTCCTTTCCTTTTATAATAAGCCAATATCTCCTCCGCCATATTCTCATGCCGAAGCTCCAACAGCAACAGTATCCTAATTTATAGTTAGGTGAGGACACTAAGTTCTTTTCTTTTTAGAGTAAGCTTAGAAGTCTAGTTAGCGATAGATGTATGTAGGATGTCTGTTTTTGTGTTTGTGCTTCAAAACATTTCAAGAATTATTGAATACATTTGATCTAAATGCTATATGGTGTGTCTAGAACCCTAAAGAGAGGGACTATTCTAATTTCTCTAAAGTTCATAAGATATATTCTAGATTAGACCTTTTTCTTGACCAACTCTATGAATCTAAGTGAATTTGTTAACTGAGAAATAGAAGTGATAACATGATCACATCATGCCCCAATCTTTGTTAGCATTTAAAATGAACCAAATGTCAAAGGCAGACACTTGTGGAGGCTCATCGAAAGTTTAATGGAAGATAAAAATAAAGATTACTTGAACAAAACAAGAGCATTTTTTGAGGTAAATAATAATTGAGAGATAGACAATACTATAGTATGGTGCACATAAAAAAGTCTACACGAGGGGTTGTTTGATTAAATTAGGGTGTGAAAAGAAAAACAGCAAGGTATGCAACTCTCAGATTTACATATTCTTTTGGCACAAAAACATAAAGAGAATAAAATATAATATTCAAAAATACTTGAAGAAATAAATAAGATAAAATTGGAAATTAAAAAGAAATTGGAAATAAAAATAAGACAGCTTTCAGTGGATTAAACCAGGAATGGTATTTACAGGACAATAAAAGAGGTAAAACATTAACTTACAGACTAAGGTATTAACCCCTTCAGGACCCGTCTGTTTTTACGATGTTTGTACATTAAGGACCAGAGCTATTTTAACACTTTTGTGGTGTTTGTGTTTAGCTGTAATTTTCTGCTCTCTCATTTACTGTTCCGATACAAATTATATATTGTTTTTTTCAGGACAAAAAAGGCTTTTTTTTACATACTATTATTTTTATCATGTCATATAATTTAATTTTAAAAAAATAATACAATATGGTGAAAAATTATATAAAGTCTTTTGACTTTTACTTAAAAAATCTTTTACTGATCTACAAAATCGAATGAAACAAACTGCTAAGTAGATTCAAAATTTTATCCTGAGTTTAAGAACACCCCATGTTTATGTGTTTTTTGCTTTTATTTGCAAGTTATAGGGCTATAAGTACAAGTAAAAACTTGCTGTTTCAAAACGTACATTTTTCAAATGTATCAATAGTGACATTGTAACACTGTTAATCATAAATCTCCAAAAAACACCCCACATGTATATATTTTTCATAAATGAGATAACCCAGGGTATTCATCTAAGAATAATTTGATACTTTCTATGCAGCCATTTTTACCACAAACCTTTGCCAAACTTTGCATAGGTAGTTTATTTTTTTATTTTTTTCACATACATTGCTATTCAGGTATAAATTCACAGATTCTGTTAGGTGTCACTGCCAAGCAACACCCCAATATGTGTTCAGCAACATCTCCTGAGTACAGGGATACCCCCCATGTATAGGTGTCTCAGGTTGTTGGGGGGCTAAAAGGCCACATTTGGCAGGTGCACATATCAGTTTCCCAGCTTGGAGTTTTGACATGTAGTCAACCTGCATGCATGTCCTATTTGGAACATTTTGTAAGCCGGCCAATGTATTTTACCCCCATCAAACCATATATTTTTGAAAAGTAGACCCCCTAGGGTATTTCACATGGTGGTATTTTAACACTTTCCATGCACTAATTCTACCACCAGGCTTTGTCAAACATTGAGGTAGTAAAATTTGTTTTTTCACACTTTAGGCATGAATTAACAGATCCTGTTATGTGTCACTGCCAAACAACACCCCAATATGTTCAGCAACGTCTCTCGAGTACAGTGATACCCCCCATGTATAGGGTTGCTGGGTTGATTGGGGGCTAAAAGGCCACAATCAGAACTTGTACATGTCAGTTTTCAACTTGATATATAGGTATGCTTGGTCTATCTTCATTTTGATATATTTTTGCACCCCCCAGTTAATGTTACCATCATGACAGTATATATAGTATATATTTTTATAACGTAAACATCAAAGGTTATAGAAGATGGGGTGTTTTGACTTCTTTCCCCCAACCATTTTGCCCCCCAAAGAAAGTGTAGTGGTAATTTTTTAATTCTGGTTTTTATGCACACGTCATCTGGTTTTGGCCAGTTGGTTATGTGTTACTGCCAGAAAACTTGTCTGACCAAATGTGCAGGTAGCAAATGTACATTTAGCAGCAATCTTTAACCCCTTAAGTCCGAAGGGCTTACAATTACGCCTTATTTTATGCGGCTCTAAACGCCCTCCGGTCTTTCATTACTTACCTTGTTGCCGGCGGTCCCACGCACCATAAAACCAAGACACCATAAAACCTGTACATGGGGGTTACTGTTCTACTCGGGAGACTTCGCTGAACACAAATATTAGTGTTTCAAAACAGTGAAGTGTATTACAATGATGATATCGCCAGTAAAAGTGACGTTTTTTGCCTTTTTCATGCACAAACAGCACTTACACGGACGATATTATTGCTGTGATACTTTTTAGTGTTTTGAAACACAAATATTTGTGTTCAGCGAAGTCTCCCGAGTACAACAGTACCCCTCATGTACAGGTTTTATGGTGTTTTCAAAAGTTACAGTGTCAAATATAAGGCTTGTGTTTTATTTTTTTCACATTAAAATTCGCCAGATTGTACAGGGTCAAATATAGCACGTTACATTTGAAATTGAAATTCGCCAGAGTGGTTACGTTGCCTTTGGGACTTTATAGTAGTCCAGGAATGAAATTTACACCCATAATGACATACCATTTGCAATAGTAGACAACCCAAGGTAATTGTCATTTTTTGCCTTTTTCATACAAACAAATACTAACGCTAATTTTGGCCAGTGTTTGTGACCAAATGGCTACTAAAAAAGACTGGACATACCCCATTTGCAATACCTTTGGTTGTCTACTATTGCAAATGGTATGTCATTATGGGTGTAAATTTCATTCCTGGACTACTATAAAGTCCCAAAGGCAACGTAACCAATCTGGCGAATTTCAATTTCAAATGTAACGTGCTATATTTGACCCTGTACTGTTTTACATGTGAGACTTTGCTGAATACAAATATGTGTATTTTATTGCAGTAAAAGCAAACAGTATTATGACATTGACAGTTGAACTCGTGTAGAACTAAAAAAATAAAAATAAATCTTATTTTCTCCCATTATTTTCATATTAAATTATGTTTCATAGCTAAATATTTGATATTAAATGAAAGCCCTGTTTCCCCTGAATAAAATGATATATAATAAGGGTGGGTGCATTTACTATGAAATAGGTGAATTACGGTTGGACAGACATGTAGCGCAAATGCCAGATATTGTTTACATTTTGTTTCGTTCACAACGTGTACATTTGGCTCCGTCCTTAAGGTGTTAAACTGACTCCTGCAAATAGAATCTAACTGGAGATTTGGGGGAAGGAAATAACAAAAAATGGCTGCTTTCCAAAGAAACAAAAAATAAAATAAAAATTCAGGAACACTTCTTACAACTGTTCTGTGTGGTATAGCTTGAAACATGTTCCTACACACAGTCCTGGTTTCGAATCAGGACAGTGAAAAGGGGTGTCTGTCCTTTTACCGTTTTTAAAACAGACCAGGCAACGTTTCTGGGGTTTTTTTTTCTAGCAGTTGGCGGTAACTTAAAAATAAAATGTCTGGACTCAGCTTGCACCGTTGTTGAAACTTGTCCATCTCCATAAATTGTTAAAGAAATTATTTTCAACTGATATCGGAGAAAGGTGGTTTTCCCGGGATTATTTTTAAAAAAAAGCAAAAATGAGTTGTGGGTTGCTATTTGCATCAGATAGATAGCCACCTTTTTACACCATGCTTTGGTTTTTCGTAAAATAAGATATCACCCAAAAAACTAAAAACTTTAGGTTAGCCGATGTTACCACCTTCTATACCTTAAGTTTTAAATTGAGTGCAGCACTATATTAATGTGAGGTAAGTGCGTTCTCTAGATATTTTGGGAATTCTTACCCTTTTTCCGTTTGTCTTAGTGTAGTTGATATATAAAAAAGAGCAGAAAGAATATGTAAAAGACACAGATATTTTAAACTAAGTGTAGCATCTCAGATGGAAATGGTGTCCATATAAATGAAAGTAGAAACGCTCACCTTGTTTAGAGCCTTTGGTAACTGGCTCTAAGTATGTTAACTTAGTGTCAAATTGTGGGGTGACACTGCCCCTTCCCTGGAATCACTTATGCAGGATGCAGTTGATAGATAAAAAATGGGAACAATTTATTATAAAATAGAAATGATAGAAAATACACTAGTAAATCTAGAAAATAAAAAACAATATATAAAAACAATACAATATCAATATTTGTGGCCTGAAAAATCAATATGGGTCCACTTGGACACCATTTCTATCTGAGATGCAACACTTAGTTTAAAATATCTGTGTCTTTTACATACTCTGTGGAGAACATCCATACTTTCTTCAGGAGAGAGGGGTTGTGTGATCTACCTAAAAAGACACAGACGTGCGGAAGTTTAAAGCCTAATACTTGAAAAGGCTCTAATAAATGTGAGTGTATATATATATTCACAAACTCACTTATCGTCACATCAATAGACATATTGCACTATTATTTGTATATGTTCTTTCTGCTCTTTTTTACATATCAACTACACTAAGACAAACGGAAAAAGGGTAAGAGTTCCCAAAATATCTAGAGAACGCACTTACCTCACATTAATATAGCGCTGCACTCAATTTAAAACTTAAGGTATAGAAGGTGGTAACATTGGCTAAACCTTAAGTTTTTTGTTTTTTTGGTGATTGTTTATGTGTGGTGTGCTGTAAGGAGTACCCACAGAGTGTATACAGCAGCTTTACTATATTTCTCAATCTATATCACAAAGAGCCATTCATTCCACACCTTCTTGTGTATATATATAAAATGGCTGCATCAGCTGATCAGCCGATCAGCCAAATCAACACCCCCCCATGTACTTATTATATGCCCTGATGCAAACCGGTTTGGACTCTACTCTGCCCTGGACAGAGACGTCTGACATGCGTTCGTCATGGATGGTGGTTAGCATGTTGACATCCTTCCTGTCCTTAAATTTTAGTGCAAGCATTTTAGCTTTGCGAAGTGCTTTACATTCGCCTTTTTTTAATTTTGCCCCTATGAGAGATCGTGGAAAGTCTTTGGAATTTTTTCTGGCAGGCCAGTGTCTGTAAACCATAAAGTGTTTTAAACAGACGGACACTATTAGAAAAACTATCCATATAAAGTTGGTAACCTTTATTAAACAAGGGGTTTAATAGGTCCCATTCAAGTTTCCCACTTGTCCCCAGGGAGTCAGGACAGCCAGGAGGGTCCAGTTGACAATCTTTCCCCTCATATACACGAAAGGCAAACGTGTATCCACTTTCGCTCTCTCACAGTTTGTACAGTTTTATGCCATACCTAGAGGGGATGTATTGTCTGAACCCTAATCTCCCTTTGTAATTCATTAGCGATTCATCTATGGATACATTTTGTTGGGGGGTATAAACATTCGAAAACTTGTCCTGAAAATGGTCAGTGGGCGTATTTTATGAAGCCTATCTAATTGGGGGTGATCTCTAGGGTGACAGAGGGTATTGTCACTGAAATGTAAAAATCTCAGCAGTAACTCGTATCTGGCTCTAGGCATGGTTTGGGAGAATACTGGTCTAGACATTATTGGGTTGGTGCTCCAGTATGAGCGAATCAATGGCTTCTTTATAATCACCATGAGCATTGTAAGAGCTCAGAATTTTTTAAGCTTTGGGACATCTGTGGGATGCCAGTCATGCTCCCTGACTGTATAGCTACCTGGATTGTTACCTGGGTAGCATACATGTTAGTCTGGGAAGCAATCTCCTCCCAGATGGTATCCCCTAAAAATAGTTCTACATACTGCATTGGGGAGAAGCCATCCACATTAACATTAATTCCTGCGTTGGCACTAAAAGGGTGGACGTTGGGCTCGGCAAACTGTGGAGGTACCCAGTCCTCCTCCACATTCGGCATAGCAGAGGAAGCACAGCTTCTTTCTTCAGCCGGCTCACACACAGATGACATGTTGTCTTGACTAGACGCGTCAGAAAACTGACCTGGGTCAAAATCTGACGCAGTGTCAGTGGCGTCAGAGTCTGACGCCAAGAAGGCATATGCCTCCTGCAAGTTATACATACGCTGCATGTTTTACACACGACTAAAACAAATTACAAACACACACAAAAAAATTTATACTTTTTTTTTTTTTACTAAAACAGACTAAACAGCAATCCCTAAACTAACTCTTGACACAAAAATCTAATGGAGATTTGGGGGAGGGAAACTGACTGACTAAGACAGACCAAGACAAACCAAAACAGACCAAGACACACCAAGACAGACCAAGACACAGATTTTTAAAACAAATTTAACCCTTTAAGGACAAAAAAATAAATACAGACAGTACAAATGCACTGCTGTAACAGATCTGGCAGGGAAGGAGTTAAAAAGGATTTTTTATTCACTTTAGATACTGTATAAAGCTCTGGAACGATTCTGCAGCAACAAACTATCACGATCTCTGTCTCTCTCGCCTCACAAAACGCTACCGGGGAGAGAGGGACAAAGATCACAGTCAAAGTGAGTGTTTGTAACACCCACTTTGACAGCAGCCAATTGCGAGCGATCGTGGATCGCTCACTCGTCGCAATTGGCCGTTACTATTTGCCTGGGATGTCTGGCAGATAGTTACAGCGTTATACTGGCGGGAGCGATCTTTGATCGCTTCCCGCAGCCCGTTTTTCGAAATGTTGCATCTTATTACAAATCTCTATATAATCTCCCAAATAGAAGATACAGCCTCAGATGTAGGAAAAACCTACACTGTTGCCATAGAGAAGGTTACCGAGGTAATAGGGAGCATAAACCCAATTAACATCAACTCTTTAAAAATAGAAAAATTGAGGTTAGGTCTCCAAATAAAAATTAGATGGGACCCACCTCACTAGAATTACCTCTATTGTTAAAATATCATAAATGGTAATAAATTTTATTGAAAACCAAATACACATAACATAAACAAATCCACGTAAAAAAGGTGTAAACACAACCCACTGTGTATAAGACAAAAAACACAGCAATACACCTGGGGTAAAAATACTCATATAAATGTGTATATATGGAGATCAGTATCGGTAGTATATACTATTGGATTAAGCCAGAATACGTAGACAGATCTCTCATATATATATATTTAGAGCCAGGCTTGAAAAGTAGACCACAGACTGTGTTCAGCTTGAAAATTTACTGTTAGTGACAACTCTCTGCACTCTACTTTTAAGCCAATGTTCTAACCAAGAAAAATGTTTTTCATCTAGACCAACTTCTTTAAATTTAAACACAGATTTATTGTGTGGAACTGAATCAAACGCCTTGGCATAATCCAAATAGATCACATTCACTACAACACCCTGATCTATATTTTGACTTAATTTTTCGTAGAATGCAATAAAGGTAGTTTGACATGACCTATGCTTCATAAACCCATGCTGATTTTTGCTCATAACCACTTTCTTCTCAATGAATTCTTGAATAATACCCCTTAATAACCTTTAAAATACCTTCCCAGCCACAGAAGGTAAGCTCACAGGTCTATAATTTCCAGGCAAGGCTTTTGAACCCTTTTTAAATATAGGAACCACATCCACCTTCCTCCTATTCTCCGGTACAATTCCTGAAAGAAAAGACTGTTGAAAGATTAAAAACAGAGGTTCACTTATTTCCACACTTAGTTCCTTAAGTACTTGTGGATGAATACCGTCAGGCCCTGGAGCTTTGTTTATATTAACTTTCTTTAGCTACTGCAGCACCTTGTCTTGAGTCATCCAATTACAATTTTTCTGTTTTTTGTAGCAATTATTTACATATCTATAGCCAGGTTCTTCCATAATATATATTGAGGAGAAATAGTCATTTAAATTTTTTTTCTTTTCCTGGTCTTCATAATTAACTAATACTCCATCCTGCTTTTTAGTGTACCTACACTTTTATTTTTGAATTTTTTTTTAGAATTTATGTACTTAAAAATGCTTTGGCTTTGGTTTTGCTTTCATTGGCTATCACTTTCTCATTTTGTAGTTTAGCAAACCTAATCGTCCTGTGAGGATATTTATAGGGATTAATTATTATTAATTCATTTTTATTAACTAAAAATAATATTTTTATAAAAATTAATAATCTTTATTGAAATATCGGAGGTTGATATTTTATTGGTGCTATTCCCAATTATTAATTAAAAGCAAATAGTTACTCACTATTTTGACTCTTATCAGCAGCAGAATTTTTACAGTGCTTTGTGCCATGCTGTCACATATTCATCCACACATAAAAATGTGGTTAATAGCATTTACTGTCCTGACAGGAAAAGTTGTGCCGAGCATCATTACCGTCCTAACAAGAAAAGTTGTGCTGAGCAGCAATCATGAACATGGAAACCTGGTAATTACTTTTGGGGTCAAAGACCAGTCATGACCAATCAAATACACAAGAGGGTTTGTGCTGAGCAGCAATCATGCACATGGAAACCTAGTAATTGCCTTTGTGGTCAAAGGCCGGTTACAGCCAATCGGATCCACAGGAGGAGTATTTAAACCCAAACTCTTGCTCATTGCCCTGTCGTGGTTTCATGCCTATGGTTATCCGAGAGTGCGTTCCTGATCTTGATTTTCTGGTATTTGACTTTGGATTTGTTTTGACTTCCCTAATATCTGGTATCCTTGACTTTTGGCGTTCCCTCATCTTTGTGTCTGATTCTGTGTCCCTAACCTCGGCAAGTATTTTGACTATTCTTGGAGACGTTAAGTCCGGCCATTCTAAGGATCGGTTATACGTTATCCTTAGTCCTAGGTGTGACACAGTACTGCGTGCTGGATCAACTTGTAATCCTGAAACATGGTTGGTTTTACTCCTAACCTCTTTAGCCAGATTCTTTTTATCATACTTGGCCGATATAGTCATTTCAAACTGTTTCTGCCAAGATTGCATTTGTTCAGCAGTTTCCTGAGAAGGAGAATTCCTTTCTGGGGAAGTTCTTGCAGGTTTGCCCAATACAGTCTTTTCAGGTGGTGTCGGGAAAACTGGGCATGTTGTGGGAAAATCATAGAGGGATTTTTACATAGCCCTTTCTTGAATTTTTGTGCAGCTTTTCGGTACACTGTGGTGACTACTAGCCTCACTTTCTGATATTTGACTCTCCTTTTCTTATTCTTCCAATTGTTTTTTAAGCTCATTTATTTCCTGTGCACATTTATTCATCATAGCTTTTAGTTCTTTTTCGTGATCAGCCTGACAGGTATTATGCTCAGCAAGTAAATCTTGGTATTTGCCATCTTTAATTACCAGACTGTCTCTGTATGTGTAAACCCTGGTATTAAGTGCATTATTTTCTTCTAACATCTTTAGATGTCAAAGCACAAAGAAAGGCAAAGAGTGCAATATGTACCCCATTTTTTTCTCTATATTGCTTTGGTCTCCAATTAATTTAAAATGTCTTATTATGGATGAATCTTTTAGAATAGTAGATTTTACCTCTTGTTCTATCTGATTAATTAATTCCTCCATAGTCTATATCAACCTTCATTTGGCTATGAATTTTAACTAGAGCATTGTGGCAAAACAAGCCACTTAAGAAATGTATGTGTGTGAAATGTTTAATTTCTCGTTTATTTCCCATTCTATAACATGTATATGTATAGAGCATTCGTGTGCTTGCAGCATACGAACGCCACCAGCGTTCCACTTGGAGTTCCATGAACAGTGATTTTCAAACACTGTTCATGAAACGAACAAACTGACGAACGGGAGACCACACAACGGGGGTCGTGTGTCTCCCATTAACTACTGCAACAATGTATCTCTCGTTTATTTAAGCTGACAAGGCAATACTTTGAGAAAAACATAGTGTTTTTCTTCATTTTAGGCACCTCATGGCATATTGGCTAAATTGCGTTTTTTTTTTTTTTTACCATTATGCAAGTATTAGTTTTATCCTACAATATATATGTATTTCCTTTCCCACACAATATCTCTGACAGTCTTTTTGCACGCACTATTGACTTCTTTATATCTTTTACAGGATGCCTCTGATTTGTCGGCTTTAAAGCTCCTTTTCTTATTTTTAATTCCTTGATTCACTTTCCCACTAAGCCACATTGGTTTCAATTTCTTTCTTTTATATTTATATGGCAGTTGGGGGAATGTCAGCTAAATATTTAAAATTGGTGATTGGGCGCCCATTGCAGACATAGTCCCCCCCCATCCCCACCCACGGGCATTGGGTGGGGAACTGTAAAATAAGTAATGGGGGTGGACAGATCTTTATTTGAGCTATCTGATCAAATAAATGGAGGGAGATCCTTATATCCCCTCTGCACTAACTCGTGGACAGTAAACAGAAGCTATTATACTACAAGGGAGGGACCTAGTGTTTCCCCTGGCCCCATCCCATTGGCGGCTGGTGGGGCCCTATTAATAATATTCCAGAGGGAAGATCTAGTGTCCCCCTATCTTATGGGTGATGGGGGCTCTAATTATTGGAAGGGTGGTGGACATACTATTGTGTATTTCCCAAAATAATTGCATATCCCTGCTCCCCTACCCTATCCCCATGTGGCTAGGGTTCCCCAAACCCCTAGTCACCCACATATAAAAAAATTTCACTACCTACCCCATGCCATCAAAAACATGTCAAAAAAATAATCCATCTTTGTCACACAAAGGCACACCGCAGACTCAGTTCTCATAGTGGAGAAAGCACTTACAAAGCTTTACAATGTTATGTCAACTATTACATCACATGGGGAAATTTCCCACGCTATGTAATATTAATAAGCATTGCGGCAACCAAATATCACTTCTCTCAAGACAGATTTTGCAGTCTGAATGGCCCATATACAGCTGGATGGTTTTACATTATGTGGTACAGGGCTTTTCAGACTTTAGTGAATAACTCTGATATTGGAAAGAGCATGAAACCAAAGTTGCAACATGAAAGAACATTTAAAAAATCCTTGTTCCCAAATGCACAATTTATATTATTCTAATCCCATCAGCTGAAATGTCATTATATACTGTCACCATATCATTACAAATAACCTAGAATCAAACAGAGCTAGGAAGCAATGGGTAAATTTTTTAAATGGTTAAATTTTTTCATTAGCAGAATTGCATTCTGCTGTAAATTAAATGTTTTTCAAAAGTAAAATTACCTGGATAATTAACAATAAATAAATATGTGTAATTTATGTGATATAATAATACCAGTGATGTTCAAATCGTAGCGTATGACAGTTTAAGGCATTAGTGTTGACCATATGAGTTGTGAAGGTGAGTTATGATTAGAATTCCACCAGCTGTGTATGTCTGAGGCCACTCATCTTGTGGGTGGTAATGAGAGGGCGATGACTTTTGGACCGTCAATGATGTGTTATACATCACTACTTTTTATTCAAGGCACCGTGTGGGGCCCAGCCGTCTAGTGACGTACCATCATGTCACAGGTATGATCTGTGGGGCCGAGTTGGATAGTCCGGTCGTTTGGACTGGGATGTTTTAGGCGGCTGAAACTGATGTGGGTTTCTTATTAACGAATAGGAGGTGGGGTGGGCGGGTTAGGGAACAGGTAAAGGAAGAATAAGCCATGTGAGGAAATAAACAGGGAGGGGGTTATGAAGCCTCGGTCTCTCCCCCTGTCCCCGCGCGACTGGCCCCTTCTGCCCCCCACGAGACGAACTCCACCCATGGGAACCAGGTCTGAGCGCATTTGTCGGAGCAACCCTGCAGTGAGGCTGTCATCATTTCTATATTGTAAAGGTCCTCTACCTTGGCCACCCATCGCTTGGGATTAAGGATTTAGCTGTTGTGAGTAGGTGTATTGTGAGGCTCTTTTTGTACGTTGCCAGGGGGATTGCAGTGTGATTGAGGAGCATGTTCACCAGATGTGTTTTCCAGTGCCAGTTTCCGCTCTGCATCTCCAGCAGTCGCCCGAAATAGATTTGTGTATGTGTCGGAGGGCGTCCGGGGTCCTGTACCACTGTGTCAGTAGTATGTGATGATCTTATTTGGTATTAAGATTATTAATAAAGTACTTTTAAAACTTAAGTGATAAGAAATTCTGGATAGTTGCATTGCACACATTTTTAGATGTCTGATAAGATAAAATATTTTATGTTTTTATCAATATAATTATCACCACTATGTGATAATTAGTTAAAGTACACATAATTTATGAAAAAATATACCACAGGGTTTACCTATAATATATAATGTTTGGGGCATTGTGTTTTTATATTGTGGATTGAATAGAGCCAGTGATGGATTTAGGACTTCAGGGTGTTTGACACTTAAGAGAATGAAAATTTACATTTTTGTCTCAGAAGCAGTTGTGGACTACTTTTGATATATAGCAAACTTACTACTCGTCCATGTGGCCCATGGATTCTCATAAGGATACACCCATAACTAGAACCTGGTTGCTGTGCACAGTACAGGTTGAGAATTAAGCAGCAATAAAGAAACTATATATATATATATATATATATATATATATATTTTTTTTTTTTAAAAGACTGTTTCAATCCATAACTCTAGTGGAAGTAATCAGTTTCATAAACACAGATAAACAATGCCACACACATAGACAGATACACACTGCCATACGCATACACACAGATTTCTACCCAACCAGACTGTATAGCTTTAGCAGAAGGGCTGCGATAAAAATGTTTTGGGCCCCTTACACAGCTCAAAGTCAGCCCACAGGGCTTACTCTGAGTCTGCTCACTAGAATGCAGTGTGTTTATAGTGGATGTAGTGTGGTTGTAGTGGATACAGTGTATATATAGTGGATGCATAGTGTGTGTATCATGGATGCAGTCAGGGCCGTCTTTAACAAGGGGCAAACAGGGCAGCTGCCCCGGGCCCAATAACTCTTGGGGGGGCCCAAAGCAGCTACCCCGTGGGCCCCCTGCCCGCAACCAGGACTGAACAGCCCACCAGTATACTGAGAAATCTTCCGGTGGGCTGCGGCAAGTGAAGTAATCAGGGCCCCCCGGCCCTTTAAGAGTGCTCCTGACCGGCCCCTGTCTTCCTGCCTGCTGGGAGGAGGTGAGGTGAGATCACTTCCTCCCAAATAACAGAGTACCGCTGGGGAGGAGGAGACACACATGGAAGTGGAGGAGAGGGAGGATGCACACACAGGAGGAGGAGGTGGAGGAGAGGGACTGAGGTAAACATGTTCATCAGACTCCCATCAACCTCAGCCATCCAGCTTCCACTGGACCCCAGGGAAGCCACCCTTCTCTAAAGGTAAGGAGACAAGAGGGTGGCTAGACTTAAATTGATATAAATGTGTGTATATCTGACTATGTGTGTGTATCTGACTATGTGTGTGTATCTGACTGTATGTGTGTATATCTGACTATGGGTGTGTATCTGACTGTATGTGTGTGTATCTGACTGTATGTGTGTGTATCTGACTGTGTGTGTGTATCTGACTATGTGTGTGTATCTGATTATGCGTGTGTATCTGACTATGCGTGTGTATCTGACTGTGTGTGTGTATCTGACTATGCGTGTGTTTCTGACTATGCATGTGTATCTGACTTTATGCGTGTGCATCTGACTATGTGTGTGTATCTGTATGTGTGTGCGTTTGTATCTGGCTGTATGTGTGTATCTGGCTGTGTGAGTGTCAGTGTGTGTGTATCTGACTATGTGTGTGTATCTGACTATGTGTGTGTATCTGACTTTATGCGTGTGCATCTGACTATGTGTGTGTATCTGTATGTGTGTGCGTTTGTATCTGGCTGTATGTGTGCATCTGGCTATGTGAGTGTCAGTGTGTGTGTATCTGGCTGTGTTTGTGTCAGTGTATGTGTACCTTTGTGTCAGTGTTTATCTGTATCTATGTGGATGTATACCTGTGTCTGTGTACTTATGTGTCAGTTTGTATGTGTACCTGGGTGTCTGTGTATGTGTATCTGTGTATGTATATGAGTGTCAGTTTGTGTAAGTGTGTATCTATGCGTGTGCAATGCATACGTTCCATCATTCCAGTACCAACACTGCACACATATACACTACTACATTCCAACGCTAACACTGCACACAAATACACCACTGCATGTGTATCTGTGTTCCTGTGTGTATCTCAGTGTTTGTGTAAGTGTGCATCTGTGTGGCAATGCATACATCCCAGCATTCCTTCGCCAACACTGCACACAAATACACCCCTGCATGTGTACCCGTGTGTCTGTGTGCATCTTAATGTGTGTATATATCTGTGTCAGTGTGTGTAAGTGTGTATCTCTGTGTGTGGATGTGCCAGTGTTTTTATCTCTGTATCTGTGTGTGTGTGTATGTATGTGTCTGTGTGTGTATACGCCAGTCTGTTTGTATCAGTCTGTGCATGTGTCCAGATGTGTGCATGTATCAGTGTGCTAATGTGTATGGATATCTGTGAATGTATGTCATACATCCAAGCAAACACAACATGCAAACACACCCCTGCAAACACAAACATTACATACAAACACGCCCCTGAATTCAAACTCAAAAAGTATATAGAAACACACCCCTTCACTCTAACACCAATACTACACCCTACATGCACACACATACTCTATACAACAACATGCTCACATTCAAAATTACAAACACTGCTCACAAATACAGCCCTGCAAGAATGGCCAAATGGTAGATCCCCAACTGACATCGCATCGTGGGAATTGTACAACAGATGAGGAGCTATCTTTTCTCCATTATTGTGCTAGATGGGAGGCCCAAAAAATGTCTTGCACCTGGGCCTTCTCTACATTAGTTATGCCACTGTATTGGGGTGGAGGGCATGACTGCATGCCAGGGGGTGGAAATGTGTGGAGGGGAAGGGCAGGATCCAGGGGGCCCAAGCAAATGCTTGCCCAGGGTCCAATCAATGTTAAAGACGGCCCTGGATGCAGTCTGTGTTTGTATATAGTGGATGCAGTGTGTACAGTGGATGCAGAGTGTGTGTCTGTGTGTTGTGGATGCAGTGAGTATATAGTGAATACAGAGCATATGTGTGTAGTGGATACAGTGTGTGTAGTGGATGCAGTGTATGTTAATAGTTGATATAGTGTGTGTATAGTGGATGCAGTGTGCTTGTGTTAGTAAATATGTGGGATAGGATAAGAGCTGTATTCTGTGGGCAAAAACCTTTTTTTTAAATTTTGTAAAAATGTATTTAAATTTTATTTCCCCTTCCCTGGCTCTTACCTGTGGCCAGGGAGGAGGACATGACACCTGGTAGTCCAGTGGCTTTATACAGACTTCCAGGTGCTGTATAGTGAAGAGGGGGAACAGCACCAGTGTTAATTTTGGCGGCAAATTTAAATTTAGTTTTAGTTATAGTTTTGACTAAAAAGCCATTTTAGTTTAAGTTGTATTTTAGAAATCTGAATTGTTTTAGTTTTAGTCGACTAAAACTCCAGTAGATTTTAGTTAGAAACAGAGCGACATTGAATGTGACGGCAGAGAAGAAGCATTCGGCCCATCTAGTCTGCCCTATTTTCTAAATACTTTCATTAGTCCCTAGCCTTATCTTATAGTTAGGATAGCCTTATGCCTATCCCACGCATGCTTAAACTCCTTTACTGTGTTAACCTCTACCACTTCAGCTGGAAGGCTATTCCATACATACACTACCCTCTCAGTAAAGTTCCTGATATTATTTTTAAACCTTTTCCCCTCTAATTTAAGACTATGTCCTCTTGTTGTGGTAGTTTTTCTTCTTTTTAATATAGTCTCCTCCTTTACTGTGTTGATCCCCTTTATGCATATAAATGTTTCTATCATATCCCCCCCGTCTCGTCTTTCCTCCAAGCTATACATGTTAAGTTCCTTTAACCCTTCCTTGTAAGTTTTATCCTGCAATCCATGAACCAGTTTAGTAGCCTGAACTCTCTCTAAAGTATCAATATCCTTCTGGAGATACGGTCTCCAGTACTGCGTACAATACTCCAAGTGAGATCTCACTAGTGTTCTGTACAATGGCATGAGCACTTCCCTCTTCCTACTGCTAATATACAACCAAGCATTCTGCTAGCATTTCCTGCTGCTCTATTACATTTTCTGCCTACCTTTAAGTCATCAGAAATAATCATCCCTAAATCCCTTTCCTCAGATGTTGAGGTTAGGACTCTATCAAATATTCTGGACTCCTTTGGGTTTTTACATCCAAGATGCATTATCTTGCACTTATCCACATTAAATGTAGTTGTAACCGCGGCTGGATCCCTTATTTACCACTATAATGTCTTAAAGCATAGAACTTAGCAGGGCTAACCATACAGATATCTTAGCCATAATTTTATATAGTTAGTGTAAGAGATCCTCTATTTAACATATATACATAATTAAGACTACAATATAAAATAAGGATTGTCTTGGAAGCAATAGTTTTGTCTTTTTAGATATTTATTATACAAAAATATAAATATAGACATATAAAATCCATTATAGCAGAGGTTATAAGATTAAATTAAATGCTTGCAAATATCATGTCATCATGTCAGCCTCTCTGTCATTTTAAGATGGAGCAGCGTCTGTCTCCAGTCTCTCCTCTGTGTCTTAACATTTAAAAGTACACCTATTTATACCTTAGGTGTCTCCATTTTAGGGTTACCGTAGTTCATAAATGAAAAAGTAACACTTCTTTTACTTTATTCATTTTAGGACCTCCCTTAACTTGGCAAAAATACAAGTCCATAACTAAAGGGTGCATACGTCATGGAAATTGTCCTGACTTAGGTCAAGATGGCATCTTAAAGTCTGAACATCCTTATCTACTAAGGTTACCACAGTATATTATGTACTAAAAGAGTCGTAGTATAGCCTTGAAGCTTGTTTATGCATTATTGTTATTGTAATTCGTCTGGGACAAAATGGCGTAAACATAATATGCACTGAGGTTATTGCTTAAAGAAACATCTATGAAAAACCATTTCTAACACCTTGTCAGTTTGCAATATCTCTTAAAGACAAAGTATACAGTTTAAGAAATACAACATTTCATTCTAAAACTTGTAATATTTGCATTTGCCCATAGCATAGTTAGTTGACATGACTAAAATCTAATGGGTATAGTTAAAGCCTCTATCTGTCTCTTTTGTCCCTTCTCCAGCCCCTTTATATACCCCAACCCCTCTGGATATCTCTCTCCCAAGCTCCAGTTTATCTCTTTTGCCTTTTTTTTTTTCAAGATCATTTATAAACATGTTTTAAATACAAAGGGTCCCAGAATAGAACCCTGAGGGACACCACTTGCCACCTCTGTCCAGCTTGAAAATTTATCATTAATGACAACTCTTTGTACTATTCTTTAGCCAATGTTCTACCCAAGAACAAGCATTTTCATCTAGACTGATTTCCTTGAGTTTGAACACTAATCGATTGTGTGAAACTGTATCAAATGCCTAGGCAAAATCAAAATAGATCATATCCACTGCAACACCCTGATCTATACTTCTACTTACTTCTTAGTAGAACGCAATCAAGTTAGTTTGACATGACCTGTGCTTCATAAAACCATGCTGATTTTTGCTGATAACCATGTTCTTCTCAAGGAATTCTTGAATATTATCCCTTAATAACCTTTCAAATATTTTACCAGCCACAGAAGTTAAGCTCACAGGTCTATAATTTCCAGGCAATGATTTTGAACCCTTTTTGAATATAGGAGCCACATCTGCCTTTCTCCAATCCTTCGGAACACTTCCTGAAAGAAAAGACTCTTGAAAGATTAAAAACAGAGGTTCACTTATTTCTACACTTAGTTCCTTAAGTACTCGTGGATGGATACCGTCAGGCCCTGGAGCTTTGTTTATATTAACTTTCTTTAGTTGCTGCAGCACCTTGTCTTGAGTTAAATAATTACAATTATTCTGCAAGTTTTTAGTAGCAATCATTTGCACATCTATTGCCATGGGTTCTTCCTTAATATATATGAAGAAGAAATAGTATTTAAAATTCCTGCCTTTTCCTGTTCTTCATTAACTAACACCCCCATTTCAGTTTTTAGTGTACTTACACTTTCATTTTTTTATTTTTTTTATTTATGTACTTAAAGAATGCTTTGGGGTTGGTTTTGCTCTCTTTGGCTATCATTTTTTCATTTCGAAGTTTAGCAAATCTAATCGCCTTTTTGCATGCATTATTGGCTTCCTTATATCTTTTATAGGATGCATCTGATTTGTCCGATTTAAATGCTTTAAATACCCTTTTCTTATTTTTAATCTCGTGTT
Organism: Pelobates cultripes; assembly: GCA_933207985.1. Lineage (NCBI taxonomy): Eukaryota > Metazoa > Chordata > Amphibia > Anura > Pelobatidae > Pelobates > Pelobates cultripes. The sequence continues at coordinate 238,830,783 of OW240914.1, read as the reverse complement.
TTACTTCTCTATTAAGCCACATTGGTTTTAATTAATTATTTAAATTATTTTAATATTTGTTTAATTATTAATTTTTTTAGAGGGGGGCTGTAACATTCCCTGGTGGCAACAGCAAGCTGTTACTTACCTTTACAGCCACTCTGAGCAGCTCCCCTGTCAGCTCCGTGCAGCTCCCCCGTTCAGCTCACAGTGTAAGTCTCGCGGTCTGCGTGCCGCGCGACGGTCCTGGTCTGTATTGTGGCAATGTAAGTTGCCATAATACAGACAGTGACTCGAGTATAAGCCGAGGAGGGCTTTTTCAGCACAAAAAAATGTGCTGAAAAACTCCGCTTATACTCGAGTATATATGGTATGTCATATTGTTTAGTGTATGCTATTGCCTCTAGTTCCCCCATTTTGTTATTTAGGCTGCTTGCATTAGTAAGCATACATTTAATATCATGAGTCACTTGTACTTTTTGTGAATTATCAACATTACATACCTTCTCTGTTCTGAGCTTGCCCCTCCCCCCGTCTCAACCCCCCTTATACTGAGCTAAAGCCCATCTCCTTCCTGTCCTATCTCCATTTTGTAGATTGCTATGACCCTCCCCCCACTACTAGTTTAAAATCTCCTCCAACTTTCTAGCCATCCTTTTCTTTATTTTGAAGCCCTACGAGTGCGAGGAAGTCCATTGTCAGTTAGGCAACTTGTTTATACTGTACAATTCTAAATAAACTTACATTTCTATGGAAACTGAAGTTTTTGTTTTTTTTGCGGCCCACATAAACGCAAACCTTGTTTATTTGGCCATCTTAGCCTTTGAGTTTGACATGCTTGAACTACTATATAAATTCTTAGGAAGGTTATAAAATGTTGTGTAATGTGGTGAAACTGAAAATAATAAGAAGAATTAATGTAAGTTAGATTAATTCGTTACAGACCCCCAAAATTACAGCATTTTAACACAAATTTTACAGTGTAATAATACTTTTTATGCATAAAATCAAACAGAAAAGCAATAAACACAATGTAAATGAAATTAAAATTTTACTTCACTTTACCTGTTAGCTCTGTTTGCTAACAGAATGGAGCTGTTTACTGACAGAATAGAGCTCTGTTCGCTTTGTCTAGTGCTAGGAGGCAATTAGCTTCATACCAGCTATGTTCCAATGAGGTGATAGAAATATAAATACAAGGGGGGTGCACATAAAAAGAAAATATATTTATACTTAATATAAGTAGGATACCTCCTGTTGGACCTATAACAAAAAACACATATATAGTGTAACACTGTTTTATACAGAGCATTGATCAGTCACAGGTATTGGGTCACTCACAGTGTGTAGAGCCACATAAAGCTGGCTCTAACTTTGGTGGCAGGTGAATAATAAGCTTATTCTGGCTTTTAGCTGTCAGCTTTCCAGGCAGGTCTGCTCCTTTTCTCAGCCCTTTAATAAATTTCAGGACATAATCAAAAAAATGACTTTACTGGTTAAAATACAGGATACAGGAAAAACTAAAATAACATAACAAAATCCACAGCACTAACGCGTTTCGACCTCCAGGTCTTTATCAAAGTGTGTGGTGAGTATTGGTCTTCTTCCTTTTAAATAGTGTTCTCCTCTTCAAATTTAGCGCCGTTTTACCGGCATCCGTCTTTACTTCCGGGTTCGCCATGCTTCCGCATCACGTGACCTCCCGTCCGATCACGTGGCCATGCGTCGTGACGTCACTTCCGGATTTTCGATCTTCCTTTTACTGACTTTATGTGTATTAACAGTCCTGGCGTTTTCCGCCATATTTGAAGTGGGAAAACAAACCCTACATATAGAAACATCTAAAAAGGTCAATTTGTGTCTTACAATGGATCTTCTTATTACAATATGTTTACACACATATACATATATAAATAAAATAAATGAGAGCTCAATTACAATATGAGAATTTACAACATCTTTATAATATGAGGAGGGTAGCTGTTATAAATTTCACTTATACTGAGGAATAATAACTATAATAATAATATTATTTCATCTCATAGAGATATATAACACATAGTGAACAATATAGTTCATGAATCTCTATATAGAGAGGAAAAAAATCCTGCAAAGGGCAACATTTCATAAATTAGTTTTATTTAATTAATTAATTAAAACAATTTAAAAAATAAAACTTAAAACACATATAAAAATATAAAAGGTGTTTTATAAAATTTATAATATAAAAAATGGAGATCCAAAAAAATCAATGAGTTATACAAATAAAAATAAAAACATATATCTAAAAGCCATGTAACTAAATGAAATTCAATTAATGCTGATATTTCGAAATCAACATTAAGGCCCCCAGGAGACAAAGTGTCCAAATTAAATATCCACTTCATTTCGCAGCGGCTCAGGGACGATTGTAGGTCCCCCCCTCTCCAGTGGGCTTCCATTGCTTGTATCCCAAAAAACTGGAGTCCAGAGGGGTCCCCTCCATGGCATTTTAAAAAATGTAATGATACGTGATGGTTTAAAACACCCCTCCTAATATTATAAATATGCTCACGTATCCTTGTTTTCAGGCATCTAGATGTTTTTCCAATATATTGTAGCCCACAAGGACATGTGAGCATATAAATCACATTCTTCGCATGACAGGAAATAAATGAATCTATCTTATATATCTGATTCCCTACCCTCGATTTAAAATCAATTACCTTTTTATCTTGTTTATGATTTCTACAGCCCATACAATCTCCACAGTGAAAAAATCTTTTTTTGGTGTCTTTATATAATTCTAAGAAATTAGTTTTCGGTATATCTATATAACTTTTAGTAAGTATATTTTTCAAACTTTTAGCTCCCCTAAATATAACTTTAGGTTTATCTTCTAAAAAAGGCTGAATTTCATGATCTTGTTGGAGAATATGCCAATTCTTATTAAGGATTCATTTTAATTGTCTTTGATCTTTGCTATAATTAAAAATAAATGGTATCGTTTCCCCTTCTTTCTCTGTCTTCTCTGTTTTTTTGTTTATATGTTAAGAGGGTACTTCTGTCTAGATTTTTTATCTTGTTTATTTCTCTATTCAAGTGTTCTAACTCATATCCTCGATGTAAAAATTGATGTTTAAGAATGTCGGACTGTTCGTTAAAAGATTTCAAATCTGAACAGTTTCTCTTGAGTCTTAAAAACTGTCCCCTTGGAACATTCTCCAACCAGGGCCGATGGTGGCAACTATTTGTATGTATGTAACTGTTGACATCAACTTTCTTGAAAAAAGTTTTCGTCTTAATTTGATGTTTTTCTATTTATATCTCTAAGTCTAAAAAATTAATTCTCTTTTTACTGATCTCTTGGGTCAGTTGGATATTTCATTGGTTATTATTTAAAAAACTTAAAAAAGCTAAAACCTGTGTTTCCTCTCTTTTCCAAATAAAAAAGATATCGTCAATATATCTTTTACAGAGGACCAGATTCGCACACCAGTCATGCATAGAATATACTTACTAAAAGTTATATAGAAATACCGAAAACTAATTTTTTAGAATTATATAAAGACACCAAAAAAGGATTTTTTCACTGTGGAGATTTTATGGGCTGTAGAAATCATAAACAAGATAAAAAGGTAATTGATTTTAAATCGAGGGCAGGGAATCAGATATATAAGATAGATTCATTTATTTCCTGTCATTCGAAGAATGTGATTTATATGCTCACGTGTCCTTGTGGGCTACAATATATTGGAAAAACATCTAAATGCCTGAAAACAAGGATACGTGAGCATATTTATAATATTAGGAGGGGTTTTTTAAACCATCAAGTATGATTACATTTTTTAAAATGCCATGGAGCGGAGCCCTCTGGACTCCAGTTTTTTGGGATACAAGCAATGGAAGCCCACTGGAGAGGGGGGGGACCTACAATCGTCCCTGAGCCGCTGCGAAATGAAGTGGATATTTAATTAATTTTACAGTGTAATAATACTTTTTATGCATAAAATCAAACAGAAAAGCAATAAACACAATGTAAATGAAATTAAAATTTTACTTCACTTTACCTGTTAGCTCTGTTTGCTAACAGAATGGAGCTGTTTACTGACAGAATAGAGCTCTGTTCGCTTTGTCTAGTGCTAGGAGGCAATTAGCTTCATACCAACTATGTTCCAATGAGGTGATAGAAATATAAATACAAGGGGGGTGCACATAAAAAGAAAATATATTTATACTTAATATAAGTAGGACACCTCCTGTTGGACCTAGGTACAAACATATCATTTACTCAAAGCTTTGCTTCAAGCTACTTACGGGCTTATGGCATTTGTCTGGAGTGTCTACCTCAGCCAGGCAGGTAATGTGCCACGCCTTAGATTTAGCCGCACTGTCTGTTCAGCTCGCTTCTATCCCCCTTCAATACATGTCTCTTCTACCCCCATACCATCCATGCTCTTCTACCCTTCTTCCATATCTCTTCCCCTCCCTCCTTTCATGTCTCTCTTCCCATCATCCATGAATGTCTCTGTTTCCCTACCCTTCCATCCATGTCTCTTCTACCCCCTACCATCTATGCTCTTTAACCCTTCCTTTCATGTCTATTCTTCCCCCTTCTTCCATGTCTCTTCCCCTCCCTCCTTCCATGCCTTTCTTCTTCCCATCCATAAATGTCTCTCAGTCTCCCTGCCCTTCCATTCATCCATCTCTCTTCTACCCCCCCTTTCATGTCTCTCAGTCTCCCCCCTATTACTCATATATTCCCCCATGTCGCTGCCCCATTCCATCCATTACTCCCCCTTCCAAAGTGGCAGACAGCCCCACCTGCCCTAGGCAAAGGTAGAGCTGGCTCTGCTCACTTACACACTGATGCCCCCTGCTGTATTACCTGTCATGGCAGGGAAGGGGGGCTTCCTAGATGTCCAGCTCGCTGTGCAGGTCAGAATGAGTGCCAGGTAGTCACATGATACCCGGCGCTTCTATGCAATGCACAAGGGGAAGCAGTCCCCTGCTAGTTTACTGTGCATGCAGTTCCCTTATGGAGCTGCACACTGCTTGGAAGGAAGTATGTGTCTTAAAGTGCTGCCTAGGGCTGAACGCATTGTCTGCCCCCCCCCCCCAGTGGGACCAGTCTCTATTCTGCTCTGTGTCCGTGTGCATCAGGGGCTCTGAGGACAGGTGTCAATCCATATGTCCAATATGTCATATGTCAGGTGTCAATCCATATTGCTGCCCTTTATGGATTAAAACCAGACTCTGTATCAACTGTGTAATTTTCCATGGGAGTTTTGCCATGGATCCCCCTCCGGCATGCCACAGTCCAGGTGTTAGTCCCCTTGAAACAACTTTTCCATCCCTATTGTGGCCAGAAAGAGTCCCTGTGTGTTTTAAAATTCGCCTCCCCATTGAAGTCAATGGCGTTTCGGGCGGTTCGCCGGTTCGCGAACATTTGCGGAAGTTCGCGTTCGCCGTTCGCGAACCGAAAATTTCGGGTTCGCGACATCACTACCCCCCATGTGCCTAATTTCCTCTCCTCACTCCTTCATGTGTCTTACCTGCCAGTGTTAATTTTGGCAGCAAATTTCTATTTTGTTTTAGTCATAGTCTCTTGACTAAAAAGCCATTTTAGTTTTAGACATATTTTAGTGATCTGAATAGTTTGTTTTAGTCTAGTTTTAGTCGGCTAAATCTCAAAAACTTTAATTGACTAAAATCTGACTAAACTTGGTAGTCAACAAAATTAACACTGTAAATACTTACATACACACACACACACACACACTACCTAGATACATACACAATGCCTAATAATACATACATAGACACACAAACTGACTAGTACATGCACCAATTGAAACACACATTGCAACACACACACACACACACACACACAGACTGCTGAATACATACACACACACATACTGCTAAATACAAACACAGCCTGCTGAATACATGCACAAACTGCTAAAATGATACATACAGACTGCTGAATACATAAACAAATATTGGGAATATCACAAACTGATGGAGAAATAACAGAAACTGAGAGCAAAGTCATAAAGACACCGGGCAACTGAGGCAAAGCACCAAAGCAATCAAGCACCAAGTCAGGGCTGTACAAGGGTATGTACAGGTAGACTCAGTCATGCGACTGGCCTCACTCCCTCCATAGGCAGAGCCCTCTGGTGGCTATAAAATAACTTCTGGGCTCTGAGCCATATTGGCTGCATCATAGTCCTTTCCACCTGTCTCCTGAGTGCCCCACTTTGCCCAAAGCATTCTTGGATGGGTGTCTACATAATGCGTCATGGAACCCAGCGCCGAAGGAGGATACTGGAGCCTGGAAGCAGAGAGCACCTCAGGGGCAGCAGACGCCACAGCCTTTGAGAACCTGCTTCCAGAATGCCACAGGAGCTGGGGGGATGGAGAAGGGGAGAAAGAAATACACAAAAGGGACTAGGGGGAAGAGACACACAAAGGGGCTGAGATAGACAGAGACACAAAGGGACTTGTGGGAGAAAGAGACACACAAAGGGGCTGGGGAGAAAAAGATACAAAAAGGGGTTGGGGTAGAAAGAGACTCACAAAGGGCTGGAGGGAAGTAAGAGACACACAAAGGGGCTGAAGAGAACTGGAACTGAGTGACCGCACTTTAAATGAGCTCTGATAGTTGGTACTGGCAATCCACTCACATCGGGCACCAAAAGAAAAAAATGGGACAACCAAAATGTGCCTCAACCTCCCAACACAACTCGGGCAAGTCTAAGTTCAAGAGCACTGACTAAGTTCTTCTGCGATAATGCGGACTCACATGCAACTGCGATAGGCTCCAACATGGCGCCAGAATCCTCACATGATAGCTCGGCTCCATACAGAGGGATCAGATGGCTCAACATTCAACACCGATACTGGCCTAAAAGATCTCATCAGAAACCTACCCTCCAAAGGCGACATTGCCGCGATCCTGAATAAGAGATGTCATTCAAAACAAAATTGGACGGCATTGACACGGGCATCTGCCATATTGGCGACAGGGTAAGCACCCTTGAAGATGACAGCACATGTTGTATTCCCAAGTCCAATAGCTACAAACTGTGGTCGAGGAATCTAACTCTCAAATCTCCACAGGCTTATAGATGATTTAGACAATCTTGGGAGACGAAAAAACCTCCACGTTAGGGTCATGTCAGAACAGGATCAAGAAGACCTGTTTGCCATGCTACAAGAACTATTCAATTTAATAAAGTCTAAACTCACGGACACCCCGGTGTTACTGGACAGGGCACATAGAGCTCTTCGTCTTAGAGTGGGCACCCACAGATCAGCCATGAGATGTCTTACGCAGAGTACATTTTTGTTTATCTTTTTTTTTTTTTATAATTCTTTATTTATGTTGTGCATGTTAAAACAAAAGAACTTGCACAGCCACGACAGCATAGACAAGTACAATAATGACAGTAGAGAAAGACATCATTATGGTAAAACAGCACAAATTTTTAAGGGAAACTAGTAGGTTACGATAGGTTAGTGTGCAAATACAAGACATGCCTGCCCACTGGGTATGTTAATGGATTCAGACAGTGTGCTATACTCAGGGGCCCAGCTCAGTAATATGTTAGGGCTATACATTATTTATCGTATAGAGTAGTGAGAGCTATACAGTCCTGTATAGCAGCCTCAAGTCAGAGTTGTTCATGCGCAAATTAAGTCAAACGTCAGAGTTTAGTATGTGCTAAAACAGTTGCTTTACTGGGCATTCAGCGTAAACGCACATTTTTTAATTAACTTTACAAGATAGGTATATGCTATAACTACATCTGTCATAATGAACTGCTTAAGTGAGTAGGAACAGTAGCTTAAAGTCGATACTAATTTTTATGTCAAATGTCATCGCTCTCTTATCTAAACCTTTCTGCCTCATTAAAACGTTGCTGTGAGTTAAGTACGTGAGTTAAGAGTTAAGTACAGTCGTTTTTATGGCAAAAAAATAAAAGAAAAAAAAATACATTCCAGATTAATAGTGATTAATATAACATAAGATTAGACAGTCTTTGGTTGACCGTGGGCATATCGGCCCCTGTGGTGTGAATTTTGATGGGCCAAGTAAGGTTGAATTTTGCCAGGGGAACCGTGCAGGTGCTGGGTCACATAAGGTGCTTTCTGGTAACGGTCCTGACATACCCACTGGGGCTTGTGCTTAGTCAGGTTGTAACTTAACTTAAGGTGGACAACTGAGCAGGGTGAAGAGGTACAAAATAATGCGGGGTGTCCGCGGCTAGGGTGTGGACTAACAGTGTAGGCAAAAACATAACCTTATATTTAAACCTTATTTACACATGTCCCACAACAGTGGGGCAGATTTGCGAGTGGTTGGTGTGGCTCAGTCGGCCCGCTAAGGGCACTCAGGTCGGGCCACTGTCCGTGAACCCCTGGGGACGAAAGTCTCAGAGTTAGCTGGGTTCCATACATGTGGTCTGGAGGGGATGTTTGGTTGCTGCAGAGCGTCTGGTGGGAGGCCCAACGTAACGAGTTGTGTCTTTGCCTCCTGCAGGTCCGCTATGAGGCATGTGTTGTCTCCCTGGAACACCTGGAGCTTGTGTGGTGAGTGCCATTGATATTTAATATTATGGCCGCGGAGTATGGTGGTGAAAGGTCTCATGGTTGAGCGCCACGCCATAGTTCCTCTGTATAAATCTGTGTATAGGGAGAGGGCCATGTCCTCGAAGGGGTATGGTGTGTTTCCGCTGATGGCGGTCATAACTGCTGCTTTGTCCTGCCGCTTTTAAAAAATTTAACAATTATGTCCCTGGGTGCCGCCGGAGGAGCCGTAGTCGGTTTGGGGATTCTGAATATGCCATCCAGACCTACCCCTTTAGCTTGCTTCGGCTGGAGTATGTTACCTACGAGGCGGCTCATGAGGTGAGGGAGTTCTGAATCTGGGACTGACTCTGCTATGCCTCGAATCTTTATATTTTGGGCCCTACGTGAGTCTTCCAGTACCGCCATTTTCTGTTCCACTCTCAGGTGCTGCCGTTGCAGCGTTTTCACCTCCTGCTGGAGCCTGGCTACAGTCCTCGAGTGGTTGAGGGAGTCTTGTTCCACGGTTCCCATGCGGTTTGTTAGACCCTGTATGTCTTTCCTCATGTCGGCTACATCCGCCTCAGCAACTCCCTCATTTCGGCCTTTGTGACCGGGGCCGTGTCTGGCTGCGTTCTTGGTTGCACTGCCTCTTGTGTTACGGGTAAGTGTGTGACTTCATGCTCCGAGAGTCGCTCATCAGAGGCGTCAAAGTCATCGAGGTAGGTGTCCATGTTGGGTTCCCAGGCGCCATGTGCTCGCCGCCATAGGTCCCCTATGTTGGTGCCCGGCCGGGGCAGTTCTTGTTTTGGCTTTTTGTTTTTCCTGCCCATTGATAGTCCACTGTAGTGGGGCAGTCTTGGTTGCCTTTTAGGGGGTAAAATAGTTTTGTTTTTTTGCCTTTTTCTCTGTTAAATCTCGGAGCTCTCAGAAGATGCGACCAGTCGTTTCGGCAGTTAGCTCCGCCCCCAGCAGAGTACATTTTAATATAAAAGAAGACCTAGTGTGTGAACTGCGCCAGTCAACAAAATCCCTGTTTTTTTCACAATAACCCAATTCATCAGCTGTGCACTAGAAATATTCGATAGAGGTGGGGGTTTCCATTTGCCCTAATTGCCACATACAAGGGCAAAACTCACACTCTCTAATCGATAAAAGATACCACGCAGATTTTAACACTGAATTGAATCTAGTTCACACAGACCGATCACATCTCTTGCTATTAAGATTCCCACTCTCCCCTTTCAAACATTGCAGTGGAAATTAAATTATCTACTTCTCATTAATTCAAATACTGCATCCCAAATCAAAGAATCACTACAATATTATTTTAAAGAAAACTCTTTCCCCCTCATATCACCAGCATTCACTTGAGAAGCACATAAATATGTAATCAGGGGCCAAATGATTGCTATACCATCCAAACTTAAACAGCAGCAAGAAAGCTGACTAGCCTCACTAACAACTGAAAAAAGAGATTTAGAAAACACGCAGAAGCATAATACCACCCTAGCTCTATACAAATGCCCGAACAACAAAACGATCTGAACTTCAACAACTCCTCAATGCACACATTTCTTGCAAATTTCCTCTTTCCAGACATTGATACTGTTCCCAAGGAAGAAAGTTTGGCAAACTCCTGGTCAGATCTCTAAAAGCAACTAGACAATTCACTTATATCACTCATTCAGAGGAAACATCCCATCTACTCCCAGACATTATGTTAGCTTTCCATAATTTCTACTCACACTTATATAACTTCTGCAATGAACCACCACCAGAATACAAAATTGAACAATTCCTCTCTGACAGAATACAACAAACCATACCTCCCAATGTCATACAGGCCCAAGACTCTCATATCCTAGAACTTGAACAGGCAGTTAAAGGGCTTCCATTGGGCAAGAGGCCCTGATGGCTACACAGCCAAAAAACATTTCTTCACACCATTGAACAACCCTTCTTAACAGCCTTTAAGTCTCTAACCACAAATAACACTATCTCAGATTCTGCTCTAGAGGCACACATAACTCTGCTACCCAAACCTGGTAAAGACCCAACGATTTGTGGTAGTTGCCACCCCATCTCTCTTATAAACCGACTTGAAAATCTTCACAAGATCTTGGTCAACCGTCTTCATCCCCTTTTGCAGAGACTAGTCCATCCTGATCAGGCAGGCTTTGTACCTGAACGAGAGGCCAAAAACAATACCACTTAATTGTTAAGTTTCATACATCTCTTGAAATCTCACTCCTTGCAGAGCCTTCTTCTTTCAGTAGATGCAGAGAAGGCATTTGACAGGGTGGACTAGTCCTTGTTGTTTGCCACTATTCAGGCAATGGTGTTCGGTCCCCAGTAGGTCAATGTATTACTGCGATATACTCTAGACCCAGTGCCAAGATTAGGATAAATGGCAAACTATCAGACATCCAAAATTGCATGAGACAGAGGTGCCCCTTATCCCTTTTGCTCTTTATCCTCAGGAAAGGAACCTTTTCTTCAGGGCATAAAGACCAACCCCAGCATAAAAGGCATTACAGTACAACAGCAAGAATACAAAATAGCCACAGTTTTACAATCACAGATCCACAGACGTCCATGGCCCAATGATAGAGGAAATAGTGACATATAACTGCTTTCCTAACCTGCTAGAGATATATCTCTTCCTCCATATTTCTATCACAATGCTGAAAGTGAAACGCAACTTATTGAACCATCTCCTCACAGCTGCCAGCTTGCTAATTCCCAATAAATGGAAGAGTACCTTGGCCCCTTCCATAAGGGAATGGATCGGCAAAGTAGAATCCATAAGCTTAATGGAAGAACTAAATTATTCTTTGACGAACAAATATCCACCCTACTCCGCAGTGTGGCAACCAGGTCACAATTTATAGCAGGGCATTACAATGTTTATTTACCCAAGAGTGTTTTTCTCATGTAACACATGATATTTATTGTTAAGGATTGAAAGCCAACTTAAATTATTGGACCCAATCCTCTCGCAGCCATACTGAAAAAATACACTAAAGGGGAGTGTAAGACAAAAGGAGGATAAGATACACTAAAGACATTCAAAAGAGAGTATAAGAAACATAAAAGTGGAAAGAAATTCAAGAGGGGGATTAAGAGACGTACAGGTGAAGATGCATTTTGTTGGAGGGGAGGGGAATGGCAAAATTCATCTTCGCCTGTGTAGACAAATATCCTTGCACCGGCCTAACTCACTCCTTACTTTCATTTTGTGCCCCTTACTTTTCTCTACATTCCCACTCCCTCAATCTTCAACATTCATACAATCCCTTGCAAATTCCTCTTTTCTTAATCTCCCAGAAACAGCTACTGATTCAGTCCCTTTTCTCCTAACTAAACCGTTCCATTCCTCCTTTTTATCAGTTCTCCTTTATTATATCAGATTCTATTTCCACATCAAACCCTACTGCCCTATGGTATTTCCATATTAGAAGCTGTCCTCCTCATCTTACTGTTTCATTTCAGTGTTCCTTCTTATCCCATTAATACAGGCTCAATCATGTTACTTCTGTACATCCTAATAAACTTCCTCTTCCTCTTCAAATGTGTATTCCATTTCCATTTACACATTATTAAAATCACTTCTGTAAATATTACATAGCATCCCTCCTAGCACAGACAGCAGCATTAAACGGCATGACCACTACACTTATATGGCATACATTAGAACATATTTGTGTATTAGGGAGGATAGGTAGGTTGATGCAGCATTATGTAGGAACTTGTTAGCAAACACTAGAATCTTAAATTGAGCCCTAAATCTAACTGGAAGCCAATGTAGGGACTGACAGAGAGGGGAGGCATGGGAGGTGCGGGCGGATAAGAAATTAGCCTTGCCGCCGCATTCATCATAGATTGCAGTGGTGCAATCTGGGAAGACCACTGAGAAGGGGAATGCAGTAGTCAAGACAAAAAAGAACAACGGCATGGACCAGCACCTTAGCTGCGTCTGGTGTTAAATAAGGGCAGATCTGAGCTATGTTTTTGAGATGAAAGCGGCAGGATTTGGCGATCGACTGGACATGAGCTGTAAAAGAGAGGTCGGAATCAAAGAGAACACCTAGGCAGCAAGCCTGCGAGGTAGAGGTGATGGTGGCGCCGTTGACAGAAGTTCTGTTATGGATAGATTGAGTTTAAGGAAGAGAGCAGCCATCCAGTTGGAAATCGCAGAGAGGCAGTCAGAGACACAAGTCAAGATGGGCGGAGAGAGATCAGCAGTTGACAGGTAGATTTGCGTATCATCTGCATATAAATGATAATGGAAAGGAGCTGATGAGTTTACCAAGGGAGGCAGTATAGATAGAGAACAGTAGGGGACCAAGGACAAAACCTTGTGGAACGCCAACAGAGAGGGGTTGGGGAAAAGTGGCAGAGCCAGAGAAAGAAACACTGAAAAAGGGAGGGAAGAGGTAGGGGGAGCACCAAGAGAGAGCAGTATCCCGTAGACTGAGATTACGGAGAATGAGAAGAATGAGAATGAGAATGACTGACACGAACATGCACCACTTCCCAGAACTACAAAACAAATACATGCCACCAAATAAGGAGTTATATACATATCTTAGGGTGAAAAACATCTTCTTAAAGTGATAGCTGTAGAAACCACTAAGATACATAACTTCGGGAAGATGTGTTTGGGGTGTCATGTCAATATGCTATTGGAGATTGTTAAATATATTAAAACCTCTGAAATTGTCTTTCGTGATACAGTTGTAAAAGGCAAGGCAGCCACACACTGCATACAACATATAGAAGCGACACAAGAGATGGCTGTGCTGGTATCTGACACAGTGTCTGGCGCGTATGTACCCAGGAAGCTCGCGGACATACTGGAGATGTGGGGTGGCAGAGGTATCCATAGCCAACACTTTCTGGGATTGTAAAAGGATTACCCCCCTATGGAAGCAAATTCAACAACTGAAATATAACGTCACAGATATATTATTGCCCCTGCAACCAGAAATGTACTTACTACATATATTGCCAGATGGGATACTTGTGCAGGAAATTACATTGATCATACATATTCTAAAGTCTGCAAAAAATGCCATAGCCAGACTCTGGAAAACCACACAAACTCCATTACTCTGCACAATACGGGATGCAATTTCAAATATTAAAACATATGAGGAGGGGGCGTAGCCAACTGCTGAGCAACCTGGCTGCTTAGAAAATTGCTCAGGCACCCGGGCTCTCAGAATCTGACAACATCGCCTCCCAGGGCACTAAAAAACATATCAAAATGCATGATGTCAAATCCCAAAGGGAAGAAGAACGCACAGAAAAATGAAAAACTGAATTTTTTTACCCACAAAACCGCGAGCAGCTCTGAAGTTGACCGCGGCCCAAATCAAGATGGCGCCAACGACCAAATAGCGGGAAACATCACAATCACAGGCCCATCACATGAAAGCCAAATCACAGTTAGATGAGGCGATGAAAAACATGGCAATCCTCCATAGGACAACTCAGCAAGGAGATCCAAGACATTGGCAGCAGAACCACACACGTGGAAAACAAACTGAGCGAATATGCCACGGCACATAACGACATGGCTGACCATGTGACGGCACTGGAACATAAAATAGCAACAATGGAAGCACGCATGGCGGATGCCGAAGATCACTCACGGAGGAATAACCTCAGATTGAGAGGAGTCCCAGAGAACATCTTGCCGAATGATCTACAGGCCTATGTCCAGGGCCTTCTGTGGGCATACGCTCCCGACATACCCACAGAAATGCTCCTAGTGGACCGGGTACACAGAGTGCCCAAACCACGCAACCTACCTGATTCCATCCCCCGTGATGTCCTACTGAGAGCACATTACTTTCATATAAAGGAAGCGGTGTTGCGAGCCAGTAGAAACTCCACAGAACCGCATGGGACCTATGCAAAAGTTAAAATACTTGCAGATTTATCCGCAGCAACCCTTAAACGCAGAAGAGAATTTCACCCGGTGACAGAGGAGTTGCGCAGCGCTGGAATTAGATACCGCTGGGGATACCCCACCAAGCTATTAATCACGAAAAACGGCGAGCTCAAAATTATCTACACACCAGACGAAGGCACCCGGACCCTGAGAGAATGGGGGCTCGCTACAGATCCCCCCCATGAAACCCAGATGAGCCCAACTAAGCGACTGATACCAGAATGGTGCCAAGTCCCAGCACAAGCCAAATCCCCGTGACTTTTTCGGTGAACTCGGCTGACAAAGCCAAAACCAGGGACACGTGAGATATTCACATATACTAATGTCATGTTCATAGTTCTTGTTTCAATTCAAACGAGGTTAACTGCTTTGATTAGCATATAATATGTTTAGATAGCTAAATAACAACACATACACTACGATAGATGCTGGCAGGGGGGGGGCCCCCTCAGATATGATACTCAAGGAGAACTCCGGGAAATGGAGAGGGCCCGTATCATATGTGCACAAGTAGAAAGAGGGGACCCCAGAGGGCTAGGGGTAATCATGATGTCTATTGTCAACTGTAATAACTGATGTTATGCATATATGATGACTGTAACGTAAGGATGCAAAGAACGTCAGATCACTATGCGGGGCGACAGCTCCTATGTATGAGACGTTATCTGTAAACCACATCACACAAGCACATACTGCATGATCTAGCAGGCCGAGTGCAATTATCCTCCCCAATATACTACGGGATTTAAGGGAAGTGCACCCACAGCCTATGCCATAAGCACCGCAAAAAGGCATTATGTAGAACTGATCACCATAACAGGCACGACAAACCACGCTAAATAGAAGAAGCTGAAAATAAAATATTGTGTCAACAAGATAGCCACTTAGGCAAAGCTCAAGTTATACTCAGCACCTGACAAACATGGATTAAAATGCTGTACAGGCATACCCTAAACCACCCATACATGCTAGCCAGCAAACTAGCAACATGCACACTAATCACATGCCCACTGGATCACAGCTCTGAGGAAAGATAAAAATGTGTAATTATGAGAGCCCAATGGCCACACTACTAGAGACGCTGTCTAGGCGTCCATCCCCCATGGCACAATGCCAAAGTGCCAAGACCCACGTTTGGGTCAGTTTGTATATACTTTGTTTGTTACCCCTTCCTTCCCCCACCTCTCCTGAACCCCTTACTCACGGGCACAAATATGCAGTCGCGCAGATGCCGGCTACGAGGCACATAACACAGCCACTGCACACACAACATAACATAGACTCCGCAAAACCACAAACGAGCACCGCTTACCACACACCTATTACATGAAAATATACTCACACAACTGCAGGGGGCTGAACATCCCCCATAAAAGGCATATGGCACTAGAGTAAGCCAAACAAAATTGAGCGGACATTATATGTCTACAGGAATCTCATTTTGTTACCTCCAGAGTGCCCAAGTTTGGCGCACAGCACTACCCCCACCAATACCACGCAACACATTCATCTAAATCAAGAGGGGCCTCCATCCTTCTACACTCATCCCTAACAGTGGAAACTTTACAAGTTATCAAAGATAAACAAGGTAGATTCGTGATGTTGCAATGCCTCTTAAACAACTCACCATACACTATAGTGAGCTTTTATGCGCCTAATGTACATCAGCGAAACTTTTTACACAAGATGCTCTCCACAATCCCAACCCACCACACTGCCTCACTCATACTATGCGGAGACCTCAACCACTCCCTCGACCCACACATGGACACCACACTAAAAACCACAACACCAAGACACAAAACGATTAAAACACAAAGCAAGGCAATCAACAAGTTGCTCAGAGAATATGGCCTGTATGACTCTTGGAGAGCATTTCACCCAAGTGAGAAAATGTTCTCTTTCTATTCGGCAGTACACAAATCGTATTCAAGGATAGATTTCATCCTTCTTACGGGCCCTCTACTTTCCAAAGTAGCACACAGCTAGATCGGGGACATAACATGGTCAGACCATGCCCCGACCATGGCAGAGCTGACTGAGGATTTCCAACACAGAGGGAGACCGCCATGGCGGCTGAATGACTCACTTTTAGGTGATCACACATTCTCCAAAACACTATCAGAAGCACTGCAATCATACTTCCATGACAATAATACCCCAGACGTACAGCCGACCACTGTGTGGCAAGCACATAAGGCGGTCATTAGAGGAGTTCTCATCAGCCAAGCCTCCTACCTAAAAAAGAAAGCACAAAAAGAACACCTACACCTGCTGCGCACCCTGAGGGATATGACGGCAGCAAATATAGCAAACCCCTCACCACAACTAGCCCAGGTAATAAAAGATACCACAACAAGCATCAACAACATGGCAATCTCCAAAACTGCACACATTTTACAAAAACTGAAACAGAAAACATACTCACAAGGCAACAAAGCAGGGAAGCACCTAGCAACACTGCTACGCCAAAAACAATCCAGTGCAAAAATCCCATACCTCCTCACACCCAAAGGCTCTAAAATCCATAACCCACAAGACATTAATGACACCATGGCAAACTACTACCACACACTATACAATCTTAAAGATGACCCAAACCTACACCAACCCACACACCAGGAAATCCAAAGCTTCCTCCAACTGTCCTCACTGCCAACACTGACAGAGCAACAGAAAACCATTTTGCAAGACCCAGTAACACAGGAGGAAATACAACAAGCCTTACACTCACTCCCCCATGGCAAATCACGAGGACCCGACGGATTCACAAACTCCTACTATAAAACGTTAACCACAATCCTCACCCCACATCTAGAAAAAGCCTTTAACTATATCCTCACAACGGGCCAAATTCCCCAGGACATGCTCATGGCACACGTAGCCACCTTGCCGAAACCAGGCAAACCCCCTACGAAATGCCAAAACCTTAGACCAATTTCCCTCCTTAAAACGGACATCAAACTGTTAGCAAAAACTTTCTCCAACAGACTAACGAACATTATTCCAACCCTAATACATGAGGACCAGGTGGGATTCGTCAGTGGCAGGCAGGGGGCGGATGGTACCCGAAAGGTTTTAGACCTGTTGCAGGGGGGCCGGGGGGGAAGGGCCCAGTGCATCATTTTATCACTTGACGCTGAGAAAGCCTTTGACAGACTGCACTGGCCCTTCCTCCGGGCAGTCCTGATCAAATATGGATTCCCGGACGCCTTCTTAAGACTGGTGGGAGCGCTGTACTCCAAGCCGACAGCGAAAGTCACAAACGGGGGATTCAGCTCAAAACTATTCGAAATAACCAACGGGTCGAGACAGGGCTGCCCACTATCACCTCTCCTTTACATTTTATCTCTAGAACCACTCACACAACTCATTAGGGACAATCCGGACATACATGGCATCACAAGACAAGACAAAGAACATAAACTCACACTATTCGCAGATGACGTTCTCCTAACACTAGAACAGCCACATATATCCCTACCTAACCTTCATAATACGCTCTCCCAATATAGCAAATGCTCTCACTATAAACTCAATGTTAATAAAACTCAGGCAATGGCTATAAATATCCCAGCCCAGGATATGAGCAGGCTGAGCGCCTCTTTCAAATACGATTGGCACAATGACCACCTCAAATTCTTAGGAATCAATATCACCCCAACCTCAGCAAATCTCTACAAAACAAACTACCAAAAAACACTGTCCGAAATAAAAAACTTACTGCTAGGATGGAAAGGTAAATTTATATCCTGGTCAGGAAGAATAGCCGCAGTCAAAATGATAGTCATACCAAAACTGCAATACCTATTCAGAACATTACCCATAAAAATACCACCCAAATTCCTACAAGACGTGCGACAAACACTGCTTAACTTTATCTGGGACAAAGATAAAGCGCGAGTGGCGAAGAGCACACTAAACATGCCACGCAAGAAAGGGGGTATGGGAATACCCAACCTAGACAGCTATTACAGAGCAGCCATATTAGGTCCCTTATTAGCGGCGTGCCACCGGGACAACCCAACACAATGGATGGAACTGGAGGCACAACACGCTAACAATATACCCATTACTATACTGGTATGGCTCCCTCAACACAGCAGGCCAGCAACAAACGAACTGCTCCCAACCACAGCTCTAACTTTGTCCATATGGGACAAATACTGCCGCACATTAGGCTGGTCGGGCAAAATATCGCCCGCTACCCCTATAAAAGCATTACACTATATGATACCAAACTTTAATTACACTCTG
Organism: Pelobates cultripes; assembly: GCA_933207985.1. Lineage (NCBI taxonomy): Eukaryota > Metazoa > Chordata > Amphibia > Anura > Pelobatidae > Pelobates > Pelobates cultripes. Next base: position 238,812,029 of record OW240914.1, on the reverse strand, counting down.
TGGCACCGACATGGGGTAACACACCTACACCAACTACTGGAGGAACATACACTTAGAAGCCTCACGTATCTAACAACCTCTTACCACTTGACCCCTTGACCCCAATGGCCTCATTCTCATATATGCAATTACACTCATGGTTCAGCAACCAAACCTTGAATAGGATGGATAATGTACAAGGGCAACAGCTGACGATGGTAGAAAAAATTTGCTCACGCCTATCAACCCCCAAAAAACTTATATCCGAACTATATTGAACGATGCACACTCAAAAAGACCACACAACATTATCATTCGTTGCAGCCTGGGAGAAGGAATTCACATATACGCTCGATGCGCAGCAATGGAATAAAATCCTACTTGCACATAACTCACTCTCCAAATGCGCCTCCCACATGGAACTATCCTGAAAAATCTTATCTGATGGTACTTAGTGCCTACACGTATAAAAGCAACATACCCACAAGCATCCGATATCTGTTGGAGATGCCAACAACACAAAGGCACAATGCTCCATGTATGGTGGAACTGCCCCTCCCTAACAAACTACTGGGATGACATAACTACCATAATACAAGACAGCACAAAAATGCTTCTACCCCGCAAGCCAGAAACGTACCTCCTCCAGCTCTTCCCAAAGGGAATGCAGGGTAGCCAGAAATATTTAACTTATCACATACTAATGGCGGCACTAACAGTCATTAGTAGACACTGGAAATCTGCTATCCCGCCCACAATAACAGAATGTATATAGACGATAGAAACAACTAAGTTTTATGAACAGGCAACCAGACGATCAAGTCACTCCAAAAAAAAAATCTGGTCACAAGCCTGGGAAAACTGGCAGTCGTACATGGAGCATAACACTGTGCCTTCAAAATAAGACACTGGGCCCTCAAAATAAGAGGCTGTGGCAAAGACCTACAGACCGACAGCTGTGCCCTTTTAGACAATGAAAAATGTAATCGAAAACAAAAGTGTAAATAATGATAACGCGGTAAATAAAAATAACACACAGTTGAAAAAACAAATGCTCAACAGAAGCAACCATAAGAAGCCGAACGCCTGGGAGAATCCTACCACCCCCCCTTACATCTACACCTCATCTCCCTCTGTGCCCCCACCCACTAAACCCATCCCTTCTCCTCTGTTCCCCCCCCCTTCCAGTGGTACATGAAACACTAATACTTTGCACCGTCTACCAAAGAAAAAAACAGGTGACTGTGAACTCCGATAGTCAAACGTGAGTCCTCCCCACGGTAGAAAAATGACCAAACCGCTAGACGAACCTAGAGAAACACAAAGCATGCACACAAAAAAAAATTATATATAAAAATGGTGTATATATGAATAATGCGCAAATGGTATGCATGTCAATGTATAAGACAATACTTACCTTACCACTGTTCCCCATCCCCTTTCTATTCTGTACCCTTATAAAACTGAATTAAAAATTGTCGAAGTAAAAAAAATAAAAATAAAAAAAACATATGAGGAGATGGCTGGAAAACACAACATTTATGAAAGAATTTGGGCAAGGTGGTGATGAGGGTTATTCTGGCAGGTCTCCTGGGGGATATCACATTGTACTAAATACTGGGGAGCACCGTAAGATCTTTTACTAACGGGAGCCTTGGTCGATGCGGAGCAGGGCAGCATCCCATGTCATACTTTAGTCTGTTATTAGAAGAATATGAAAATAAATGTATCCAAAATTGGTGGCAGCATTGATTATCCATGTAACCATTCCTTCTTCCTTTCTGTAACTTTAATTTATGGTTATGTTTTCATATGATTAACTGATATGAGTGCAAATTTATTTGAGACTGATGACTATGTCAGTCTAAAACTCTCAAAAGGAGCAGAATATGTTCATTGGGCCAGGATACATTATGCATACGTTATGCATATGATGTTATGACACGTCTGTTAAATGGTTTATATGATAACTGTTCCAAGTGTATAAGATGTGCATACAATGAATGTGACTATGTTTAAATAGTCGAACAAATTGAACAGTCAATAAAAAATCAAATATGGGGGAAAAAAAGCACTTCTCCACATCCCAATAAACTTCCCCTTCAAATGTGAAGTATTCTTTTTACATTTACACACTAAAATCAAAAGGCTTTTGACAAAAAGTAAAAGGCAAAATACTATAATCAAATTTCACAAGTGGCAGTGTGTACTCTTAGAATTCTGAGAATATTTATAGATCCTTTTAAACTTGGCCATGCAGATTATGGACAGGGCCAAATAAATTTAAAAACAAACAAACACTTTTTTTCTAAATGGGAGGATAATTTTATTATAGATTACTTAAGCCAAAACAATAAAAAAGACTGGGCTCGGAGTCAACAGACATTCCAGCAGATAGCAGATAGAATGGAATGCTTGCTATCGACTTGATGTCCTCAAGAAAAACATGAAAGTGAAATGATTTGGGTCACCAGATGAGACATTTTATTCAGACATTCTAGACACAATGTCTATTCCATGGAACTAGTCAATGAACAACATATTTTCATTGGCTCTGATACCAGTAATTTTGTGTAATATTAAAAATGATCAATCATAATGATAGATAATACATTATAATGACCAAAACTGCTTGGATAACAGAACTAGTATGCTTCTCAAAACTAAATATTTATATCATGCCTTGCAGACAAAATGTAGTGTACTAACTTCCTGAAAGGCCACTGCATGGGAAACTTGCAAGGGGTATGTGTCCTTCAGCCTCGCACACTCTTCTTATACTGGAATACTAAATAGTGCAAAACCCTTTTTTTAAACTTTACATTTATTAAGTCAGATAAAAAGTCCAACTAATATGGACTAGGAAAAAACAAGAACTAACTACAAAAAAGAAATGAAAAAAGATAATACTATGTTAAAATAAAAAAAACAACACAAATGCACATAATATAAGATGTTTCGTACAGACAATCCAGTGTCCTGAAGCTTAATAATCAAAAAGGACAATAACTATCCATAAATAAAGAGAGTAAAATTAAACTCCTTGTTTAAGCCTTGAGGGCAATTTCAACTTAAAACTGTTAAAACAGGAATCCAGGCGGATACATGTGTTTCAAACATTGACACCTCGAGGCTTAAATGAGGAGTTTAATTTTACTCCCTTTATTCATGAATAGTTATTTTCCGTTTTGATTATTTAGCTTCAGGACACTGGATTGTCTGTACGAAGCAGTCAGACTGTTTACAGTATTTTTTTTACTATTCTACAACATTGTGAATAACAATTATTGCAATTTTGTATCATACCTAGCATCGGTACTAATTGTTACCACTATTGGTGGAATATTTATACCATCCAATATCTACTCTGGTTAGCTATATACACTCCCGCACTCAAAACTCTTAAAGGCAAGTTACACTGTACCTACGGCACAGTAGTTTATATTTACTTGCTAGTGTTTAGAGTGTGTTTATCATTTTTTGCACCATACTATGTAAGTGGTCTAACACCTTTACACATATTTCTACCATTCAGTATACCTATGTGATCTTATTTAGGTGTCAGCCTACACTTCCACTAGTGGGCTATTATAGCCATTACATCGTATATCATGTGCATTTGTGTTGTTTTGTTTATATTAACATAGTATTATCTTTTTTCATTTCTTTTTTGTGGTTAGTTGTTGTTTTTTCCTAGTCCATATTAGTTGGACTTTTCATCTGACTCATTAAATGTTAAGTTTTAAAATAGGGTATTGCACTATTTAGTATTCATTCCTATTTGTTACTTCTTGCATCCTCCATTTCTCTCTTATATATTGTCTACACCGGGGTTAACGCCCAACTAGGAAGTTTTGCAACTACAGGCTCCAGTTCTTCTCGTTTTCTTCTCTTTTAATAATATACTGTTATATATTGCACATACAAATCCTGCTCTGACTTCTCTCAAATGATGCAGAACTCACAAAGGAGCAACAGATGGATGCAGGAAGGACATGATAACATAGCCATTCCTCAACAATGAACATAGCACGCACGCTGTCCTTAAGGGGTAAAAATATATATTTAAAAAAGGGAAATGAAGCGGTAATTCTACAGCCGTTTAAGTAAAATAAAAAGACATGTTAGAGTGACGTGTGGCAGGTTGATTTATAGCCTATGACTAGTATTGGAGGACATTTATATTTATATGTAAATACTTTGTGTCTGATGGCCACGGCGTTATGGCATATTGAGTAGGGGCAAATAACTGGGATATAGCTCAACTTGGGCTAAAGCATTGTAAGTCCTCAAGCTCTTGGGAGCATATAGAGCTTGTCATGTCGTAGTTCCTCTGGCCTGAGCAGCTGCCCCCTCTTCTGATAGGTTAAGCTTTTGCAAGAATGTCTTCTCATCTCCAGAAGATATCTGTCAGGATTACTAATTGATCCAGCACGCAAAATTGCATCACACCTAGGACTAAGGATGAAGTCTAACCAGACCTTAGAATGGCCGGACTTAACGTCTCCAAGAATAGTTAGAATACTTGCCTAGGTCAGGGACACAGAATCAGACACAACGATGAGAATAAGCCAAAAGTCAAGGATACCAGAAATCAGGGAAGTCAAAACAAAGCCAAAGTCAAATACAAAAAAATCAAGATCAGGAACGCACTCTCACGACAGGGCAATGAGAGAATGTAAAAATTAGTTTAAATAACCCTCCTGTTTATCCAATTGGTTGTAACCGGCCTATGACCCCAAAACGTGTGCGTGCATGACGTCCCACGCATGGACCATTAAAACACCTTGATTCTTTTCTTTTTTTAACCATTCTGTTGTAGATTTGCTGGAGGCTTGGGATCTTTGCCCTTTTGCATGTCCTAATTTCAGCCTGGCTTGAGCTGTAGGACAGATGGCCTCATATTTAACTCTAAAAAACTTTGGTATACAGAGGAGTTCATGGTCGACTCAATGACTGCAATGTTCCCAGGTCCTGTAGCTGCAAAACAAGCCCAAATCATCACCCCTCCACCACTGTGCTTGACAGTTGATATCAGGTGGTTTTCGCCAAACGTGTCCACTTGTCCACTTTTGTCTCATCTGTCCAAAGGACATTGTTGCAGAAGTCTTGTGGTTAGTTCAGATGCAGCTTTGCAAACCTAAGCTGTGCTGCCATGTTCTTTTTAGATAGAAGAGGCTTTCTCTTGGTAACACTTGCAATTCACAATACTTGTTCAGTCTTTTTCTAATTGTGCAGTCATCAACTTTAACATTCTTACAGAGGCCTGTAGAGTCTGAGATATTCCTCTTGGTTTTTTGAAATTTCTCTGAGCATTGCATGGTCTGACCTTGGGGTGAGTTTACTGGGACGTCCACTCCTTGGAAGATTGTCAAGTGTCATTAATCTTTTTCACTGTAGAATGATGGACTTTAAATTGTTTGGAAATGGCCTTAAAACCCTTCCCAATTTGAATGGCAGCAACAATTGCTTCTCTAAGATCATTGCTGAAGTCTTTCATCCTTGCCATTCTGTTAACACATACCTGAATCCCTACAGACCAACAAACTGCTAAATACTAAACAAAAGTACTTCATTTTTCACACATGGCTTTCCCATTTTGGCATTATTTTTGTTAAATAAATCATGGCACTGTGTAACATGTCATATGTTGTTGTTCATCAGAGGTTGAATTTAACTAATTTTAAGAATATGTAAACCCATAGAATTCAAAGAGGGTGTGCTTTCATTTTCCCATGACTGTATCTCAAAATCCACATTCAGGCCATGGAGTTTTATCGTGTTTAATCTGATCCATTATATTTCGGTCTGGCTTAATTCTTGTCACGATTCCGGGAACCCAACACGCTAACACACACAGAAAAGGTACAGTACCGGACCTTAGAGTGGCCGGGCTAAGCACACACAGAATAGTCAGGAGACAAGCCGAGTAAGGGGAACCAGAAGACAGAATAACGTGAAACAAGCCGAGGTCAAAGGGTAGGAGAAAGTCACAGAGTCAGATAAACAAGCCAGAGAGTACGTAACCAGAACCACACGTTAAGTAGCAATACTAGCAAGCAAAGACCACAACAGGGCAGGGAGGAACAGGAAAGGTAAGTATTTAAACCATAAGGTTAATTCTGATTGGATAATTTCCAATCAGAATTAACAATCACATGTGGGAGATATCTAAACCTCCCACTGTGATTGAGGCACTGTGCCTTTAATGCCGAGTCAGGTGACTGACCCGGGCATGTAATATATTGGGCGGTCTCCCAGCGTGCAGCGTCATGCATGCTGCTGCTGGGGGACGAGGAGGAAAACGCGGGCGGCATCCGAGGCTGGAAGGATGCCGCTCGCCGAGCCCACGAGGCGGAGGAGACCGCGGACTGCTGGAGGGTGGGTACCGCGAGCAGAGTGCAGCCTGCCCTCGCAGCCGCCCGCTGGATCCTGACAATTCTACAGGTTTTTTGTACCCCTTTATAGTTAAAAATAAAAAATAAAAAAAATGAGTCCCTGTGGATTTCCATTATATTTAATTTTAAAATGGAGAGATACATTATCAAGCTCATATAATATTTGCTTAATTATATCATATTGCTCCCTTGTAGATGCTGAAAATCTTTTATTTGACTTTTTTATTTCCAGTTTTAACAGAAGCAGAACATTTACCACTGCAATGAAAACCTTTAATGAAATTAAAAAAATTTGCCCGTGACAGCAACTGACCAAAGGAATATCGTAACTTTGCTCCAATCGCAAGTGCCACCCAAGATTATGGCTGCAGAAGGCTCAGACACCCCAGCAACTTCTTGCCAACCAGGCCAGGCCCTTAGCGATCAGGCTACACAGGGGAGCACACAGACCATGTCCACAGCCACCACCGTGGATTCAGCCCCTGCTACAAAGCAAGAGTTGGAAAACATGCAAAATACATTTTGAGAAATTCAAAGGCTCCTAACAGCAGATGTGGCTTCCCTAAAAACATATATGCAGAAAATCACTGAGAGGGTGAATGCCATGGAGGAAGATATAGAGGAAATCCACGGTGATATGTCCACTATGAAAGAAACCATACTCAGCAGACTATATCACTGCAAATGTCCGCACAAAAAGACCAGTTCCGCCGCAACCATCTTAAGACCCGTGGCATACCCCCCTAGATAACTATGCAAGAATTACATTATGTAAGAAGATTCATAACCTCTCTCCTACCACCGGCTGTGGCCACAAAGATCACCATAGCTGGACTATATCATCTCCCTAAAACAACCAAGTCTCCTGTCCCAATTACTGGAGATGTCATCCTTCTCATCTCAAGACAAAGACCACATTAATATTATTATTATGTAATTTATGTAGCGCCATCAAATTCCGCAGCGCTTTACAATGGGTGGACAAACAGACATGTAGTTGTAACCAGAAAAGTTGGACACACAGGAACAGGGGGGGTTGAGGGCCCTGCTCAATGAGCTTACATGCTAGAGGGAGTGGGGTAAAATGACACAAAAAGGTAAGGATAGTATAAGACTTGTGACAGTTGCAGAAGAGAAATCAGTCAGGAGCTATTAACAGTTTAATTTATATGCTTTTTTTTAAAAAAATTCTTTATTTATTTCATTTTTGATGAAACAAGGGTAGGGGTTACATATAGGAAGGGAGGTATCAAAAAGTACAATTGTTCATTTTCATTGTAGCTATGTTGAACATGTTATACACATTGCAGTGAAATTCCATACAGGTTAACCTTTGTTTGGATGCTCATGTCGTGTATAGGGCCTGAACCTTCGCCCTTCTGGGTGTCCTGGTGTAGGTGTTCTTGTGGTTTAATTGTGGTGGGTTGGATCTGCTGGGTGCTGAGCAGGGAGTGTTGTTATGGACTGTTATGCTCAGTGCTTGTAGGTTCCTGTATTTGCACTTCCAATCGTTGTGTGTGTCGGGGGGGGGGGAGGGGTGTTTGAATGGAATGTAACTTGGGGGAGTTATGTAACTTGTAATTTGAGTTCCGTATAAAAAACAAAGCTGTTGGGTGTATGTGTTGTGGGTTATGAGGTAGTGTGTGTCTTCCATTGTGTGGGGTGGTGTCATAGGTACGAGGTTCATTTCTCGTAATTGTTTGTCATGAGGTCTTGCTGGGATCGGGTGGGTTGGGAGTTAGGTTGTGGGGTTTTTCGGGGGTGTCTGCGGTACGGTTTTCGGTTCTTTAGCAGGGGGGATTCTTTGCGGGAGGGTGGTGCGTCGTTTCCTCTGATAGGGTGTTTGCGACTCCGCTCTGCATTGTGTATCTGGGGGGGTCGTGGGAAGAAGAGAGAGAAAAAAAAAAATATATATAAATATGTATAAAATAAAATAAAAATAATAAATAAATAAATAAAAAGGAGAGGGGGAAGGTCAAAAGGGAGTGAGTGGGGATATCGGGGTCCCTGAGGGACCTGGGATGCTAGTGTAGTCCCAATGAGCCAAGGGTCCCATATCTTATGGTAGGATTGTGTGGTGTCGTGCGCAAGGGCTGATAGTTTGTCCATTTCCATCGTTTCGTAAATTTTTTATAAAACTTCAGGGGTGGATGGGAGTGAGTTGCTTTCCCAATGTTGAGCTATGGTTCTCCGGGTGGCCAGAGCAACTCGTGCCGACAGTTTGTTCTGGGCCCTAGTAAGTGAGTCGTGAGGTTTTGACAGGAGCCAAATCCAGGGGTCTAGTGGGAGGTCACTGCGCAGTATTCCATTGACTGTGCGCGCAATGTCTTGCCATAGACAGGCTATGTGCGGACAATGCCACCATAGGTGGATGTATGTGCCCTGTTCACCACACCCCTTCCAGCATCGGTCGGAAGTGGTGGTGCGCATTTGCTTCATTCGTGGGGGAGTGAGATACCAGCGGAACATCGTTTTATACGCTTGTTCTTTATGAGTGACGCATATGGAGATGGCCGCTGTGGCTTCCCATATGCTCTGCCAGTCTGCTGGGTCCTTAGATGGGCCTATGTCTCTTTCCCATGCCGTGGTGTATGTTAGTGCGTTTGGGGTGTTGGTGAGTAGAGATGCACCGAACGGTTCGCTGGCGAATAGTTCCTGGCGAACAAAGCATGTTCGCGTTCGCCACAGCGGGCGAACATATGCGCGGTTCGATCCGCCCCCTATTCGTCATCATTGAGTAAACTTTGACCCTGTACCTCACAGTCAGCAGACACATTCCAGCCAATTAGCAGCACACCCTCCCTAGCAGACCCTCCCACCTACTGGAAGGCATCCATTTTACATTCATTCTCAAGCTGCATGCTTAGTGAGAGGAGGGAAAGTGTAGCTGCTGTTGATTAGATAGGGAAATGCATAGCTAGGTTAGGGTATACAGTGTCCACTACAGTCCTGAAGGACTCATCTGATCTCTGCTGTAAGGACAGCACCCCAAAAAGCCCTTTTTAGGGCTAGAACATCAGTCTGCTTTTTTTTTCTTTCTGTGTAATGTAATTGCAGTTGCCTGCCTGCCAGCTTCTGTGTCAGGCTCACAGTGGATACTGTGCCCAGTGCCACCACTCACTCACTGGTGTCACAATAGCTTGCATTTAAAAACAAAAAAACTTTTTTCACTGTTATAGATTGAATAGCAGTTAGTTGTCTGCCAGCGTATGTGCCAGGCTCACAGTGGATACTGTGCCCAGTGCCACCAGTCACTCACTGGTGTCACAATAGCTTGCATTTAAAAACAAAAAAACTTTTTTCACTGTTATAGATTGAATAGCAGTTAGTTGTCTGCCAGCGTCTGTGCCAGGCTCACAGTGGATACTGTGCCCAGTGCCACCACTCACTCACTGGTGTCACAATAGCTTGCATTTAAAAAAAATTAAAAAAAATTCACTATAATAGATTGAATAGCAGTTAGTTGTCTGCCAGCTTCTGTGTCAGGCTCACAGTGGATACTGTGCCCAGTGCCACCACTCACTCACTGGTGTCACAATAGCTTGCATTTAAAATCCAAAAACTTTTTTCACTGTTATAGATTGAATAGCAGTTAGTTGTCTACCAGCGTCTGTGTCAGACTCACAGTGGATACTGTGCCCAGTGCCACCACTCACTCACTGGTGTCACAATAGCTGCATTTAAAACCCAAAAACTTTTTTCACTGTGCTGGATCACCTGGCACCCGACTGGGTACCTCCGTTAAAGGTTGCTCCTAGCATTTCCTGAGGACTCCAAGCACTCTGGCAGACACCACAATCACCGAACCGGAGAAGCATATGAGTACTTTTAAGCATATGAATGTTGTATACAGCCGAATAGGAAAAACCATGCGAATAGGTTTACACTCCTAGCAGTCAAACTGGAACAGCATACAAAATATCCTCCCCCAATAATGAGACGACACTCCACTTTGAGGGTTAAGCAGTGGTCTGGTGCTGTACAGCCTGGTTTTTATTGCAGTGTTTCACAGGACCACCCACAAGGGAGAGGGATAAAACAACCAATCATATGCGATTCATCCACATATTCCCTCCCCTTATCCTGAGAAGAAACTCAATTATACATACAGTTAAAACATACTTTCTACCCAACTTTCATAACTCCAAAACCATACATCACATTCACATAAAATTACATATTCACAATCAATCCATTCAGGGGAACAACATATTCAAAAATGGCACAAATCAGACAAAGGGGTTCAAAAGTTAGTAAAAAGTCCTTTGTGACTAAATGAAGCATGGCTTTCTGGCCCAAACCAGTTTCAGAGTCTTCTATCCTGGAGATAAGTAATTCAATTATCTCCCAGGACAGACACAAGACTCCATTAAGCACATGGTTGCAAAAAGACACAAAACACTTTAAAATACATAAGTCACATTTTACACATAACACACAGACATTTCACATATCCCCAGATAGCTGGGATCTGAGTGCACATTATTAGATGAATGGCACTCAGATCACACAAATAAACCTTTCTGCAGGGGAAATAAACAGTTTAACCTGCAGGGCCATAGTCCAAAGGGAGCAGGCGAGCAGCCAGGCTTCTCCAGTTCACAGTGGCGAGGTTGGTTTCGCCACACTTCTCCCCTTTACCAACTAGACTAACAGGGTATCTGACCTCCTGCCGGTCAGTGCCCTGGTTAGTCCAGCAACCCACCCACAAAACAGAAACAGCAGTACAGCCCACCCACAATAACTGGTTACTACACCTGGGTAGAGGAGAACTTTGTCCATGTCCGGGTGCCTCACCACGACTGTGTGGGCAACTGTTAGGCTGCCTTGGTGGGTTGCTGAGTGGGCAGAGACCAGCGGTACTCTGCCCTGATGCCAGTGCTACCACGGGAGTAGCCTGGTGGGAGCCTGGTTGTGGGAGGGAGAGACCGACTGTCTCCCCTCTGGATACACCGCTCTGTGGCTGGGGAACAGGACCGACTGTCCCTACCCCTTGTGCTGTAAGTGCAGAGACTACGGTTCCATCTGCACTGTTGGGGGTGTAACATCTCCCCTTGCTGGGTTAGGCTGCCGCTGGAGAGAGGGGGTATCAGGCTCCTCTCCCTGACACTCTCTCTGCTGGTGGAGAGGGGGGCCAGCTGTCTCCCCTTTCATTATTTTGTCCTGTGGTTGGGGTGCGAGACTGACGGTCTCTGCTCCCTGCAGGACACTCTGCCGCTGGGGAGGAAGGACGGCACCTTCAGCTCCCTGAGGTACACACTGCCGCTGTGGAGGAAGGACTGCACCTTCAGCTCCCTGGGGTACACACTGCCGCTGGGGAGGAAGGACTGCACCTTCAGCTCCCTGGGGTGCACACTGCCGCTGGGGAGGAAGGACTGCACCTTCAGCTCCCTGGGGTACATACTGCCGCTGGAGATCTGGGCCAACTGCCCAGCATCCCTGTAGGGCCGGTTGAGAGACCGCCGTCCCATCTCCACCTGCCATCTGTGGGTCTGCCCAGGACCAGTCTGTGAGGTCCCTCAACATTTGCGAGTAAGGACCACCTGCTTCCGCACCTGGCAACTCCGGCTGCTGCTGGGGATCTGGGCCGGTTCCATCTCCACATGCCTGTTGTGGTTCCTCACAGGACCAGTCTATGAGGACCCCTACTTCGGGTTCCTGCGGCCGCCTCAGGGGGAGACGGCTAGCCTCCTCGGATGCAGCCTCTACTCGGCTGCTGTAACACTCCTTCCACTGAGCATACTCTCTCTCTTTCGCCAGCCGGAATTCTCGGGCCAGCCTTGTGTTTCGCTCGGCCGTGACCTGGTTCCAGATTACCCGGCGTACCTCCATGGGTAAATCATCCCCATACTGGGCCACTCGCTGCCTCACCTCGGCCATCCAATCATCGCCAGAGCCTTCCATACTTGTCTGCTCCAAGTCGCTGGATACCTCTGCTCCCAGGGTCGCTGCACGTGTGCTAGCGTTGCCCTCAATTTGTAAATCCAAACGAACTGTGTCTCTGAGCTGCTTTACCTCGCACTAGGACACCATCCCACCGCTTGCCACCAATGTAACGGATCGCCTGGCACCCCGACTGGGTACCTCCGTTGAAGGATGCTCCTAGCGCTTCCTGAGGACTCCAAGCACTCTGGCAGACACCACAATCACCGAACCGGAGAAACAAATAAATTCTCCCAAGCATATGAATGCTGTACACAGTTGAATAGGAACCATACGAATAGGTTTACTCTCCTAGCAGTCAAACTGGAACAGCATACAATAAATCCTTCCCCCAATAATGAGACGACACTTCACTTTGAGGGTTAAAACAGGAACTCCCTGTACTGTCACATACAGTCTCTTTTATTCCCAATCCACAAACATAGTACAGCCCACAGGGCGTTACAAAATAACCAATCACATCACAGTTACATCCCACATATTCCCTCCCCTTATCCTGAGAGGAAACTCAATTATACATACAGTTAAAACATACTTTCTACCCAACTTTCATAACTCCAAAACCATACATCACATTCACATAAAATTACATATTCACAATCAATCCATTCAGGGGAACCACATATTCAAAAATGGCACAAATCAGACAAGGGGTTCAAAAGTTAGTAAAAAGTCCTTTGTGACTAAATGAAGCATGGCTTTCTGGCCCAAACCAGTTTCAGAGTCTTCTATCCTGGAGATAAGTAATTCAATTATCTCCCAGGACAGGCACAAGACTCCATTAAGCACATGGTTGCAAAAAGACACAAAACACTTTAAAATACATAAAGTCACATTTACACATAACACACAGACATTTCACATATCCCTAGATAGCTGGGATCTGAGTGCACATTATTAGATGAATGGCACTCAGATCACACAAATAAGCCTTTCTGCAGGGGAAATAAACAGTTTAACCTGCAGGGCCATAGTCCAAAGGGAGCAGGCGAGCAACCAGGCTTCTCCAGTTCACAGTGGCGAGGTTGGTTTCGCCACAGAGTCTAAAGTTAAAAAATGTTCTAACGTTAAAGAAAAATGGTCCAGAGATCTAAAAATTGAGATAGATGCAAAAGAGTGGCTTATTGCTGTTCAAAAGTTATATCCATCAGTACGCTGTCTTAACATAATAGAGACCCAATATAAAATAACAAGAATATGGTATATAACACCTTGGAAACAAATGAAGATGTATCCCCAGGATAAATATAGGTGCTGGAGATGCGGTGTTGAGAGGGCAGATGAAATCCATGTATGGTGGGAGTGTCCAACAATTAATTAGTTAATTAATTAAAAGAGGCTGTGCCATAATACTTTCTGTAATTAATAATCTGCTTAATTTGAAACAGATACGGACAGCGGAAATGGCCCTTCTCCTCCACAATCTACCAATACTTGCTAATAATAAAAAATGGTCTTTGATTTACATGTTGATGGCTTTTAAATGTTCTATTGCTAAAAATTGAAAAACTGATAAAGTAGACATGTGACACAAATTAAAGAAAGGGTGACATTTCAATGCAGAATGGAACGTGCAATCGCGTCTAATTTTTGTACTAATCTTAAGAAATACAATATATGGGACAATTGGATAACAAGCCTTGATGACCAAATAAGGGAGTTTTGAGACCCTGAAAACATTTAAATACTCTTTTACCTCTTTCGGTATTAACCAAAGATTTCTCATTCCCCTGTGCTGCTCCAGCTAAGATTTAGACCTGTCTTTGTATCTGAAAGTTGCTTGTAATTTTTTGCACTTAATTAACAAGACACTTTTATATTGTAAAAAAAAAAATTGACCTTTTTAGCCCATTGCATCACTTACTTTAATAGCACTTAGCATTATTTTGATGATGGTGCCTCCAGGCCTACCCTCTCCCCAGGTTCCTAACTTTAGGTCTCCTTTCTCCCACGAGCATGAAAGGTTAAAAACCCCCTTAATGAAAAATGATTCAATAAAGACGAGGTTGTAAAAAAAACCCCCAAAAAACACACCACCTTTTACAGTATTACTTACCTTAATTCCAGCACCCAGATTCCTCACCAGTGGCTAGGTCTCCTCCTCCCACGATGTCACGCAGATGGAGGGCCTAATGCATATGCGTGGTGAATGCCACACTGGCATTAGAGCTTCCCATTGGAAAGCATTGAATTAAAGCTTTCCTAGGGGATATTGAAGACGCTGGATGTCCTCATGAAAAGTATGAGGACGTCCAACGTTGTTTCACCAAGTTATTCTCCATTTGAAGCCAGGAAGCTCCTCTAAAGGCTGTCTGGAAGAGAAACTGCAATGTTTTTCTTGTGTGGTTAAGAGGACAGGGGAACTTCACCACATGAGATGAAGTGGTCGCTATGCATAGGATGAGGTAGAGGCAATACAAATGCCTACACAGACTCTTTTGAAATATTTAATAATTGGAGCAGTGCTTCAAAATCTCCACACTGTAGTCCCATCAGCAAAAATAGAGAAAGGAAGGAGTCCTGCGCAACCAATATAAGAGTGCACACCCAGGTGCTACCACATTTTATTTTGAGAACAGAGTATAAAGCGCAAATGTTTCGGGCAATAGCCCTTTATCATTGCTAATGTCCTAAAATATACAATGTGATACATACAACAATGTGATACATTCTTATACATAAGAAATTGCTCACAAAAACCAAAGTGCCGCCCCCAGCAATCAAACTTCAATCAGAATCAGCTCTATGGAGGTTCTCCGCATCACCCGGCGATCACCACATCTCCAGTGACTTCCTCGATTGTCAGACGCGTGCCACGTCTGTTGCGCGTGACATAATCATGCTCTGTTGCTAGGAGATGAGTAAATAAACGATCGTTCAAATGCATACAGTGGAATTAACCATACAGATCATCAAATCTACATAAAACAAAGCTATTCAATCTCCTGAAAACATAAATTTAAGCTTCACTCTTAAGAACAACGCTGTGTCTACATATTTATATTTATAGGCAAAAGGGGGAAGCAAGAGAGACCAAACAGCTGACAAAGGATACCCAACATACATACAGGTGCAAAACGCCCATTTACCTAATGAAACCTTGAACATGGAGTGAAAATAAAATATAAAAAGAACACCCTCTCTAAAAGAAAGCTATACAGCATGCCAAAAAAGATGGAAAAAAACAAAGGTAAGTAAAGAGAGACAGACTGGCAAATAGTAATAGAGGACCATGCAAGATAAGATACATAGCCAAATCCAAATCCAAATCGGGCACATACTAGATGCACCTTCTCTAGTAAGTAGGGGCACCGGCACCTTTTCAAGCACTTGGTAACTGTGAGACGTTATGCCTTTTTTCTTTAAAGTGCCGTGCGACTGGTGCGTCAGTAGTCTATACTACGGATCAGACTTTTAGGGCACATATAGTTTTACCCACATAGCCCAGACCACACGGACACTTAAGAAGATAAATCACATGTAAATCTGGCATGTGAAAAACCCTTTAAGCCTGATCTGTTGGCCTGTCCTGGGGTAGGTGCAAAATTCACCCTTAATAATCCCACTGCAATGACTGCAGCTCAATTAAGGGTATGTCCCATGCACTGGTTTTGAAAGAGAAGTTTGTTTAGTGTTAGTCAGACAGTCAGCCCTAACTATTATATCTCTTATAGATCATCCGAGTTTATTAGCAAATATTAGCAAATCATGGGGGATTCTGAAATAGATGTCCAGTGTGTTTATCAGGTTGTAATATAAACCAGTTATTACGTATAATGTTCTGTATTTCAGGTGCAAGTGATTAGAAAGTACTTACAAATGGTATTCTGTCCTGTTTGGGTTTGTCTGTTGTAGAAAGTAGTTTCTCACGGTTAATGCCCAAGGCCTTCTGTTTACCTTTTTGTAACAGGCGGGGGCTATTACCCTTGCCCAAAAACGTTTGTGAGAGATCTGTCAAGCGTTTATTGACTACGCTGTTGTCGCTAACACAAAGCTAAATCTGTCATAAAAAGGTTTGCATACGATGGTAACGTATTCGCACCCATCGCAGTTTCTTTGACTTATTAATTGAGGATTGACATATACCTGAAAAAAAACTTTTTTAAGACAATTTCCAATAAGGTAGTGACAAAGAGCACATTTTTTCGTCTTTAAGATGAAGTGGTCGGTGTGCCTATAGTGTCTATTTAAACAGTGAAGTAGACTATGACTAAACTGACAACAGTAGAGCTGCAATGGTTTTACAGAGCAGTTTTACTTATCCTAAGAAATGAGCAGAACTTCTCTTGGAGGGTAAACTATTTATCTCACAAACTCCTGAAAGAGGATGATAAGCCGGTAACTGCAGGCAGACCCAATAAAAAGTGCATATGGAGTTACATTTAAAGTGCTTTTTGTTTTCTTTTGCATTGTTTATTAACAGAATATAGAGGGTAACGTTCCCCTTATAGTGTTACTTTAACTGCAATAAAGGAAAACAACCATTTAACATCATTCCTATCGTGCAGGAAGGCAGACCCATTGCCATTATCATTTGCAATGTAGGAAGAATTAGTCACTTGCCATCATAGGTGTGCGCACGGGGTGTGCCTGGGCACACCCTAATCCCTGCGGCCCGCACTATGTGCCTCCCTGCCTGTGGACCGTGAGGGAGAGCTCCGCCGGGTTCCTCTCGCGAGGTTGGAGCGTTGCCGCGGCAATGCTCAGATCTCGCGAGAGTGAACTCTAGCCTCACAGGGATGGCAGCAGCACAGTCCCCACTCCCTACAAAAGGTAAAAAGGGAGGGGGGATATTAACTAAACGGTCCCCACACCACACAATACACATGAACAGCACCCACACACACATAGCACACACACTAACAGCACCCTCACACATACACACACACACACACACAGCAGACACTAACAGCACCCTCACTGTCATGCGGTATCTCTTCCGGGTTCGGCACTTCCGCATTGCGGAGCCGGCCCCGCCCCCTTCTGACGCGGCTCTGACAGTACTTAGGGAGACCGCGCCAGGAAGAAGGTGATTGTGGGACCTACTTCCGGGTATACACACCGGCTCCACAAGCCGTCCCAGCCTTTGAGCCAATGCAAGGATTGCTGCAAGCCATAGAGGATTACTGGAGAATTACGGATACTTTGCTAATTTACAAGTGGACTATAACTCTGAACTCTTGGAGGACAACTCACCTTAACCTTAAGTATATCTTTCAACTATTGTCTGCAATATCATTTATTAATGAACCAATTCCTGCTTGCTCAAATCTTCTCTGCTTCAAGTTACTAATTATATGGAGGACAACTCCCATCATGCTTATTTACTATGAACTGTTTCTTGCTTTGCAAATACTCTCTGCTACCTGCTTAATGTTTCTATTGAAGATTATTCCCAGCAACCTAAAGAATCTTATTAAAAACTTCTCTGAGGAAATACTTATTAATGAACTTTGTATTGTTTGATAACCTGCACTTTCTTCTTATTGGATTATTGCCTATATGCAATTCATGTAAGTTTATCAATCATTAAAACTTTGTTTGATTCTCAAATTGCCAGCAATCCTCTCTTTTCTTAAAGCTACAGTATTGATACTTTAAAGATTCTTCGTTTCTTTACTATTGTAATTAAGGAGTTCTACAAGCTGCAGTTGAGTTCCAATCCAAATAACCCAAGTAGCATAACAGAATCACCAAGCCTAAAAATGGAACCAGCAGATGTGAATTCCCAAATTACCTATTTAAACCACAGGGTTGAAATACTCACACAAGGCATGCAGGATTTGCAAATTGCTAATGAGAGACTTCTTTCCTATATTAGAGAAATGCAAAATAAAGTTACACATTCTTCAAGTGACCCTGCTGTCTGCAATCCTGAAATATTTTATGGAGATCGCTCTAAATATAGAGAATTTTTTAATTCATGCAAATTATTGTTTACTCTCAAACCCAGGGCTTACTCCTCAGACAGAATTAAGGTTTGTTCAATAATTTCCTACTTAAGGGCTGAACCTATGTCTTGGGCACTTTCATTTCTGGAAAATGAAGATCCTATTTTGGATTCTTTAGATAATTTTATTGAGTCAATGTCATTACTTTATGAGGACCCTAATAAACAAGCTACTGCTGATCTTACTATTAGATTATTACAACAAAGAAATCGTCCTGTGGAGGATTATATAGCTGAGTTCAAAAGATGGGCTTCAGAAACCCAATGGAATGATATAGCTCTACGTAATCAGTTCCGTTTAGGATTATCTGAAACAGTTAAAGATGAATTATCTAGAACCACTCTTCCCCCAACGCTTGATACATTAATTCAACTCTCTATTAGTATAGATAGAAGAATCAGAGAACGTAAAGCTGAAAAGGCTCTCTCTAATTCAGTTTGGAAAAAACCCAGTCCACCTTTGCTAATGCCTAATAAACCCTTGCAACCGAGTGAACCTATGGAAGTTGGGTTTACTAGGGGACCTTTGTCTATGGAAGAAAAAAACAAGGAGGAGAGACTTAAATCTTTGTATGTACTATGCCTCTAAAGAACATCTCTTACAAGAATGTCCTCTTCTAAAACACTCTAAGGGAGGTAAGCCTAAAATTAATACCTCAATTCTAAAAACACTACCCTCTTCCTCCTCTCATCAGTTTGCTGTACCTCTAATTTTACAGTGGGACAAAGAAAGAATCAAGACTGAGGACATTATTGATTCTGGTGCTACGGGGATATTCATAGATTCTTCGTTTGTTGAAGCCAATAAAATTCCTTGTCTGAAAAAAGCATCTTTTGTCTCCATCAGAGTTATTGATGGATCTGTAATCCCCTCTGGTCCCATAAAAAATGAAACTATTCCTATTTTGACCACTATTAACCCCTTAAGGACACATGACATGTCTGACATGTCATGATTCCATTTTATTACAGAAGCTTGGTACTTAAGGGGTTAATAATAACCATTCAGAATTTCTTGTTTTCGATATTATAAGATCCCCCCTTTCACCAATCATCTTAGGAATCAACTGGTTACAAATTCATAATCCCTTCATTCGTTGGGCTCCATTTTCTCTTACCTTTGACTCAGAGTATTGTAAGGACAATTGTCTCCCTCAAATTCCTATATTTCAATTAAGTCACGAAACTCTAATACCAGAACCATATTCGGATTTTTCCGATGTATTTGGTAAGAAAAAAGCTGATGCTCTTTCCAGAATTCCTGTTAATCCTTCTTCAAAAGAGAAAACTTTCTCAATGTTATCAAACAATAAAATAATTGGACTTACAACTACTATATTGGAGGAACTGAAACAATTATCTCTCAAAGAACTTGAACTACCTTCTACTCCTAAATTGTTCAAAAAAGATGGAATCTTTTATTTCAAAAACAGAATTTATATTCCTCCAAAACTCAGACATAACCTTTTAAAATTAATTCATGATTCTCCCCTTGCTGGACATCCCGGGATAAAAAAGACAATTGAACTCTCTACTAGACAATATTGTGTAAAGTCTTGTCCAGTTTGTCAAAAATCCAAAGCGGAACATCACCTTCCTTATGGATTATTGACTGGATTACCAGTACCTGGGAGACCTTGGCAATCTATTTCCATGGATTTTATGGTGGAACTCCCTCCTTCTCAGAAATACACCACCATCCTTGTTGTAGTAGACCGTTTCACAAAAATGTCACATTTCATTCCTTTGAAAAAGTTACCCTCATCCTCTGAACTTTCCAAAATTTTTATTGACAATATAATCAAATTACATGGATTCCCTGAAGAAATAATCTCAGACAGAGGTTCTCAATTTACTTCACGTTTTTGGAAGGAAATGTGTTCTTCACTTCAAATCCAACGTAAACTTTCTTCAGCATACCATCCGCAAACAAATGGCCAAACAGAACGAGTCAATCAATGTCTGGAACAATACCTTCGTTGTTACTGTACGTATTTACAAGATGATTGGAGTAATTGGTTACCCATGGCTGAATTTGCCTATAATAATTCCATACATTCAAGCAGCAAAATGACTCCATTCTTTTCACATTATGGATTCCATCCCTCCTTGTTTCCTGATGATCCCAAGACAACTTCGAATCCAATGGTTTCTATTCAAAATATGGAAATGTCCTCATTGTTTAATCAATTAAAGAAAAACCTTGAAAGTTCTATGATCTTACATAAACAGAATTATGGCATTAAAAGGAGACTGCCTCCTAAATATAAAATTGGTGACACTGTTTGGCTATCTTCAAAAAATATTTCTACTAACCATCCTTCTGAGAAACTTAGTGCTATTTTCCTTGGACCTTTTCAAATTGAATCCATTATTAATGAAAATGTTGTGAAATTGAAACTTCCTCCTTCACTTAAACTTCATCCTGTTTTTCATGTTTCCCTTCTCAAGTCTTTTCTCCCAGATCCCTTCCATAGGGAACAATTGTCAAAGCCTGACCCCATTGAAGTTCAAGGTGAATTGGAATATGAAATAGAGAGAATTCTTGACTCCAGACTTCATAGAGGTAGCTTACAATACCTTATTAGATGGAAGGGTTATGGAGATGAAGATAACACCTGGGAGAATTCCTCTGAAATTCATGCAAAGACGTTGATTACTGCTTTTCACAAAAGGTACACTCAGAAACCGAGGTAACAGCACCCGGAGTGTGCTCCTTAGGTGGGGGGTCCTGTCATGCGCGATCTCTTCCGGGTTCGGCACTTCCGCATTGCGGAGCCGGCCCCGCCCCCTTCTAACGCGGCTATGACAGTACTTAGGGAGACCGCGCCAGGGAAAAGGTGCTTGGTGATTGTGAGACCTACTTCCAGGTATACACGCCGGCTCCACAAGCTCTGACAAGCCGTCCCAGCCTTTGAGCCAATGCAACGATTGCTGCAAACCATAGAGGATTACTGGAGAACGGATACTTTGCTAATTTACAAGTGGACTATAACTCTGAACTCTTGGAGGACAATTCACCTTAACCTTAAGTATATCTTTCAACTATTGTCTGCAATATCATTTATTAATGAACCAATTCCTGCTTGCTCAAATCTTCTCTGCTTCAAGTTACTAATTATATGGAGGACAACTCCCATCAACTGTTTCTTGCTTTGCAAATACTCTCTGCTACCTGCTTAATGTTTCTATTGAAGATTATTCCCAGCAACCTAAAGAATCTTATTAAAAAAACTTCTCTGAGGAAATTCTTATTAATGAACTTTGTATTGTTTGATAACCTGCACTTTCTTCTTATTGGATTATTGCCTATATGCAATTCATGTAAGTTTATCAATCATTAAAACTTTGTTTGATTCTCAAATTGCCAGCAATCCTCTCTTTTCTTAAAGCTACAGTATTGATACTTTAAAGATTCTTCGTTTCTTTACTATTGTAATTAAGGAGTTCTACAAGCTGCAGTTGAGTTCCAGTCCAAATAACGCAGGTAGCATAACACTCACACACACAGCACCCTTACACATACACACACAGCACACACTAACAGCACCCTCACACACAGCACCCTTACATATACACACACACAGAATACACTAACAGCTCCCTTATACACACAGCACCCTCACACATACACACACAGCACACACTAACAGCACCCTCACACATATACACACACAGCACACACTAACAACACCCTCAGACACACACACACACACAGTACCCTTACACAGCACACACTAACAGCACCCTCACACACAGCACCTTTGGACATACACACACACAGCAAACACTAACAGCACCCTTACACACACAGCACCCTTACACACACAGCACCCTTACACACACACACACACACACTAACAGCACCCTTATAGACACACAGCACCCTCACACACAGCACCTTTACACATACACACACTAACAGTGCCCTCACACACACACAGCACCCTCACACACACTCACACAGTGCCCTCACATACACACAGCACCCTAACACACACACACAATACCCTTACACTCACACAGCGCCCCCACACACAGCAGTGTGTGTGTGTATATATATATATATATATATATATACACATATATATACGCGGCATATGTGTTTGTGCTTTAGGGTGCACACCCTTATGCAATAGGCTGCGCACGCCTATGCTTGCCATCATTCACTCCCAGGCAGCAGCATTGTTGGCTGGATCTGAAAAAGTCATGACTCTACCGTTTCTACTTTTGTTGAATATTTCTCTTCACCTATCTCCAAGCTTATAATAAGGAAATGTGGAATGAATGATCTCCCAACAAATGGAACTTAACCCTGACCCTAGTCTCTGGCCTTGTTGACACATGTACGGTACATGAGCAAGATAGGAATGCAAGGACGGCAGGGAGTGGAGTAAATACAGAGACAGATATATTTAAGAGCAGGGTGTTTTAACTTGGGAAATAAGTAAATGCTGCTATGCTCTCTTACTCATTCACTCTTCACGCTGCCACAAAGGGTGGAACACGGATGGGTAGTTGGCACTCCAGTTGCCAGGCCTTTTCCATCAAGATAGAAAGTCAGAACAGATGTATAGAAATTGTGATTTCTGCTTTGGAGTGTGGATGAGAGCATGTTGCATTGGACATTTTTTACACTGCTACTTTTTGAATATTGTGTTGACAACTCAAAGCTTTATCACCACTACCAGGATTAGTCTGTTATCAGATAACAAGTCTATTATGGGAATATGAGGACTGATTTTGGCTGGGACCCAGACCGATTCACATGATGTGGTCTATCCCTTTATCATACTAGGGATCACTGCATTGACTCATGTCCATAAAAGCTGTTCGATCAGCAGGCATTTCTTTGATTAATTCTCTTCCCAAGGGGTAAGCCACTTACCTACCGACTGTAGGACAAACACCTACTGCAAGGGGAGAACAAAAGCATTGTATTCAATGTAGCAGTTAAACGTTTGCAGTAGTACTAATCTGTAATATACACAAAAGAGTTCAAAAGCAAATATAAAACATTCAAAAACATTACACACAGAAAAAAAATAAAAAATTTCTGACCAAGTTTCCATAAGTACAAGAAGTTTAATTCCAATTACCACAAATTGTAGACTTCAAATACTAGGGGATTAAAAGAGGCTTTTTAAAAGGGCCATTCTAAGCGTCTTAACCAGTACAGTGTGCATTAGTGGCACCACCCTATACAATCATATAATTTACAAAAGGTAAATACACTTACCTTGCTCTGTTCTGTCTGCAGGCTGCTTCCGATCTATGCCATTACGCAAAAGCAGAACTAACAAACATTCACATTATCAAATCAGCTTGTGCTAAGTTTAAACATTATTCATTGATTGACAGCTGTCAGGTGTCAGTTAATTGTTGGAAGGTGCAGGGCCTCCACACTGTACACTGTAATGGTTAAATGATGCTTAAAGGGACACTATAAGCAGCTAAACAACTTTCGCTTAATGGAGTTGTTTTGGTGTCTATATCATGCACCTACAGCATAAAATCTTAATTATCTGCCATTTGGGAGTTAAATTACTTTGTATGGGTCACGTGCAGGGGAGGTGTGGCTGCATAAAGTCACACTACACATTTCCTGTAAAGAGATGTAATGTTTAAACTTCCTTTATTGCACAGTCTGTTTAACTTAGATTTATTTTTAGCCACCTGTGTGTGATTAAAGTTCAGTTAATAGAACAGGAGATAGAAACTTAAAGGAATACAATGCAAAGTTGTATTCCTGGCACTATAGCTCCCTCTGCCTCCTCACTCTTTCACACCCCCACCGACGTGAATAAAGGATTAAAAACCCATTATTTACTTACCTTACCCAAGCACTGATGTCTCTCAGCGCTAAGTCGAGGCTGCGCCTCCACAAGCATCCCGCACACGCACATGCAGAACGTGTGGACGTCCAGCAGTTACCAGACCAAAGGTACTTTAGCCACTGGAGGGACTTCCTGGATCCTGTCTGGAGACTTAGTGCTGCAGTGTAAACATTTTCTCTGGAACTGCAATGTTTAACATTGCAGCACTAAGTGCAATAGGGACACTGGACTCAAACCACTTCAATGAGCTGAAGTGGTCTGGGCAGGGGCGGACTGACCGGTCGGGCACTTCGGACAAGGTCCGAGGGCCCGGCCGGGAGGGGGGCCCGCCGCCAGGGCCGCCTTCAGGGGGCCCGGCGGCAGGGCTGGATTGGGGGCGGCATTTGGGGACTGCAGGTGCCACCGGGTGGCCGGTCCGGTGGCACACTGTGAGGGGGGGGCTGGCCGTTTGATGCTGCAGCCGCCGGACCGGGTGGCAGCCTCGCCGGTCCGGCGGCATTCCGCTCACTAACACAGAAGGAGGAGGAGCATGTGTCTGTCATGCTCCTTTGCGGTTCCCACATCCTGTGCTGGGAATTGTGGGAGCCGCAGGGAGCATGACAGACACATGCTCCTCCTCCTTCAGTGTTAGTCAGAGGAATGCCGCCGGACCGGCGAGGCTGCCACCCGGTCAGCACTGTAGCCTCAGCAACAGACAGTAAGAGGATAGAAGATAGAAGAGAACAGAGATAGGGGAGAGGAAAAGATATAGAGGGAGAGGAGGAAAAAGAATATAGGAGGGAGAAAAGTGGGAACAGAATATAGGGAGAAAAGATATAGGAGGGGAGAAAAGAGAAAAAAAAGAATATATATAGGAGAGGAGGAACAAGGAATATAGAGAGGGAGGAACAGAATGGGGAGAGGGAGAAAGAGGGAACAAGAATAGGGAGGGAGAAAAGAGGGGGGAACAGAGATATAGGGAGAGGGAGAAAAGAGGGAACAGAGATATGGAAAGAGGGGGGAACAGAGATATGGGGAGGGGGGAGACAGACAGAGAGGGAAGAATGAGACACTGGGAGAAACGGGGAATAGAGAGATAGGGAGGGGGAGAAAGAGACACAGGGGGAGAAAGAGATGGGGAGGGGGAGAAAGAGACAGAGAGGAAGAGAGATGTGGGGGAGAGAGAGACAGGGAAAGGGGGGAGAAAAACAGTGGAAGAGAGGGAGAAAGAGGCAGAGGGGTAAGAGAGACTGGGAAGGAGGGGGGAGAAAGAAACATACAGAGGGACGGGGGGAGACAAAAAGGCACACAGAAGGGCTGTATATATCACTGGTGGATCCAGGGGGGCAACAGGGCAATTGCTCCCCCTCCCCTGTCCGCAGGCACCGTGCGGGCAGGGGAGGAAGGAAGAGAGGACCTGGGAGCTCACCCTGCAGCTCCTCTGGGTCCTTCTTGCACGAGCACAGAGCGTTGCCGCGATTACCATGGCAACGTTACCGCTCTTGCGAGAGTCAACTCTAGCCCTGGAGCTACGGTCTAGTGTTCACTCTCAACACTGTGACCCCCAGGGATTCCTGGTGGTCGCAGTGGTGAGAGTGAACTCTAGCCCCATAAACAGACTGCCCCCACACACACACCATACACATTCACACACTGCCCCCAAACACACCATACACATTTACACACATTGCCTCACACACACACATACACTGCCCACCCATATACACATAGACCCCCATACACAGCCCCCCATACTAGCATTGCCACACACGTACACAGCCCACACACCCTACACATTCACACACTATACCCCCCACACACACTGAACCTTTCACACACATTGCACCACTGCTCCTATTCCCTACTACAGCCCCATATCCCAGCAGATCCCAGGTAAGTTGTCAAACTGTTCTTAAATGGTTTGACTACTTACTCTGGAGCAGTAGTGGTTATTATGCATGGATTATTTCTTTAAATAATCTACAAGTGCCCCAGTAGCCAGCCAGCCAACCCACAGGCTGGCCAGTAGCCAGCCCACAGGCCAGTAGCCAGCCCACAGGCCTACAGCAAACCACAGGCTTACAGCCAGCAAGCCCACAGCCTGCCAGTCGCAGCCAGCAAGCCGCAGCCTGCCAGCCCACAGCCTGCCGGCAGTAGCCAGCAAGCCCACAGCCTGCCAGCTGCAGCAAGCAAGCCCACAGATTGCCAGCCAGCAACAGTAATTAAGGTAAGAGGAGCCAACTTGGCCTAGGTATCAGCGAGCTATGTTGTGTTGCTATATTGTGAATAGGAACCAGAGTGTTGGAGAGACCACCCTCCAGGCCCCATTAGACTCCATTGTAGTCTCTAATGGGGCCTGGAGGAGATTCTTTCTAACACACTCTCTTAAGGACACTGAGATAGCCTCTGCTAGAAATCCCCTCCATGGCCCATTAGCCCTCAATTGTAGTCTCTACTGGGGCCTGGAGGCGACTGTTTCCAGCAGGGGATATCTAATGGACGCTGAGATGGCCTCTGTTAGAAAGACCCCCTTCCAAGCCTATTAGACTCCATTGTAGTCTCTAATGGGGCCTTGGAGGGGATTCTTTCTAACACACTCTCTAAAGGACACTGAGATAGCCTCCGCTAGAAAGACCCCCCTCCATGGCCCATTAGCCCTCAATTGTAGTCTCTACTGGGGCCTCGAAGGGCTTATTGCCCTTTTGTTCCTTGTGTCTAAAGATTGTGTAGGGTGTGGCTGGAGGCGGTGCATGGAGGCGGGACAAGGGTGGCGCTTGCTGCAGAGTATGGGTGGGGCCTGTAAGGGGGCCCTTGATTTATTTTGCCCGGGGGCCCTGAGGGTTCTCAGTCCGCCCCTGGGTCTGGGTGCCTATAGTGTCCCTTTAGGTGCTGTCAAATCTAATTGAAAATTAAACTTGTTTTTTTTTTTCATGCAGTCAGTGTGAGTCACAGAAAAAGGAGGTGTGGCTAGGACGGCATAAACAGAAACAAAAGTTATTTAACTCCTAAATAGTAGAGATGTAAGGCTGCAGGGGCACGACCTATGCAATAAAAATGCTCACTAAGCTAAAGTTGTTATGGTGCTTATAGTATGCATTAAGTATGCCTGAAGTATTCATTTAAGACTAGTTTATTGAGCAAAGAATGTACATATATATTGTATAATTTAACAGGAAATATATGTCAAAATATAACACACGTGCTCCCCCAGAGGTAAAAATAAATGAAAATTATTTTACCAGATGTATGATTGTATTTTACCCCTCAGATCTTCTCAATACAAGTATAAAAAATACAATCTACAAAAAAGAATAAACATAGAGAGAATATAGTGTAGTAGATTCAAACACCAAATTGTGCACTAGTAAAATTGCACTCACAAGATGAGAGAGCAGTAAGGACATATAACGATCTTTGAACTTGACGGACAGCTGTAATCTTCTATTTTCACCTAAGAGAGGGAGAGACACACAAACCATAGTGCACAAATATAATAAGAAATAGTAATATTTATTTGATTGCACTCACACAATAATAGTTGTAATCCAGCTTGTCACAATACTTGGGGGATAGTGGTGCCGGCGTCCTTCTTCCCTTAGCGAGTAGTGACAAAACAAACTGAATAAAAACAGTCTATGAACATAAGACAATATAAAGACAAAATAATATAAAATAACAAGGTACTGTCGTGGTCCCTCCGCCCTACGCGTTTCGTCTCAAAACGAGACTTCCTCAGGGAAAAATGAAGGTGTATATTACAGTCTGTTGAGTCCATCTTTTAAAAGGTCGTAAATTCCCGCCTTCTGTATGGCCAATCGGAATGTATCACCTGCGATAGTTTAATGCGTTCCAAGCCTCGTTTTCGGTTTGACCATTCTCAGAGCAACTTCCGGTATCGCGTGGAGCGCAAACATGCGTTCCACGGCCGTAAAAGGAAATGAACGAATCCATACATGAAAAAAGTATTATAAAACAAATAGAGAAATAAATCCATAGGCAAAAAACATCATAGTACTAACATTTTACAAGATAAATACAAGCATAAGTGGTTATTAATATTAATGGGAGATGAGATCAAATACACTAAATTAAGAGGAAATCTTATACGAAAACCTCATATAAAAAATCCTTTTTGAGGTATATATTTTAAAGAATAAAAGATAAAAGATAAAAAGGAAGGGCACATTGGAATGATAATGGTGAGTATAAGAATATAAATATATAAATGTAAAAAACTATTAAATAAAATATTATTAAATAAAAAATTAATTAAAAAATATATTAAAAAATATATATGTAATGGTTCATTTATAAAAAACACACGATATCAAAATCGACATTTAGCCCAATAGGGCTAAAAGTCTTGAGATTAAAAATCCCAAAACCTTCTCTTTGGCGTAATTTCCTAATTAAATCACCTCCTCTATCATCCAATGTAACCTTTTCTAAACCCGTGCACGAAAAAGTATCAAACTTGAAATCAGGACAATTATTACAATGTACTGGTACAGAGTGAGTAATTAAGTGTTTCTTTATATTATTACAATGTTCCATAAATCTAATTTTTAGAGCTCTACTGGTTCTCCCTACATACTGGATGCCACATCCACAAGTTAAAAGATACACTACATTAGTGGTGTTGCAGTTAATATAATCATTTATTTTAAAAAAGTTCTCCTGTTTTATAACTTTTAAAATGTTGTGTTTTTTAGGTAAAAATTTACAACCCTTGCATCTACCAGATTTGTAGAATCCCTTTAGGGATGTGGCTTCTGTTTTCTTTGATTTAAACGTGCTAGGAGCTTTAGGAGCATATATATGCTATAATTTGTAGGTTATTTTACTAGTATTCCAGTTAAGAATATTAAGATGTGCCTGTTGATGTTCTTCCCATTTAAATGATTACTCTAACTCAGGGGCTCCCAATTAATTTTTCCCGTGGAACCCTTTTACATAATGCGCTAACAGCGTGGAACGTCAAAAATGTTTGGGCATACACAAACAAATTAACACACATATAAAAACATTGACACATTATTATTATTTTATTATTTATATAGCGCCAGCAAATTCTGTAGCGCACACGTACACACACTAAAATATATACACAGACACAAAGATATACACCTTGACACACATTAGGGCACACACACACCAATACACACATACTGACATACACTCAGATACACATAGTGACACATACACAAACCTTGGCACACAGATACACACACTCAGAAGCGCATATTGGCACATACAAACACACCAACACACACACTGGCACATATAAACACACTGATACAGACATACTGACATATACACACACTGACACATACACACACACCTTGACACATATACACACACTCAGATACACACATTGACACATGCACAAAACATTACACAGATACGCACATACACACAATGACCCATACAAACATATACAGGGAGTGCAGAATTATTAGGCAAGTTGTATTTTTGAGGATTAATTTTATCATTGAACAACAACCATGTTCTCAATGAACCCAAAAAACTCATTAATATCAAAGCTGAATATTTTTGGAAGTAGTTTTTAGTTTGTTTTTAGTTATAGCTATGTTAGGGGGATATCTGTGTGTGCAGGTGACTATTACTGTGCATAATTATTAGGCAACTTAACAAAAAACAAATATATACCCATTTCAATTATTTATTATTACCAGTGAAACCAATATAACATCTCAACATTCACAAATATACATTTCTGACATTCAAAAACAAAACAAAAACAAATCAGTGACCAATATAGCCACCTTTCTTTGCAAGGACACTCAAAAGCCTGCCATCCATGGATTCTGTCAGTGTTTTGATCTGTTCACCATCAACATTGCGTGCAGCAGCAACCACAGCCTCCCAGACACTGTTCAGAGAGGTGTACTGTTTTCCTTCCTTGTAAATCTCACATTTGATGATGGACCACAGGTTCTCAATGGGGTTCAGATCAGGTGAACAAGGAGGCCATGTCATTAGATTTTTCTTCTTTTATACCCTTTCTTGCCAGCCACGCTGTGGAGTACTTGGACGCGTGTGATGGAGCATTGTCCTGCATGAAAATCATGTTTTTCTTGAAGGATGCAGACTTCTTCCTGTACCACTGCTTGAAGAAGGTGTCTTCCAGGAACTGGCAGTAGGACTGGGAGTTGAGCTTGACTCCATCCTCAACCCGAAAAGGCCCCACAAGCTCATCTTTGATGATACCAGCCCAAACCAGTACTCCACCTCCACCTTGCTGGCGTCTGAGTCGGACTGGAGCTCTCTGCCCTTTACCAATCCAGCCACGGGCCCATCCATCTGGCCCATCAAGACTCACTCTCATTTCATCAGTCCATAAAACCTTAGAAAAATCAGTCTTGAGATAATTCTTGGCCCAGTCTTGACGTTTCAGCTTGTGTGTCTTGTTCAGTGGTGGTCGTCTTTCAGCCTTTCTTACCTTGGCCATGTCTCTGAGTATTGCACACCTTGTGCTTTTGGGCACTCCAGTGATGTTGCAGCTCTGAAATATGGCCAACCTGGTGGCAAGTGGCATCGTGGCAGCTGCACGCTTGACTTTTCTCAGTTCATGGGCAGTTATTTTGCGCCTTGGTTTTTCCACACGCTTCTTGCGACCCTGTTGACTATTTTGAATGAAACGCTTGATTGTTCGATGATCACGCTTCAGAAGCTTTGCAATTTTAAGAGTGCTGCATCCCTCTGCAAGATATCTCACTATTTTTGACTTTTCTGAGCCTGTCAAGTCCTTCTTTTGACCCATTTTGCCAAAGGAAAGGAAGTTGCCTAATAATTATGCACACATGATATAGGGTGTTGATGTCATTAGACCACACCCCTTCTCATTACAGAGATGCACATCACCTAATATGCTTAATTGGTAGTAGGCTTTCGAGCCTATACAGCTTGGAGTAAGACAACATGCATAAAGAGGATGATGTGGTCAAAATACTCATTTGCCTAATAATTCTGCACTCCCTGTACACACGCCTTGACATACAGATACACACTCAGATGCACACATTGACACATGCACAAAACATTACACAGATACGCACATACACACAATGACCCATACAAACACATACACACACCTTGACACACAAATACACACATACTCAGATACACACAGTGAAACATACACACAGTTGCACCCACAGATACACACACTGGCACATACACACATTATTATTATTGGTATTTATATAGCGCCAGCTTATTCCGCAGCGCTTTACAATAAAAGGGGAATTTACCAAATGATGTAACAGGAACAATAGGTAGTTAAGGACCCTGCTCAAACAAGCTTACTGTCTAGAGCTGTGTTTCCCAATTGGGTTTCCGCCAAAATGTCTAAAAACAAAATTGCCGCGGGCGGCGAGGGAGCAGTGATCTCTCTGCTCAGCTCCATCGCGTGTACAGCAGTGATGCTGGAGCCGGAATATGATGTCAGTCTGGCTCCAGCATCACTAAGAGGCACGTGAGGGAGCTGAGCAGGGAGATCACTGCTCCCTCGCCACCCACACACCAGCCCCACTGGACCCCAGGGACCGCTCGCCAGCCACTCAGCAGCCCCACTGGACCCCAGGTACCGCATGTTCAGCCCACCAGCCCCACTGGACCACAGGGTGGAGTAAAATAAAAAAAATAAAAAAAATTGTATGTGTATCTGTTAGGGAGCTTGTATGTGTTTGTGTATCTGTCAAAGAGTATATGTGTGTTTGCCAGAGACAATGTATGTATGCTTGTCAGTGAGAATGTATTTGTGCTTGGCAGTGAGTGTATGTGTTTGTATGTGTCTGTAAAAGAGTGTGTGTATCTGTCAAAGAGTATGTGTGTCGGTGTGTGTGTATATCTGTGTGTCCATGTTTGTGTATGTGTCACCGTGTGTATCCGAGTATGTGTGTAGGTCAGTATGTTTGTGTGTATGTGCCAGTGTATATAAGTGTGTTTGTATGTGCCTATATGTGTGTGTGTGTATGTCAGTGTGTGTGTGTATCTGAGTTAGTCAGTGTGTGCATATGACACTGTGTGTATGTGTCAATGTGTGTATCTGTGGGTGCAAGTGTGTGTAAGTGTCACTGTGTGTATCTGAGTGTGTGTGTATTTGTGAGTCAAGATCTGTGTGTCTGTGTGTTTGAGTGTGTGTATCTGTGTGTCAAGGTTAATGTGTCTGTGTGCCACTGTGTGTATCTGTGTGTCAGATACATATACACAGAATGACATAGATACACACACTTTGATACATAGATACACACACCTTGACACACAAATACATACACGCACACACACACAGATAGACACTGTGTGTGTGTATTTGTGTGCCACTATGTGCGTTTGTGCGTATCTGTGTGTCAGATTCATACACACTGGCACATACAAACACAGATACACACATTGACATACAGATACACCGGCCTTAGGGGTGTGCGACCTGTGCGGCCACACATGGCACCATAGACCAGGGGGCACCCTGCGGCCGACACAGCTCACACATGGCCGGCCAGAAATTTAAAATAAATAAATAATAATAATAAAAAAATAATAATTTGCGGCTAATAGCGCCAGATAACTGCTGCAGGGGAAGCAGGAAGGAGTCCCTGCTTCCCCACCAAACAGTCTCCAGGAGCTGTACTGCCTCCACAATGAACTCCACAGGTAACTGTGTGATTGTCAATGTGAGTGTGACTGTCTGCCTGTGTGTGTGACTGTCTGCCTGAGTGTGTGTGTGTGTGTGTATGACTGTCTGCCTGTGTATGTGTGTGTCTGTGTGTATGACTGTGTGTGTGTGTATATCTGCCTGTGTGTGTGTGTATGACTGCCTGTGTGTATGTCTGCCTGTGTGTGTGTATGACTGCCTGTGTGTGTGTCTCTGACTGTGTGTGTGTATGACTGTCTGCGTGTGTGTGTGTGTATGACTGCCTGTGTGTGTCTGTGTGTATGACTATCTGCCTGTGTGTGTGTGTGTGTGTATGACTGTCTGTGTGTATGACTGTCTGCTTGTGTGTGTGACTCATCCTGTGTGTATGACTGCCTGTGTGTGTGACTGTCTGCCTGTGTCTGTGTGTGCATGACTGCCCGTGTGTGTGTGTCTGTGTGTATGACTGTCTGCCTGTGTGTGTGTATGACTGTCTGCCTGTGTGTCTGTGTGTGTGTATGACTGTCTGCTTGTGTGTGTCTGTCTGCCTGTGTGTGTATAACTGTCTGCCTGTGTGTGTGTGGCTGTCTGTGTGTGTGTGGCTGTCTGCATGTAAGTATGTGTGTGTGTAAGACTGTATGTGTGGCTGTGTGTGTGTGTGTGTGTCGGCCTGTAATTCTGTGTGAGTGTGTTTATCTACCTGTAACTGTGTATGTGTGTTACTGCCTGTAACGGCACCCCCAGGCATAAAACGGTTAAACCGCCATTTAGAAGATCTTCCCCTTCCAGAGACACAGGCAGCTACTGTAGACACCATTCCACCGAACCGGAGAAGCATATGAATGCTCTCAAACATACAAATGCTGTAAACAGCCGAATAGGAAAAACCATACGAATAGGTTTACACTCCTAG
The DNA here is from genome assembly GCA_933207985.1 of Pelobates cultripes. Taxonomy (NCBI): domain Eukaryota; kingdom Metazoa; phylum Chordata; class Amphibia; order Anura; family Pelobatidae; genus Pelobates; species Pelobates cultripes. The sequence goes on along the minus strand of OW240914.1, from coordinate 238,778,374 downwards.
CAGTCGAACTGGAACAGCATACAATAAATCCCCCCAAGAACGAGACAGGGCTCCGTTTTGGGGGTCAAGCAGGAACAGACAGAGCTGTGGGTTTATTATTCTTATATACACATTCTTACACATTAGTACCACCCACAGGGTTTTGTAAAACAACCAATAAACACGTACAATACACTCAGACACTCCCACACAAAAGCCTCCCCTCTACCTGTGATACAAATTACCTTACACAATGGGTAATGAAATTATCACAGTCAAAGAAATACAGTTTTTCCACATTATTCATAACTTTAAAAGTATGCATCACATTGACATACATTTTCAGAATCAGCATACTTCAAATACAAACATATGTCAAAAATTGGTCCAGTGGGTCAAAAGTTAGATCAAAGTCCTTTGTGACCAAATGAAGCATGGCTTTTCTGCCCAAAACCAGTTCCACAGAGATAATCCAATTATCTCCAAGGACAGAGGCAAAACTCTGTTAGCCACATGGTAGCAAAAGACAATAAAATACATAAAAATATATAACTGTGCAGCTTTTGCATAAAACAGGTACATTCAACATATCCCCAGATAGCTTAGATCTGAGTGCACATTATTACTGAATGGCGCTCAGATCACATACATACATTTCAATTGCCATGGAGTCAAAGTATTTCGTTATACGAATGGGTTCCAATGCATAGCTATCTGGGGTATCACTGTTCAAATAGGGCAAGTACCGAATGACCCGGCTTTCGTGTCTTTGCAGGGGAAAATCAAGCGTTTCAACATGGGGCCATAGTCTAAAGGCAGCAGGTGGGCAACCAGGCTCCTCCAATGCACAGTGGCGAGATTGGTCTCGTCACACTGCCTGTACCTGTGTGTTTCTGCCTGGTCCTGTGTATGTGACTATCTGCCTGCGACTGTGTGCATGTGGTGGATTTGACAGTGTATATGTATAACTGTGGGCATCTGACTGTGTGCACATAACTCTGCAAAAATATACACCTGCATTCACACACAGGCCTAAATGCATGTTTTTATCTGAATTAAATAACCATCACACACAGCCAATAAACCCAGCACAAATATCACATACAACCAATACACGCATATCACACACTGTTAATACACCCATTACAAATATCACACACAGCCAACACATGGCATACATATCACACACACTCATCACACCTACTATCACATACACAGACAACACAAATATTACATCAAACATGGATGAAGGGGGGAGGGGAGGGCTGTGGAGATTTTTCACACAGGGCGCCTAAAGGCCTAAGGCCGGCCCTGTGTGTGTCTGTGACAGTGTGTGTATGTGTGTGTTAGATACATACACACAGATACACATTGACACACAGATACACTCTGATACATACAAACACAGTTACACACACCTTAACACACAGACACAGACCGGCACATACAAAAAAAAAACGGAGCAATTTCGTTTTCTTTCATTGTGGGTTTCCACAATGTTGATACACTATGTCAAAGGGTTCCACTGGAAAAATTAATTGGGAACCCCTGGTCTAGAGATTCAAAACTCTCTGGTCACAGGCTAATTTACACAAATCAGACCATTATAAACCTCCCCCCTCTTCCTCTCTGCAGCTTATTCCTCCCACCTCTCCATTTTCCCTTTTTTCCATTTATGTACATATTTGTAAATACCCCTTGACACACAGATACACACACACACTCAGTCATATACACACTGACACACATAGGCACATGAAAACACACTGATATACACTGGCACATACACAGATAAACTATAGAAACAAGCAGGATGGTCAAAAAATAATAAAATGGAAATATTATTATATATACGGGCAGCTTCACACAGTGTATGAGCGACTAATATGAATAGACAATAAAAGCATAAATATGGTGTGAGCGCTCCTAACAATAAGATGATGTATATTAAATCATAAAAAACATTTAATAATGAAATATCAACAATAATTAATAGATAAAATAAATTCCCAATAGCAACAAAAATAGAGTATTATTTCATCACTTATTGCCTAAAAAAGCAGTTCCAAGAAGATAACGATAAATATAACCAAATGTGACAATTAGCAATGTTCAGGGTAACAGAACCCTGAACGCAACAGAACTTACAAAGCAACAGAGTAATATATTGTACCACATAAATGGAAACAGACACGCTCAAAAATATATAGGCACACTCCAAGGTCTAATGCCATGAAAAAACAACTAAAGCTGGAATGTGACAGATATAAAGAATTAGAGTAGAGCTTGCAAACACCACCTGTTTGATGTCCCTGCTGCTTGGTACAGGTACCAGGGGTTGAGCTCGCTGGGCATCTTTCCACTAATTACTCCTTTTATATTATACAACATCTTTCTTCTCGTCCTATTTACGTGTCACAGCATGAGCTGCTGCAGGGAGGGGGGCCACCGGCTGGAGTTATAATCGACTTTTATTTGTTAGCCCTATCCGTTACCTTTTACCATTGTCCTGCATATATTTTGTGATTGTTTCTTTGCATATTGCTATTTTTATCTCTTTGTCTCTACCTGCTCTCCTATTGTTCACATCCATTTTCTTTCCGTCATTCTTTAAGGGTGTCTCTTCACCCACCTCTTATGCTGATTTTATATATTGAGATCGAGGTTTAGTGTTTGCACGCTCTACTCTAATTCTTTATATCTGTCACATTCCAGCTTTAGTTGTTTTTTCATGGCATTAGACCTTGGAGTGTGCCTATATATATATATTTTTGAGCGTGTCTGTTTCCATTTATGTGGTACAATATATTACTTTGTTGCTTTGTAAGTTCTATTGCGTTCAGGGCTTTATTACCCTGAACATTGCTAATTGTCACATTTGGATATATTTATCGTTATCTTCTTGGAACTGCTTTTTCAGGAGATAACTGATGATCTATTACTCAATTTTGTTACTATTGGGAATTTATTTTATCTATTATTGTTGATATTTCATTATTAAATGTTTTTTATGATTTGATATACATCATCTTATTATTAGGAGCGCTCACACCATATTTATGCACATACACAGATACACACAGGCACACACAATCTGACATACATCAGAGCCACTCTCCTGTTAGCTAACTTGTGGTCCTGGTGCTGTTGGTTGAGGCTGATGGGAGTGAGCTGTTGCATGATCACTCCAGCCTCTCCTCTGACATGCATGGTGCTCCCTCTCCAGTCCCCTCCTCCCACAGAGTTACTACATGGCAGCAACTCTGTGAAGCTGGGAGGAAGTGCTGTCACTTCCTCCCAGCCAGCCGATACTACAGGGGCCCAGTCATGCTCATAAAGGGCCGCATCACCCGACCAGGCCTCTGTTAAGCGATCAAATCGCGGCGGCCATTTTGTTGGGCAAAATTACGTTGAAACCCTATTTGTGTTCTCACCAATTGGGAAATGCTGCTCTAACTCTTTCAAACACCTTATTTTACTTTATCAATAGGTCACTTACCCCTGTAATATCTGAATATGGGCAAAACTTACTTGAAATCCAGTGACAAGCAAAGCTCCTAGCGCTGATCTCATCACGCCTGCCCTCTCAGAGAAGCCTGTGACTGATCTGTTTTGCATGCTCAGAGCACATGTGCATGCTCTGAGACACCAAGGCGAGAGAGGGAGGAAGTTGGTGGGAGGAGGAGAAAAGAACAATTAAAACAAATAAAAAACTAGCCCCCAGCCCAAAAGTTAATTTATCTCAGTATACCTTCAAGTAACCCTTTAAACTTTTTTTTTTTAAACTTGTCCAGTCCAGTGCCTTTAAACACCACTTTGCACTACAAGATTTCAAGTCAACATTAAAGTCAGTTTTCATGAACTTGTAATTCCATCTCATTAGCATAACTTGAAACCTGCTTGGTTTGCCAGAGGGTCCAAGTTTCTGTGCCAGATCTCCGGAGAGCAGTTCATCCAGTTGTGATCACTTTAGCATGTCAGGACTAACCTATTTGGGTCAAACACTCTCTTTTGCTATTTTATGACAATACACTAAATCCCTGTATAAAGGATAGGAGTGTGGAGATTTGCACACTGGCTTGCTCACATTATACAAAAGTGCCAGTGTGCATAACTTATGGTCTAAAAATGACAGTTTTTTTTATGTATGAGAACGTATATAATGGATAGTGGGAAAAAAAAAAAACACCTTTGTATTTATACACAACAGTATGACTAAATCTCAAATAGTTTTGAAATTGTGTTAAAAAAAAAATGTGTGTGTATATATATATATATATATATATGTATATACACACACACACACACACTAAATTGGTTTAGAGCAGTGGTTCCCAACCCAGTCCTCAACTACCCTCTAACAGTCCAGGATTTAGGGATTACCCATTTGCGTCCATGGTGTTTTTAGAAGGAAAAAAATAAAAAATAAAAACACTTTAGACACAACAGGATAATTCCTAAATCCTGGACTGGTAGACAGTACTTGAGGACTGTGTTGGGAACCCTTGGTTTAGAGGATTGAATTGTAAATGTAGGATTCAGATTGTGGCAAAACTAGCCACCAAAGACTATGTATGAAGATGCATGTATGGCTGCTAAATTGTAAAGAAACCAATGCTATTTGTATTTTAGGCGAATGAGGGCATTCGTATGCTGGCGGTAGGAAAACCCCAGCATTTCTAATGAAGTTTCACGAACGGGGAGTTAAAACCCTGTTCGTGGAACGAATAACCTACCAAACGCACGACCACACACAGGGGGTCGTGTGGCACCAATTAACCGATTGCAACAACGTTGCAATCGGTAATTAAGAGTGTTTCTAGGTGGCCGTCGTTCGAATACCGACCACGCGGCGGTCGACCATCTTGTTTCTTTTGTTAGCCCAGCGGTGATTTGTCATCGAGCGCCTGGAACTAAAAACGGCTACTCGACGGCACGAACACCGCTGGACTTCCAGGCCGTTCGGGAACCTCGGCCGTTCGGTAGTTCATTCCCTTTATGATAATCTGTATTTTTAAACCTATGTTGAAATTATGTGTATTTCGTACGGCGTTCGGTTACTTAGACTGGGAGCTGAGCGGTAAACTCCCGAACGATGCGCTCAGCCTCCAGCTATCTACCGAACGTCGGTTCGTGTAAAACTAATGAATAATGTAAAAGTTATGTATTTTAATGTAAAAAGTGAGTTCTGCTGCACGGAGGGATAATCCCATTAACGGTATATTCCAGTGGGAGTATCCCTCTCGTCCAGCAGTGTATGATGGGAAAATTGTGTGTGTTGGGCAGTTCCCCATGTAGTCCCCTACTGTACAACCCCTGAAATGTCAGTAGGGAAACCCCTTGCATGGGGAATCCCATAAATACCGTGACCTGCCATTAAACCTCAGTTGACCTCCAAGCTATGTGTCGTCTAGTTCTTGGGAGGAAGGGATTGTAACTACGCTACCTGGATTTTACCTGCTTTGTGCCTGTTTGTTCCTGTCTACTAGCGGAGATACCGTGGATAATACTACTGCTCCGCTACACAGATTTATATACAGTTTTGTGGGGGGTTTTTTGTTTTGTTTTTTTAAATTCTGCGTGCAGGGTGACGCTTACAAAACATTTTAGAATGTTTTAAATCATAGCTCCTGTGGTGGTTAAAAAATAAGATTTAATAAAATTACATTGGACATAGCATATAATTAAATCAGTTAAGAAAAAAAGATCAAATCCTTTCCTCTCCAAAATTTCTTTAAAATGTATTGAATAAGGGAGAACCTGTAGTATTTTGACCTACAGAAGTATAATTCACTGAACATCTACAGTTCTAGTTAGCCATTCATGGTTTATAAGTTAAAGGGACACTAAAGTCACCAGAACAACTATAGTGTATTGTATTTGTTCTGGTGAGTAGAATCATTCCCTTTTTGCAGTAAACACCGTCTTTTCAGAAAACCATAGAATGTGACGGCAGTTAAGAACCATTCGGCCCATCTAGTCTGCCCAATTTTCTAAATACTTTCATTACTCCCTAGTCTTATCTTATAGTTAGGATAGCCTTATGCCTATCCCACGCATGCTTAAACTCCTTTACTGTGTTAACCTCTACCACTTCAGCTGGAAGGCTATTCCATGCATCCACTACCCTCTCAGTAAAGTAATACTTCCTGATATTATTTTTAAACCTTTGTCCCTCTAATTTAAGACTATGTCCTCTTGTTGTGGTAGATTTTCTTCTTTTAAATATAGTCTCCTCCTTTACTGTGTTGATTCCCTTTATATATTTAAATGTTTCTATCATATCCCCCCTGTCTCGTCTTTCCTCCAAGCTATACATGTTAAGATCCTTTAACCTTTCCTGGTAAGTTTTATCCCGCAATCCATGAACCAGTTTAGTAGCCCTTCTCTGAACCCTCTCTAAGGTATCAATATCCTTCCGAAGATACGGTCTCCAGTACTGCGTACAATACGCCAAGTGAGGTCTCACCAGTGTTCTGTAAAATGGTATGAGCACTTCCCTCTTTCTACTGCTAATACCTTTCCCTATACAACCAAGCATTCTGCTAGCATTTCCTGCTGCTCCATTACATTGTCTGCCTACCTTTAAATCATCAGAAAAAATCACCCCTAAATCCCTTTCCTCATATGTTGAGGTTAGGACTCTATCAAATATTCTGTACTCTGCCCTTGGGCTTTTACATCCAAGATGCATTATCTTGCACTTATCCACATTAAATGTCAGTTGCCACAATTCTGACCATTTTTCTAGTTTACCTAAATCATTTGTCATTTGGCTTATCCCTCCTGGAACATCAACCCTGTTACATATCTTAGTATCATCAGCAAAAAGACATACCTTGCCATCAAGACCTTCTGCAATATCACTAATAAAAATATTAAAGAGAATGGGTCCAAGTACAGATCCCTGAGGTACCCCACTGGTGACAAGTCCAAGCTTCGAATATATTCCATTAACTACAACCCTCTGTTGCCTGTCCCTCAGCCACTGCCTTACCCATTCAACAATATTGGAATCCAAACTTAAAGATTGCCGTTTATTGATAAGCTTTCTGTGTGCAACAGTGTCAAAAGCCTTACTGAAATCTAGGTAAGCAATGTCTACTGCACCACCCTGATCTATAATTTTAGTTACCCAATCAAATAAATCAATAAGATTAGTTTGGCATGATCTCCCTGGAGTAAACCCATGTTGTCTCTGATCTTGAAATCCATGTGTTTTTAGATGTTCAAGAATCCTATCCTTTAACATGGTTTCCATCACTTTCCCCACTACTGAAGTAAGGCTTACTGGCCTATAGTTGCCCAACTCCTCCCTATTACCTTTCTTGTGAATGGGCACAACATTCACTAACTTCCAATCTTCTGGGACTACTCCTGTTAACAATGATTGGTTAAATAAATCTGTTAATGGTTTTGCTAGTACACCACTAAGCTCTTTTAATAGCTTTGGGTGTATTCCATCAGGTCCCATTGACTTATTTGTCTTTACTTTTGACAGTTGAAATAGAACCTCTTCCTCTGTAAACTCACGTGTAATAAATGACTCATTTATCCTTTTTCTCAACTGAGGTCCCTTTCCTTCATTTTCATCTGTAAATACAGAACAAAAATATTCATTGAGGCAGTCAGCTAGACCTTTATCCTCTTCTACATACCTTCCTTCTTTTGTTTTTAATCTAACTAATCCTTGTTTTACTTTTCTTTTCTCATTTATGTATCTAAAAAAAAAAAGTTTTGTCCCCCTTATTTACTGACTGTGCTATTTTGGAAGCTCTTATAAATTGCTCAGCCTCTTTCTGCCTAATCTTATAGATCATTCTGTCTTCCTCACTCTGGGTTTTTTTATAATTACTAAATACTAACTTTTTGTTTTTAACTATTTTGGCCACATCTGCGGAGTACCACAGTGGTTTCTTGAATTTTTTGCTTTTACTGACAAGCCTAATGCAATTTTCTGTTGACTTCAGTAGTGCAACTTTTAAATAATCCTATTTCTCTTGGACTCCATTTAAATTGCTCCAGTCTGATAATGACTCCTCTACACATATTCTAATTGCATATTCTAAATGCATTATTTACATTACAGCCTAGTGATAACTCCACTGGCCACTCCTCAGATGGCTGCTAGAGGTGCTTCACACTGTGCAGTACTGCCATTCAGTGTCTCCAACCTCTGCTTCCAGACACTAAACTTTCCACATAGAGATGCATTGATTCAATGTATCTCTATGAGGAGATGCTGATGGACCAGGGCTGTGTTTGATTTGTGCTGGCTCTGCCCCTGATCTGCCTCCTTGACAGTCTCAGGCAATCCTATGGGGAAGCATTGTGATTGGCTCACAGAATCAGGGGCAAAGGCAGCAGCTGCAGACTTGAATACAAGTCAGATTTTACTATATTTAAAGAGACAAATTGGAACAAGGGGGCTAGATGGCAGTTTTAACACTATAGAGTCAGGAATACATATTTGTAACCCTATAGTGTTTCTTTAAGACAATTCTGTGTGTATTACCAAAAGGGTTATAGGATCCACTTTGCTTTTGAAGCTTTATAATTTTTTTGTTTATGCATCACAGATCCGGTTGCGGTTTTCATTTAGGTACAATGCAGGATATTTATAAAACTATTCGGTTTTAAAAAAATAAATAAAAAAAAAATGCTGCAAAAAAAGGGTCACCATGAGTCACCAACAAAGTATTCCTGCTGGTTTCCATGATCACTGCACCATTTTTTAGTACTTTAGACAGAAAACTTTGATAAACCTTCCACATTGTCGAATTCTGGACTCATTAGAATAGTCCAGAAAACTTGCCTTATTTAGAACATCTGGTATCTGTAATAAATCGAACCATTATATTAACAGTCACATTTTCAATTACAACCTTTTATATCAAGCATGTCAGTCAACACTCTACAGTATAAAATAACACACACAAACCACTTAATTGAACACAACAGATTTATATCAAGTATAAGAAAACATTTATAAATATGTTTATATTTATTAAAAATATATCTGTAAAGATTTCATGCCCTGAAATTGTAGGTTTCTATAACATTAACTCTTAAAATAATGTTTGTTTTTGGTCCTTATTGTATACCGTATGTGTAAAAATGAACTGATTTGAGACAAATTTGTCCTGCTAGGCACTTCATAGATATCTAGTACAGACTGTCTTATATTACCAAAATTAGGTATTAGGGGAAACCGGATGTTTAAACCTAAAGTATATAAAAACTGTGTCTAAAAAAAAAAATATATTTAAGTAAAGATATCCATCGCAAATCAAACCTGCTTTAATAGAGTGTATTGTTGCAAACATTAACTTAATCTTTTAGGACTTCCCATGGGATCCAAAGCAAAGGTAAAGCCTAGAATCTTGTTTTCCTCCTCAAAACCTCCATATGCTGACATCACAATTTACCGGTTTTGCTCCACTTGAGGCATTTTTGCAACTTTTGCTTACAGGAGAAACCGTTCACATCTTTATACAAGGCTGCCTAAGTAGCAGGTATAAAATGCCAGAATTGGGTTTCAGAGGCTTTGTTTCTGCCATAATATCCCGCTAGAAAAATATCAAACCCTTTGAAGCCTTGCCAAACCACTTTCACGAAGTAAGATATTTCCTCTTTTAAATTTGTCTCCACTTTCACGAAGTAAGAGATATTTCCTCTTTAAAATTTGTCTCCATTTGTACAAAATGACATTTCTTGTTCCATATAACATTCCAAAAATGTTGTCATGTATAAACCATCCAACTACTTTCCATAGGCCATCCTAAAACATACTTATATGTTCTAATTTTATTTTACCACATATACCTTTTTATTCATTACTGTTGCTTCAGAACAGCTCTTCCCTACAAGTTAACCTGGGATCCTTTGTGATCCCCACCCCCAATTACTTGCCCATTTGAGAGCAGGAAGGAGACAGTCCCAGACGGTGTGGTAAGTAGGTCCCACGATTGTCATAATATTAGGCTTTGGAGATATAACATTTTTTTTGGAGGGTGGGGAGAGGTGGCAGGGAACGCCTCGTTTTGCCACAAAGCTCCCAGGTTTACCAAACCCCTGTCACATTTCCTAACACTTTCTCCTCTTTAATCATTTTACGTCTTCCTGTTCCCTCTGTATTTTGAAATAGCTGTATTGTGACATACAATGACTTAGCAACTCCCACTGTTTTACATCCTCTTGTTTATTATTTGTTGCACCATGGCTTTTAGCAATCTACTGATATTGCTTAGTGTTCAAAACAAAAAGATTTACCAAAGAGTTGGATAGTTTAGAATGACCCGGTGAAAGAGCTTTCTAAGAAGGCAGTGAGAAGTAGTTCATATAATGGGTATACTTGATGCAAGAGAAAAAGAAACAGAACTTCCGTACGTTTTGATTCAGTGTTTGACAGCCAATCAGAAATGAAATACTAAAATATTAACATGACATAGCTGTAAACATTCCCTTTTGCATCCTGCAGCTCCGTATTTAATTTCCGTTTGCCCTTTGTAAAAAAATATTTTCTACTGTTATTCAATGTAATAAACTATTTGCAATGGGAGATATTAATTATGCCGCTAACTCTTTAACCTTTACGGGTAAAAACTTCTAATTTGTTTGTATCGAAGACAAAAATCTAAGTCAAAAGTAAAGTTGCATCAACAGTTGTAAGTAGTAACAGCTGATACGAATAGTCACGTAAATTCCATATACTAGGTGAATAATTACGTCCACTCTATAACTGCAAATTTGTTCATGCTGGTGCACATTTCCAAACAAGATCATTGTTTAGTCCCATGACTAAACTCTGCAACTCATTTTCTTCTTGATGGTGTATAACAAATGGAGCTACAGATCTCCATAGTAGAGTCCAGACAAAATTCCACTCATCCCGTGTTCAACAGGCTTTTACGTATCGTTTGTGGTATCTTTGGAAAGTGCCCCATGTGCAATCTTCTTGCTCTGAAAAGTCAGGTGCTAATATTACTCTAAATGGAAGAGTCTCGTACCAAATGCCCATTGTCAGCCAATATTCTCCTCTCCGTATTTGTTGACTTAACTGAAGGCGAGTATTTTGACCCCCTGTTGCAGCAGAAGCATAGGATGCGCTTGAAGGTAATCCTCATCTCATTGTCTCGATAGGAGTATACAATAGGATTAATGACAGAGTTTATCTCAGCAAGGAGAAGGAAATATTTCTCAACAGCCAGGACATTACACTGGGTGCATCCAAGACCATCCAAGAGGAGGACAACTTGACCAGGGGTCCAACAAATCACAAAGGCACCTGCGGAAACAGATATAAAAGAGGTTATATATTTAATTTATTCCCAACTTCCACAACTAGCTGTGATATAGTCAGACTTTGACGTCTTGCTGCATCGCCAAAGAAGCAGGTAAGGTGTATTTGCTGGACCACTATGTCAATAGTTCAAGACAAGTAACTCACTGGACAGAAATGGGAAAGTGTTTATACTAGTGTAATTAATATGCAGAGGACAATTTAAAAATATTTTTGCCTAAATAATTAGCTGCATTATTATTTTTTTAAAACACACACTCAGTTTTATATAGTGCTTGGGGGGGGGGTGGGGGGGAGAAAATGACGTTTTGCAGCTTTCTAGTTAACCTTGACTGCTCTGTCCGACCATTCTCATTCTAAAAGATTTCTCTCTTGCTGGTGATGTCACAGCTCCTTGGTCCGTCTGGACCAATATGCACTTGCAGTGTTTGGTTTAACATATCCATCATTACAGAAACCATAGATCATAATGGTGGAGGTCAAGGGTCAGCAATGTGAAACTGCAAAGTGGGCAGATTTGCCTGAAAAAGAGGCAGGTCTGCTTGAAAAGGCAGTTCAACCTGCTGTTACAATCATGCAGGCCAGCCTACCGTTGCCGTTTTTTTAAATATAGTTATAAAGGGGGAGTTTAAAGTTAGAGAGGGTTAACGTCATAGGTAGATTACATATGGATGGGGGGCACTCCAGGATTCTCCAGTGGCAGGAAAACTGGCTCTGTTTTTCTGGCACTTGAGAATCCCTTTAACAATAAATGAGACAATGACAAATTGTTATTTGGAAAAATAGGTTGATGAGGACACTTCTCACTTACAGTAGAGGATTATGATAATTATAGATTAAATGTAGTAATCCTGGTTGTGTCACCAATATAAAAATATATGCAGACAAAATGCCATAAATGAATTTTTAAGGTCAATTACATTTTTCATACAAAATGCTTAGCTATGTAATAGCAAACAGCCTTCTCTGGCCTGCCCATGTATGTCATCATGCTGTGACAAAGTCACTTTTACAGAAAGGTCTGTTTCCAGCTGTACAAACATTTCAGCAATGTAATTCTAATGTGTACATCCAGATGTCTTTGTTTATTACTACCCAACACTCCTGAAATGATCACTGTGGTATTTGCTTTTATTGCCACCAAATATGCATTAAACAGAGCTTTGTCCAGTGCCACTGTCTAAATCAGCTGTATGTGGTGGAACCAACCTCATCACGAAGTACTGGAGAAGCCTGGTTGCTCGCCTGCTCCTTCTGGACTATGGTCCCATGTTAAACGCTGTTCTTTTCCCCTGCTGAAAGGCTTGTTCGTGCCTTTCTGCCTGGGCGTTCGGTAGATTGAATCTACCGAACCAACGCACGAATGGGGGGACCACCTGGGCAAGGAGTGTGCCAGTGATTTACCTCCCAGAAGTTAACCGCAGCTTAAATCGGTGAACGCTGGGTGGCCGCTGTTCGTATAATCGAACACGTGGCAGCGGCCATCTTAAACTCCCGAACGGCCAGCGGTGTTCAGCTCCAGAACTGTGGAACTCAAAGGACATTTAAACTCACGAACACCGCTCAGCCGCCGACCTCCCTTCTCCTGCAATTCATACGGACGCTGTCCGTTCGGTACTTTCCCTATGTGAGCAGTGTTACCCCAGATAGCTATGCCATGGAGCCCATTTGTGTAACAAAAGACTTTGGCTCCATGGCGATTGAACTATATGTATGTGATCTGAGTGCCATTCGTTAATAATGTGCGCTCAGATCTAAGCTTTCTGGGGATATGTTGAATGTATATGTTTTATGTAATATTTGCAACATTGTGTAATTTTATGTCTTTTTGCTAACATGTGGCTAATGGAGTTTTGCCTCTGTCCTTGGATTACTTCCCAATTATATCCAGGATAGAGAGGAGGAGTTGTGATGTAATTGTGGGAGTGTTCAAAGGTGTATGTCTGTAATTGGTTAATGTCCAATATGTATCCCAGTTTTCCACCAGGTCCCCTAGGGGAGTGTCCACCTGGTGGAAGACCTGCATAAATACCGGGCAGGTAGCCCCAGTAAAAGAGATCACTGCTTGACCCTCAAAACGAAGTGTTGTGTCGTTCTTGGGGATTTGATTGTATGCTGTTACAGTTCAACTGCTAGGAGTGTAAACTGTTCGTATGGTTTTTTCCTGTTTGGCTGTTTACAGCATCCGGTTCGGGAGTTGGAGAATTTGTGTGTTTCCTGTTCGGGAGATTGGTGCTTGCAGTAGCTGCCTGTGTATCTGGAAGGGAATATCCTCTTAACGGCTGTTTAACCCCTAGTGTGCTTAACGGCCCATTACACTGTAGTCACAACTTTGCTATTTTAGTCTAAATTGGATTCCAATTTAATATAATTCAGTGTTTAGTCCTATTAGTATATACAGTAGATCAAAAGTATTAACATATTTGATATACATAATCTATACCTTTCAACATTTTAAATAAGCAAAGAGGGACAATTTAATTTTAGGGGTGAGTGTGGCCATGGGCAGAGCTGTTCTGAGAAATTTTAGGTGACTTACGAATAAACATGAATGCAATTAAAACGTAATTTAGCACAACAAGAATGTATCTTATTTACACAGACTGATTTCCCTTGCCCCCCTCTCCTCCCCACTGCAGTCAATAAAGGGGTAAAGGCTTACTTACCGGATCTTCCGGCATCCCGCGACAAGCGGGCCACTAGCGAGTATGCGCAGCGCGCATTAGACCTCTGCATCTGACGCTAGATGTCCTCATGCAGAGCTTGAGAATGTCCAGCGTCAGTTACTTGACCAAATGTCCTTTAGGATCCAGGAAGCGCCACCAGTGGTTGTCTGGGAGACAGATACTGGGGGCAGACTTAGTGAGGCAATGTAAACATTGCAGCACTAAGTGCAATAGGGACACTGCACCCAGACCACTTCAATGGGCTGAAGTGAAGTGGTCATTGAGACTATACTGTCCCTTTAAAGATACATTGCCGAGTATTATTTGCTGGCCTTCCCAAGATTAGTGGCATTTGCCTATATCAATTAATTGATTTTTCCAGAAAACAAATACTAGGGGAGGGGTGGAGAGAGAGACAGGGCAAGTCTCTCTCCGCAGCTACTCTCCTGGTATATGACTAAGTGTTCATTTCAGTCCAAGGCAGCAGATGCCATTTGTTTCTGATGAGTTTAATTCTTCCAATCTTCTTTCAGTCATATACCCGGAGAGAGAATAGCCCTGTCTGTCTTCCCACCCCCACACCTCCCATGGTATTTGTTTTTGGAAAAATAACTCAATTGATATAGGCAGCTGCTGGTCTGCAGGCCAGGAAATACATTTAGGAAACTGTATGTGTTATGCGTTTGTAAATATAATTACAATGCAAATTGCGTGTATGTGTGGGTACGTATGCGTATATATAAATCTATTTATCGGTCTTCTCTGTCTCTCGTGACAATTCTGCTTTAACAAAACCTTTGAAATGGTCTGTGTCTCATTGTCCAAGGGGAAGTTGTAATATTGTTTTCAGCTTAATACAAGGACACTTCTTTATGTACTTCACGAACAGTGAACTTTCCCTTATTGTTAAATTCTTTCCTTATCACGAGAGATTGCAATGAAAACCTCCTTTCTGTGGTCTAAAGAACCATGAGAGGGGGGTAAATGCTTCACAATGGTGCAAGGCAAAGCAGCTTGGCGTGTGAATTATTTATTTTCAAAGAGGCCTCTCCTTTGTCTGCAGTCATACACTCCTAGCAGCATTTCCCTCTTTCTGAAGCATCCTAATCATCTGAAAGGATTAACCCCTTAAAGACAGAACTTCTGGAATAAAAGGGAATCATGACGGAATATTTCCGTCATGTGTCCTTAAGGGGTTAAACATATTCCCTATTGCTTCCTTAGGCTCCACAGCAAGTAAACATTTCTGTCCTATAAGGCAAATTAGCAGGATTGCCTTCATTTTAAAAGGAACACTAGAGTCACCAGAACAACTACAGCTTAATGTTCTGATGACTACAGCTTAGTGTTCTGGTGTCTATTGCTTGTCCCTGCATGCTTTTTAATGTAAACTAATGTAACTAATGTTTAATGTAAATTTTAGAAAAAAAGGCAGTGTTCACATTAAGGATCGACCGATATTGATTTTTTTAGAGCAGATACCGATAATCCGTGAACTTTCATGCAGACAGCCGATAACTTACCGATACTCTCTGTACATTTACCATTTGCAAATTTTTTTATTAAGTGATAAATGTACAAAATATACATGCCAGTCAGATTTTTATTTTTTCAAGAATATTTAGTGTTCCTTTCCCTTCCCTCGCCTCTCTGTCCCTTAGTGTAACTCTCCCTCACCCTTAGTGTACCTCTCCCCTCCCTGTCCATTTGTGTTCATCTTCCCTCCCTTCCCCTCCCTGTCCCTTAGTGTACCTCTCGCTACCCCGGTCCCTTAGTGGTTCCCCGCCCCCCACACACCTTTAGTGTCTCTCTCTCTCCCTGTCCTTTAGTGTGTGTGTGTGTGTGTCCCGGTGTGCCTTATTACCTCTCTTGTAGCATGGCTGAGCAGAGCGGACCGCGGTACAGGAGCTTTAGTTTCCTGTACCCGGCCGGACTGACAGGAAGTGCTCTCTCAGTGAGCACTTCCTGTATACCGCGGTCCTGGCAAGCTGTAGTGGTTTTCGTACTTGGAGTGTTCATTTAAAATTGTTCTCCTTTAATACTTTAGAGATAGCATCACAAAGAGGTTTGTGATAGTTTCTGCTATTGCACAGAATCTCACCATGGGGAATCACTGGAATTTTGTGTCTGTCCTGCCCTTTAAAG
The DNA here is from genome assembly GCA_933207985.1 of Pelobates cultripes. Taxonomy (NCBI): domain Eukaryota; kingdom Metazoa; phylum Chordata; class Amphibia; order Anura; family Pelobatidae; genus Pelobates; species Pelobates cultripes. The sequence goes on along the minus strand of OW240914.1, from coordinate 238,762,282 downwards.
GGACACTATAGTCACCTGAACAACTTAAGCTTAATGAAGCAGTTTTGGTGTATAGAACATGCCCCTGCAGCCTCACTGCTCAATCCTCTGCCATTTAGGAGTTAAATCCCTTTGTTTATGAACCCTAGTCACACCTTCCTGCATGTGACTTGCACAGCCTTCCATAAACACTTCCTATTTAGGCTTTCTTTATTGCAAGTTCTGTTTAATTAAGATTTTCTTATCCCCTGCTATGTTAATCGCTTGCTAGACCCTGCAAGAGTCTCCTGTATGTGATTAAAGTTCAATTTAGAGATTGAGATCCAATTATTTAACCCCTTAAGGACGGAGCCAAATGTACACATTGTGAACAAAACGTAAACAAAACCTGGCATTTGCGCTACATGTCTGTCCAACCGTAATACACCTCTTTCATAGTAAATGCACCCACCCTTATTATATATCATTTTATTCAGGGGAAACAGGGCTTTCATTTAATATCAAATATTTAGCTATGAAACATAATTTAATTTGAAAAATGGGAAAAATACGTTTTTTGATTTTTAGTTCTAAATTGCATTTTAAAGGTCAGTATGTAATACGGTTTGCTTTTACTGCAATAAAATACATATTTGTATTCAGCGATGTCTCACGTGTAAAACAGTACCCCCTATGTACAGGTTTTATGGTGTTTTGGGAAGTTACAGGGTCAAATATAGCACGTTACATTTGAAATTTGCCAGACAGGTTATGTTGCCTTTGAGACCCTATGGTAGCCCAAGAATGAAAATTACCCCTATGATGGCATACCATTTGCAATAGTAAACAACCCAAGGTATTGCAAATGGGGTATGTCCAGGCTTTTTTAGTAGCCATTTGGTC
>OW240914.1:238744337-238761321 GCA_933207985.1 Pelobates cultripes | reverse complement strand
GTCCGTGTGTGTGCATCAGCCTGAGGACAGGTGTGTCAATCCATATGTCAAGGTGTCAATATGTCATATGTCAGGTGTCAATCCATATTACTCCATTGTGATTTAGGAATGTTAGGTGATTTCTGTCCTTTATGGATTAAGACCAGACTCTGCATCAACTGTGTAATTTTCCATGGGAGTTTTGCCATGGATCCCCCTCCGGCATGCCACAGTCCAGGTGTTAGTCCCCTTGAAACAACTTTTTCCATCACTATTGTGGCCAGAAAGAGTCCCTGTGTGTTTTAAAATTCGCCTGCCCATTGAAGTCTATGGCGGTTCGGGCGGTTCGCCGGTTCGCGAACATTTGCGGAAGTTCGCGTTCGCCGTTCGCAAACCGAAAATTTCGGGTTCGCGACATCACTAATCACTAGGGGTGTTACACCTATTTGTTTTTTCCTCACACACGGACACATACAAACGCACAGACAAACAGGTACAAAGAGTTAAACACATACACACATAGACACATATACAGGTAATAATTTTAGCCACCCTCCAGTTTCCTACCTTTTGGTTGCATATGGCTTCTGATGGCTGGGGATATTTGGAGTTAGTTTGCTATCACAGTCTAACTGCCACTCCTCTCTGCCTCCCGCATGGCCTAGCCTGTGTTAGCTGGAAGGAAGTGACAGCAGGTTCTCACTTCCTCCCAGCACTGGCTGCAGATCAGAAAGGGATCCAATCTCACTGTTAAAACACAGCAGTGCACCATTTGGCCATTAATGACATATGCCCACCGGGGGCCTTACATGCCTGGGCCACCCAATGGGCACCATTAAGCTGCAGGCACCTGTGGAGCCACACCAGCTGCAATGGTGGTAGTTCCGACATTACGAGTTTTGTTTTGCATACCACACAAACCACAGGTTGCATGCACGTACCACAAGTTGCCCTAAAGTACCAACTTTTTACATGCTACATACGATCTATCCAAATGTAGAATCACCAGCAATTCATTGAACTTTTATTTGAGAAACAGTAGCAGCCTGTTGGTAGGAGATTAAAAATATAATTACAAGACATTGATCATTCTTACCAAATGATAAAAAATTAAGTTAGGCATTGTCCCATTATACACATTTCCTCTTTAAAGGACACATTAGGTAATGGTCACTATATTTCTGTAATCAAGCAATCTCAAAATAAAGGTAGGGGACCTTTTCAACGTTGATGTTGTAGAGCTTGCCAATATTCATCATGTAGTTTGCATTTTTTTCTAATCACAGCAATCTCTACAACAGTCTGGGAATTGTCCTACCACAGTTGCCTGAATTTGTGCAAACAGATGTATGTGAAAAAAAAACAGTATGTAAATTTTGAGTAAGAACATTTAAACCAATCCAAAAAGTAAAACAAGGCCAGTGGTTAGACATTTTCAGAATCAATGTAAATAACTATTAATATTAGTCTAAGAACACAAATTTGCTGAATACAGTTATGTGTGTTAACACTTTTATGTACCTTTTTTAGGACTACCATTTATTCTGGATTGCAATCGTGTTTTATATTAACCGATATAAAGCATCTGATGATTACAATTGCCTTCTACTTCAGAAGGTCATTTGATAAATTGATAGAAATTCATGTGAGGACATTTTGCAGCAATTTTTTTTTTTATGGATATCATTATGAGGACACAATTAATGTGAACAACTGTCTGCTTGTTGTGTACCGTGTTACCCCCTTTTTGTGTAGCAAATTCTTTTCTCTTCTCCATATGAGCTAACAGGGCATTTTGGGGAAAATTATTTTAAAGCCTATTTAATGAAACAATAGCAAGACCAAAGTGTTTTTTATTTAATATTTTTGTCATTTTAATGCTAAAGTGGAGTCTGTAACGGGTCACCTGGCACCCCAACTGGGTACCTCTGCCAAAGGATGCTCCTAGTGCTTCCTGAGGGCTCCACTTGACACCATAAGCACTGCAGACCCCACGAACCGCCGCAGCTTGGTTGGGATCTCACCGTCTCCTACCCACCCTGGACCTACAAGAAGGCTCCAGGTTCCAGTGGGTGAACCTGTCTTTCCCCAGAGAGTGAAGCAGGAACAAGCTCTTACAAGAGCTTAGTGATTATTCAAGGGAGTATGTAGCAGATTCCCCCAATAATAGACAGAACTCTAGATTGAGGGTGAAGTAGAACTGAAGGTTTATTGCCACCGCTTGGAATATATACAGTTTTTCAGGCCAGAGGCACGCCCCTTGGACCTGATGGAAAACAGGGACAAGAACATGCCAATAAAAACATAGTTTTACATTCAGTCACTCTCATACAGTGTACACAATCCCTCCCCTCTGCCTGTGATATAATTAATTAATGAAGACAATGCACTAACTCAATTAACTCTAAGCAGAATAAAAATAAAAAAAACATACATTTTACAAACGCCAAAAAGTACTAGATCCAACCTGTCTGCCTTAATGTCTCCTTTTATCTTTTGGGCTTGGTTTTATTACTGATCAAAAAAATAAAAAGGTGCACTATACCTTTACATTTTAAAGTGCTACAAAATAAAAGTGTCAGTGCACTGTGCATTCAATAATAATAATATTGGAACAATGGGCAATTGCAACTGTGTTCTGTGCTAAAATATTTAAAACCACTTACTAAAAAGATATGGATATCACTCTATTGTTTCCAAAGATATATGAGGACATGAAAAAATAAACATAGCATAATACTGTTATACAGAGAATAAAGAAATGACCATAAAATTGGATTCAGACTCACAAGAGGAGAGCAGCAAGAAGTCTGCTCTCACTTATTCTGCTTGTATCCACAACTGGGATTAGATGTAAACAAAGATCGGAGTGTGGCAGATTGAATGAAGAAAACGCTTTATTTCCAACAGAATTAAAACAGTTCAATACATGTGAGCATATGCTCTCTTTTGTCCACAGGAATTCATACCCCTTTGCTGCAGTGAAGCTTTCAAAAACCGCGGCTAGCACTAGCGGTCTTACACAAAGATCGCAACTTGCAAGGAGTTCTTCCGGGAGGCAGAGCTACGTTCTATGACGTCAATGCGTATATGGATGTGATGACGCGTTGCGCCTTGGACGGCTTCCTCAGATCCCGTCATCATTCAGCGGCCATCTTCTTTTGTAGTTTTCATTACGGGCGTTACATTGAAGCCTCGTTTCACTATTGGCCATTGATATAGTCCCTCATTTAAATGGCTACATATATTAGTTTAAATGTCCACATGTCTTTTTGGGACATTACCTAAACGTTATTGGCTAAAACCACAACACAAAAACCAATATGCAAACTAACATCGAAAATATAAAATATAATCACAATATACATTCATTCAAGTAAAAGCATATGAATAAGAAACATATGTGCACATATACATGAAAGATATATATCTCTTTCTTTTTAAAAAAGATAAAGAATTATTGACTATTATCCCAGATAAACCTTTTATGACTTTTAGGGGTGCACCTAGCTTGAAACAGATCCTTATTTTTAATCATCCTAAAAAAGAGGTTTTAAATACATTTTTAGATACACAAAAAAAGGCTTTTATTCTTGTGGGAAATGTGTTGAATGTATAAAAAGTAAAAATAGGTAATTGAAGGGCATTAGTAAGTTCAAGACTAAGCATAAAGCAGATGAATTTTTAATTGCCTTAAAAAACTCCTGAGTTTCTTTCGCAGTGTGTTTTGGGTCATTGTCCATCTGTAAAGTGAAGCACTGTCCAACCAACTTCACTGAATTTGGCGGAATCTGAGCAGATAATATATATTCCTATACACTTCAGAGTTCATATGGCTGCTTCTGTCACATCATCAATAAACAATAGTGACCCAGTGCCATTGGAAGCCATGCATGTCCAGTCCATCACATTGCCTCCACTGTGTTTTATAGATTATGTGGTATGCTTCTGATCATAAGCGGTTCCATGCCTTCTCCATACATTTTTCTTCCCATCATTCTGGTTCAGGTTGGTATTAGTTTCATTAAGCCAAAGAATCCGGTTTCATAAATAGACTGGCTTATTTACATTTTTTTTTTGGCAAAGTCTAATCTGTCCTTTCTAGGTTTATGATTGGTTTGCACTTTGATTTTTCTTGTAAAGTCTTATCTTTATGGTAGACTTGGATAATGATATGCCTACCTCCTGGAGAGTGTTCTTCATTTGGATGGATGTTGTGAAGGTTTTTGTTTTTTTTACCATGGAATGGATCCTACAATAATCCAGCACTGTTGTTTTCCGTAGATGTCTACATCTTTTAGTGTTGCAGAGTTCACCAGTGAATTCTTTTTTTCTTTCAAACTGAAGATTTGGCCACTCCTAATGTTCCTGCTATCTCTCAGGTGAGTTTTGTTGCAATGCATTAACTTGGCTCTCCCCAAGTTGAAAGGGTAATCCAGACATGGACCCCATGCTCACTGTGTCTAGAAGGGTATCAGCTACACTTCACTGACGTGGCCCAAAGAAGGCCGAAATGATTGACTGGTGTTTCTGTATCTCTTGTGTCGAGAGAACTTGCTTGCATTTTGGATCTGGACTGCCCTTATGTGTGGGATCAGTCTGATATGTTTCAGAATATGTTCTCTCTGAAATGGCACAAGTGAGCAAAAACTATTTTGAGACCTGAGCAGGGATTTACAGAAGGGTAAGCTACAAAGTTTCTCTAAGCTTTTGTCTGTTCTCAGAATTCTCATATTCTGTGTAGGTCCACATTCTACAATTTTAACACCTTATATAAACAACTTGTCCATTCACATATCACAAACTATTAATATATAAATAGATTAGTAGGGGGGCCATAAGACCCTCCCGGAATTACTTTGAGTCTCCAAGAATCAAATTCACTCTCCCAGTCTCCCGCACAAACATGTTTTTTTTTTGTTTGTTTCTTATTGTATCAAAAATAAGTACATATAATTTCAAATTGCATAATATTACATACATATTTTCTGACATAGACAAATGACAAAAAAGTCAATGAGTAGATAAATATATAGATTATAATCGTGCATATACATCCATATGTTCATTTCTTTTGTTAAACCATCTTTCCTATCATTTACTTATTAAACCATCAGATGTATATCAAATCTTGCTTAAGCTTCTTATAAACCTTTTCCTGTTAATTTAATCTTATATTTAAAAAAAATAGCAAAAAAGACAAAACAAAAATACATTTACACAATGTGCAGAGAAAATAACATTTAAAGATTAAAAACAAAAAAAGAAAAGAAGAGAGGGGAGCAAAATAGGACGCATAAATAGATTTATTCCCCCCGTTCCTTAATAGTTCCCCATATTTGCTACTGATCTCTCCCACCTTTCCTTTCTTAGGTTAAAGTAGGTGTCCTATATTAAGATACCCATCTCCCTTTTGAAGTGGCTTAAGACTTGATACCCAATCTTATCCCGAAACAGAATGTCTGTAAGTTTCCAATATCTTGCTAATGCTACTTTAGACTCTATAAGAATATATATCACTATATCTTTTTGCTTGTAACGGTTGTAAGCTATCCAAATTGTAATGCCGTTGACAAATGCGTGGAATCTGGTCTGCCTCTATCTCACTTTTACATATTTTTGCTACTTTGTTCCAAAAATTGGCTTCTCCTTTGGGCATGACCATCGTGTATGGACATAGTCTGTCCTAATGGGGCTCCGACCCCAGGCTGGTGGTAGTGTTGAAGGATAAGTTTTGGCTAGACTTGTGTGGATATATTGCCTTCTATTATTGGTCTTATAGTGGCTTTCTATTAGTTTGGGACGCTATATTGCCATTGCAACAGGACTAATTGTGCTAATCCATTCCACAGTGCTGAGGGGTATCTTATGTTGGTCATGTAGCTTTACACATAATTTTCCTCCTTCTTTCCTTACCTCCCTTCACTTATAAAAAAAAAAAAAATTAATAAAGAGAAGGGAAGAAAATAATCTATAAAGGAATTTGCTCAGAACCCATAGATGAAGATATTAGATCAAACCTCACTTGTTCCCTAGTTTTATTGTCCATTTCCTCCATTATTCTATTCTAGGGTTAAAATAATTATCCTGTCTTAGGATACCTATCTCCATTTTACAGTTATTCGAGACTTGATGCCTAAGCAGATCCTAAGATGGAGTGTCTGGAGGTTTCCAGCATCTAGCTATTGCTGCTTTAGTTTCTAGCTATTGCTGCTTTAGTTTCTACAAGAATATGTATCACTAGGTCTTTTTTTATTTATAGAGATCATAGGCCAACCAACATGTAATACCATCGACCCACCCAAGTTTGTCAAACTGCAATGTCACAGCAGTATTTAAAAATGCCTAGATGTTGCCCACTGAGCTACCAGAACAGGATTAAAGTAATGTGCCAGGCACACATGCAGTTGCAAGTGCCCACCTAACAAACAGACTGATTGCTTATTTCTCTGTGGCACTGGGTTCAGGGCAGGGTACAAAAATGTAGTATAGCAGCCACAAAAATAATCGCTGTAGTTTGCAAATCCAACAACAGAATTCTTTCCTAATCTGTCCCTCACAGATGCAGCATCCTCTCCCTACACTAATAAGAGCTCATGTGACTCCAGCTTATATAAAGACTGGGTCACATGCTGCACTGGCTAATCACAGTCATGCCATTAGTAGGCATGGCTGTGATGGCTTCTAAGGGCACACGAGTCAAACGCTTGTTGATTGGCTGCCCTACAGCTTTTGAAAACGCGCCATTAAATCGCCGAACACCGAACTCGAATCCGAACTGTTACTGAAATGTCCGGGTTCTGGTTCGGGGTCCAAAAATTGTAATGTTCAGTATGAACCCGAACTTTACAGTTCGGGTTCGCTCAACTCTTTTTGTGATCTTTAACTTTAATTCTTGAATTTTTGGTTGTAATTTTTCTTGCTTGTCTTTAGCCTCAAATTCTGCATGTTCCAATTTTTTTTCAACCATTTTAATCTTTTGTTCAATTTCTTTTATCCCCGTTTTCAAATCAAAGTTGTTATTTATAATTTCTTGTTTTATAGCTATAAGTTGTTGTTCAAAATATGTTTTGAGATAGTCCGGAGTTACGGGTAAGGTTTACATTTTCCATTTTCACTGAATTGCAGTTTTCCCTTACTATTGAGTCTGTCTTTGTTTAAAAATATCTCAGATATTGATTTCTCAGTTTGAACTGTAAAAAAATTAGATAATCTCTTTTCAACTTTTTGTTCTTTCTTTTCTTTTTTATCCTTATTCTCCTTTTCTTTACTAGGGATGGATTTTTGGTCCTGTTTCCTTCTAGTTGACATATTTCATTTGCCTCTTAGGAAAGTTACGGTAGTTCTTCTATGTTGGATTTTTTTCAGTAAGTTTGGTATCTCTTTAAGATGCCAAGTATAGAAGGCAGAATGCAATATGTTCACAATATATGATATTCATAGACTCCATCCAGCAGTGCTGCAAGTGTTAATAGGGGAATGAATGTTTAGATCTCACCCAGTTTCCCTTATATATTTTTTTCTTTTTCCTCTTCTGTTCTCTCATCTTTTCTATCTTCTTTTTCCATTTTCTTTTTATCCTTTTTTCTTCCCCTTTCTTCATTTTTTTGTTATTCCTTTGTTCTTTCTTTTCTTCTTTCCCTTTCTCTTTTCTCTTTTCCTTTTCTCTCTCTTCTTTTCCCTTTTTTAATTATTATTTTATTTTTTTAGGAGTGATATCTCCACCAGGGTGTCTTTCTCCTACCTTCCTGGTCTCTTACTTTGTCAATCTACCACTCCATTTTTCCCAAACTTATTGTAGAAGGTTCAGCAAAAAATTATGAATCTATCTGGGTCACTCACTCCTCAAAAGCTTTGGCCGTCTATCTCTCCTTGAGAGTTGCCTTTTATTGGGCTAAATTACCTTTCAGATATAATAGTAAGATAGCTCTTATTTGTTGTATATATTTTGATAGATGTAGTGTCTCTTTAAAGCATCAAATGTTTATAGAGTATATTTCATATTACAACAGATAATACAAGAAAGAATAAATGGTTAGATCTTACCCAGCTTCTCTTATGCTTTTTTCTTTTTTCCTCTTTTCCTCTAGCAGTATTATTCTTTGTCAGGGTTTCCTCTTCCTACCTTACTGATCTCTCCCTTTGTCAATCTGTTGCTCCTTTTTCCTCTCTTTTGCTGCTGCTCAGTTTATCCTTCTTTCGGCACACCGTCAATCTGTACAATTGTGGGTCTCTTTTGTGTTCTTGCGGTGAGTAGTTGAACCACTTGCTCCTCTGATGCTTTCAGTCGTCTCTCCTGTCCTTACCCAGCGGCTTACACAGCAGCTTAATATTTTCCCAATGTAGGGCTTGTATCGAATTGCGGCACTGCTCTCAGTCTTTCGGTGGGTTTTTCAACATCGATGGACGCACGTTGCTCACGTAGCTCGCGTGCCTATGTCATCCTGTCCCGGTCTGACTCATCTCGCACAAACTTTAATATTCCCAAATTACTACATTTGTTATATATTATATTTTTGGGTGCATGGGGCGAATATGGTGGGAGGAGGATCCTAGAAGCATTTTCCCCTTTTTTAAATATTACTATGAATTTTTGTTGTTTTGGGTTCCATTAAAAATTGAGTTGCAAGCGAAAATATAATATATAACAAATCTGGAGATATTAAAGTTTGTGTGGGGGCCCGGGAGAGGGGATTTGATTTCTGGAGACTAACGGCCTTTCCGGGAGGGTTGGCAAGCTTTGGCAGCATATTCAGATAACTGCTAAAACTGGTGATTAGTCCACCTAAACAATTTAATAAAGAGGGTTTGAAGGTTCTGAATAAATCTCCCTGAATAATACACAGAAAAGACATATAGGGCCCCTTGGCTTGTGGGCCCTTGGGCAACTGCCCAGCATGCCTATGCGTTAAGACAGCTCTGTCAGCCAGCATACTGGACACTAGGGAAGCCACCCTCCTGACCCCATGAGGTAGAAAATTGGCATGTGTGTCAGTGTGTGTATATGTGAATCTGTATGTGTGTCAATCTGTGTCAGTGTATTTATCTGTATATTTACATTTGTATCAGTGTTTGTATATGTGTGTCTGTATGTGTGTCAGTGTTTGTATCTATGTGCCTGTGTAATTGTGCTTGTCTATGTGTCTGTGTATCTGCATATGTGTTAGTATGTGTATCTGTATGTGTGTCACTGTGTATCTGTTTGTTTGGTCATTGGAGCAAAAGATGTTGTCTATAGATCACACAAGTTTTGACACTCAAGGTGTCGGGTTCACTGTTTAGTAGACTGAGCCCAGGATGCAGAAGAGGTGCTGAAAGCAATGGACCAAGTTCGCAGTACAAGAGGATAAGACGAATCGGAGAGTCATTGGGGAAGCCAGAGGTCAGGACTGGCGGCACAGGTTCAAAAGCAACGTTTCAGGAGAGGGTAAAAAATCAGGACACAGCATGACAGTCGCTGAAGGTCTTTACATGATCAGGAGCACAGTACAACTGAGCGATGAATCAAGGGTGTGTGAGGTTTAAACAGGGAGAGTGGGTGGTCTATTGTAGTTCCTCCCCAGTCTCCACCTCCTGTACCTTTAAAAGGCTCTGTTTCGGTGCACGGGCACCCTTTGATTCTCCCGAAGCTCTACCTCCTGTGTGGTCACATCTGTGGTGGCATTCTCACGAACAGAGTTCTTTCTTGTTGTTTTCGTTAACCTGCATTCATACGAACGAGTTCTGCCTTCTGTATTGCCATGTTTGGTAAGTGATCTTTGCATGAAGAGAGGTGGCTTTCACCTCTGAGAGGTTGGTGGTTGAGCTGACCCCGCTGTATGGAAAGTTGCGCTCTGACGCAGCGTCCTCATGGAGTGAGAGGGAGACGCGGCATGGGAGTGTGAGGTAGGTGAGTGTGGCAGCGAGGTACTGATACAAGGACACCACCACCGATAAGTAGCTGGGCTGAAGCAGAGAAATCACATGGTGCTCATATGCAACATACTATTTATACAGCTCATTCTACACTATTTAGTAACACTACTGAATTACAACATGTTCACTGTTCAAATGCATTTAATTGTATTCCTTTTCTCAAAAGCTTCTAAAACTATTTTTACTTAAAATGTTTTGTTTGGTATTGCCTTCTAGGATTGCAGATTAGTTTTAATTGATTTGTTCTTTCCTGTGCTCTTCATCTGGGCAATTAATGTTCTACTCAAATCAACTCAACTGTGAGAAAAAAAAAGAGAAGGAGGAAAAAAAAAAAAAAATATATATATATATATATATACATACAAAATGTTGAAAGCTTAGCACTCTCTGCTAGGAACGCTGGTATTTCAGATACCCGTTCGCTTCCGGTTCCTACCGAACTGCTAAAAGCTGAGTGATTATAGTTCGCAGTTCAGGTGTTGATTCAAATGTTCTCCAGAAGAAAATGCAGCATTCAAATAAATTCTCCCAGCAATCAGACGCATACCAAAACATCAGCCTAAACTAGATGAGGGGTACAACAGGAATTAATTATTTAGGCCAACTGGCTGGTTTATATGCAAGTCTCCATGCAAGGGGTTGTGAAAGGACAGTATTGGTGGTTGAGCTGACGGGGACATATTCCAGGGTCATTTCCAACTAGACCTGAGAGGGGACTATAGCAAAGTACACACTGTCATTACATTGGCTCTAAGGTCCAGGATACTCCCACACAAAACGAGATAATCCCTCCCCTGTGCTGTGAGATAATTGAGTCAGGAACTGTACTAAACTCAATTATCTCCAGGCACAGAAAACATACATTTTAATAACACCCAAAAAATACCCCCAAAACTCATAGAAACCCCACAACGGTCACATCCCCTTATAGCCCCAATCTGGGGGACCAACATATCCAAAAATCACCCAGATCGATTCAGGGGTTCGGGATTTCCATGGAAGTCATAATTTGACCAACCGCACACAAAGTCTTATGCCCAAAACAGTTCCACAGTTTCAGAGGTAGTGGTCCCTAGAAACACTAATACTTGAGTTTTGGTCCGGGGCTGGGGCCAGTTCGCAATCGCTTCCATCTTGGCTGGTTTGGGCTGCTGTTCCCTGGCCCTACTCTATGGCTGAGGTACAGTATCTCGGCCATGCCTAGATAGCACTTCGCCGTCTTCAGGATGAGACCTGTCACCTGAATTTTCTTAAATACGGTAGACAAGCGCTTCAGGTGTTCTTCCCATGTGCTGCCATAGATAGCGATATCATGTAAGTAGGCACATGCAAAGTCCTGTAATCTGTCTAGGAGTCGGTCAGCCATCTGCTGGAACGTAGCCGGGGCATTTTTTGTCCCAATCGGCATAACCCGAAACTGGCATAGCCTGAATGGGGTGGTGAATGCTGAATTAGGGATGGATGCTGGGTCCAAAGGGCCCTTTGCACAAGTCTAGGGTAGTCAAGAAATTTCCCCCAGTCATGTGATCGAGCAGTTTGTCGATCCGAGGCATTGGGTAGTTATCTGTGACAGTCCGGTCATTCAACTTCCGGTAGTCGATACAGAAGCAAGTCATGCCGTCTCGCTTCAGTACCAGCACTACCGGTGAAGCCCAGTGACTCTGAGAAAGCTCAATGACCCCTAGCTCTAGCCTTTCCTGAATCTCTTTCCACATACCCACCCTAACTGCTTCAGGAATACGATAGGGTTGTTGCCGTAGGGGGGTTTCTCCTTGGGTCTCTCCTTGATGAACCGCAGCAGAGGTGTTCCCAGGTACCGTGGATAATAATTCCCGGTATTCCTGAAGCAGTTGGGTGGCCTCAACTTTTTGAACGGGGTCTAGCTTTCCCCCTAGCCCGACTTACTCTATCGTACATGGGGAGGTAGCGAGCAGGTCAGGCAGGAGAAGTCCCTCACTATCCTCTATCGACGGGGCACATATAGCTGCCACGTCCTCTACTCGCTCAAAGTAGGGTTTGAGCATGCTCACGTGAAAGGCTCTCCTGATCCTTTCATCTGAACATTTCCCTATAATATAAGTGGTGTCGCTTATCCGCTCCACCAGGCCGCCGGAAGCTTGTTCTTCTTGAGGGTTTGAGGGCTAGTACTTTCTGTTCAAGCTCCAGGATTCTATCTCGGGAACCTCTATTGTACCACCATTTCTGGCGTTATTGAACCGCTAGGTTCTGTAAAAATAGAACACCAACATAGGGTAATATGTCAAACATATAATATTCAATTGAGAAGCTTGGAAAAACTCACAATTTACTGAGCATTTATAAGTTTGCTCTAAACTATATAGCTGGAGTGAATCATTCAGATGTACATGGATCCAATGTATAGGTCCCCCAGGAGGTGTTTGCAGTCCTCAAGCAGGTAAATCAGGAACCAGGTAACCAGGTACAAGTAGAAAATAAATTTATTATAATAAAACACAATAAAAAGCACAACGCGTTTCGACCCAACAAAGAGGGTCTTCCTCAGGTGCAGGTATAAGTTACAATGGGAGATATTCACAATTTATAAGGCAAACAATTAACAATCAATTACAGGTGTGTAAACAATAAGTCCCTCCCCTTAGTAGTATACAGGTGATGTTCCAGCCTCTTTCCGCCACTTCCAACATGTCAGCCAATTGTGGAATCCTATAGTGTTCATTGTGACCTTCCCAACATGGCCGCCATACACGGCCAGCTTGTGTTCGTCACTTCCGGTTTGTCCGGTTTCCGGTTATGTCACTTCCGGTTTCGTCATTACTGTGTGATTATCCAGCGATCTTTTAATGATGTTAGCACATCCCCCAATAGGGGTGGAGTATACCATCAGTCCAAGAATCGGCCATATTTTAAATGGGAAAACGGAGAAATAATAAAAGATTATATTACACAAATAGATCAGGAATCATAAGTAAAGGATTAAGAGCAGCAATTAGAACTTGTCTTTCAAATATATAGAAACAAAATCTCATCATATAAAAAAATATAAAAAATAGTAAAAAATGACAGTTTTTAAAACATTAAAAGTATTTATAATACTGTGTATACTGCCCAAACATAGAATGCTTGCAAAATGTGTTAAGAACCAATTAAAAATTTTCCAATTGGACTTAATTAAAAGTGTAGTCATTTTACAAAATAGAACCAATTTCGAAATCTATATTTAGTCCTTTAGGACATAAGGTTTGTAACTCAAAAATCCAATTGGATTCTTTCTTACTTAAATTAAATATAATATTTCCTCCCCTCCAATGAGTTTGGACTTGCTGTATTGCCATGAATTCCAATTCTTTAGGATTTGAGTTATGTTTGATTAAGAAGTGATTTGACACACTGTGGTTAACAAAACCATTCCTTATATTTCTAACATGTTCATACAACCTAGTTTTAAGGGGTCTTGAGGTCTTCCCTATGTATTGTAGACCACAAGTGCACTGTAATAAATATATAACGTTTTTAGACTCGCATGTAATAAAAGAATTAATATTATATTTATTATTAGTTATATGTGATGTAAAATTATCTTTCTTTTTAGAGTCTAATTTCGTATTCTTGCAGGCATGGCAGTTGCCACAGTGGTAAAAACCTTTAGTTGTTTTAGACCAATTACTTAAAAAATTATTTTTATCCACTTCCTGTTTCTCCACATAGTTTGAAGTTAAGATCTGTTTGAAATTTTTTGCCCCTCTGAAGATAAACTTGGGATTTTCACCAATATACTCCTGAATGTCCTGATCTTGTTTCAAAATATTCCAATTTTTGTTTATAATCTTCTTTAATGATCCTATATTACTACAAAAATCAAAGATCAACGGAATTTGTTTGGTTGGTAAAGTTTGATCTCTCTTTTTATGATTTAACAATTGGGGTCTATCTAGATTGCCTACTTTATCTATATCATTCAAGAGTTTCTCTTTACTGTATCCTTTTTGTAAAAATTGTTGTTTTAAAATTGACGACTGGGTAGTGAAATCTGCGAGGTCTGAACAATTTCTTCTCAGTCTTAAAAACTGGCCCTTGGGGATATTCTGGAGCCAAGGCTCGTAGTGGCAGCTACTAGTTTCTATAAAACTATTAACGTCCACTTGTTTGAAAAAAGAACGAGTCTTAAAACGTTTATCTGAAATATAGATATTCAGATCTAAAAAATCTATAGTGGTGGCGCTTATATTCTTAGTAAGATTAATGCCCCATTCGTTAGAATTTAAGTAATTAAAAAACAAATTAAAATCCTCTTCAGACCCTCTCCAGATAATAAAAATATCATCTATATAACGTTTATATGAGACCAGGTTTGCACTCCAGTCATGTCCCTGGTATATAAACATGTGCTCCCAATAGGACATAAATAAATTAGCATAACTGGGTGCAAACCTGGTCCCCATGGCTGTACCTCTAGTTTGTAAATAAAAGTCGCCATCAAACCAAAAAAAATTGTTAGTTAAAATCATCTCTATTCCTCTAACAATAAAATCAATTTGAATATCTAAAAATTCTTTGGACTGTTTGAGAAAAAAAATTACTGCCTCAATTCCCTTTAAGTGATCTATTATAGTATATAGACTAGTGACGTCACAGGTAATCAGCAAAAGTCCCTCCTCCCATGATTGTTCTTCTAAAATTTTTAAAAGACTCATAGAATCCTGTAGATACGAAGGGCATGTTCTAACTATCGGTTGTAAATAAAAATCAATAAATTGTGATAAAACAGATAAAATCGAGTCTATCCCAGATACAATCGGTCGGCCGGGTGGGTTAACTAAACTTTTATGTATCTTAGGTAAGATATATATAACTGGTATCCTAGGATGTTTAGTTTGAAGAAAGGCTAACTCATTTTTATCTAATATATCATTGTCTAGACCTTCTGCCAATAAGCCTTCATATTTTTTCAATATTTCATTAGTCGGATTCTTGTTTAATTTCCTATAAGTCGTATTATCTTGGAGTTGTCGTTTTATCTCTTTTAAGTAGTTATCTTTATCTAAAACTACTACTCCACCCCCCTTATCTGCCGGCTTGATTACAATATTGGAATCTTGTCTCAAATCTTTTAATATTTGTTTTTCTTTTAAAGTCAAGTTTTGTTGGTATTTTGAAAGGGACTTTATACTATATAATTCCTCAAGGCATGCTTTTTCAAAAACTCGCATGCTTTGCGATTTGAGGTGTTGAGGATAAAAAGTAGATTTTTTCTTAAAGTTAGAATGTATTATCTTTCCATCAACTATTGGTGTTTCTGATACATTAGTTATTTCTTGGTTATTTAAAAAAAATTTTTTTAAACAAAGTTTCCTAGTGAATCTATTTATATCAATAAAAGCCTCAAATTTGTTGATCTGGCAACAGGCATTTTTCTAACATTATTGGTAGCATAATCTTCCATATCTCTTTTGTATTTTTTCTTTTTATTTCCAATTATAGAGTTTTCTAACTTGTCAATGTTTTTCCTTACTTTTTCTGACAACATATCAAAATCCTTGGTCCCTATAAAAGGTTCTAATTTACTATGTAGTTTTTTGATAGTTTCATCTATCTCTCTTAAATCTTCCTTTCTCTGAGTAATAATGATATTGATCATTGTGATTGAGAAAGACTCCAATGCAGAAGTCCATATACCCATAAATTTGGTGTTATCAAGATCAAAAGTGGGGAATTTGGTAAATCTTAAACCTCTCGGTGTAATTTTATCTTTTAAATATTTTTCTAAGGTAAACACTTCCCACTTAAGTTTGATCTCCCTACTAAGCACTTTCTCTAATTGATAAACCATATCATCCAAATTGTCTGTCACAATTACTTCCTCTTTTGTTTGACAGTCATCATTCATAAACTTATCAATAGCTGATTTAAACCAATGGTTTCTTTGTTCAAACAGTGCCATTTACAACAAATAAGCAGCCTCCTTCTCCCAGTGACAATAGTACAGATATGTAAGAATAGAAAAGGAGAAAGGGTGGCGCTAATAGAAAAATGTGCTACTAATATAGCATGCAGCAAAAACACCTTAGTGTATAGTCACTACATACACTTACATATGCAAATGAAAAAACAGGAGAAGGTGATTGCGCAGGTAGTTTATAAGTCCACAAATTTGTGGTACATCCCTAGGTTCTGTAAAAATAGAACACCAACATAGGGTAATATGTCAAACATATAATATTCAATTGAGAAGCTTGGAAAAACTCACAATTTACTGAGCATTTATAAGTTTGCTCTAAACTATATAGCTGGAGTGAATCATTCAGATGTACATGGATCCAATGTATAGGTCCCCCAGGAGGTGTTTGCAGTCCTCAAGCAGGTAAATCAGGAACCAGGTAACCAGGTACAAGTAGAAAATAAATTTATTATAATAAAACACAATAAAAAGCACAACGCGTTTCGACCCAACAGAGAGGGTCTTCCTCAGGTGCAGGTATAAGTTACAATGGGAGATATTCACAATTTATAAGGCAAACAATTAACAATCAATTACAGGTGTATAAACAATAAGTCCCTCCCCTTAGTAGTATACAGGTGATGTTCCAGCCTCTTTCCGCTACTTCCAACATGTCAGCCAATTGTGGAATCCTATAGTGTTCATTGTGACCTTCCCAACATGGCCGCCATACACGGCCAGCTTGTGTTCGTCACTTCCGGTTTGTCCGGTTTCCGGTTATGTCACTTCCGGTTTCGTCATTACTGTGTGATTATCCAGCGATCTTTTAATGATGTTAGCACATCCCCCAATAGGGGTGAAGTATACCATCAGTCCAAGAATCGGCCATATTTTAAATGGGAAAACGGAGAAATAATAAAAGATTATATTACACAAATAGATCAGGAATCATAAGTAAAGGATTAAGAGCAGCAATTAGAACTTGTCTTTCAAATATATAGAAACAAAATCTCATCATATAAAAAAATATAAAAAATAGTAAAAAATGACAGTTTTTAAAACATTAAATTGGAAAATTTTTAATTGGTTCTTAACACATTTTGCAAGCATTCTATGTTTGGGCAGTATACACAGTATTATAAATACTTTTAATGTTTTAAAAACTGTCATTTT
>OW240914.1:238730341-238744237 GCA_933207985.1 Pelobates cultripes | reverse complement strand
CTGCTCTGTGTCAGTGTGTATCATGGTCTCTGAGGACAGGTGTCAATCCACATCTGCTAAGTGACCCTATGTAGGGGGAACAGTCTCTATTCTGCTCTGTGTCAGTGTGTATCAGGGGCTCTGAGGACAGGTGTCAATCCATATCTGCCAAGTGACCCTATGTAGGGGAAACAGTCTCTATTCTGCTCTTTGTCAGTGTGTATCATGATCTCTGAAGACAGGTGTCAATCCATATCTGCCAAGAGATCCTGTAGGAGAACAGTCTCTATTCTGCTCTGTGTCAGTGTGTATCATGGTCTCTGAGGACAGGTGTCAATCCATATCTGCCAAGTGACCCTATGTAGGAAGAACAGTCTCTATTCTGCTCTGTGTCAGTGTGTATCATGGTCTCTGAGGACAGGTGTCAATCCATATCTGCCAAGTGACCCTATGTAGGGGGAACAGTCTGTATTCTGCTCTGTGTCAGTGTGTATCATGGTCTCTGAGGACAGGTGTCAATCCATATCTGCCAAGTGACCCTATGTAGGGAAACAGTCTCTATTCTGCTCTGAGTCAGTGTGTATCATGGTCTCTGAGGACAGGTGTCAATCCATATCTGCCAAGTGACCCTATATAGGAGGAACAGTCTCTATTCTGCTCTGTGTCAGTGTGTATCAGGGGCTCTGAGGACAGGTGTCAATCCATATCTGCCAAGTGACCCTATGTAGGAGGAACAGTCTCTATTCTGCTCTGTGTCAGTGTGTATCAGGGGCTCTGAGGACAGGTGTCAATCCATATCTGCCAAGTGACCCTATGTAGGGGAACAGTCTCTATTCTGCTCTGTGTCAGTGTGTATCATGATCTCTGAAGACAGGTGTCAATCCATATCTGCCAAGTGATCCTATGTAGGAGAACAGTCTCTATTCTGCTCTGTGTCAGTGTGTATCATGGTCTCTGAGGACAGGTGTCAATCCATATCTGCCAAGTGACCCTATGTAGGAAGAACAGTCTCTATTCTGCTGTGTCAGTGTGTCAGGGGCTCTGAGGACTGTCAATCCATATCTGCCAAGTGACCCTATGTAGGAGGAACAGTCTCTATTCTGCTCTGTGTCAGTGTGTATCAGGGGCTCTGAGGACAGGTGTCAATCCATATCTGCCAAGTTACCCTATGTAGGGGAAACAGTCTCTGTTCTGCTCTGTGTCAGTGTGTATCATGATCTCTGAGGACAGGTGTCAATCCATATCTGCCTAGTGACCCTATGTAGGAGAACAGTCTCTATTCTGCTCTGTGTCAGTGTGTATCATGCTCTCTGAGGATAGGTGTCAATTTTTGCTCAATGTAACTCTTAAAATCAACTTTCAAGTTTTTATGTTCATATTAGAATCCTCAATATAAATATTAATATCAAGAAAATCAGCCTTTTCATTGCCAAAATTCCAAGTTGTAAAATTCCCCAATTATAAAAATTTAAGTGATTTAAAAACCTTCGTAATGTTTCTTCTGTACCATTCCATATAGAAAAACAGGTCATTCATATAACATAGATTGGTAACCAAGTGTTGCACCCAATCATTTTCTTGGCAAACAAGCAATTGTTCCCAAAACGACATGAATAAATTGCTGTAACTGAGTGCAAACCTGGTCCATATCACCGTCCCAAAGATCTGCAGATAAAAATTGTCTCCAATCCAAAAACAGTTAATATTTAAAATAAATCTATTACCTTCTATTATAAAATCTATTTATTCTTTTAAATATCTGCCAACATTAGTTCAAAAGTGTTCTGTTGCTTTGCAGACTTTTTCATGTGATATTATTGTGTAAAGAGAGCTTATAACAGTTGTTTCCAAAATAGTGTTTTCCTGCCATACAATGTTATCTAAAGTGTGCATTCAGAGGATCTATCAAACAGCTCTGTATCACATGTTGAATGCAGTGATCTATATACTCATACAATATGTGTGTAGGGGTTTAAAAATTATACCTCTCTGGCTCATTAAAGGTTTTACCTTTTAGGTGAAGCAAGCAAGGTAAACTTTTAGCATAGGACCCACCTAAGAGGTTTTGCATTGATGTGGCAGGTGAGCTAACACTTAAATGGCCATTGGAGTGATACTATCCATATCTGGAGTGGTCAATCTGTTCCTCGCTGGTCCAAAGAGGAAGTGTGGTGGGCAGAGGAGGGGGAAGGAAGAGGTGGTATGCCTGTGTCCACGTCTCCCTCCTCCCTGAGCATCGGTGTACTTGGTTACGCACTAGAGCAGCATCTGCGGGCAGAGAACATTTTATTAGGTGAATCGATTAGCATTGTGTTCGTGTAGGATACTTTAGCGTAGTAGTTTTTCCCTCTGTTTGCTAGCGTAGTGGTGTTAGTAGTGTGATAAATGCATATGAGGTTGTACATGTGTACGAAACTGGTATGGAGATCAAAGTTAAAGAACAGGAAACATTAATAACCAGAGAAAGTTTAAACTGTAGTGATAATAATAATATTAACATTGCATTTGAAACCTTTGACCATTGTCACCTTATCAGGTACCGTGAGGGTTAAGACATGACCTGAAGTGGAGGGCTTATGCATAGGTCAGGGTCGGTTAGACTATATGGGTGGTGGCCCGTTCCCAACGAGATGTGACGAGACGGGCTGGTGTGTGGGGGAGCGTGTGGGGGTTAAGCAATGGTAGTGGTACCGGGTTCTGCCTCCCAGGCTGTGGGCACTGTTTCATGGATCGAGCGTCAGCTCTTGGGTGTGTTCCCTTATTGTGCTTCCTATTTGGGGGGGTCGTTTCTAGGGTTAGTCATGTGGCGTGGTCGCGGTGCCGTTTATACAGTGTGGAGACTGCGTCTAAGGGCGTCTGGGTGATCTTGGGTTGGTTCCTCCCCGGGGTGGCGCCCGGTATGTTGTAGGTGGCATGGGGGGGGGGCCTTCTATCGTCTGGGCTTTCGATTATCTGGGACCCCTTCCGTCACTCCCTGTCTCCGTCATCAGTTGGGTGATGTGAGCCACAGAGATCAAAACGGCTATATACATGCCACAGAGTTCACTGGAGTGATGTGCGGCCTCTAGTGGTCACCAAAGATAATGCAAGATATTAACATTGATGTTAACAAAACAGAAGAGCAGATACTAAAAAACCCTTTAGTTATTTAAATGTTCGTAGGGATTTGGGATATTGTGCAAGTAACATTTCTTCTTTGGTTTTTATTGTATGCATTGGGGTTGATGTGTACTACATTCATTGCTGCCACCCAGGAGTAATGGGAGTTTGTATGTTTGTATTTGCTTGTGTATTAGATAGGCATGTTACAGTGCTACCGCTCACTCTATGTGTTCCATATTAAGAATTAATAAGTGTGTGGGGGTTTAGAAAAATACTTCTTTCTGTCGCATTAGAGATTTTATCTTTTAGCTGAAAGCAGGTAAATTGTTAGCGTCAGACTCACCTAGAAGTTTTTCCTTGACATGGCAGGTGAGCTTACACTTGAAAGGCCATCAGAGTGATACTAAAAACACTCCAGTTATTAGGGATTTGGCATAGAATGCAAGTAACTTTTTTCTTTTTTTAATTGTATTTATGTGTGAAATAATTTCTCTCTGTTTTATGTTTTCTAGATTATTAAGAATATTTTATACTTTTCATTACATAATAGTGTTTTTGTGACAATCACTGGTAGTAAGATTGTTTCCTTTCTAGTTGGAAACATTTGATCACTTATATGTATTGACTTTTTAATCTACATTCACATTGTTGGTTTAAATTTTAATTGCGCACCTATGTATTAGATTTCACTTGTCTTTGGGGATCTTTATATCAGGATTCAATACAGGCTGCTGCAGGTGTCTTTAAGTTAACACTTTTTTGGGGTGTTGTTACTTGCACTTTAAAAGTTATTATCTAAAATAAATTGCACCATTTTGTATTTATTTTGGGATTATTGAGGTGCAGTGTGTGTGAGGGGTCAGTGTGTGTGTTGGGGGGGGTGCAGTGTGTGTGAAGGGTGCAGTGTGTGAGGGGTGGAGTGTGTGTGAAGTGGGCAGTGTGTGTGAGGGGGGCAGTGTGTTTGTGAAGGTGGCAGTTTGGCTCTGCCCTGCCTTCGTGGCTGAGATTATCAGAATTTCCATAGAAAAGTATTGGATTGGCTGAGATTGTCAATTCTGATGATCTCAGCCAAGGAGGTGGATCAAGGTTGGAGGCAGCGAAGTCCCCTGATCAATCTAAATCCCTCTGCAGTGAAGTAATATCCTGCTCCTTCTATATTACCCTTCATAGTTGTGTGCTCTTGCATGTAGTGAGTGACAGAAATAATGAGAATGCTTTATAATTCAAAAATTAATTTAAAAAATCTTTCCTTCTCAAATTGGCACTAACCATCTGTGGTGGTATAACCACAAGTAGCTGGGTTGTCTTCTCCAAGTCTCCTTTCCCTTGTGTGTTTATAGCCCAGAGTGATTAAAGCTCCTTGCCACTGTCTTATCTCTGTCTCACCCAAACACTAGCTGAGACTTATTGAAGGGTGAAGAAGAACTGATTTATTGTCACACCAGTAATATTTTTTTACCTGGGGCCTCAAGAGGAGTGCCCTTCTAGGGGTGTCTGGGACAGAGAGCACCCTTGTCAAAGTTTTATCAGGTGGTCCAGAGGATTTGAGGGTTGCTCCCGTTCAGGGGCACTGTGCCTCTGCGGGTTCCTGGCCAGCCTGCAAATGCTCCTTGGCCATGGGAAAGAGGCACTAAGCTGGGAGACATGGGTTGAAGGGATAACTAATGCTTAATGTAGTTGTACTGGTGAATTATATAGTCCTTTTGGGAGGGAGATGGAAGTTGGAAGACATGTACCAGTCCTAGGTGAGGAGGAGGTCTGTAACACTACTTCCAGCTTGTACTTTTCTCCAGTAGACATAGCTTGACCCTTTCAGGTCTCGAGTCACAAGCTTAGCATTTCTGTTCAGTTTACTGGGTCTGTAGTGGATAGTATAATTGTACGGTTGCAGGACCAGGATCCACCACAGCAATCGTGCATTGTCCGTGACAATCCTGTTTAGCAATACCAATGTTGTGGTCGGTGATAATAGTGAATGAGAGGTAGAGAGGGAGCTTATTCAGTGCCCATAGCTGACCTCTTGGGGTAGGAAATTCCTGCCAATGTAGGCAACAAGATGTTCTCCTCCATCTTCCTGGACCTAACCCAGAACAGACCCCATTACAATGGACAATGAAATGAATGTTAGGAGCTAGAGCAGCCAAGATGTCTCAGGTGTTGTACCTCAGCCATACCAACATGACACTTGTCTGGCTTCAAAGTTAAGCCGGCCACCCTGATCTTGTCTAGGACCGTCCCTATGTGCCTCATGTGTTACCTACAGACCTAGAGTCCCTAAAGTCATCCAGTTACGCACAAGCCATCGAGGAGGCTGTCCACCATACGCTGGAAAGCAGCCGGGCCATTCTTCATCCCGAACGGCATGACTTGAAACTGGTACAGGCCAAATGGGGTGACGAAGGCCGACTTAGGGACAGCTTTCTCAGCGAGGGGAATCTTCCAGCACCCCTTACATAGATCGATAGTGGTCAGATATCATCCCCTGGCAATATGGTCTAATAGCTCATTCACCCGGGGCATTGAGTAGGCACTAGTTACAGTTTTGTCATTGAGTCACCTGTAGTTGACACAGAAGTGGGTAGTCACATCCTGCTTCGGTGCCAATACTACAGGGGTTCTATCACTCCCTGCATCCCTTACCAGACTACCTCAGGGATGCAGTAAGGAGGTTGTCTCAACGGGATTGTCCTGGGATCTCTACCCTGTGAACCGCTAGCCAGGTGTACATGGATGCCTGAGAGAAAGCTGCTAAGGGCAGTTTTTTACCTGCTCCCTTTCACAGTAGATTAACCCTTACCCTAGTTGCACTTGGTCTATAGACCTTTCCTGAGCCTTTACTTCCAAGATTAGGGTAGAGGCAAGTTCTCTAAATCAGTGTTCTCCAACCTTTTAGCACCCAGGGACTGGCGAAAAGAGGAGAAATATTTTGCGGACCGGCATCAGCCAGAAATAGAACCCAATGTTATGTGTGAGGGATGCAGTGTGTGTGTGTGAGTATGGGGGGGCAGTGTGTGTGAGTATGGGGGGCAGTGTGTGTGTGTATGCAGGCAGTGTGTGGGGGGGGCAGTGTGTGTGTGTATAGGGGGAATGATTGTGGGTCTGTGTGGTTGGAGGGTAGATTAGTAAATATATATATAGTTTTAGAATCTTTATTCACCCTCCCTTCTTACCTTTATCTGGGAGGGGGACATCTCCTGCAGTCTTGCAAGATTTCACTCTCGCAAGATTCGGAGCGTTGCCGTGATAATCGCGGCAACGCTCCGAGCTCGCGAGAGGAGAATCCGGCAGAGCTGCAGGAGATGTCCCCCTCCCAGATAAAGATAAAGGTACGTCCATCCCTCATTAGATCATAGCATCGGGGAAATATCTCAAGGCAATTTATTGCCAGTATGCAAAAGCATTCACCCGACGGTATAGTAGGGTGAAAGCTTTTGCGGACCGGCAATAAATTCTTGAGGTCCGTCGTCGGTCTGCAGCCTGGGGATGGGGACCCCTGCTCTAAATCATCCGAAGTGGGAATGCATACAGTGGCCACTTCATCCTCCCTTTCCCTGTACTCCTTTAACATAGTGACATGAAAGGTGCCCGGGATCCTATCATTGGCTAGCTATTCCACCACGGTCGCTTAACTGCTCCACCACATTGTAGGGCTCTTGCCAGGAAGGTTTTAGCTTGTCATGCTGGATGGATATTAAATCCAGAATCGAAGGCTATGGGTCCTGGCACTCCAGTTGTACCACATTTGCTGCTGCTTCTGACCCACCTGGAGATTCTCCCTGACTGTCCAGGGGACTTACTCCATACGATCCCTCAGCTCCAGCACATAGGGTACAATCTGGGTCCTGTCCACATCGGCTTCCCCCTCACAATATTCCTGTATGAGATCCAGGGGGCCTTGCACCCACCTCCCATATAGCAACTCAAATGAGGAGAACCCATGGATTCCTGTGGCAACTCTCTATATGCAAACAGGAGGAGAGGCAGAAACCCCTCCCAGTCTCCGCAAGTGGTGGTAAACATTGGCAGCATCTGCTTCAACATCCAATTGACCATTTGTCTGGGGGTGATCATGAGAGCAGTGAGTGTGTTCTGGGCCTCTGCAGTTCGAGCCTGGAGTCGCATAGTCACTGGGTGGATTTCTGCTGGTGGGAGAGAAGGCTGAGGTCAGGGGGCCAAGATTGTTCCTTACTAAGATATCAGCCTGTAAGTCCTTCATAGCTCTCACATGCTCTGTGCTGGATCCTGCTCACCATTCTAGGTGTACTCTAGTGGTGGGTAGCTGATACTTAGCTCCCCTGGCTACCTGGAGGACCATTGATTCCCCAAGCCTCTTGGTGCCTCCAACCAGATTCTACTGTATCTACCTGTTTGCACCTATAACACCGTGGACAGGTCTTAGCAGGAGCGGACATCTGTACCAGAGCTGGACACACCTGTTAGTTGTATTTGCAAGCATGCCCAAGCTTCAATGCGTTGCGTCTGCCGATGCAGCCGTCTGGCATTGGCATACTCGTCTGGCAGATGGGCTGCTTCAGGTAGGGCAAGGGGTTGTCTGTTTCTTACCCATTCTTGCTCTGGAGCATACTCTGGAGATACTGCTGCATAGAACTGCTCCAGTAGCATTAGCTAAGTACTAATATGTGTAATAAACATTGGAGATTTAGACATACATAAATGGCCAAGATGTATGCAGCACACCGCTGCGCCAAAGTACTCCAATTAAGGTGGGTCCTAGACGGCCTAGATATGCATGACTAAATAAACAATAATAAAACACACACAGTACTTACCTGCAAGAAAGAGGCAGAGGACTTGAAACAACTGCCTGCAGGAACCAACTGAAACAAAAGGAAAGGGTGTGGCAACATAAAACAAACATATAAAGGAATCCAGGAGACTGGGAATTCCAGTGTTCTTTGGCAGTAATACATAACAGGAGCTTAGAATCCATGCGTAAAGTACAATGTGAGAGAAAAATAACACCAAAAAATGACTACCCAACAGTTTGACAATGACTGGTGGTAAAACGAGTGCATGGAAAGTGTTAACATACCACCATTTGAAATACCCTTGGGTGTCTACTTTTCAAAAATATTTGGTTTGATGGGGGTAAATTACACTGACCGGCTTCAAAAATGTCCCAAATAGAACATGGGTGCATGATAACCAGCTGTGAAAATTCCAAGTTGGAAAACTGGAATGCGCACCCTCTAAATAAGGTATTTTGGCCCCAGAGAACCCAGCACACCTATACATGGGGGGTATCACTGTACCCAGAAGATATTGCTAAACACATATTGGGGTGTTTTTTGGCAGTAACCCTTAAAGTTCTCTGTACATGTATTCTTAAATACCCCAAGTGTAATACCTTAGGTTGTCTTCTTTTAAAATATATATACATGTGAATGGTTATTCAGGGATTTCTGACAGATTTCAGTGTTATAATGTAACTTGCGTTAATTTTGGGGAAAAAATGGTTTGGAAATAGCAAAGTGCTACTTGTACTTATTGCCCTATAACTTACCAAAAAAAAGCTAAGAACGTGTTAACATTAGGTATTTCTAAACTCAGGACAAAATTTAGAAACTATTTAGGACAAGTGGTCCTAGACGGCCTAGATATGCATGACTAAATAAACAATAATAAAACACACACAGTACTTACCTGCAAGAAAGAGGCAGAGGACTTGAAACAACTGCCTGCAGGAACCAACTGAAACAAAAGGAAAGGGTGTGGCAACATAAAACAAACATATAAAGGAATCCAGGAGACTGGGAATTCCAGTGTTCTTTGGCAGTAATACATAACAGGAGCTTAGAATCCATGCGTAAAGTACAATGTGAGAGAAAAATAACACCAAAAAATGACTACCCAACAGTTTGACAATGACTGGTGGTAAAACGAGTGCATGGAAAGTGTTAACATACCACCATTTGAAATACCCTTGGGTGTCTACTTTTCAAAAATATTTGGTTTGATGGGGGTAAATTACACTGACCGGCTTCAAAAATGTCCCAAATAGAACATGGGTGCATGATAACCAGCTGTGAAAATTCCAAGTTGGAAAACTGGAATGCGCACCCTCTAAATAAGGTCTTTTGGCCCCAGAGAACCCAGCACACCTATACATGGGGGGTATCACTGTACCCAGAAGATATTGCTAAACACATATTGGGGTGTTTTTTGGCAGTAACCCTTAAAGTTCTCTGTACATGTATTCTTAAATACCCCAAGTGTAATACCTTAGGTTGTCTTCTTTTAAAATATATATACATGTGAATGGTTATTCAGGGATTTCTGACAGATTTCAGTGTTATAATGTAACTTGCGTTAATTTTGGGGAAAAAATGGTTTGGAAATAGCAAAGTGCTACTTGTACTTATTGCCCTATAACTTACCAAAAAAAAGCTAAGAACGTGTTAACATTAGGTATTTCTAAACTCAGGACAAAATTTAGAAACTATTTAGGACAAGTGGTTTTTGTCCGGAGTAGATGCGTAACAGATTTTGGGGGTCAACGTTTGAAAAAGTGTGTTTTTTTACATTTGTTCATCATATTTTATACATTTTTTTATAGTAAATTATATGATATGATGAAAATAATGGTTTCGTTAGAATGACCATTGAATGGCAGGAAAAACAGTATATAGTACGTGTGGGTACAGTAAATGAGTAAGAGGAAAATTACAGCTAAACACAAACAGCACAGAAATGTAAAAACAGCCCTGGTCCTTAAAGGACCACTATAGTGCCAGGAAAACATACTCGTTTTCCTGGCACTACAGTGCCCTGAGGGTGCCCCCACCCTCAGAGTCCCACTCCCGTGGCGCTGAAGGGGAAGGGGTTAAACCTTTTTTCCAGCGCCGGACTCCCTCAGCGCTGGGACTCTCCTCCCTCTTCTGACGTCCCTGGCTGAATGCGCATGCGTGGCAAGAGCTGCACGCGCATTCAGCCAGTCCATAGGAAAGTATTTTCAATGCTTTCCTATGGACGCTGATGTCTTCTCACTGTGAAAATCACAGTGAGAAGCACGGAAGCGCCTATAGCAGCTGTCAATGAGACAGCCACTAGAGGCTGGATTAACCCATAGGTAAACATAGCAGTTTCTCTGAAACTGCTATGTTTATAGCAAAAAGGGTTAAACCTAGCTGGACCTGGCACCCAGACCACTTTAATAAACTGAAGTGGTCTGGGTGCCTATAGTGGTCCTTTAACGGTAAGAAAATTGAAAAGTGGTCTGGTCACTAAGGTATTAAAGTTCTGTTTATATTTAATTTTATCTTGCACGCTTAACTAACATAATCTGAAATTAACTTGATATTTAAATGTATTCATTCATCATTTAGAGAAATATTGGTGGGTTAAACTATTTTAGAGCTTGTGGTGTATCTCTTATGACGCAATACTTCAGACAGTGTCTGAAATACCATTTTATTTAAATTTAAATATTTTAAGCAAAATTTTGATTATTTTTTTCCCATTACCACGTGCTATGCATTACAATGCATGGTCCATGCATACAGTTAAAACGAAAATGTGAGTAGTACACACAGTATGTCTGGCAACAAATGAAACTCCCTTTGAACTGTGGAAATAATGAAAAAGACTTGCTGCCGTAGCACACACTGCCACATATACTTGGAGGGGAATATTACAATGGCCTATCCAGAAATGTTTTATAACGACCAATCCTGCTCTTTGCACAAAAGCCAATCACGTGTTAGATTACATCTCAACTTCAGATGAACTGGTGTACAGCTGGAGTTATTCTGCCGAGAAACATTCGTGCTTCTTTTCTTTGAGTGACACGGATGTAGCCCAGAGCAGAAAGGAGCTCCAGCGAAATTATTTCTCCCAGCTAGTTAAAAGCTGGTGTTCAACTGCAATGGAGAATGTCGTTTGGATTACTTTAATTGTCCTTTGCGGTTCTTTTATTATCCCAGCTGATTTCCTTTACATTACTAAAGATAAAGGTAGGTCCAATGAGGCATTGTGGCATTGTTAACTCCTCACTGAGGGAATAGACAGCTGACTGTGGAACACTTTAGAGAGAGACACTGTGTCAAGAAGGGTGTGGACGTTCCAATTTATCCACTCAGCACTTTACATTATTTAGAACTGACAATTTTCGCAACTTCTACACCAATGCCCCTCTCTCTGCCCCTTCGTTCTTTCTTTTTTTTAACCTCTGCTCTTAAAAAGAGCAGATGTACACGTTTTCTGCTTTCCAAATAAACCATTGCCATACCGTGGTTCCTAATCACTTACACGTTCAATGCTGCAAATGATTTTTTTTTTTTTTTAAATGAAAATCACATTGATTTGAATACAGCACTTTTGACAGATTCCCGGAGCCACGGACAGAAAATTCACAACGTGTAGAGAGCTAGAGCACTCAATTAATTTGCTAAGCGAGTTAAGTGCACATTGCAAGTTTTAACAAGTATGCCAAGTTATTGCATTGTTGGTTGTTTCACAAGTATTTACTAATGAGAACGCAGATAGGATGAGGAAAAGCTGTAGAATGTGACTTAAGTTGTGAAGTGAAGCTTAAATAAAAAAAAACCAAGAGTATTCTTAAATCTCAGTGTACGTCTTTATAGATGGAAATATTAAAGAGAAACATATCCATCCAAAACCCAAATCTAAATTATCAGTGTTACTGTAATGATGGGTATAGTGATAATATTTAATGCATGATGCTGCCATATAAAACGGTTACTATACTTTATGTACACTAGCAACAATATTGTTAAACGTATTGCATCAGCTGTACCACACAGCAAACTACTTGTTGTTTATCCTTTCCACTGGTATCCTGGTATTGTCAAGGATGAGGCTGGAAAACACCAGCTGTGTAAGATTAGCAGATGCTGCCCAGGAAAATCCTAGGTGCAACAATTATACCTCACACAATATTCACAATGTTTACATAATTCAAGAGAACAATGTAAAATGCAATGATTTGCAAAAGGTATGTTTTGTAACAGGATTGTAATTAGCTAGTTCTTGGAAAGAAAGAAAACCATAATAATTTTAAATAATTAATTAAAGGTTTTGGGCTACACATCTACATAGTTTAATCCTTTAGTATCTGGAGAGTGGGTGAGACTCGATGTCTAACATTGATGGATTACTACTCAAAAGAAAATGTAATGTTATCTGCAAGAAGATGTTTGATATACAGTAAAGATTCCACCATGACCAACACTGCTGCCTACAACTGGAAAAAAAATCTTTATTTCAAAGCTAGTATTCCAGTAAATCACATAATAAAACATGCATTTAGCATCCACACCCAAGCAATGATATCAGTAATGGTAATGAGTTCCAAATTATGCTTGAAAATATGCTCATATAAGATAAGGGAATTTTCATAAATCTGTGTTTTCAAAATTCACCTGTGCTGTTTTTTCTCATCTTTAGCACATAATTAAAATTACAGTTTTTGTAATGCATTTAAATATTTTCATTTTACAGAACTAAATAAAACTAAATAACATTTGGCGAAGCTCATAATATGTAATGATGACAACTAGGTAAAAAAAAGGACAGGTTTGTAAAAAAAAAAAAAAAAAAGTTTATTTTTCACTTATAACTTGAAGCTTGGATATGTGCATTCATGTTGTGTTTGTCACCGCAACAAACTGCTATTATATTTTAATGACATATCTCCTTAATTTTTAATTATATTAGCACTCAAAAGTAGAATTGTGACCATGGCACTGCAGATGTGCATAAACTACATTCCCATTGATGCTTAGCCAGCATAAAACATCTGCAGTGCCAGTGCTTTACCTGTTAGTTTCTTCACTTACAGTTACTCTAATATTTTAGTGTTAAAACAGAAAACTAAATATGATTTTATTTCTTTCCAGACACACTTTTCGAGAAGATAGAAGAATACAGCCTTGTAACACCAGTTAGTACGGATTCCAGTGGCAAATTTTTATCCCACGCTGTGTCAAAAAGTGGAAAATCACGTTTTCAACGAGATACAAACCATGTTAATAGAGATGATAAAATTTATTACAATGTGACAATATTTGGGAAAGAACTACATCTTCGGTTAAGAGTGAACTCAAAACTAGTTGCACCTGGAGCAACTATCGAATGGGAGGATGATTCTAATGTGACTTTTATAGAACCTGTACATAGGAATTGCCTGTATGTTGGAGATATTACTGATCTGCCAAATGCTTCTGTTGCTATAAGCAACTGTGATGGACTGGTAAGCGGATTTAAGATATTCACAAGTTCAACATATATGTGTGTTAAGTTTTAATTGCAGACATGTAAATTAACAGTATGAATTTTTACTTACAAATTTAGGCACATTTCATATTCTTAGCTGATGGCTTTAGCCCCTAGGGACCCATGAGAAGTGCAGTTTTTTTCAGTTAAAATATTGCAGGCAAAACATTTTAAACTATAATATCTAATAGAGCACTCGCACAAATCAAAACAATTTCTGGTATCTTATTAAAGGACCACTAAAGTGCCAGGAAAACAGACTTGTTTTCCTGGCACTATAGTGCCCTGAGGGTGCCCCCACCCTCAGGGTCCCCCTCCCGCCGGGTTGTGGGGAGAGGAAAGGGTTAAATCTTACCTTTTTTCCAGCGCCGGGCGGGGAGCTCTCCTCCTCCTCTCCGCCTCCGATCCTCCTCTTCGGCTGAATGCGCATGCGCGTCAGGAGCTGCGCGCGCATTCAGCCTGTCTCATAGGAAAGCATTCATAATGCTTTCCTATGAACGCTTGTGTCTTCTCACTGTGATTTTCACAGTGAGAAGCACGCAAATACCTCTAGCGGCTGTC
>OW240914.1:238720027-238730241 GCA_933207985.1 Pelobates cultripes | reverse complement strand
AATGAGACAGCCACTAGAGGCTGGATTAACCCATTTATAAACATAGCAGTTTCTAATAGTTTTCTAGCTATGTTTTTAAAAAAAGGGTTTATCCTAGAGGGACCTGGCACCCAGACCACTTCATTAAGCTGAAGTGGTCTGGGTGCCTAGAGTTGTCCTTTAATATTGTATTTTGTGTTTTTGTTTATTTTTCAGTAGGAATTAGTTTGCATTATATTTCCCCATGTTGGCAGATCATTATCAGAATTAAATTCTTGATGGTACAGATGACCCTGTCATCATTCATAAATATAAGAATTGTAATTTGCATTGTGCACACTGTGCAGCACTAACAGAGGAAGCATCTAAAGTGGTCATATGAGTGACTGCCACAATAGGTGTTACTAGGCACCAATATAGACAATGCCTTTTGTCTGAAAATCCAGTATTTATATTGAAAAACGTGCAGGGACAGCCTGTAGACACCAGAATCAATCAGAGAGAGAGAGAGAGATTTTTTTTTTTCCTCTTCGAATAATGTTCTATTGGGGATTATTCTTTAGATTTCTCCACCCCCCCCCCCCTTAATTTATTTGTATAAAAAATATTAAAATGATAGTAAGTAAAATCAAAATACTATCTATAGATCGTCTATATAAAAGTCCTGGTTGCCCGAGATGCGTTTCACCTTATCAAAAAGGCTTTCTCAATCGGATACCTGGTTTTCATTAAGTTCCTGTATTTGTACCGAAGGGTCCTGTTCTGATTGGTACTGGTGTTTTCTAATCAGCCCACCCGTCCGTCCAAGTAAGGAGGTATGTTCCGGCTCAGCTGTTAGTAATGTTCGTATAAACGGAAGTGACGTATCGGAGTTGTTGCAACGTCACTTCCGGTTCGTCCCGATCTTAATTTTAAATGCTGGAAAATACCACATTAGTCCGTGTATACATGTATATCGGACAAGTTGCATTTTGAATCATCCAGTAGCAATTATATTGCTGATTAGAAAACACTAGGACCAATCAGAACAGGACCCCTCGGTACAAATACAGTAAGTTAATACAAAGCAGGTATCCGATTGAGAAAGCCTTTTTGATAAGGTGAAACGCGTCTCGGGCGGCCAGGACTTTTATATAGACTATCTATAGATGGTATTTTGATTTTACTTACTATCATTTTAATGTTTTTTCTACAAATAAATTGTTTTAAATTATACAAGTCCTATGAGCTCCTGCATTTTCCTGCATCTAAAGAAGAGTTAAAGGCACAGTGCTTTTTATAGAAACATAGAAGGCACAGTGCTTTTTATAGAAACATAGAAACACAGAATGTTGTGGTAGCTTTTCTTCTTTTAAATATGGTCTCCTCCTTTATTGTGTTGATTCCCTTTATGTATTTAAATGTTTCTATCATATCCCCCCGTCTCGCCTTTCCTCCAAGCTATACATGGTAAGATCCTTTAACCTTTCCTGGTAAGTTTTATCCTGCAATCCATGAACCAGTTTAGTAGCCCTTCTCTGAACTCTCTATCCTTCTGAAGATACGGTCTCCAGTACTGCGTACAATACTCCAAGTGAGGTCTCACCAGTGTTCTGTACAATGGCATGAGCACTTCCCTCTTTCTACTGCTAATACCTCTCCCTATACAACCAAGCATTCTGCTAGCATTTCCTGCTGCTCTATTACATTGTCTGCCTACCTTTAAAGGACCACTCTAGGCACCAAGACCACTTCAGCTTAATGAAGTGGTCTGGGTGCCAGGTCCAGCTAGGGTTAACCCATTTTTTTATAAATGGATTAATCCTTCCTCCAAAGTCTCTAGCGGCTGTCTCATTGACAGCCACTAGAGGCTGTGAAAATCTCAGTGAGAGCACGCAAGCATCCATAGGAAAGCATTGTAAATGTAAATGATTTCCTATGCGACCGGCTGAATGGGAGGAACGGAGGAGGATCGGAGGAGAAGAGCTCCCCGCCCAGCGCTGGAAAAAGGTAAGTTTTTACCCCTTTCCTCTCCCCAGAGCCGGGCGGGAGGGGGACCCAGAGGGTGGGGGCACCCTCAGGGCACTATAGTGCCAGGAAAATGAGTATGTTTTCCTGGCACTATAATGGTCCTTTAACTCATCAGAAATAATCACCCCTAAATCCCTTTCCTCAGATGTTGAGGTTAGGACTCTATCAAATATTCTATACTCTGCCCTTGGGTTTTTATGTCCAAGATGCATTATCTTGCACTTATCCACATTAAATGTCAGTTGCCACAACTCTGACCATTTTTCTAGTTTACCTAAATCATTTGCCATTTGGCTTATCGCTCCTGGAACATCAACCCTGTTACATATCTTAGTATCATCAGCAAAAAGACATACCTTACCATCAAGTCCTTCTGCAATATCACTAATAAAAATATTAAAGAGAATGGGTCCAAGTACAGATCCCTGAGGTACCCCACTGGTGACAAGCCCAAGCTTCGAATATACTCCATTGACTACAACCCTCTGTTGCCTGTCACTCAGCCACTGCCTTACCCATTCAACAATATTGGAATCCAAACTTAAAGATTGCAGTTTATTGATAAGCCTTCTATGTGCAACAGTGTCAAAAGCCTTACTGAAATCTAGGTAAGCAATGTCTACTGCACCACCCTGATCTATAATTTTAGTTACCCAATCAAAAAAATCAATAAGATTAGTTTGGCATGATCTCCTTGAAGTAAACCCATGTTGTCTATGATCTTGAATCCATGTGTTTTTAGATGTTCAACAATCCTATCCTTTAACATCGTTTCCATTACTTTCCCCACTACTGAAGTAAGGCTTACTGGCCGACTCCTCCCTACTACCTTTCTTGTGGATGGGCACAACATTCGCTAACTTCCAATCTTCTGGGACTACTCCTGTTAACAATGATTGGTTAAATAAATCTGTTAATGGTTTTGCTAGTACACCACTAAGCTCTTTTAATAACTTTGGGTGTATTCCATCCGGTCCCATTGACTTATTTGTCTTTACTTTTGACGGTTGAAATAAAACCTCTTCCTCTGTAAACTCACATGTAATAAATGGCTCATTTGTCCTTTTTCCTAACTGAGGTCCCTTTCCTTCATTTTCATCTGTAAATACTGAACAAAAATATTCATTGAGGCAGTCAGCTAGGCCTTTATCCTCTTCTACATACTTTCCTTCTTTTGTTTTTAATCTAACTATTCCTTGTTTTACTTTCCTTTTCACATTTATGTATCTAAAAAATGTTTTGTTCTCTTCTTTTTTTTTTTTTACTGACTGTGCTATTTTCTCTTCTGTGTGTGATTTGGAAGCTCTTTTAACTTGCTTAGCCTCTTTCTGCCTAATCTTATAGATCATTCTGTCTTCCTCACTCTGGGTTTTTTTATAATTACTAAATGCTAACTTTTTTTTTTTACTATTTTGGCCACATCTGCGGAGTACCACAGTGGTTTCTTGAATTTATTTTTTTTGCTGACAAGGCTAATGCAATTTTCTGTTGCCTTCAGCAGTGCAACTTTTAAATAATCCCATTTCTCTTGGACTCCATTTAAATTGCTCCAATTTGATTATGACTTCTTTACACATGTTCTAATTTTAGAAAAGTCTGTTTTTTTTAAAGTCTAAAACTTTGGTTTTATGTGGTGTGACTCAGTCACTGTTCTTATATTAAACCACACTGACTGATGATCACTGGATCCTAAACTTTCATCTACAGTAATATCTTATACCAAATCTCCATTTGTTAACACTAAATCTAGTATGGCCTCCTTACGAGTTGGTTCCTCAACGACTTGTTTTAGAGACAATCCCAGTAGGGAGTTTAGAATATGTGTGCTCCTGGCACAAGTAGCTAATTTTGTTTTCCAATTCACATCAAGACGATTAAAGTCACCCATGATGATAACTTCCCCCTTCATTGTCATTTTAGCTATTTCCTCAACTAGTTGATTATCTAACTCTTCTATTTGTCCTGGGGGCCTATAAATCACACCTACATGAGTTACTGTGTGATAACCAAATTCTAACATAACCCAAACAGACTCTATGTTCTCCTCACTAACTTTTATTAGGCTAGATTTTATGCTATCCTTCACATACAGGGCCACCCCTCCCCCAGTCATTTTTATCATTATACCATGTCTCAGTAACAGCAAATAAATCTACATTATCAGTTGCCATTATTGCCACAAGTTCATGGATCTTATTCCCTAAACTGCGAGCATTTGTAGACATGACTCTAAGCTTATCATTTTTTTAACACACTTGCTAAAGGCACCTTCTGTCCTTGTTTTGGGGGGCAATCTGATTGATATTTTATCATCCTTTTGCCCCCCCCCCCCCACCTAGTTTAAATACATCCTGGCAATACCTCTGAACTGCTCACTGAGAACATTTGTTCCCTTTTGAAAAAGATGCAAACCATCTTTTTTGTACAGTTTATTTCCATTCCAAACATTCCTACCATGAGAAATAAAGCCAAATCCTTGCTCCCAACATCATTCACCAAGCCACAAGTTAAAGTCCCTAATAAGCATTCGCCTGTCATTCTGAGTGTTATGCACAGGCAGAACTTCAGAGAATAACAGTGTGGAAGCAACCTGCCGTATATCATTGGCAAAAACACTAAAAACTTCCTTAACCTCTGAAACCTCATTGCAAGCCAAGTCATTTGTCCCTAGGTGGACAAGTACATCCAATTCCCCTTCCTGCTTTGCTCGCTTAACAATATTACAAATACGTCTCCTGTCTCTGTGAGAAATAGCTCCGGGAAGACATCTCACCTAGATTTCAGTAAGGCTTTTGACACTGTTGCACATAGAAGGCTTATCAATAAACTGCAATCTTTAAGTTTGGATTCAAATATTGTTGAATGGGTAAGGCAGTGGCTGAGTAACAGGCAACAGAGGGTTGTAGTTAATGGAATATATTCGAAGCTTGGACTTGTCACCAGTGGGGTACCTCAGGGATCTGTACTTGGACCCATTCTCTTTAATATTTTTATTAGTGATATTGCAGAAGGTCTTGATGGTAAGGTATGTCTTTTTGCTGATGATACTAAGATATGTAACAGGGTTGATGTTCCAGGAGGGATAAGCCAAATGACAAATGATTTAGGTAAACTAGAAAAATGGTCAGAATTGTGGCAACTGACATTTAATGTGGATAAGTGCAAGATAATGCATCTTGGACGTAAAAACCCAAGGGCAGAGTACAGAATATTTGATAGAGTCCTAACCTCAACATATGAGGAAAGGGATTTAGGGTGATTATTTCTGATGACTTAAAGGTAGGCAGACAATGTAATAGAGCAGC
This sequence comes from Pelobates cultripes, assembly GCA_933207985.1. Classification (NCBI taxonomy): domain Eukaryota; kingdom Metazoa; phylum Chordata; class Amphibia; order Anura; family Pelobatidae; genus Pelobates; species Pelobates cultripes. The sequence goes on along the minus strand of OW240914.1, from coordinate 238,724,947 downwards.
AGGAAATGCTAGCAGAATGTTTGGTTGTATAGGGAGAGGTATTAGCAGTAGAAAGAGGGAAGTGTTCATGCCATTGTACAGAACACTGGTGAGCCCTCACTTGGAGTATTGTACACAGTACTGGAGACCGTATCTTCAGAAGGATATTGATACCTTAGAGAGGGTTCAGAGATGGGCTACTAAACTGGTTCATGGATTGCGGGATAAAACTTACCAGGAAAGGTTAAAGGATCTTAACATGTATAGCTTGGAGGAAAGACTAGACAGGGGGGATATGATAGAAACATTTAAATATATAAAAGGAATCAACACAGTAAAGGAGGAGACTATATTTAAAAGAAGAAAAACTACCACAACAAGAGGACATAGTCTTAAATTAGAGGGACAAAGGTTTAACAATAATATCAGGAAGCATTACTTTACTGAGAGGGTAGTGGATGCATGGAATAGCCTTCCAGCTGAAGTGGTAGAGGTTAACACAGTAAAGGAGTTTAAGCATGCATGGGATAGGCATAAGGCTATCCTAACCATAAGATAAGGCTAGGGACTAATGAAAGTTTTTAGAAAATTGGGCAGACTAGATGGGCCAAATGGTTCTTATCTGCCGTCACATTCTATGTTTCTATGTTTCTATGTTTCTAATTACCAACAGGGAATCAAACCTTGTGCAATCAGTAAACTTTTCCTACAGATGAATCTTACCTGTAATAGTAGAAAAGAAAACTCTTAGCAAACTTTTAGACAGTTGAAGCTTCTGTAAAACTCTCCAGAATATCTCCAACCTCACACTTAGAAGCAGCACTTAGATAAAGCAACCAAGCTATACTGAGAGCCCAATCAAATTGGCTCTCAACAAGGTGAGCAAGTATTTGCACCATTTTTATTGATATATATGCATTGAACATAATACACTAGGAATTCGTTCCACTTTCTTTTCTCTTTTCTGAGTATCTGGATTTCCACATAGAAGAAATTTGGTATTATCTATAAATACCCCTGCCTTTGTGACTTGAGCCAATCCTCCCCAGGCTCTAAGCCATGTGAGTTTGTTGCATATTGATTTCCACATTATCCATATCATTCAGACATACTGCAGCATATTGTGTCCATTTGTTTCTCTTTCCTAGATATCTGATCCATAATTTGTTTCCCTTATTTTAAGGGTTCTAAAATCAGCGCACCACTGTGTTTTCTTTGATGTGATAGATCTTTTTCACTCAAATCACTCCATATTTTCTACGATCAATGTGGTTGTGATGATCTTATTGAGGGCTGATGGGACTGCATCAACGAAAATATTTCTATTAAGGAGAAATGTTAGTTTGTTTTATTAATGAAGGGGTAGTCTAAATCTAACACCAAAAGGAACACCCTATAATTAATTTGAAGTGGTCATGGTGTCTAAAGTCTATATGTGCAGCATTTCTTTGTGAAACGCTGCACATGCAGAGATGAACCCTTTACCTCCTGGATGTGTAACTCCACCTCTAGCAGTGTGATTAGCCAGCCCATTAGGATGGGTCAGGTGAAGCTGTGCAAAATTGGCTTTTGACGCCAGCACACACATCATGCTGGCAAGGGCCGCCACCAGAAATCTTGGGGCCCCTGACAAAGCACAAGGTCTGGGCCCCCTCCCCCCCCCACGCCTGGCCCGCCCATGAGTCCGCCCACAGGACTCCTACCTAGTCCGCTGCAATAGATGCAGGACTGAATGTGGTGTGTATAGTGGAAGTGAATTAGAATGTGTGTAATGGATGTAGTGTTTGTGTGTATTAGATACTGTTTGTGCAGTGAATGCAGAGTGTGTGTTTGTGTAGCGGATGCAGTGTGTATAGTGAACGCAGAGTGTGTTTGAGTAGTGGATGTAGTGTGTGTTTGTGTGTACTAGATGCAATGTGTTTAGTGGATGCAGTGTCTGTAGTGGATGAAGTGTGTGTATTAGATACAGTGTCTCTGTATAGTAAATGAAGAGTGTTTGAATGTGTGGTGGATGTAGTGTGTGTACTGTGAATACAGGATGTTTGTGTAGTGGATGCTGTGAGTATAGTTAATGCAGAGTGTGTGTCAGTGTAGTGAATGCAGAGTGTGTGTTCATGCAGTGAATGCAGAGTGTGTGTTTGTGTTAGTGTAATGAATGCAGAGTGTGTGTTTGTGTTAGTGTAGTGTATGCAGAGTGTGTGTGTTAGTGTAGTTTATGCAGACTGTGTGTTAGTGTAGTGTATGCATGTAGTGTAAATGGAGCATTCCCGCCTTCCCCCCCACTTTAAAAGTGAAAAATATTATTCCCCCCCCTCCCTGGTTCTTACCTGGTTCAGAGAAGGGGGAGATACCATGATCTCTGGTGGCATTGTGTACTTACAAGCTCTTCCCTCTCTGTAACTCCCGTGAGCGCTGTGTGTTGGTAACCCGTGGCAACGCTCTGACGGCCGCAGGTCTCGCGGGAGTTACAGAGAGGGAAGAGCTTGTAAGTACACTTGCAGTCCGCTGGGACCCCTCTGCAAGTATAGGGAGCCGGGGGCCCGCGGCTGCACATATATATAGCGATCATCGCTATATATGTGAAGAGAGGCAGTGTGGGGCCTGGGACTACCAAAGCAGTCCGGGGCCAGGCCCATGACAACCGTTATGGTTGTCACCCCCTGATGGCGGCCCTGATGCTGGCACCAGACAACCCATGGTGGCACAGCTTACACTTCTCACCACCCCTGTCCTCCCCTCATTCTGTCCCCAAGCTGAAAGGAGAACTTGGACAGGCCACCTCACTAAGGGTTACTCTTATCAAAACCAGTGTTTCATGAAAACACCATTTTGTCTTGTTATTGGAGTAATCCTTTAATTTCATTTGAATGCAATGGTGAAATGATTTTGACAGAAATCAAACTAATGATATGCTACTTGAAGTGCACTGAACTATAGTATTTATTTATACACTTTTTTACCAGGAAGGATATATTGTGATTTCTCTCGTTTTCAAGTATGTCCTGGGTCCACAAAATATTGCATTGATACAATAGGGTACAATAAAATACAAAAACAATATTAATACACAATATATACAAAATTGAACATAGAACAGGTAAGGAATATATAATCAACCATCACAGGTGCATTCTGTTTTGAGATATGTAGAGAGGGATCGCTTAAAGGATTTTAAGCCTGGGGAAGATTTGAAAGTGTGCCTGTCATTCCATAATTGCGGTGCTCTGTAGGAAGCGGAGGATCGAGACACTTTCTTTTTGTATTGAGTAGACCAAATAAAGTGCCGGTACTGGAACGGAGGTTATAGGAGGTGGGAACAGCCAGGGAGAGCATACTGCACAGGTAGGGTGAGAGCTTCCTAGAAAAGCTCTTAAACACGAGGCTGGAAAGATGAAGGGTGTGTCTGGATTCCAGGGACAGCCAGTTTAGTTCTTTTAGCATGTCACAATGGTGGGTCATGTAATTGCATTGTAACACAAGGAGGCAGAATGCGTTATACAATGTATTAAGTTTATTAAGGTGGGTTTGCGGTGCAGGTGCATATACTACATCCCCATAATCAATGATTGACATAATTTGCTGTACAATATTTTTCTACTATCACCGGTCTGAAAAAATGCAATGGTATTGGCTAACAATGTTACATCTGCTGATTAATCTATACTTCCAGATACCTAATATACAATATATCAAACATGATAAGTAAAATGCCATAGCATGTACAAATATTCTGCTGAGCACTTATGGATCTTTAACTTTGTCTAGTTTGGCATTTATTTATAAAATGAATAGACTTGCATAAATTGCAGATGTTTTAGAATTAAGCTTCTTATGCTGAATAATGGAGCTTGGGCTCTGAAAATTTGATATTTGTTTCAGAAATATGCCAATTGTGGGCTTATGATTCAGTATAAGTCTGATAGCTGAACTACAACCCAATGATTCCTTGCTGTTCTCCTATGCTCATGTTTTGCAGCCTTTTGGGATATGACTTCATGTGATGACGTCATGTACAGCTGTTTAATTCAAGAAAAATATCTTTGCAGTTTGGGAGCAGAAATGGACATATGAAAGAAATCTGTTACAAAAAATTATCGCCGCATTAGTAACTGTGAACTAGACCACACATTGCTACCAACATGTGAAGTGAGTCTTTAACCTCTTCTTTCCCAATTCCACGCAGACATGGGCTTCACAAAAAATATTCAAATCCTTCCTAGCAAGCATCTTTAGTATTTAGTAGAACACCATTTTGCTCTTTTGACCTGCTGCAAACAAGATGCATAGCCAGACACCAACCTCTAGAAAGGTTCCTGAGGAATATTAACCCATTGCTCATGAGCAATGGCATTCAGTTCAGTAATATTCTAGGGTTTGGGTGCTGCAACCGCCTTCTTCAAATCCCACCAGAGATGTCTGTGATGTGATTGCCTTTGTAGAATTTTCCAGGACTCCTTCTGCAACCAAGCCTTGGTGGAATTTGAGGTATTCTCAGGATCATTGTCTTGTCGGAAGGTCCAGAGATGCCCAAGCTTCAGCTTCCTCACAGACGGCATGACATTTTTCTCCTATGATTTCCTGATACTTAAATGAATCCATCTTGCCTTCCACATGCTTCCACAAAGCCGCCACCACCATGCTTAACTGAAGGAAAAGTGTTCTTTTTTCCTTATGCTATATTCTTCCTCCAGACATACTGCTGATCCATTGAGACAAAAAGTTACAGTTTTGTTGCATTGCTCTACAGAACAGAATCCCAAAGCTTCTGTTGCTTAATTATATGAACATATTGGAGCTAACTTTTCTTGTGCTTTTGGGTCAGTGGTGAAGTTCTGGCATGGAAAGCTTTTGTTTAGTACGCGTCTTACTGTGCTCACTGAAACCTCAGTGCCTGTTGCCACCAAGTCTTGCTGCAGGTCTTTTGCAGTCACTCAATAGTTT
>OW240914.1:238666525-238707334 GCA_933207985.1 Pelobates cultripes | reverse complement strand
CAAAATTAAAGTGGAAAAACACACTACAGGCTAATCCAACTTTGATGTAATGTCCTTAAAACAAGTCAAAATGAGGTTCAGTAGTGTGTGTGGCCTCCACGTGCCTGGATGACCTCTCTACAATGCCTGTGCATGCTCCTGATGAGGTGGTTGATCGTCTCCTGAGGGATCTCCTCCCAGACCTGGACCAAAGCATCTGCCTGGACAGTCTGTGGTGCAATGTGACGTTGGTGGATGGAGCGAGACATGATGTCCCAGATGTGCTCAATTGGATTCAGGTCTGGGGAACGGGTGGGCCAGTCCATAGCATCAATGCCTTCATCTTGCAGGAACTGCTGACACACTCCAGCCACATGAGGTCTAGCATTGTCTTGCATTAGGAGGAACCCAGGGCCAACCGCACCAGCATATGGTCTCACAAGCGGTCTGAGGATCTCATCTCGGTACCTAATGGCATTCAGGCAACCTCTGGCGAGCACATGGAGGGCTGTGCGGCCCCCCAAAGAAATGCCTCCCCACACCATTACTGACCCACTGCCAAACTGGTAATGCTGGAGGATGTTGCAGGCAGCAGAATGTTCTTCGCGGCGTCTCCAGACTCTGTCACGTCTGTCACATGTGCTCAGTGTGAACCTGCTTTCATCTGTGAAGAGCACAGGGCGCCAGTGGCAAATTTGCCAATCTTGGAGTTCTCTGGCAAATGCCAAACGTCCTGCACGGTGTTGGGCTGTAAGCACAACCCCCACCTGTGGACGTCGGGCCCTCATACCACCCTCATGGAGTCTGTTTCTGACCATTTGAGAAGACATATGCACATTTGTGGCCTGCAGTAGGTCATTTTGCAGTGCTCTGGCAACGCTCCTCCTGTTCCTCCTTGTACAAAGGCGGAGGTAGTGGTCCTGCTTCTGGGTTGCTGCCCTCCTACGGCCTCCTCAACGTCTTCTGATGTACTGGCCTGTCTCCTGGTAGCGCCTCCATGCTCTGGACACTATGCTGACAGACACAGCAAACCTTCTTGCCACAGCTCGCAGTGATGTGCCATCCTGGATGAGCTGCACTACCTGAGCCACTTGTGTGGGTTGTAGACCCCGTCTCCTGCTACCACTAGTGAAAGCACCGCCAGCACTCAAAAGTGACCAAAACATCAGCCAGGAAACATAGGAACTGAGAAGTGGTCTGTGGTCACCACCTGCAGAACCACTCCTTTATTGGGGGTATCTTGCTAATTGCCTATAATTTCCACCTGTTATCTATCCCATTTGCACAACAGCATGTGAAATTGATTATCACTCAGTGTTGCTTCTTAAGTGGGCAGTTTGATTTCACAGAAGTGTGATTGACTTGGAGTTACATTGTGTTGTTTAAGTGTTCCCTTTATTTTTTTGAGCAGTGTATATATATATATATATATATATATATATATACTGTATTTTCTGGCGTATAAGATGACTTTTTAACCCTGGAAAATCTTCTCCAAAGTCGGGGGTCGTCTTATACGCCGGGTATAGGGTCTATATGGCTGCCGGGGACGCCCTGCGCCCCCATCGCCGGCCCTTCTAATGCTGCAGCCGCCTGAGCACTCTATAGAGAGCGCTCAGATGGCTGCCGCACTGCCTCTCTCCTCACCTCCCCTTCCCTGGGGAGTGCTCACTTCCTTTCAGTCCGGCCGGGAACAGGTAACTGAATCTCCTGTACCACGCGGTACCCGGCCGGACTGACAGGACGAAGAGGAGCTCGGCCACCCACTCTGCACAGGGAAGGGGAGGTGAGAAGAATGTAGGGAGGATTGGGGGAGGAGTAAAAAGAATGGAGGGGGAGTAAAAAAAATGGAGGGGGGGAGTAAAAAGAATGGAGGGGGGATTAAAAAGAATGGAGGGGGGGAGTAAAAAGAATATATCGCAATTAGCCTCCTGTGTGCTAGACCAGCAGGCATGGATTATATGCCCAAACAGCCTGGCACATACCTGGGCTTTAAATGCTATTTCAGATTATCATTATTTAATGTCTTGCTGTGTAGCTCTGTCTGCTCACTGTACATCATGGCTAATTTTTATTTGGTGTTCATTGGAAGAGGGTAGTCTTATACGGCGAGTATATCCCAAACTCTATATTTTAACTGGAAAAGTTGGGGGTCGTCTTATACGCCGGAAAATACGGTATATATATATATATATATATATATATAAATATATATATTAATATCAAAATACACGTAGAACAAAATTATATATATATATATATATATATATATATATATATATATATATATATATATATATATATATATATATATATATATATATATATATATATATATATATATATATATATATATATATATAGTCATACTAAGTTTTTTATTTATTTATTTATTTTATCAATATATACATATATTAATATAAAAATGTATACAATTATTATATAAAATTATACAATACACAAGATCCAGCGCACTCACCTATTCACTTAACAGCAACTTCAATGTTGACCGATTTTTAAAAAAACCCTAATATAGGCAAAAATAATGGGGGTTTAGTTACATTATATGATCATACATTGCATAAGCCTGCCACAACGTCAATGTACCCCATCTTTGGCAGGTCCTACTCTAACAGACTAATGTCTGCTCTTATGAGATTAACCCACTTATTTGGGGGAAAAAAATTCCATCTGGGGCTCTTTGCAGTACAAGGCTAAATAGGTCCCTGGGATGAGGCACCTGTGAGAGGGAGGGGTGCAAAACCAAGGAGTTGGCTAGACTCCCAAATCAATAAATATATATATATATATATATATATATATATAACCAGAGGGGGAGGCTGCACTCACCTGAACATGCATAAATCAGGTGCTGCTGGTGGCCAAATTATACAATACCTACAATACACATATAGCTGTGTGTGTGCAGGGCCGGACTGGGGATACGAAGCAGCCCTGGAAAAATATCTGCCAGCCCCATAAGTCATTGTGCTATGTAGGGTGTTTTTTATATATATATATATATATATATATATATATATATATATATATATATATATAGGCAATTGAAATAGTTGGCTGCACTCTCGGATTTCCTTAAAACGTAACTTTTATTGAAATATTTAAGAGAAGATCAACGTTTCAGTCCCTCTTGTGGACTTTCATCAGGATCATGATGAAAGTCCACAAGAGGGACTGAAACATTGATCTTCTCTTAAATATTTCAATAAAAGTTATGTTTTAAGGAAATCTGAGAGTGCAGCCAACTATTTCAATTGCCTGGATACTGGAGCCCTGGTGATGCACCCGGTCACACAACTTTGAAGCCGAGTGCAAGGTACAACAGCAAATATATATATATATATATATATATATATATATATATATATATATATATATATATGTATTAAGGCAATTTGCCTGCATTTGTGGGAGGTGCTGGTTTTCTAACCCTAGCCTACTTAAGGCACTCCCCTTGCCTGGCTCCTTACCATTCGAGGTCAGCGTTGAATGAGGATCCACTTCCGGGTTCTCTCAGACGCCATCTTGGTTTCAGTATCCAGGAGGTTTCACCACGTTAAGCTGTGTCCAGGAATCCTGTTCAGGCCTTTCCGCCCGTCCAGCTTTTTCTGACTCCGTTCTCCGTCGTAGATCGCGTCCCAGGGACTCCTAAACCGTAAGTCAGACCTTCCTGTCACGCCAGGACTGGTTCCCACGGCGTACGGTACAGCACGGGTCCTCGCTTTACGGCTTTTCCCTGGTTATGACACGAATGTTTCAAGCCATTCGCGGGCTTTTCATTCGTACGGTCATTCGGCTGAACATGTTTTAAATCGTTCAATAGTCATTTCGCATATCCTCTGCATGTTATTTAAACGAATGTTCATTCGGTTGTTTTGCCGTTCGGCAAATTTTACATACGCTCATACAAGCTTTGGTTCGCATAAATCATACGGTTAAACTATTCTAACTTCTGTGTTCCCCTCACATTTGCTTTCGGCTGTTCTGTGTGTTCACGTATAATCCTTTCATGAATTATATTCACCATTTCATGTGTATATAACATTCGGTTAAAGTATTGCTTGCTTAAATAGATTATTGTTGATTACTTTTAACAAATTGTCAGTATTGTATTACGTCCACAAATCAAGTCCACTTCTCTGTGTATACCATTTGACTCCCACGCTTTCAGGGGTCTGCATTACTTATCCATTTATACGAATGGACTCAGCCTATGTTACAAGCATCATTTCTGGGTTATTAATACAACATATACAAGGATAGGTTCATTTAAGCAATAATTCTCGGGTTGATACGTCTTTGCTATACATACATATCATATAGATATACATCACTTTACATCATGTTAAATCATTTTGGGGTATCCCTGCCTTTGGTCTTTCTGCTACATATCATACATAACGCTGTGTTAATTAGGCCATGACCTCATCCATGTCCCTTTCTATAAAACCAGTTACATTTCGGTACAGATCATTGAACTCCCACGCCAGGAGTTTTATAACTATCCATTTCATTTCAATTTACTCAGCCTACATTACAGGCCTCATTTCTCTGTCATGACGATGACACATAAGGCTTAAATCCTTTTGCATGCATACTCGGGTTGAATCACACGTACTGATCCAACCAATCATACGTCCCCTACACAGTCATATACATATGTATATAACCTACGTTTCATGTTTTCCTTTACACACCATTATCACGTAACACATAGATTGTTTGTACATAGGCCACGGCCTCCCTCAGATGTCTTATTCAAGCATGCAAACATTTCTGAGCCACTCATAGCTATTCCCATGGTATCAACATAATTTTATACATTGCTGCTACAGACTATAAGTCTGGTTCTTTTTACACCCCACACTCATCGTACTACTCTCTTTTACCCATTTTTAGGCTGTCGAGCTTATATAATTGCTCCACACGGTTTATTCCTGTGATTTATCATACTACCAGGTACGTACACCTGCTCATATGGTATTCTACCATACATTTCATTTCATCCCCCTAGTTTAGAGTACTGGCAATAGGGTCACAGGATTCCCAATAGGTATTTACCCCATCTTGGCTGTCGCCATTAGTTAGTGGTCCCGCGAGGCCAACACCCCGCCTCAAACGTTTCGGAGGCAAACACCCATCGGGCCACACGTTAGCTAGCCGCCTCGCATGTTGCAAAGAGAGGGCCTCACCTGTCACTCCCTTCCCCTGTTTTCTGTCGTACAGTCACCGAGAGGCCTAAAACTCCTGCCACTACGTCAAGTGGCCTCAATAACCCCTCGCGCCAACGCATAGATAGAGCCTCTCAAGCCACTTGGCAATTAGTAGGGCCTCACCTGTCACCAAACAAGCATAATACTTTCGCCATCTGGCCTAGCTAGCCTGCCAGTACAATTTGGTGGTTCTATATACTAATTATTGTTTTATTTATAGTATGTCTCAGGAAGGGGTAGAGGATTTCTCCCTGCCTAGCACCCCGGCTAGAGCTGTCACTCCCACACAAGGAGGAGAGCTAGCTAGTCCAGCATCAATTAGATCCTGGACAATCCCGCGCATAACCACGGAATTAAGGAGACGACAAATCCCCTACCCCGCTACAGCAAGGAAGGCAGAACTTTTCAAACTGCTACGCACATCAACCAATAACATGGAAGCCGGGGAAGGATCTAGCCAGTCCAACCCAGGGGACATACATGCCATGTTATCCTCACTCATGGCATCCATGGGCAAGGTCAACTCCAGGCTGGAGAAACTTGAGTCGGTCACCACGGCCCTCACTCTAGCAGGGCCACCCGCGGCTGCGGTACAAACACCAGCCTTGCCATTAGTCGCTCCAGCCAGCCCCCTGGATGACCAGGAAGTTAGCCCGGCCCACATGATACCTGAGCATATCAAAAGGGATATCCTGGAAGGTAAAGACGTCAACCTGGCTTCCCTGTTGATTGCCTCCCAGGACATTGTGGAACATAAGACGTATGCTTATGATGATGTTTCTGTTATTGTCAGATCTAGGGATGCCCGCCTGAACAGGAAACTGACTATCCCTGAATTTGTACTAGCGTTTGGTATTTACAGGGATGTCGTCTGTGCGGTTTATCCCAACAGAAGAGAGGAGTTTGATCTCTATATGCACAAGCTGGTAGACCTGGGCAACAAATATGGTGGTTCAGCATTCTATGACTACCATAGGTCTTTTTCTGCAAAAGTGGCTGGAGCCTTCTCCCAGTACGGTACACGATCCAACTGGGGAAGGATTGATACCGTCTTATTCTGCAGACACTTTGCAGGTCTAAGAACAGGTCTAAGAACACCAGCTTGTGCATACTGCTCCTCCACAGCCCATACTACTAATTTTTGTCCCAACACGGCAGACGGACATGCCTCCACACAAGGAACTAGTTCCTCTGGGGATCCAGGGAAACTATCCAAAGACAAATTGGGACGCCCAATCAAGTTTCTGGGCAAGTCCCAGATATGTAATAATTTCAATGTTGGGTCTTGTAATTACAGTGGATGTAGACTATTGCATGTCTGTTCAAAATGTTTTAGGGCACATGCTAAGACCATGTGTCCAAATAAAATGTATTCTAAGCCTTACCTTACGTCCATTAATATGCCAGTATTCACAGCATTGATGTCTCAGCACCCATCTAGACACCTGGTAGATTTTCTTATTTCTGGTTTAACAGAAGGCTTCCACACAGGTATCCTACACATACCAGCTGGCACTCTGGAATGCCCAAACCTACAATCCGCCCAACACAACCCCACAGTGGTTGACACCCTCATAAACCAAGAAGTGGAGGAGGGCTTTGTATTGGGGCCTTTTAGAACTCCCCCATTCACAGAATGGCGCACCAACCCTATTGGTATTGTCACAGGGAAATCTTCCCAAAAACAGAGACTCATCATTGACTTATCGGCTCCCCACTCATCGGCCAACCCCAGTCTTAATTCCCTCATACCCTCTGAGGAATTCTCTCTGCAATACACCACCATAGATCACGCCATTACAGCCATCATACAAGCAGGGGTGGGAGCCTGGCTCAGTAAGACCGACATTACTAACGCCTTCAAATTACTCCCTATCCACCCCACACTGTGGCACCTGCATGGCATCAAGTGGTCCGAGAACTACTATTTTTTCTCCCGGTTAACTTTTGGGTCCAAAAGTAGCCCAGCTATTTTCGACACATTTGCCGAAGCACTATGCTGGTTACTATTGAACATAGCCGGATGCCCTACAGTATTACATTACTTGGACGATTTCCTACTGGTCGAGGAGAATACTGCACCTCCCACTAGCCTCAAAGCTACCACTAAGCTGTTTGAGCAACTAGGTGTACCCATCTCCCCAAAGAAAACAGAAGGGCCAGACACGGTTATCACTTTTCTGGGTATCCAGTTAGACTCTGCCACAATGCAAGCAAGCCTACCTTACGAAAAGATAGACAATATTCTCACTTACATAAACAACTACCTACAGCTCGGCACTTGCAACCGCAAAGAACTACAGTCCCTGCTGGGGTCACTAAATTTTGCAATGCGCATCATACCTCAAGGCCGCTCCTTTATTTCACGACTATTGCATCTTTTCCCACTTTTTCTACATGACACGCACAGGTTGTCCTTAGATGCCCAAGCTACGGCAGATCTAAACATGTGGAAGAGGTTTTTAACCACTTGGAATGGTAAAAGTATGTTCCTCCCTCAATTGACTGAATCATCTCCTACCATTTGGTCAGATGCGGCATCTACCACTGGTTTTGCAGCAATTTTTGGGAACGAATGGCTTTGGGGCAGCTGGCCTTCAGCAGTTCTGGATTTGGAAGGTTTTTCCACTACCTCAGCTCTTTTTGAGATCTACCCCATAGTGGCGGCTGCCGTAGCGTGGGGTCATTTATGGGCTAATACGCCAGTGCGTTGTTACTCAGACAACCAGGCGACCTGTCACATCATCAACAAAGGTCGTTCCAAATCTCTTACGATTATGAGATTTCTGAGGAAACTCACTTGGTTGGCAGCTTGTCATAATTTCTTCCTATGTTGTTTCCATGTGCCAGGTGTATACAACACAGCTGCTGACAGTTTGTCTCGCTTTAAATTTCAGGAGTTTCATCAAGCACTCCCGTCAGCAGCACCCACAGCCACCATCACTCCAACATTTCAACAACTCATACTGGACTAGACGTCATCATGCAGCATAGCAGGACATTGTCTCAGTTGGCACTTTCACACAATACAAACAAAACATACAACAGGGCTTTCACACTATTCAAACGATTCCTTCTGGAACATAACATCATACAACCGTTTGTTATGACATCTTTTTGGGGTTTGCTTCCTTTTGCCACCTTAAACTCAAATTGTCATATAACACCATCAAACTCTATCTCACTGGCATTCAACACCACATGCTCATCTTACACCCAAATATCAACAGTTTCATGGCCTCTCACCAAATTAAGACCATACTCAGAGGTATTCAAAAATCAGAACCCACACATTTGGCCCAGAGGCTACCCATAGATAACCATATCTTCAAAGCTTTATCTAACCTACTCGACCTGAAACCGTTTGACACTAATACGAATTCTATCATCAAAACAGCAATATACATCGCTTTCTATGGATTTCTACGACCCAGAGAATTCACTACGACCTCCACGACCCAAACCACTCCATTCCTCCTCTATTCCCACTTGACAAAACATATGGATCATTACATCCTGTCTTTACCTCACTCCAAAACCAGCCAGCACATACCTGTAAACATTCCGTACTACCCCACGCACAACAGATGGTGTCCCGTAAAAGTTCTTGATGCCTACATACAGCACCATCACTTACTGCCCTCGCAACCGTTATTACAACTACAAGGTGCAGTACTCACCACTACAACCTTCATGACCTACGTCAGGTCCTTGCTCACACAACTGGGCCTCAACGCAAACAATTACTCAGGACACTCCTTTCGTATAGGAGCCGCGTCCACAGCCTCCAGTTTCAACGTCCCAACTCATGTTATCAAAACACTGGGGCGCTGGAAGTCATCCGCTTACTCACGGTACATACCGAACCCAGTACAAGAGTTAAGAGATGCTTTCATAAACATGTCTGGTTGATAAATGTATATGTATTGGTTGTCTGTTAATAAATTGGATTACTTAATTTTTGCCCTCTTCTTTCTCAGGCCTACCTCATCGTCGGTTTCGGCACACCACAACCGACTTGCTCCTTTTATCATCCTACGCTTATTCATGGTATTTCACACTGTACTATCTTAAGCACCTAACACAAGTATTAAGGCAATTTGCCTGCATTTGTGGGAGGTGCTGGTTTTCCACCCCTAGCCTACTTAAGGCACTCCCCTTGCCTGGCTCCTTACCGTTCGAGGTCAGCGTTGAATGACCCTCCCACCACACCACTTTTAACATTTATTTTCCTTTCTATTTCTTTTCCTGGGTGGGCCCTCTTCTTTCTCAGGCCTACCTCATCGTCGGTTTCGGCACACCACAACCGACTTGCTCCTTTTATCATCCTACGCTTATTCATGGTATTTCACACTGTACTATCTTAAGCACCTAACACAAATATATATATATATATACATTTCTTCTTTCAGGGTAATTAAATTATACAGTAAAGCATACTCACACACAGACACAGACAATCTTACTGATGCACACAAATAGGCTCATTGGCAGACAATCTCAATGACAAACACAGACAAGGTTACTTGCACACACATAAATTTAGTACAGACAATATCTGATGCACACACAAGCTTACTACAGACAGGCTCACTGTCACACACACACGCTCACTACAGACAAGCTCACTGATGCGCACACACTCTCCCTACAGACAAGCCCATTGACACACACATGCGCCCTACAGAAGAGCTCACTAACACACAGATTCACTACAGACAAGCTCACTGACACATACATGCTCACTACAGACAAGCTGACTGACACACACATGGTCACTACAGACAAGCTCACGATCACACTCATGCTTACAACAGACAAGCTCACTGTACACACATGCTAACCACAGACAGGCTCCAACACAACCATGCTCCTTACAGACAAGCTCACTAACACGTACACACACATATGATCCCTACAAACAAGCTCACTGATACACATACAAGCTCACTCACTAGCAGGCATACACACACACACACACAAACTCACTAGCAGGCGCACACACACAGAAGCTCCCTCACTAGCAGATGCGCGCACACACACACACACACACAGAAGCTTTCTCGCTCACTCACTAGCAGATGCACACACACAAAGACATCCATACACACAGAGGCAGACAGTCACTGACACCGAGGTAAACATCCACACCTACAGAGACAGGCAGACAGCCGCACACATACACAGGCAGACAGTCACACACACACAGTTACACACAGGCAGACAGTCACACACACAGGCAGTCACACACACACACGGGCAGACAGTCACACACACACAGTTACGCACGGGCAGACGGTGCACGCACGAGGCAGTCACCACACACACACAGTTACACACACAGGGCAGACAGTCACACACAGGCAGTCAAACTTACACACACAGGCAGTCAAACACACACAGTTACACCGACAGTCACACACACACACACACACACACACACAGACAGTCACACACACACGGACAGTCACACACAGGCAGTCACACACACACACACAGGCAGTCACACACAGGCAGATAGTCAGACACACACACAGACAGTCACACACACACAGACAGTCACACATACACACACAGTCACACAGGCAGTCACACACACACACACACAGTTAGCCAGGGCCCCCGCCGCACGCTAAGCCCCACCCCCTCGCACACTAAGCTCCGCCCCGCCTCAATATTATTAAAAAAAAATATATATATTTTTTTAATGATCGCGGCCGCCCATGTGGGAGCTGTGCGGCCGGCTCCCCCTGCTCCCATGGGGTCCTGTGCGGCCGCACACCTTGCACATGGCCGGCTGGGATCACAGGAGCCTGATCAGTACTGAATGGGGCTGTCAGACCGGCCCCAGGTGCCGCGGCCTACTGGGAAATTTCCGGGTATCCCGGTGGGCCAGTCCGGCCCTGTGTGTGTGTGTGTGTAATATCATTCTAACTATACAATATATATTAATTAAAAAAAACACTTAGAATGATATATATCTATATGTATGTGTGTATATATATATATATATATTTGTGTACGGCACATTTCGAGGACGTAAGGATTAATAATAAAGAAGCAATAGTAAGAGCAAAGTCAGTTGAGGTGTGCCGAAACTGACTTGAGGTTAGACCTGTAAAAGAGGGCAAAATATAAGAAGCGATTCTTACAAGTCAGATACATTTATACAGCAGGTCATTATTTAGACATTTCACAGAAAGTCAATCTAATTTCTTTCTCAGGATTGGGGATGTATTTGTTGTATGCAGATGATTTCCCCCGACCCATATTTTAATGATGTGAGTTGGTACGTGATTACCGGAAGCAGCTGTGGCTGCTCCAATGCGGAATAACTGGCCCGAGAAGGAATGAGGGTTATGTCCTAGTCGGAGTGATATCGTACGAATGTAAAGCATAAAATGTTTATTGGCTAGGGGTTTCCCTTGAAAAGCTACTAGTGGGGAATCAGGGATGGAAGTGAGTTGAGATTCCAAAAGATTATCCAAAACGTGGATAGGACCTGATTTGGTAGAGGTAGGATAATATTTCATCTCTACTGGAGGACCAGTATGGCTCGTTTTGGTATGAGTAATAGACAAATGTTTATGCCTGTGAAGTAAGTTTTGATAGTATTGTAAACTAATTTAGGAGAAAAGAGGCAAAGTTGTAAATGCGACCATACTTACAAATAGAAACATTTATCACACAATAAACACGAACA
This sequence comes from Pelobates cultripes, assembly GCA_933207985.1. Lineage (NCBI taxonomy): Eukaryota > Metazoa > Chordata > Amphibia > Anura > Pelobatidae > Pelobates > Pelobates cultripes. The sequence goes on along the minus strand of OW240914.1, from coordinate 238,695,418 downwards.
AACCTTTAAACAACTGATACACTCTTGGAATAGGCTTTCTTAAATTAAGGTATAAACCAGCCTGTGCGAGCGACCTACTATGGAGCAACAGAGTATTTAACGCATAATTAGGACTGTGAAGCTAAGAGGTTCCTTGGGCTGCGAGTTTGCTAATGGATGACCTCCGAAAAATTCCTGCAAATTAGAGTGTGGGAGAGCATCAGCTTCATTAACCTGAATACCTGGAATGTGAACATAAGTTATGCAGAATTGAAGATTTGCCGCTAGCCAGGTAAGACTCCTTACCAAGTTCATAATCGAGAGGGACTGAGAGCGGCATTTGTTAACGAGATTAGAAAAGCATTTGTCACCAAGAGATTAGAAAAGCATGACCGACTGCACTCTCCACTCTCTGCCCTGTATATGTGTAGCTGCTACGATTGGGTAGATTCAAATAGTGCTGAGGTGGTATTGAAATTTACTTGCGAGGTAGACTCAATTGGCCAAGAGACGTGTACCCATTTGTAACCAAAATTCGCTGCATAATCTACGGCACCGGATGCGTCAGTCAGGACCATAGGGGAATCATCGGAAACGGGGGAACAAGTAGTGACCTGCCATTCCAAGAGGACAGGAACAGACGCCACCTTCTTAATATCAGCTCTAGCTGGTTTGTCTAAGAGAGCTGTGGAGTCGTCGACAGGGAGACCATGCAAGCAAGAGAGGATTCTAGAAATTAAAGACTTACCTTGTGGAATTATTCTCCCCGCAAAATTGAGTGAACCGGGTAGTGACTGTAGCTGATTCCTGGTGCAAGTGTCTTGTGACGTGCAGATGTTGAAGTAAGAAAGAATTCTATCTACTTACACTTGTGGCAGGTTGGCCTGCATAGAAATAGAACTGAGTGTAAACCCCGGGAATGTTGGTCTGGTAACGAAATAGTGGCTATCTTCCCACTTAACTCCATGCAGATGCCATATTGACTGAAGAATGGGTAGTAATTTACACGTGTTAGTAAAGTCTGATTTACATAACCAGGCAGCCTTCCCGGAATGAATGATTGCTTGTATTGCCTTGTCAAGTCTGGCGAACTGAAGGAAAACTTATGACAGGGACAGAGTATTTAAGCTAGGAGAAGTGGGTGAATGAGGTGCAGAAAAATCAAATGATAAGTCTCTTTAAAATGTAAAATTCCCTGAGGCGATTCCTAAGGGTTTGTCCTCCAGGAGGTGGAAAGGTAGTGTTGTGAAAGGCCCTATCAAGAAACCGTTGGTGATTTCATTAAGTAAGAGTTTTGTACTCTGATGGGAACTCTGACAGTGCTGACTGTAGGATGGGGTGTTCCAAAATACCTATTTGGAGTGACACAAACCCTGTGTAAAACCAGTTAGTAGACGTGAGAAATTCTACCAGCTATAAAAAGGACAGGTAGCATTATAGATTAGGAAAGTTTATTGGGGTGGAAGATTTTAGGGTACCGTCTGTAGGGGCACATAGTTTTTGGCATGTGCACTGAAACAAAGTGAACCCACGTGAAGAAGCCTACCAGCACTATAACTACAACCACTGGCATAGAAATTATTGCAGATTTGTGCTTCACCTAGAAACCAAATTGGCCTGCCTACTTTGTCTTAGCAAAATCCCTCTGGGATGTGTTGGACTGATAATCAGTGTTGGCTTACTGGTAGAGGGAATAGCTACGTTTCCAGGATGAAATTTGATCGCATGGGCTGTTGCTGAGCTTATGGCGCAGGAAGGTGTTTTGAGACCCCAAAAATGCCTTCGAAACCGTACCGTGTGTAACTGACCCCAGTTGGTGTTTGTATAGTACACTCTGTGAGCCTGAACTGAGATGGGTGCTGGTAACTGACCCTCCTTGTATAGAAACGTTAGACATGCTAAGGAAGTGAGGCAGATGACTTGGTTAGTATAGATCTGCAGTGACCCAGCTTAGTAGAGTAGTGCCTACAGGCGAAATTGTATTAACTAGCTTATGTTGGTGACAGGTGACACCCTGACTACTTGCCAAGTGGCTTTGAGAGGCTCCACCTATGATTTGGCTTGTGGGGCCTTTGTGCCACTGAGGTGGGTGGCGGGGTGTTGGCCTCTCGGTGATATGTAAAAGATTGTAAAATCGATTGGCCGTGACGGGTGAGGCCCTAACTATGACTTGATGCAAGACTATAACTATGTGTTGGGCAGATTGGGCTCGAACCTCTGAACGGAAGGCTGATTGTATGCCTTGCGGGACCACTTGACTTATAGGTGAGGAGGCGTACGGGACCATACTTAAATTGGCGAGAGCTTAAACCTTGTCCTAACCCCAACTGGTTTTATTTCGTTAACATACCTGCTGATTGTCCTGTATAATGTATACTGTAGTGGAAAGAACGATCTACATCCTGCTAACAGGTTTGAGCTTTGGTGTTTAGCGGTCTTGTAAAAGTGTGTAAAGTGTATAATTGTGCACAACACCCTACCTACTGACTGACACCCTAACTACCGACATTACATTGACGACACCAAAACTACTGTACGACAATTGTAACACCATAACCATTACCAATTGATATTGCAACTATAACACCATGATTATCTAACTGTACAATAATTAACAGTACCATAACTACTGACGGTAGAGACGAATTGTTGAAACGTTATGCGATCGGTTGGTTAACGTTGGTTATTGTGTGGAATATTGAATGAAATGAAACCTAGTTGCATTGATAATTGTATGGTCTTTGGAGGTTTTGATTTTGTTTTATATGTGGGCGACGTCGTAATTTTGTGCCACGTTTGAGGATCCTGTGCAGCTTATCCTGGTAGGGTGATAACTTGAAACTAATGAGATTTATTTATAGCACGTTACCAGAAGGAAATACATGAAATTCAGATAGGAATTTCCGAGGCAAATGCCCGGTGGGCCGCGATGTCCATGGGCCGAGGCCGGCAGGAGAGGTCCCAGGATCTCCCCTGCCGGTCTATGCAGGGCCGGCGCTATCCGAGCGCCGGCCCCGCTGTTTTCCATGGAGGGCCGGTGGGGAGATCAAAGATCTCCCTCACCGGCCCACATGCTGTCAGATCTGGCCGCCGGCGGGGAGAGAGGGAGGGAGCCAGCCAGGAGAGGAGGACCCAGCGGAGCTCTAACTTGCAGCTCCGCCAGGTTTCTCTCGCGAGATCCGGCGCGTTGCCATGGCAACGCGCCGGATCTCGCGAGAGTGAACTCTTGCCCTACAGGCTAGAGTTCACTCACCCATGAGGACCACCAGGGACAGGGCCGGCGCGTCCATAAGGCGGCACAGGCGGCCGCCTTAGGGCGCACCGGCTCCGGGGGCGCAATATTTCAGTGACCGGCAGGAGGGAAGCTCTCCCTGCTGCCAGGCCACCTTCTGGATCCCCCGCGCGGCGTGCAGCAGCGCTGTGATCAGACGCGGCGAGGGAGCTCTAACCTCTCTGCTCTGCTCCCTCGCGCGCTGTCTGCTGATGCCGCGGGAGCCGGAATATGACGTCATCAGTAGGCAGCCCGCGAGGGAGCAGAGCAGAGAGGTTAGAGCTCCCTCGCCGTGTCTGATCACAGCGCTGCCGCACGCCGCCCAGCAGCCCCACTGGACCCCAGGGAATGATTCATCATCCACACCAGCTCTCCAGGTAGGGAGGCTGGGTGGAATATGTTTATTTATTAAAATAATTAGTGAGTGTGTGTATGCGTGTCTGTTTGTCTGTGAGTGACTGTCTGTGATTGAGTGTGTGTATGTGTGTCTGTGTGTGACTGTGTGACTGTGTGTGTGAGTGTATGTGTGTCTGTGTGTGAGTGTATGTGTGTCTGTGTGTGAGTGTATGTGTGCCTGTGAGTGACTGTCTGTGATTGAGTGTGTGTCTGTGTGTGTCTGTGTGTGAGTGTATGTGTGTCTGTGTGTGAGTGTATGTGTGTGTCTGTGAGTGACTGTCTGTGATTGAGTGTGTGTGTCTGTGTGTGTGTGTGTGTCTGTGTGTGAGTGTATGTGTGCCTGAGTGTCTGTGTGCCTGTGAGTGACTGAGTATGTGCATGAGTATGTGTGTCTGTGAGTGCTTGTATGAGTACTGCATGTGAGTGTATGAGTGTGGCAGTGTATGTGTGTCTGTCAGTGTGTGTTTGTGAGTGTCTGTCAAATCAGTGAGAGTATCTTTGTCATTGAGTCTGTGTGTGAGTATCAGTGTGTCTGTCAATGAATGAGTGTGTGTCAGATCAGTGAGTCTGTGTGTTTGTCATTGAGTGTGTGTGACTGTCAGTGTGTATACACCACTGAGTGTAGCGTGGTGGAACGCAGTACAGGAGCTTCTGTTTCCTGTACCCGGCCAGACTGACCGGAGGTGCTCACTGAGAGAGCACTCCCTGTCAGTCCGGCCAGGTACAGAAAATTGAAGCTCCTGTAGGGGATATCCTCCACTCGGCAACGCTACAAGAGAGGTAGGAGGCACACCAGGAAGGGGAGTGCGACCACTAAGGGGGTGGGGGGTGCACCAAGGGACAGGGAGGGGAGGGGAGAGAAATACCAAGGGACAGGAAAAAGAGGGGAGACCTTAGAAGAACACTAAGGGACAGGGAAGGGAGGGGACCACTAATGGACGGGGAGAGGGGCTGGTTAAGAGGTTGAAGATGTTATTTGGGGGGGGGTGTGGAAAGATACATCTTCGCCTATGTACCCAAAAATCCTTGCACCGGCCCTGACCAGGGAACACTGCCTCCCAGGTGCCAGCGTGCCGGTCCCCCCCCCCAGGCTAAAGGTAAGAAGGGAGGGGGGTATTTAATGCCTGTTTTTTTTTTTTTGCCCCCCCCAACACACACGCAATCCATTCTAACATTTATACAGCACTCTCACACACATTACTCCCACACCCATCACACACAGCACTCTCACACACAGCACTCTCTCACAGCACTCTCACACCCATCACACACAGCACTCTCACTCACAGCACTCTCTCACAGCACTCTCACACCCATCACACACAGCACTCTCACACACATCACTCTCACACACATCACTCACAGCACTCACTCACAGCACTCTCACGCACAGCTCTCACTCACAGCCACTCACAGCACTCTCACACCCATCACACACAGCACTCTCTCACACAGCACTCTCTCACACAGCACTCTCACACACAGCACTCTCACACCCATCACACACAGCGCTCTCACACACACAGCACTCTCACACCCATCACTCTCTCACCCATCACACACAGCACTCTCTCACCCATCACTCTCACACCCATCACACATGGCACTCTTGCACACACGGCACTCTTGCACACACCGCACTCTCACACACACATACTGCACCCCTCACATACACACAGAACCCCCCAACACACTGCACCACACACATACACAATACTTCAAAAAAAAAAAATATATATATATATATCCCCAATACACACATTCTCTACAGCCCATAGCCACATATGCATCACATTACACCACTTTACACCACAAACACAACATGACTAAAACCAACCTTATTACACAATACCACACCACAATCCACTCACTCTACACACACGCAATACCACAAGCAGGCTCCAAACACATGCACAATACTCTTTCCTGGCATTTTTGTCTCCTGGTATCCATTTATAGAGACACCAGAGACAAGTTGCAAGGAAACACAGTGCAAGCATGTTTTTAAATTTGCTTGCACTGTGCAGAACAAATACAGAGTTTTTTTCTCATGCTAGAGCTCTTCAGCAGAGCTCTGCGCATGGTCTGCCCTGGGAGAGCATTGAACCAACATGCTCACTTTGAGAGGGGATGACAAAACACACCTCCTCTGCCCCGCCCCTTCTTAGTGGGCCGCTGTGTTAAAAAAATGCCCGGGCTGAATTTTTCTCCCAGTCCGGCCCTGCCGAGGCCTACCTCTTTAAGTAATGTGGTGTATTTAACCCATAAGGCCCCTTAGCAATCAGTAACAGTAATTGTACGACCTTTAACAGGAGGGAAAAACTTACTTAATTGTCATCTTATTTATATACAGCCTAGTGTAATTAGGAACATGAGATGCCGGAGACAGGAGTAAGAGCGTAATATAAACTTATTAACACTCATATATCAATATTCACAATGCTGTATAAACGGAATGAACTTGAACTGCTAGGTATGAGGCAGTTTATACAAATAAACGAAAGTTTGTGCGAAATTGTGACTATGTGTATACTAATGGGAAAACATAAGCGTTTTTATGCGAACGGATAATATATACAAAAGTTTAACCGAAATGCCAGTTAGCAATGCACAAGACGGAATCTAAGCATAATCTTACCCTGATTAGCATATATATATATACAGGGAGTGCAGAATTATTAGGCAAATGAGTATTTTGACCACATCATCCTCTTTATGCATGTTGTCTTACTCCAAGCTGTATAGGCTCGAAAGCCTACTACCAATTAAGCATATTAGGTGATGTGCATCTCTGTAATGAGAAGGGGTGTGGTCTAATGACATCAACACCCTATATCAGGTGTGCATAATTATTAGGCAACTTCCTTTCCTTTGGCAAAATGGGTCAAAAGAAGGACTTGACAGGCTCAGAAAAGTAAAAAATAGTGAGATATCTTGCAGATGGATGCAGCACTCTTAAAATTGCAAAGCTTCTGAAGCGTGATCATCGAACAATCAAGCGTTTCATTCAAAATAGTCAACAGGGTCGCAAGAAGCGTGTGGAAAAACCAAGGCGCAAAATAACTGCCCATGAACTGAGAAAAGTCAAGCGTGCAGCTGCCACGATGCCACTTGCCACCAGTTTGGCCATATTTCAGAGCTGCAACATCACTGGAGTGCCCAAAAGCACAAGGTGTGCAATACTCAGAGACATGGCCAAGGTAAGAAAGGCTGAAAGACGACCACCACTGAACAAGACACACAAGCTGAAACGTCAAGACTGGGCCAAGAAATATCTCAAGACTGATTTTTCTAAGGTTTTATGGACTGATGAAATGAGAGTGAGTCTTGATGGGCCAGATGGATGGGCCCGTGGCTGGATTGGTAAAGGACAGAGAGCTCCAGTCCGACTCAGACGCCAGCAAGGTGGAGGTGGAGTACTGGTTTGGGCTGGTATCATCAAAGATGAGCTTGTGGGGCCTTTTCGGGTTGAGGATGGAGTCAAGCTCAACTCCCAGTCCTACTGCCAGTTCCTGGAAGACACCTTCTTCAAGCAGTGGTACAGGAAGAAGTCTGCATCCTTCAAGAAAAACATGATTTTCATGCAGGACAATGCTCCATCACACGCGTCCAAGTACTCCACAGCGTGGCTGGCAAGAAAGGGTATAAAAGAAGAAAATCTAATGACATGGCCTCCTTGTTCACCTGATCTGAACCCCATTGAGAACCTGTGGTCCATCATCAAATGTGAGATTTACAAGGAGGGAAAACAGTACACCTCTCTGAACAGTGTCTGGGAGGCTGTGGTTGCTGCTGCACGCAATGTTGATGGTGAACAGATCAAAACACTGACAGAATCCATGGATGGCAGGCTTTTGAGTGTCCTTGCAAAGAAAGGTGGCTATATTGGTCACTGATTTGTTTTTGTTTTGTTTTTGAATGTCAGAAATGTATATTTGTGAATGTTGAGATGTTATATTGGTTTCACTGGTAATAATAAATAATTGAAATGGGTATATATTTGTTTTTTGTTAAGTTGCCTAATAATTATGCACAGTAATAGTCACCTGCACACACAGATATCCCCCTAACATAGCTATAACTAAAAACAAACTAAAAACTACTTCCAAAAATATTCAGCTTTGATATTAATGAGTTTTTTGGGTTCATTGAGAACATGGTTGTTGTTCAATAATAAAATGAATCCTCAAAAATACAACTTGCCTAATAATTTTGCACTCCCTGTATATATATATATATATATATATATATATATATATATATATATATATTTATAAAACACATTAGCTATGCTTTGAGGAGAAATATTAATAAAATTATACCTTAACTGCCATCAGGACATACTGATTTCGTATATTTTAGAGAGTAGAAAATAAGGAAGTTTTTAAAGAGTGACACAATAAATGCTTTGACATTGAAAGCTGTTTAAATTGAATGAAAAGCTTTACCAGCGCTGTTTCAACCAGAGTTTTAACTTTTACTGCAAAGCCAACAAGTTAAAATAAAAGACATAAAGTATGAAGAAGTAGCACCTTAATTTGGAGTGGTATGTCCAGGAGCTATTTCACCCACAAATGGCTGTTTAGTAGAAGTATATAGTTGTGTCAAATAAGGAACAAACAAATAGTTCTGATATTGTGGAAAAGTGATATAACAATATGTATGGTGTATACGTCTTTAAATCTGCTAGAGGCAGAGTAAGTGTGGTATACACCAAATAATCTACTTAGTGAAAGCAACTATGTGACACAGAACAACAGCATGAAGAGCAGTTTTCTACTTTAGTTGATATCACAAACCCATATAGTGACACAATTATTTATAATGTATATCTCTTTAAATCTGCTACCGGCAGACCAACTAAATTGTGCACAATAATGCTTCTTTATCCGGAATTGGCAATCATATATATTGTAACCACATTACTTGGTACTGTATTTATTAATGCAGTGACTTAAAAAATATGTATAAGAAGTTGAAAATTGAAAAATTCAAAAATTAGAAAACCACTATTAACAAAAGAAAAGAAGAAATAAAAATAGTTGAAAACTAATGGGAAATTTATTCACAATTATAGAATTATAAAAATACTGCAAATTTTAAAAATATAAGTCAGGAACGGTTTGCAAGTAAATCGCCAGCAGAAAGATAGTCCTTTTAGCAAAATAACCACTGAGACCGGCTGGGATTGATGTGGATACTTTGTATCAAAATTAATTTCTGTTCTTGCCGGATCTCACTCTGGGTAGTAGGTGTTGTCGGCCAGTCGGTCCCCAGATCGTGGATGCTTTTCGGTGAAAAGAAAAGTTCCTTCTGCCGGTCCAGAACTGCGTCCGTATCCTTCTTGCTGCTGTCTAACGCGTTTCGTGGTTGTCAGCCCCACTTCATCAGAGACTACTTTATTATTTTAGACAGGTACTGGGTGAACTCCTGTCTTTGTCCAGTTTTGAGCAACCCACCATAAGTCAGACTCCCTCATCCCTGTGTGTTGCATTAGGCATACCAGACTCTACACATTAAAATAAAAGACAGTTTATAACTCCCATATGAAAGTAACGAACAGAACAATGAAAAATACAATTCGCTAAATAAACGAACATTTGCCATCCATTAACTGAAATTTACCAATCAATATTGAAAAACCGCAAGGTGGCGATATTAGCGAAACAAATTGACTGGTATACAAAAGCTGAAAATAAGCCTAAATGCGGGCAATAGCAGTGCTACCGAATGCAGCACTAGCAGGGAGATGACCACGAAAAGCGTTTGGTTAAACAAAACTGGTACTCAGCAATTAACAAAGGGGATACCTTTTTTTTTGGGGGGGGGGCTACCTCTTTAAATGTATTCATCCAAGGTGGGAAGAAAATGATAGTTGACATCTTATTTAAATATAACCTTGTGTAAATTGAACTAATTAGATGCAGCAGCGGAGCATAAATAAAACATAATATGACATACTTATATAGCAATAAGCACTTTATTTATTGTTCAAATTACACAGTGAATGTAACCATATGACATCCTGATAAGGGTATTGCTGTACGTTTTAACTTAGGCATAAATAACAAGTAAAAGACGATGTACTGAAAGAATTGTTTAAGTAAAATGAAATGAAACACAAAATGCCGTTTAAATTGACAAAAAATGCTTTCCCCATGCTGTATTTAACCAAAATTACCTTGACTTGTGAGTTATGCTAATACAGATAAACAAAAGTCTATGCGAAAGAGAGGATTACACGAGCGGCTGATAAGTGTGTACTAATAGGAACGACCGCGTTGTATGCGAACGGAGCTGTAGACGGAAATTTAGCCGAAACGCTAGTTAGCACGAACTGCTTTCAGTGACCTGAAGGATTTAACATGAGCTATATAGACGAAAGAAACCGTGTAGACGAACGTGTGAGTAATTGACAAGTATGAGGAGTGCACGAATGATGCTGTGTAACTTACGATTAGCCGTTCGTGTGCTGGCTACCCTCGTTATACTCACGAACACAAAGCAGAGAGAGAGATGCAGACGGACTGCTGGCGGGCGGGAAAATGACGTCCGGGTCCAGTGAACCGGAAGTAAACAGAATCACTTCCGAGATCATCAAGGACAGGTAAGCAGGGGCTCACTGGGTTTAAGTAGGGTTCCATGTACCTTCCACAATTACAGGCCAAGCCATATATATATATATCAGAAATGACCGCACTCCAAGGACTTTATAGAGATTTTCAAATAAAATTTAACTTTTATTCAATCCATTTAAAAAGTCAACGTTTCAGCTCCCACATGGAGCTTTCATCTGGACAAAACATCCTGTGGGAGCTGAAACGTTGACTTTTTAAATGGATTGAATAAAAGTTACATTTTATTTGAAAATCTCTATAAAGTCCTTGGAGTGCGGTCATTTCTGCTATGTCTACATGATCCTTGCCAGACCAGCACCGGGCACCACAGGATTACACCAGGAGTGCAAGCCCTCGCGCTATATATATATATATATATATATATAAAGGTAATGCAAAATATAAATATATCCATATGCATAATTACATAAATAACTTCATAAATATACACATAGACTTCAAATATTTAAATATGTATATATGTTTAAATTCTACGTGCATATTTATGTAATATTTTTACATAATTAAGTCATTTTATTGATTACAATTTGAGGGTCCTGCCTGACAACCCATGCAAAAAGTCCAGAGAATTTAATTTGCTAGCGCTATATTTAACCCTGTAACCTTCCAAGACACCCTAAAACCTATACACAGGGGGTACTGTTTTACTCTGGAGACTTTGCTGATTACAAATATTAGGGTTTCAAAACTGCAAAACGTATCACAATGATGATTTTGTCAGTGAAAGTGAAGTTTTTTGCGTTTTTCACACACAAACGGCACTTTCATTGATGATATCATTGTCGTGATACGTTTTACGGTTTAATATTTATGTTCAGCGAAGTCTTCCGAGTATAACAGTACCTCCATGTACAGGTTTTATAGTGTATTTGAAAGTTACATGGTCAAATATAAGGCTTGCCTTTCAGTTTTGTTCAAATTGAAATCTGCAAGATTGATTATGTTGCCTTTGAGAGCATATGGTAGCCCAGGAATGAGAATTACCCAAATAATGGAATACCATTTGCAAAAGAAGACAACCCAAGGTATTACAAATGGGGTATGTTCAGTCTTTTTTAGTAGCCACTTAGTCACAAACACTGGCCAAAGTTAGAAAAAGCACAGCAACAGTGAAGGAGAAAGGAAAACCTCCTTCACTGGAGTTGAGTAGGTTGTATGGTATTAGGGCATAACCCAAAAAAAGAAAAAGAGACTGAAAAGGGATTTCCAAATGGTCCTCCTAAATATCAGTCCCTATACCCTTAAAGGAGGCTGTTCCACTAGTATAAGGCGACAAATTGCCAGTATTGGAACATAAGGAAAACTTATAGAAAATAATACATTTTTATTGATCCCTCTTGAGGAAAAAAATAGCAAGTAATAATAATAAAAGTGTATATACAATAAAGTGAAAAGTGTATATAAAAATCGTCTACTGTTCTATTAATTAGGCAATATATACATCACACCAAGTAGCTCCTACTTTTAGCAACTAGGATTTTAGTATAAACGGTTGCTAATAAATTAAAGGACCACTATAGTACCAGGAAAACATACTTGTTTTCCTGGCACTATAGTGTCCTGAGGGTGCAATGAGACAGGCACTGGAGGCTCTAGAGGCTGGATTAACCCTCAGTGTAAACATAGCAGTTTCTCTGAAACTGCTATGTTTATAAAAAAAAATGGTTAATCCTAGCTGGACGAGGCACCTAGACCACTTCATTAAGCTGAAGTGGTCTGGGTGATTATAGTGGTCCTTTAATTTGCAACAGTGTCTCAGTGGCCAATATAACTTTTGTGTGAATCTGAGGAAGTCAAAGTTAACCACTGAAGCGACATGACTTCAATAAAATGCCTCTCACTAAGCAATAAGTGATTATGTGCTGCCTAGTGTAGGTATTGATGCCCTTACAGGGTATAGCACACTTGCTTCCTGAATATGGGTAGCAGTTACAAACGTCAGGACCATACTAAGGGTAAAATAGAGTATCCGGGGGAGGTAAACGGCAGTGCTGCCTAACTAGTAATATAGCCGGGATACTAGCCGATATAACAATATTCCAGCCCCTATTGTAATATTCAAAGAAAAGCCCCCCATTACAGCTCAAAAAAGATAATGCTGATAGAGAGAAACCAAGTGTCAGATGAGTCTGGCCGGACCTAAGTTAAGCACCTATACACTCTCTATATCAAACAATCTACACCACATCATAGTCCCGTTCACTGGACAATAGTATTGTAGCCCTGTCTATATACAGCGTGCTAAATCACTCTATGTTACATACGGGCAGGAGTAGTCCTAGTGATTGATCTAGTACAGTGATGGCGAACCTATGGCACAAGTTCGCCATCAATGCAGAGTAGGCACCTGCCTGCCCAAAATGGCAGGCGCCTACTCTGCTTCTGTGTCCGGAGGCAGGGGGAGGGATCGAGGAAGCAGCTCTCCTGTCCTCCTGCGAGCAATCTGTGTGGAGTGTTGCCACGCGTTACCATGGCAATGCTCCACACAGCATCGCGCGGGAGGACAGCTGCTTCCCTGTCGCATACTTACCACCACCGGACCACCAGGCATTGCTGTCCCCCCCCCCCCTTTCACCAAAGGTAAGAAGAAGGGGGAGGGGAATACTGATTTAATATATATATATATATATATATTTTAATTTATTTTTAATGTATCTGCCCCCCCCACACACCCCCTACCCCCCCCACACAGCACCCCTACCCCCCACACATAGCACCCTACACCTACACACACAAAGCTCCCCTACCCCCCCCACACACAGCACACACACACTCCACACCCTTACACACAAACACATACACTGCAGCCCTGAATGCAGTATATGTGTGTGTGTGTATTCAGCATGTATACAGTCTGTATTCAGCAGATTGTATATGTATTCAGCATTCTGTGTGTGTATTTAGCAGTCGGTCTGTGTGTATTTAGCAGTCTGTCTGTGTGTGTGTGTATTTAGCAGTCTGTCTGTGTGTCGGTGTGTATGTATTAAGCAGTCTGTGTGTATGTATTGCATTTGTTGGAGATACTAATAAATATAAATTTAATTTTATCTATTTATATCATTATTTAAAATTTGTATCATAAAACTCTCTGTTGACTTCTTCTTGTAAAACAAAATATGTTAATTAGTTCGCACAACTGTACAAGTTTTTTTCTAAACTTAAACCTCAGTATTCAGGTTTAATTGCCGTGTTGGCACTTTGAGGAAAAAAAAGTTGGCATGTATTGCGGTTTCGGCACTCGGGCTCAAAAAGGTTCGCCATCACTGATCTAGTATAACACCTAGTTCTAGGAATCTACCAATACAGTATATATATATATATATATATATATATATATATATAGCTTCTTATCTGTTAATAATCGCCTGGCTGTTTGTTCCTGAGTGTTTAATGTATGAGGTAATCTAATATAATAGCTAGGACTACGGATGGGTAATAGGTTAAGGCTAAGTCCTGAGAAATCCCCCTCCCAATTGCATATAGAGAAAAGAGTAGACGTTCTAAATAGAAGACTCAGTGGTCTCAGTTCAGCACTGGCCAAAGTTAGCATTTATATTAGTTTTTTTTGCATTTTTTACACATAAACAAATATAAACACTAACTTTTGCCAGTGTTTGTGACTAAGTGGCTACTAAAAAAAGTACCGGACATACCCCATATTGAATACACTTTTTTAGATATTTGTAATAAATTATGTTTCATATATGAATAGTTAATGTGAAATGAAAGCCCTGTTTCTCCTGAACAAAATGATATATAATAAGTGTGGGTGCACTCAATAAAAAAAGGTGTGAAAAATGTGAACAGACATATAGTGCAAATTCCAGTTTTTGTTTACGTTTTGTTTTGATCACGTGTACAACTGTCTCAGTCCTTAAGGAGTTAATGTCCTCCTTTTATCAGTGTAGTATTTCAAAGCCATACTTATGGTGCTTGGAGTAGATAGTAAGAGGACACTGATTTGGATGTGGGACAGAGGGATACCAATAATTCAGCTCAAACTGATCTTTCATTGGCTGAGTGTGTGCACAGATCATGTTTAATAAGGAAGGTTTCTGAAATGCTCCTTAGTAACGGGGCTTTGTCTTTTGTCACGCTGTGAGCGCATTAGGCCCTCCCCATAGGAGAGCATTGAACCAATTCCTATGGAAATTTCACTAAAGCTGTCCTCATACAGAGTGTGTCAGTTAGGCAACCTAGAGTCCGTTAAAGTCCCAGATGCGCCTCTTCACTGAAGGAATTATTACTGCTGCAATGTAAACATTGCAGTTTCTCTAAAACTGGAATTTTTTCATTGCATAACTAAGGGGAACAGGGGCATTGCACCCAGACCGCTTCAATGAGATGACGTGATCTGGGTACCTATAGTGTCCCTTTAAAATACCAAAATACCCTCATTAATATTTCTTGAACTGGAGATAAAGTCTATTGATACAGAACCATTATAACTTTGCAAACGTGCCAATTGCATGAGCTTGTTTTACATTGTATTACTGCACTGTCTTTCTTCAATAAATATATTTGCAACAAAATGACAATTCTTAAAGCAAGCAATATTTATCATGCTCTTTTTTTTCTCTCTTTGTGCCCAGACTGATCTTGATATCCTAAAAGTATCCAATTCATTTTAAAAATTAGCAAACTATATGTTTGGCCTCTGCCTGCATCAGATATTTCTATCTTAACTGCAGCTTATTATCTGCAGACCTAAAATCCTTAATCGAACTCTAAGCTGTTTTCAACATAAATTGGATAGAAACTGGTCCTTCACTAATTCAGTATTCCAGCTGTTGTTTTATATGGATATTTCATAAGCCAGTTTTTCTAGCTTTTTATAATCACTGGCATAAGTATTGCAGGGCTAGCAGCTGTTCCATGCTTAAATCCTGGCACTCACCCCTTCATACCTCACTGCTACAGAAAAATGCCATTCAGCAAAAACACCACTGTTGCCAGTAATAGTGGTTCTAAAACCACCACCAACAGTCCATGATTTGGGGATTACCCAACATTGACAGAGCAAAGACCTGGAAGGGTGGTGATCCTTAAGGGTTGGTTTGAATACTACTGGAATAAGTCAGCAGACTTGGAGAAGGCACAGTAGTGTAGTCAAACTATTTCTAAATCAACTAAAATGTTGTTGCCATCTTGCAGTTTTTCCAGTTATTTACACAATAAAATATTGCATAGTTAGGCTGAAAAAAAGACTTGCGGCCATCAAATTCAGCCTTTCTTAATTATAAACAAAATATTTTAAGCTAAACATTTTCCTTTTATTACTGTTATTCAATATCATGCATCTTTTCATGAGGTAATTTTTTTTTTTCATTCCTCTGTTTTTTTTGTTTTTTTTAAACAATCAAAATTGAGCAGAAGCATTGCCACTTCTTGTTTGGCATGACTTAATTTGTCATCTATCCTATATTTAGCTTTGTCTACCATTGGTAAAGCTCCAAGGGAATAAGTTAGTGCATCGTTGATAAGATATATGTGCATTTTCTCCTTTTCTCCTAGATTCGCACCTATCACCTTTAAAATGACTATGTAACTCTAAAAATGTTTCTTATAACATGGAATAAGTGCCTTGTTGTAAGATACAAGATTTTAAAATATAGAATATATCTTTAGATTCTATATTATAAGGGTCAATGTCATAGTGTACCTTATGTTAATATCTGTATCCCAAATAATGGAAAAAGTCTACTTTTAGAGGCATAGTTTTCCACTTGAATGAACAGATACATCTACTGATAGATATGTTTCTTGATATGTACAATACTAAGCAAGGTTTCCTTGCTCCTAAATGAGGCGACAGACTTTTTTCTATAGTTTCCTTAGAAACATCGAATCTGACGGCAGATCAGAACCATTCGGCCCATCTAGTCTGCCCAATTTTCTTAATACTTTCATTAGTCCCAGGCCTTAGCTTATAGCTAGCATAGCCTTATGCCCATTCCACGCATGCTTAAACTCCTTCACTGTGTTAACCTCTATCACTTCAGCTGAAAGGCTATTCCACTACCCTTTTAGTAAAGTATAACTTTCTGAAATTCTTTTTAAACCTTTGCCCCTCTAATGTAAGACAATGTCTTCTTGTTGTGGTAGTTTTTCTACTTTTAAATATAGTCTCCTCCTTTACTGTGTTGATTCCCTTTATGTATT
Organism: Pelobates cultripes; assembly: GCA_933207985.1. Taxonomy (NCBI): domain Eukaryota; kingdom Metazoa; phylum Chordata; class Amphibia; order Anura; family Pelobatidae; genus Pelobates; species Pelobates cultripes. Next base: position 238,678,972 of record OW240914.1, on the reverse strand, counting down.
TAAATGTTTTCATCATATACCCCCGTCTCATATTTCCTCCAAGCTATACATGTTAAAATCATTTAACCTTTCATTGTAAATTTTTATTATGAACTGTATCTTCTATAAGGCTTTCATAGTGTGTGTGTGTGTGTGTATATAACACTATTTATTATCCCTATATTATTTGATATTTTAATTTATGTTCATTATGTTATTTGATATTTTTGGCAGTGCATAGAGCATTCTAAATCAGGGGTGTCAGAATATTTGCTACAGATTAAAATGTTCTATATGGGAATATGATAAATGTATAATGTTTACTAACATGTGGAGTACATGTTGGCACAGAGGACTTTAATGTTCTATGATGAAAGTCGTTAATCATACTTGCATATAACAATGCAATAAAACACAACTTGAACTCACAGAGATGTATAGAGATGTGCACAGAGTTTCTGAGAATACACACCCAGATACTCACTACACTCACACACACTGTTTTGAGGAATAACATTACGTAGGGAGTGATAAACACTTTTTGTTTTTGCCCCCATTTTTCATGAGCTGAACTCAAAGATCTAAGACTTTGTCTATGTACACAAAATGCCTATTTCTCTCAAATATTGTTCACAAATCTGTCTACATCTGTGTTTGTGAGCATTTCTGGAATTTGTTTGCGCAGCTCTCTTGAGGTCCCCCCTCAGCATTTAAATCAGGTTAAAGTCTGGACTTTGACTGGGCAATTGCAACACCTTGGTTCTTTTCTTTTTCAGCCATTCTGTTGTAGATTTGGGATCATTGTCCTTTTGACCAAATTTTGGCTAAGGTTCAGCTGTCTGACAGATGTCAGATGAGTTCATGGTCTACTCAATGACTGCGAGGTTCCCAGTTCCTGTAAAGAAGCCTTTTCTTTGCTTTAGACTAAATCTCCTTTCATCCAGTCTAAATGTGTATTTATAAATACATTTATTTGGTTTGTGTTTGCCCCTATTATATTTGTATAATGCTATAATTTCTTCTCTGTGGCACCCCTTTTCTAAACTTAAATTTGTTAGCCTTTCTTCATTACTAAAATCTTCCATGCACCTTACTAAATTTGTAGCCTGCCACTGCACTTTTTCTAGTGCCATAATATCCTTCGATAGAACAGAAGCCCAAAATTGCACATAATTTTCATGGTGTCGTCTTATTTTCATCCTGACAGTTAATGCCCTTTTTATGCATGACTGTACCTTAGAGCTTGTTCCCTAACTTGATGCCTTTAACTGTTCCCAATTCCTTCTCCTCCTATGCTGTATTCCATTATTTACTGTCATTTAGGCTGTAAGCTGCTTGTGTATTCCTAATTCAAAAATTCATATCTTTATCTGAATTAATCTCCTTTTAAATTTCATCTGTCAGAATCATTATCAGTATTGTCTCTTTCTCTATCATATCTTTTCTTTCTGAAATGGACCTTGTCAGTGGAATCACTTATATTCTGCTAGTATTCTGGATGGAGTTACACTTGTACTGTCTTTCCTTTGTTTATATCCTCCGGTATTGTTATCAGTCGTGATGGCAACGTGTTCTCATTTGAGCTCCAACATTATTGCACTTATGAACTGAACCTTGCAAATTCTGAGCAGCTTATGTTTGTATGTAACATCTTACAAGGTTTTTCTCCTTGATGACCAATAATCATACATTAACAAACACACATTGTAATTTTATTACAATGCAAAATTCAATTATACAATATTATGCAATACAAAATGCAATTTTTGATCCCCCCCCCCAACATATTTTAATTATAATTTAGCAATAGTGTAATGCAGAATATTTAAACATATTTAGACAAAGGAGAACAACCAAATCCATTAGTAATGCATCATTTCCCAGCTGTAGGTTATTATCAAAAATGTCTTCATGTCTTATAGTGGAGAAAAGATCACAAATTGTATATAGTTTAATCCTGTATTTCCTGGTTACTGCTTTATGATAAGCCTGGGCACTCTAAGGTCTGGCAGAACACCTATTATGTCTTCCATTTTTTGCCTTGGTAGGATTGCTGCCTCTCATCTTGCTGAGTGTCCTCTAACTGATCCTAACAAACTGGAACCCTTTAGCAGGTTTAGATGGCTTTGTACATGTGGAGATATCAAAAACACATCTTCACCTGGAGTTGTAGTCTGTGGCGAAAGTAACCTCACCACTGGTTTTTGGAGGGGCCTGTTTGACAGCCTCCTACCCTGGGACTATGGGCCCTGTGATAACCCATGGTCAAAAGTACTGTTTCTGCCCCTTGGACTTTTAACTAGAACAGATTCAAACATGTGGCGGCGGCCATCTTAAATTGGCCAGCAGTGTTGAGTGTATGGAACTGTTTTGGGCATGGGACCATGTGCACAGTGGGGCAAAAATAAGACTTCCAGTAAATTCCTGAACCCCTGAACCGATCTGGGTGATTTTTGGATATGTTGTTCACCCAGATCGGGGCTATCAGGGGATGTGACTTTGTGGGTATATGTTGTATTTTTGTATTTTGTTTTTTTCTGCTTAGAGTTAATTGAGTTAGTCCATTGTCTTTGTTAATTATATCACAGGCAGAGGGGAGGGATTGTGTACACTGTATGGGAGTGACTGAATGTAAAACTAAGTTTTTATTGGCTTGTTGTTCCTGTGTCCCTATGCCCCACAAGGTCCACCTGGGCGGTTACCATGTGGGGAAAACTGTATAAAAGACCAAGCTGTTCAGTAAACCCTCAGATCTGCTGAGTTCCTGTTTTACCCTCAACATAGAGCCTCGTCTCATGTGTGGGGGGAAAGACTGCATCTACCCTGGGGATTGCTATGTCACTATACTCCCCAGGGATTATAATCACTTAGCTCTTTTAAGAGCTTGTTCCTGCTACTCTCTCTTGGAGGAAAGAGGGTGGGTAGAGGACGGGTGGGTAGAGGACGGCGAGTTCCCCGCCAATCTGTAACGCTGGATGTGGGGACTGCGGTGCTGATGGTGTCTGGTGGAATGCTTGGAGTCCTCGTGAGCACTAGGAAAATCCCTCGGCAGAGTTACCTAACCGGAGTACAGGAAGCTCCGTTACATAGTCCAAGGCCCTGACATTCAAAACCTTCTTACAGGATACTAAGCAGAAAAGTGTGACCAATTGGCCGTAAGCTAAAGCAACAAAAGCTCTGCATTACCTAGCCAAGAGTCAAATTGTGTAAGAACACTGTCATCAACACAAGTATTTAGCCCTAGGGGATATGGCCAACCTGTGTTAGGTAACCTACCAGGAAATACAGGACTAAACTAGAGAAATCCTTGAGGCCAATGAGGAACACAAAAATCGGGTCTGGTACATTAACATGGTAGTAATACAAGCCAGGCCTGATACAAATCCAGGGATGCTTGCGAGTCGGAATTGACTCAAACCCAGAGTGACCTGATGGCTGATCTATACAGATTTACAGTCCTGCAAGTCCCACCTCCAGCATTATCAAAAGCTGGAGAGTAGCCAACACCAACTAGTTCAAGCGCTCCCTGCGTGACTATAAGACCTGTGAGTTCGAGGTGCCCATGCTCAGTCTCTGAAATCCCAGAGTTCTCCTAATGTCCCTTAAGAACACGCACATCATAATGGAGAAATGGACGACCAGCAGCAGAGAATGAGGAGAACAGTCTGGGTCTCGCAATAGTGGCATTGGTGAAGGAATCTGGTAAGGAATGTTGATCATAAGGTCCAAGAGATGTGGAAACCAAAACTGCATCGGTCAAAACAGAAAGATTAGGACCACGGTGATCAACTGTAAATAGACCTGGAGAAGAGTCTGGGAATTCATAGGAAATGCGTACTGCTGTCTCCCTCTCAAATTCTGAGGAAAAAGCATCCATCATTTGGGCTTCTTGTTTATAAGAAGAAAGCTGAAGAAAGTCTAATGTTCAAACGGAAAGCAAACATGTTGATGTGGAGGAGAGAACAACCAAAATTGCCTGGAATACTAAACAGTCAGAGGTCCAGTAACAAGTTCCAGTCCGCCTCCGTGTTGGTCAGGTCTAGGAAATATTCTGCTTAAACCAATATATTGTGTTCCAAGCAGAAAGGCCCAAAGTCTTTGGCCAGTTCCGTCAGCTTGATCTTGATACAGATCTAGTATCACCCAGATGGTTGACATAATAGACTGCAGAGATGTTGTTCGTATGGAGCTGAAGAGCTGTAAACAGGTGTTGACACAATCCCTTGTGTAGCTTTTCCATTCAGATGACCCCATCAACTTATAGCTAGTCTGGACTTCTGTGGACCACCAAACTCCCCCTTGCAATCGAATCAATAGATATTTCCGGAGTGAAGACCTTGCCATTCAATGCAATCATGTTGTGTAGCCACCTGTATAGTTAATCCTTGTTTCACTGTCCAGATCCACAAGATCCACATAGGAGAAAACTTAGGCAAAAAAAAAAAAAAGGAATTAAATATAGCAAAGAGGTTTATGTAGCACATGAGTAGTCTTAGGTGATATAAGCAAAGATAAGAAGAGATGTAAGTAAGATGTACACTTACAGTTTTCTAGAGCTCGTCTCATGTGTGGGGGGAAAGACTGCATCTACCCTGGGGATTGCTATGTCACTATACTCCTTCAGCTCCAACTTTATCCCCACCTCTGAATATAGTTCTGATACAACAGGCCGTCCGATACCATATGAGTAATAAAACCATTTAAAATATTTCTACAGTTTTCAGCTATTCTTACTTTCAAACTCCTTGTAGTCAAGGGCTCTCCAATACATTTAATAACATTTTTGGCATTGCATGAAATAAAGTTTATAAAATGTTTTTGGTAACATTGGATTTAAATCTATTAATAGTATTTAAAGATTTATCAGTATTTTACAAGCAGAATATATCTTACACCTAAAAAAACCCTTGTTTGTCCCAAAAAAACTTTTTATATTGTATTTTTTTTTTGTGTGTAGTTTTTAGTTAGAAACAAATTTAAATTAGGAACTCCCCTAAAACCAATATTTGGTTTAATAGTTAGAGTCAAAAAAGCTTTATTAGTGCCACTGGAACAATCACAGCAGTATAAAAAGGTAAATAATTAATGCAGGAGATGCGGAGGTCTCTCATATAAGCATACAACATTGTTAGAAAAGCTCAATACAGATGAGTGACTTTATCTCTTCCTTTTCCTTCCTTCCTTCTTTTTCCCCCCCATAAATTAAGGCATCATAAAGGCACAATTGGATATGTGACTCTTGACCATATGTGTGATAACATAAGTGAGACGCGCAGGTCTCAATATTAAACGGTTGAGTTATATTGATATCTAACACAATTCAGACATCGGTACTTAATTAAGCGGTGTTAGGGGAGGTGTATAGTACCACAAAGGACAGTAGAACGTGTAGGGTGGGATGGGTGAAATAGAAGGATGGGGGGGGAGCTATGTATCCGTTATAATTTGCATTGTAGGGAGATCCCACTAATGTGAGTATCTTTGTAAGGGCTATTGCACTGTTGCAGCAAAGGCATGTGGCCCTTTAGTTTCAGGTTCCTTCTGGGGAGGGTGACTCAATCATAATCGGGGCCTGCTTAGTCTATTTGGTTTGTTGATTCTTCTTCGTTAGTTATCCCCTGTGATTAAATATTTGTGAGGAAACGGTGGGTTATCACCATCAACTGTACCAGTTTCCATAATGCGGAGGGAGTATAGGAGTTATATATAATGTGGTGAGTTGTTAATAGAGACCGGATCATGGCCAGTTTGCTTCTCCAGTGGGCGTGTTGGGGATCTCCAGCTCCCAGGATGGTTTAATAGTTAAAATTTATTTTAAAATGTTATCCCCTTTCAATTTGGTGACTTTTATTAGTGTAGTCTAAAACTACAGGAAGTTTCACATCTTGTTTATTTTTTTGGTTTGTATTGATCTCCAATGTTTGTAATTAAAGTGTCCAAGGTAATCGCATCATATCTCTGTTCGAATATTTATAATATTTACTTGTGCATTAAAAACAATATAGTCGGTAGAATTCTTTTTCAGCCTTAGTAATTCTCTTAAGTACTTTATTGAGCCAAGGTGCATAATGACAGCTAGTCCGATCTATAAATTAATACAGAAACACAGAGGGCACCACCAGGGCACAAGACACAGAGAGTGGACACAGACTTGCTGTCACAAGGGATAATGGAGGAGAAGTGTTGGAAAAGGATGCAGGCTCCACAAAAAAAAGGATTATGCCAGGATCCATGTCCAAGCTGCACACCGGCCACAAAGAAAGAGATAGGGAAAATACTCCCCAATCTACCAGAGAGCTAAAACGCCAGTCCTGTACTCCAAAGCATAACACTGCATGAAAATAAGGCCCGCAAGCAAAACCAGCAAAGGGGATTGAGGGCTTGTCGAGTAGAGGAAGAGGAGCCCCAAGGCTGACTGCAAGCAGGGAGAACAACATTGACAGTGGAGCTCGGAAGCATAGCAGACAAGACACATACCAGGGTAGTTAACCAAGGCAGAGAGCCAAAAACACAGCACAGATAACGCAGTTAAAATGTGAAGACACAGTGTCAGTTATACTTTTATACTGTCTTGAAGTTGGGAGTGTGGTGAATGGTTTGGAAACTTTATATTTTATCTTTAAATAATTTATTTTTATTTTTAATGTTTAATGACAATTCAAGTAGTAAAAATAAGCTGATTGGAGGGCACGGAAATGACAATAGTGGAGAAGGTGAGGAAAGAGCACTGGAATTACGACTGCAGAGAAAAGGTAAAGACTATAGCTAAGGTGTATATATGAGGACAAGGAAAAAAAACTGTTCTTTAATGAGGAATTCGTGTCGATTTGCCATGTACTTCCAAGAAAGTTGGAAACTTACAGCTCTTCCATTGATGAAGGATAGTAGTATGTACACATACACCGTACAGCTGGGTTTCATTCATTGAACAAGAAGAATATTATAATGAAAATTGCTTGCGTAAGGGAACTGGCATAGCTGGCTTTCATTATTTCTTCAGTGAATGGAAAACTACAGTTGGCTTTAATATTTCACATAAATACCTCTGGTGCTTAGAGGTTTATTGGAAATGGACAACTTAGTCCCAAATAGCTCAGTGCTTTTGTATTTTCATTGCTATCCAGATTTCAAACAGAATGTTATTTGATAATGCAGAACTGTAACTTTGGATCTTATAGCAAGACACGGAGGCTCATACTGTATATCCTTTTCTTTAATGTCAACCAATAGCAGCAAAGAATACAAACAGAATTAAAAAATAATGAATATAATAACATACGCCACCCCCCGACCAAGTCCCAGTATAATAGCAGGCACCTCCTTAAGACCTTTTTTCTTTTTTTGCTGCTCCACGGTCGGATAAGTATCTATTTTCTCTGTTCTGTTTTTTTTGGGGGGGAAGGGGATTATTTGTGAGTTTGATTGCTATTGTGAATTTTGTTGTTGCATGTGTTACAGACTGTTGTATTCTGTTGTTTCTTCTGGGCTAAGGGTCTCTATCCTGGGATTTTAGGGTCTGTTCCACCCCCTGTTTTTCTATTTTTTTCCATATTTTTTTCTCTGTTGGGTTTTGCCCTTCTGGCAATTTTTTTTGCTTCTCTCCCCATTATTTAACCAAACGGCCTTTACCCCTGTTTTCTGGGCTCTCTCGGGTCCCTGACCCATTTTTGGCGGCTTTTTTGACCATGTCCATTTTGGCATTTTTGACCATTTCCATTTTGGCATTTTCGACCATGTCCATTTCGGCATTTCCATTCGACCATTTCTGGACTTGCGTTCGGCAGTTTTCGCTCGAACTCCAGAGCCCCGTTTTGGTTCATGAACGCTATTCCTCGTTCGTGGAATTCTCAGAACGTACGGCTGTTTTTGGTCTGTGTGTATTGCCTTACTGTACGTTGGGTGCGCAAACATAATTTGCTCTCGTACTGAAGGCGCCCATTCGGGTGTTTTTTAGCAGCATTCTCGCTAGTTTGAGGACTGTGCTCCCTTCTGGTTTTTCTCCTTCCCCTCCTTTGGCTCTGCCTCTTCCTGCATCGTGTATCTGCAACTGGTCTGGGCCCTGGTGAGATCTCTCCTATTTAACCCTTCCCTGGATAGTTTAGTTTTGGTAAATAACCATTACTACTCTGTATTATGTTACAGCAAGTTAGGTGTTGGTGCCTACCAGATTTGTCCTTATTATACGGTTGCTTAGTGTGGGTCATTTTCACCATGCCTGCCTGTCCCCCTACCCCTGGGGAGATGTATATTCCACTTCAGTCACCTCGGGCTACCCACCCCCCATTGTTGGACATGTCCAGCCACACTGAAGGAACTCAGGCTTCAGCGCTACCATGCTCGGTGACGGACGCTGTAATGGAAGGTACCTTGACCCCAGGCTCAAGTTAATAAGATGACTGGATGTCCAGTCTGTTTTTGCTTTCATGTTGTGCTTTGGACTTTTGGTCTAGGTTTCAGTGTCTGACAGGTAAGCATAGGTAAGCATAAAATATTGACTTGTGACATTCTGTGGTTTCTGCAGCTTTACCCTCAGGCCCCCCTTTTTATGTCCCAATGCTTAGTTCAAATATGCTTAGTTCTGTAAATTCCTTTTATGGTACAGTGTGACTTTACGCTTCTTATTTCTGTTGCGCAAGTCACAAAGCTGTTTTTTACAAAGTAGTATATAATATGTAAGCTTACACAATAAAAGAGGGAAGTAATCATTGGATCCAAAACTGTCTGGTCTGATTGCTTTCTCTGAGCAGCTCGTAATAAACGTGTCAATTTGGTTTCCACCTGAACATATCTCCGGGTAACTTAATATCCGTTTCAATTGGTGCCAGACAGAGAGACACAATCCATTCCATCCGGACAAAATACTGGGAAACCGAGGGTTGTAGACAGTGACTCTTAAGCTGCAGTGGTAAAATTTATTTTTACTTTTCCACCTATCTAGATTCACACTCTATTGAGCTCTCTGAGTCTTAAGTCCAGGCGAGTTAAATAGTTCTCCTCCTAAAGAACTTGTTTTCTGTGGTTGGTTATATTCAGGTGGAATGCAATGTTATATTCTTGTGCAATTTGGTTTCCACCTGAACAAAGCTCTGGGTAACTTAATATCCGTTTCAACGCCATTATGGTGGCCATGGGTTCCATGTCATCAGCCTTGTTTCAGACAATTTCCCAGGCCCTGCTTGTGTAGCCTTTGGACGCACTGTTCTCTGGCTCCACGATGCGACAACCGCATCCTGCAGTGGACCATTCAGGTGATGCACCCAGGAAGGCTAAGCATAAATCCAAGCATACCTCCCCCTCTGTCTCCAGAGCCCCTATGACTGGCGTACCTTCGGTTGCCCCAGAAAGCGTGTCTCAACCACGCAAGAGATCCTTTCTGCGCCAGGCAGAATGGGCGTGGCGATAGAAATGTGCGAGAGCACAATTCAGGAGAGAAACTCCGATTCAGAAATCGGGTCTAGTGAGGAGGCTGGTGTAGAGTCTGATAGTGACTCTGAGAGGTATTCAGCTGAGATGGGCCTTGGCCTCAGGCAGAGATGACCAGAGGTGATCTCAGGGCTGCTCCTCCCACGGACGCAGGGACTGCCCTCATGGATCCATTGGGCAAGCCCTTGTTCGACCCGGATGAACTTCACCATCCGAGGTCGGCTGAGTGGCTCCCAGCAGACCATGTGGCTCACTACCTGAAGACCTGGGTGCGGTTCCCACTCAGCAAAGCGGCCAGAAACAAACTAAGAGAAGAGTGTCCTATGCCTGTGGTGCCTAATAAAGTGTGTGACACCCCGGAGGTAGACCCTAAGATGACCCAGTTTTGTTTTGGGTTTTTTTAAATCCCCACCTTGATGCTTTCCTTTTATTGTCAATATAGTTATTTTTCTTGTCATTCCCTATGTACGGCATGCTCCTCATTTTCTTTATATTATTTATTTTACCTCTATGTTTCTGAATATTAAGACTTTGTATATATTCTTATGTCTGTTTTTTGCCAATACTATTTATCATTGTAGTAATAAACATGTTCGAGTTTTATGCCCTTAGTCTGAATGGACGTTTGGGCATTCATGGAATGGACTTTGATGATTTCACTTCTCGCACAACTGGAAGTGACGTACTGTATCTCGCCGGAAGTGACGCAAGGACGTAAACCATGTGAATCGGATCCAGACTTCAAGCGGGATATTTAAGGACAGGATGTGGATGACGATATCAGCACTGAGGAGGACTCTTTTATAGAGTCGAAACGTGTTTGCTGCTTTCTCAGGGGATGTGGACTCGATATATTGATTTTTGCAATTTTTGGCCTTTTCAACTGCCTTAATCTTATATTGCCAGTTCATGAACATTTTTTATATATATGTGTGTATATAAATATATATATATATATATATATATATATACTTGTTTTAAAAGTCCTTTGTGTATGCTGCCGTGTCCTGATCCAGCTATCATCTGTAGCTTGTACAGGCATCCTGTAGCCTCTTATACAGAGTCTGGGACGGGAGTTACTGTCAGTACTCCTTTTAGAGCACTTTTGTATACAGCCTGCACTGTGCTTTCTTGTTTTTATATTTATTTTTTAGAATACATCCATATGTCCTGTTATTTTGCACAATAGAAGCACCTACACACTCCTTTTTCTTTAACAAAGTTTGGTTGGAACCCACGCAAGTTGCTGAACTCATCACGTAGGTCATGCCAGGATGAACACCTAGATATCTTTGGCCCCCTGGTAAACGATTTGACTTGGCGGAAGACGCCTGTCATGGAGTAACACTTCCGGGTTTGGCACTCAGCTGTGAGGAGCCGGACCCCACCCCCCTCTGACACAGCTCTGACAGTATTTAGGGAGACTGGGCCAGAGAGAGGGTGTTTGGTGATTGTGTGTGAGCTAATGTGTGAGCTGCCTCCGCGGGCTCCACAGGCTCAGCTACTGGGAGCTACTTCCACCAGACTTACTTCTCCACAAGCTCAGACAAGCCGTTCCAGCCTTTGAGCCAATGCAAGGATTGCTGCATGCCATAAAGGATTACTAGAGAACGGATACTTTGCTACTTTACACGTGGACCATATCTCTGAACTATTGGAGGACAACTCAGATTTACCTTAAGTATATCTTTCAGCTATTTGTCTACAATATCATTTAATAATGAACTAATGCTTGCTTACTCAAATCTTCACTGCTTCAAGCTACTAATTATATGGAGGACAACTGCCATCATACTTATTCATTATGAACTGTTTCTTGCTTTGCAAAAACACTCAATGCTGCAAGCTACTAATTATATGGAGGACAACTCCCATCATGCTTATTCACTATGAACTGTTTCTTGCTTTGCAAAGACATTCAATGCTTCAAGCTACTAATTATATGGAGGACAACTCCCATCATGCTTATTCACTATGGACTGTTCTTGCTTTGCAAATATTCTTAGCTACTTGCCTATTGTTTCTATTGAAGATTATTCTCATGAACTTAAAGAATTTTACTTAATGCATCTCTGAGGAAATACTTAATAAGGAACTTTGTGTTGTTGATTACTTGCACTTCTTCTTATTGGATTATTGCCTAAATGCAATTCATTTAAGTTTAACACTTATTAAAATTTCGGTTGAACCAAGTTACCAGTGATTCTCTCTTTTCTTAAAGCTACAGTATTGATACTTTAAAGTTTCTCCGTATCTTCACTAATGTAATTAGGGAAGTTTACAAGCTGCAGCTGAGTTTCAATCCAAATCACCCCAAGTAGCGTAACAACGCCAGAGCTGAGAGCCGAATGGTCGACCCAGAGGAGCTCCATGGTTGGGTCCAGAGGGCGATTTGCATTGCTAGGAGTGTTAACGCCTCCCTGTCCATGGAACAGCGTAAAGCCATTCTGTTTAAAATTGACCAATCTTGCCCTCACTGAGGCTGGTAAAGACGCCCAAGGCTTATTATTTGGCGACTTCTTTATAAAGGATCTGGGACACTTCGTGGGGGTGTTGTCAGGATTATAAATTGATCCAGCACGCAGTACTGTGTCACACCTAGGACTAAGGATAACGTATAGAAACCTTAGAATGGCCGGACTTAACGTCTCCAAGAATAGTCAAAATACTAGCCGAGGTCAGGGACACAGAATCAGACACAAAAATGAGGGAAAGCCAAAAGTAAAGGATACCAGATATCAGGGAAGTCAAAACAAAGCCAAAGTCAAATACCAGAAAATCAAGATCAGGAACCCACTCTCGGTTAACCATATACATGAAACCAAACATTTAAAGGAATCCTAGAGACTGGGAATTCCAGGAATGGAATACAGGAATGAACCCAAAAAACACAGCATAAGGAAAACCAGACATAGAATAGAGAACCAGAAAAATCAAGAAAACTAAACAAGAATTGTAAAACGAGTACTAGATACTAGAAGCCAAGCCCAGACATCTCCGCAGAACAGGACAGGATGTGACAGGTGTTTACTATCCTTGATAAGG
>OW240914.1:238507929-238656411 GCA_933207985.1 Pelobates cultripes | reverse complement strand
CACCTACTATACGAACGGGCTATAATCACGCAACCTTCTAGGAGTTCGGGAGAGTGCAAACGAACGTACAATACGAAGTACAAGGGGGATCGTTACAGTAGTTCTTGCACAACCAAATCGATCAGACTTCCTAAATGAGATTTTAACAAAGTGTATGTCCTTAAAGGGACACTCCAGGCACCCAGACCACTTCTGCCTATTGGAGTGGTCTGTGTGCAAACTCCTACCACCCTTAACCCTGCAAGTGTAATTATTGCAGTTTTTCTAAACTGCAATAATTACCTTGCAGGGTTAAGTCCTCCTCTAGTGGCTGTATATCAGACAGCCACTAGAGGGACTTCCGTGTTCTTAGAACGCTGGACGTCCTTGCGCTATGCACATTAGGTCACAGGTGCATGCGCATTATGTCTCCCCTGCCGGCTGATGGCGGGGGAGAAGCGTGGGCGGAGCCTGACCCAGCACCAAGGGACATCAGTTCTGGATTCAGGTAAGTCACTGAATGGGTTTTAACCCCTTCAGCAACATGGGATGGGGAGCAGGAGGGAGAGGGGAACTGCACTGGAGAGTACATTTAATGCCTCAAAGCAACATTTGTAGAAATGGCATGTTGCCAGGTGCACTGGAATGTCAAGTTAGTGACACTTAGGGAATGGGGTTCATGGATGTTATGTGTAAGACAACCTTTTTTCACCAGACCAAATGCACAGATTACAAACAGCAACATTTTACACCTCTTTCCGCTGAGCCTCTCCTGACTTCTGTGTGGATTCACTTGAACATGTTTTGAACTTATGCACAGACATAAAGTAGCAGCTTAAAGAAAACACATGGTGTTTTTTTTGTCAATAAATCGTGTATCTTCTTCCACTTCTAATGCTGGATTTCAAAACCTATGGCAAACTTTTAAATTTAAAAATTAATTAGCACAAATTTGAAATCCTAAACATAAACTTCCCAGTTTAAACAGAGACCTAACTGAAAGCCAACGTCCCTATATCTGGTGCAAGGATCCATTACATTGTTTAGGGATATGGACTAGTGCCTCCTTTGCCAACATAATTTCCTCCAAATATTGAGCACAAAGATTTGAAAGCATGGACTTTGACTTCCCTCTCCTGACTTGGTGGGTCAATCTAGCACCATACATATACATATACGAAAACAATTTCTCCTCATTAAACTCTGCTTTTATAGAATATATATGACAGGGCTCAAAATTTAGCCTGAATCATTCATAATTATACGGATTTAAGGTGAATGAGATTTTGGTCTCAATTTTTTTTTTTTTATCAGGCATGACATCTATGTGCTGCTGAATGGCAGTATTTTGCCTAACCAAAATTGTAGTGTTCTCTTGAGAGCTCAGGAGAACATTAATCTTTGATGTCTAAGTTATGCTTGGATAAGAGAATCTGATATTTGATCCATATCACTAACATCAAGTTTTCCTACATTTTTTTTTACTTCAAACTTCTTAAAAGTTATCATCCCTGCTGACTAAATTAATTGCATACAACTCTCTATGTGACCCCCTTTAGTCTGGTTTCTGATTCTGGTACTTTATTAAAACTACAAAGTAATGGAATTTGGCCATTTATATAACACTCAATTGACCTAAAATTACCTCTGAATTGGCACACTCACAAGTTACATACCGTCAAAATGCAATGCATGTACCAAGCACTGTGTATGTGTGAGGTGTGTGTATATATATTTATATATATATATATATATATATAAAACAGGAAAAATCCTTGCACTCATGCTGTCTTGATAAATGCCGGGTGCCAAAGCCTGCTGGTTGAATTACATGATGTTTGGTTTTTTTGATCCTGAGGAAAGCCCAATGTGGTGCTGAAACGTTGATCATTTTTTAATGTATACCCAATAAAGAGTTTTGTATTTTAAGGAAGGCCGTGGAGTGCAGCCTTCATTGTGGATTTTCTCTCTCTCTCTCTCTCTACGTATATATTTTGATATATACATACACATATAGAAACCTTTGAGCACGCATTAGATGAGTGTTTCATATTCCAAGTGGGTGGACACGCAGATGCATTTAATGTAGAGAAAGTCCTGTACAATATAAGGTTATTCCCTGACTTTGGGTCAGCATCACATAAAAAAAACCTACAATGTTATTATCCTCCCTAACAGAGCTGGTGTGCTGGTGTGTGATTGCGGCTCTGGTGGTCCTGGGGAGCCAGTCGAGTCTACGATCTCAGGGATTACTTGTAACACAGTGTGCCATAAACAGATCTCTGTTTAAATGGTGCTCAGCAATATCTATGCCAGGGGTCAACAACCTATGGCACATGTGCCATGCTTGACACTCGAGGTGCCTTTGCACGGCACTCAAGGCTGCCAGAGCTAAACAGGCTCTGGCCTATCTCAGATCACCTCCACCCAGCACTTGTGAAGGGTTCTCCTGGAGTAGAGAAGTGTTGGAGTAGAGCAGTGTGCAGCAGTTATCACAGCTACTGCCTTTGACCTACACTTGGCCAGCCCTGTCCCCATTGTACCTCAGGGAAGCCACCCACACTGCTAGATATCCAGAGAGCTGAAGAAGCCTCCCTATCATACAAATAGTCCACGCACACACACACACAGTCCCCACAAACAAAACACCACTATTAATCCACATACACGCACACAAGCCCACAAGTAGCCTCATGTGCAATACCACAAGCAGCTCCACACATACGCACACCATCAAATGCACTGCAAGACATATCATGCATACACACAATTCCACAAGCAGCCCACATTCATAGGTATCCTACAGAATACCATAAGTGTAGAATATTGCATATTCTATCTTTCTATTGATTAGATATGGATGTCTGGATTGGCATAAGTAACAGATGGTATCAATAAGTCACAAGGCTTTCTTTGTATGAGAACTCTGGAATGTGGATTGGGGGTTTTGTCCTTATATGGCTAGAGTTATAGTCTGACGTCATTATGGTCATATCTATATAGTAACTGAACACGAAGTTTCTCGCTCCCTCTCTCTTGGTTCTCTTTCCTGTACAAGATGTAACTCTCCCATCAGAAGTCCAGCAATTACCATCTGCTGTTGAATGTTCATTATCATGTAACATCCTTTGTTGTTTTATTATGTATCCGTAACTAAGAATAAACCTGAAGAAACCGTAAGTCAGATTGCGTATTAGTACTTTTCATTAATATAGACATTTATTAATGACAAATTTGGCCCAAGACTATATATACAAAAGACGTATATATATCAATCAACTGAAGACAAGTAGAAATTAAGAAGATTCAACATTGACGATTCCAACCAAATTTTACATTGGCGAGCCAGCCAGTCTTTTATTCAAGTTTTGTTCCCACTTCAAGGGGGGAGAGAGAAAAATCGAGTTACAAAGCTGTTTTGGAACTGGGAAAACAAACTTGAAGAGAAAAAAAGAATCTAGACTGTCACAGAAGAACTGTGGTTTGTAAGAAAAAGAGTTTTCAAATCACAAAGACTGTACAAGACTATTTTCTACAACTGAGACAAAAAGCACAAGATAAATCGTGAATTCTGGAAGCAAGCACGTGGCAGAGATTGGCAAGCGTCCAGAATCAAGCCCAGAACTGCGCAGCTGTGTGGATAAAGAAACGAAATTAGACAGAAATAACTGATCTGGTAAAGCGTGACAAATCTTCGTGGCAGTAAATTAGGAAAGAATTCCTTTAGACAACTGGACATCGACTGTTGGAAAGAGACTTTTCATCTGATCTGCAAACTGTGATGGAAGATTCTACAGAGTTCATTCGATACAGAAGATTAACAGACTTACAAAGAAATAAAAGATTGACACTAACATACATATCAATTCCTAAATATTAACGAAGAAGACAACAGACAATGAAGAGTTATTTAACAGTTATGAGTGTATTAATACCAAAAGAGAGTACTTATAAATGTGTATGAAAGCAGTATGAGGGATAGAAACTCGACCTTCTAAGAACTCTCATATAACAGAAAGTTGTGACTACATCTTGTTCCATGTTCAATGACTGTGATACGAGTGATGTATGAATGGACAGGTTAGTGACATTGTGTTATGGTTTTAAGACAAACCATAAACAGAGGGCATGTAGAATATTGCATATTCTATGTTTCTATTGATTATATATGGATGTTTGGATTGGCATAAGTAACAGATGGTATCAGTAAGTCACAAGGCTTTCTTTGTATGAGAACTCTGGAAGGTGGGTTGGGTTTTTTGTCCTTATATGGCTAGAGTTATAGTCTGACGTCATTATGGTCATATCTACATAGTAACTGAACACAAGGTCTCTCGCTCTCTCTCTCTTGGCTCTTGGCTCTCTTTCCTGTACAAGATGTAACTCTCCCATCAGAAGTCCAGCAATTACCATCTGCTGTTGAATGTCCATTATCATGTAACATCCTTTGTTGTTTTATTATGTATCCGTAACTAAGAATAAACTGGAAGAAACCGTAAGTCAGATTGCGTATTAGTACTTTTCATTAATATAGACATATATTAATGTTGTGAGCAAATTTGGCCCAAGACTATATATTCAAAAGATGTGTATATATATCAATCAACTGAAGACAAGTAGAAATTAAGAAGATCCAACATTGACGATTCCAACCAAATTTTACAAAAAGCTTCTCATGAGCATATACAATATAACAGCCCACAAATAACACAAGCAGAATACAACAACATGCACACCTCAGCTTAAAAAAAAATAGGATAGGCACACCGAGGGACTTTAAGATCTTATTTTGACACAGTACTTCTACAAGGTTGCCTACCCCTGGTCTGTACTATCTCCAGGACATTCTGTCTCTTGCTGAGTATGGATATCATCCTAATAATCATCCACATTATTTCTTGGACTGACAATTCATGGATACATGGAGGCCCTTCTGTAAAGACAACAAATAAGGTACCAGACTTTACAACCAACATTCAACTCATTGCTCACTGCATCATAATGTATATCACCTGCACATTGTTCTCCCTGTGTGCCCTGTGGTGCATTTACATTTTAAGTACGTTTGTTTTTTGTATGCTCCTCTTTTCTTTTTTTTACCTCTCATTGTTTGGGATCACCAGTTGCTATTCCACCAAGACTGCCATCCTTCACTTATTTTAAACTCTTTCTTTACCTATGTCTGATAGGCCTTTATATGATTATTTTATCCCCTTGGGAGATTACAGCTTGGATATAGTTAATTTGTCTATAAATTAAACTCTGTGTCCATCCACTTTGCAGTGATATGCAGTGTTTATTTTCTTCTTCATTTTTGGGATGTTCTTCTTCTTATATATAGTTCATGAATTCCATTCATACTCACACTACGTATTTTATCTTTTATGTGTTTTTAAATAATCACACACCATTATTTATTTTTAAGCCCCCCCCATCCGATGCCAGATCTCTTCAATAATGAATAAAATAAACTTTGATACAGAGAAAGTAACTTTTCTCCACTAAAAGCTTTCAATAAATGGGGTGGTAGGAATGGTGGGTGTCCATGTAACTATTCTATATTTTAAAGCCCCCATCCCAATGTCGAACTACCACATAAATAATCCTTATGCCTGTGAATGTGCATTTTACTGGATAAATTAGGTTCCGAATTTTAGTGGTGCTTTGGGAGTTCGGAAGCGAAAGTGCAGATTTTTATTTTTATTGAGGCTGTCAGTAGCAGTTGAAATCAACATGTTACAGCATGTGGCAGTGAGATGTTTCATGAGAGACAGGAAGAAGGGCAGAGCCTCAGTTTAACATTTAACATTCCAACCTGCTCTCACTTTTAGGAAATATATATTGATCAAATGATAGGCTCCAACACTTTATGAAGACAGCAAATATTTTTAAACAGTATTTTCAGTGTGTCCCTCGTGCTCATGTTAAAGGACCACTCTAGTGCCAGGAAAACAAACTCGTTTTCCTCGCACTATAGTGTTAATAGGTCCCCCCCCACCCTCATGGCCCCCATCCCGCCGGGCTCTAGGGGGAGGAAGGGGTTAAACACTTATCTTTCTCCAACGCCGGAGTCCCCCAGCGCTGGAGACACTCCTCCTTCCTACGTCATCGGCTGAATGCGCATGCGCGGCAAGAGTCATTCAGTCAGTCCATAGGAAAGCATTTCTCAATGCTTTCCTATGAACGCTGGTGTCTTCTCACTGTAAAAATCACAGTGAGAAGCGCCTCTAGCTACTGTCAATGAGACAGCCACTATAGGCTGGATTAACCTTAGTGTATGTTTACAGCAGGCAGGGTTAACCCTAGATGGAGCTGGCACCCAGACCACTTGATTAAGCTGAAGTGGTCTGGGTGCCTATAGTGGTCCTTTAAGTGAATTGATATAGGTTTGCCAGGTCTGGAAAAACCTTTTTACCTTTTCATATATTCAATCCTATCCATTTCAAACGCATGTAGAAGTTTAACCTTCATAAGTTAATAGTAGGGGCTTTGGCGTAGATCCAGTTATGCAGGGACGGACTGACAACCCACCCATAGCCCCAGATTTCTCTGTCCCACCTTACCCTATTTACTTCCACAGACCCACATATCTATGTCCCATGTCACCCCTATTTGTCTCCACAAACCACCTTTTTTGTGTCTGTATCCTCCAGGTTGTATTCAATCAGCTCTCTGTTTTCTAGGTGGAGCACCTCTTGTGGATGAGGTATGGCCGCTCTACACGTGTGGAATAAGAGCAGAGGATGCGATGTCACATCCATGCCCCTCCTCTCATTCCACACAGAGTGCCTGTACTGCAGAGAGAGTGAAGAGACCTGAGAGGGGCACGTGCAGCCAGGTCTCACACTGCGAAGGGAAGAGTTGGGAGATGATACTGCAAAAGTTGCAGACCCCACACAGGCAGGGGCCACAATTATCGCTGGAATAAAGCACAATAAATAATGGTGGGCCATCTAGGCCCTGTCAATGCATCAGGGCCTCTGAATGCCATAGCAGTAGCCAGAAACAAGAAAGCACACATTTTAATCTGGACACTGTATGTATCCACAGAGGCGTAACTAGAAACAACGGTGCGAAAATTTCCCTGGGCCCCCCCGCTAACCTCCCCCATACATCTTCCGTCCCCCTCCCATACGTTCCTCCTATCCCCCCCACACATGCAAACAGATACACATGCAGACACACACACATACACACATATACAGAGACACACACACATACATACAAATACACACACACAAATACATACAGACACATACATACACACAGACAGACATACACACAGATATACATACATACACACACACACAGACATACACACATACATACACACAGACATGAACATACAGACAGACATATACACACACACACACACATACAAACATCCATACAGACACACATAGCTTTCCCTGGGGTCCAGTGGCTCAGCCTGATGGTAGTCAGAGTTCCCACTCTGACTCTCTCCTTCCTCCTGCGTGGCTCCCGGTGGTTGCTGGGAGGAAGTGACCAGGGTAGTCACTTCCTCCCAGTGTCTGACATCTTTAAAGGGGGCCTGGCTGAACCTGTTAAAGCACTGACCAGCCCGCTGGAAATACATAGCATCGGGTGACCCTAACAGCATGGGCCACCCAATGGACCCCTTCAATGCAGCCCCGGCGATTATACTGGGCGGGCCAGTTCCGCGTTACTTAGCCGGCGGGACGAACCATTTTAGTATAACTTTTTCTTCAATCTGTATCACATTCATAAATATTATTTTTTAAATTTATTTATGCTTACATAAGGCTACCTAGTAGCCTTTCCTCCTCTACTCTGGTATTAACCTGTAGGGTTAATAAGTGGATTAAAAAAAAAAAAATGAAAATTATAATCTGAGTTTAAATGTTTACAGTGTTGTCAATGCTATTTTATCGGTTTTCATTAAATATATCAGTAATATAAAAAAAGAGAAAGCTTGCCTTATCTGTAGCTGCAGCAAAACGATTTCTGTTTCTTTTCATTAACCCCTTAAGGACTGAGCCAAATGTACACATTGTGATCATAACAAAACGTAAACAAAAACTTGAATTTGCGCTATATGTCTGTTCAGGCGTAATTTGTCTCTTTCATATTATGTGCACCCACAATTTAATATGGATAAAATATAAAAAAATGGGAGAAAATCCGAATTAAAAATAAATAAATAAATTAGTTCTACGTGACATTCTAACTGTGAATGTCATAATACTGTTTGCTTTTACTGCAATAAAATACACATATTTGTATTAAGTGATGTCTCACGTGTAAAACAGTACCCCCTATGTACTGTTTTTATGGTGTTTTGGGAAGTTACAGGGTCAAATATAGCATGTTAATTTTTCACATTGAAATTTGCCACATTTGTTAAAGGACCACTATAGTGCCAGGAAAACATACTCGTTTTCTTGGCACAATAGTGCCCTGAGGGTGCCCCCCCCCTCAGAGTCCCCTTCTTGCCGGGCTCTAGGGGGTGGAAAGGGTTAAACTTACCTCTTTCACCAGCCGAGCGGGGAACTCTCCGCCTCCTCGGCTGAAAGAGCCGCGCAAGCATTCAGCCAGTCCATAGGAAAGCATTCTCAATGATTTCCTATGGATGCTGGCGTCTTCTCACTGTGAAAATCACACTGAGAAGCGTGGAAGCGCCTCTAGTGGCTGTCAATGAGACAGCCACTAGAGGCTGGATTAACCTATATATAAACATAGCAGTTTCTCTGAAACTGCTATGTTTATAGAAAAAACGGTTAATCCTAGCTGGACTTGGCACCCAGACCACTTCATTAAGCTGAAGTGGTCAGGGTGCCTATAGTGGTCCTTTAAGTTGCCTTTGAGACCGTATGGTAACCAAAGAATGAGAATTACCCCCATGATGTCACAAACACTGGCGAAACTTAGTGTTAATATTTGTGTATTAAAAATGCAAAAAGCGAATTTGAACGACAATTTTGGCCAGTGTTTGTGACTAAATGGCTTCAAAAAAAGACTGGACGTATCCCATTCGCAATACTTTGGGTTGTCTACTATTGCAAATGGTATGCCATCATGGGAGTAATTTTCATTCCTGGACTACCATACGGTCTCAAAGGCAACATAACCAATCTGGAGAATTTCAATGTGAAAAAACTGAAACGCAAGCCTTATATTTTACTCTGTAACTTTTGAAAACCTGTACATGAGGAGTACTGTTATACTCGGAAGACTTTGCTGAATACAAATATTTAAAACAGTAAAACGTATCACAACAATTATATTGTCAGTGTAAGTGCATTTGTGTGTGAAAAATGCTAAAGATTTCATTTTCACTGATGATATCATTGTTGTAATACATTTTACTGTTTTTGAAACTCTAATATGTGTGTTCAGCGAAGTCTTCAGAGTAAAACAGGCTACCCCATGTACAGGTTTTATGGTGTCTTGGAAAGTTACAGGATTCAATATAGTGCTACCAAATTAAATTCCCTGGACTTTCGGTGTGGGTCTGGGTTGTCAGGCAGGTCCCGCATATTGTTATTAATAAAAATGACCTAATTATGTAAAAATATTACATCAATACGTAGAATTATTATCTATCTATCTATATATATGTGTGTGTGTGTATATATATATATATATGTATATATATATATGTTTAAAGGCCATTAGGCCTGTATTTGTGGGAGGAGTAATGTCCCCTACTTAAACTCTGAGCTCCTACTCACCTCTGCCGTTCACGCTGATTGACTTCCCATAGCAACCAGCACTTCCGGTCCGAGATACCCGCCAAAAAGTTCCTGTCACTGCAGTGTCCACTCCGACCCCTGGTCCTTCCACCCGGCTTCCACCCGGCTCACGCGACCTGGCACGTACTCGTAAGCACCACGTGGGAAATAACCGTTCGGTTATTTCCCACGTGTGGGCCTAAAAATGCGGGGATAAGCTCCCTTCTTATGTACCCGATCGTTTATATTCTACTGTTCGTGCGGTAAATTCAGTCGACCGCTGCCTGTATAATCCATTTGTTATGTTCATCCGTTTGTGTGGTAAAAGATTTGTTGACCGCTGCCTGTATAATGCATTCGTTAAGTTCATACGTTCGTGTATGCCTGTATAGTGCATGCGAAATCCTCATATGTTTGGTAGCAACTTACTATACCATTCGTTTAGACGAACGGCTAAACACTTAGCTTACACGTCTATCACCATTTCGTCTCTTGTTTCATTCGTACAGTTTCTAAGGGGTCTTTCACCACGTTATTTCACCTAGTCTTCTGAGTAAATCAGTTAAATCATTAAATCATTCGTTCACATATTCGTAATTCCGCTCTTAAATTTAAAGAGCCAAGCATCGTTTAACTCTCACTCCAATTACTACGCATACAAATACGGACTGTCAACCTGGTATCCCGTCATTTAGTACCAGGTATTATAATCTTAATCACTACGATTACTTCATCTCCTCAAGGTCTCACTAAGCCTTCCCTCGTTACGTTCCCCCAAAAATTGTAACTAGGGGCTGTCTCTCTGTATGGACCAACGTTCAGGTCCCTCACCATATACGTATTCATACGTTACATTCTCGTAGTATTTGTCCACTCATTTTTCTACTTTTTTCCACTTTCACGTTCCTTGTTGTAACACCCACCTGGGGATTCGTGGAGCTGATGGAACCCAATTGCAGCGGAACAGCACTCCCTTACTATCACGACCCTTAGGAGAACCTGGAATTGGACACACGGTCCCAAAGGGTCTGTGGTGGCGTGGAGGCCTTTAATGAATATAAGAATTTCAGGAAGCAGGAGCAGGAAAAGTAAATGAAAATTGCAGTCAGGCAGCAGGCAGAAGTAGTCAATCAATCTGGAGTTAGGACAGGAAGCAGGCGGGAGCAATTATCCAGGGAATCATGGATCAGGAACCAGGAACATAAGCTGGAAATTAGGGCAATAGTCAGGTATAAAGCGATAAGCAAAATAACCAAGCACTGACTGGAAGGTGTGCTGGATTTAAATAGGTGGCTGGAATCACATGACCGGCCTCCTCCCACCAGCAGGTGGAGCACGCAGGGGTTATATAAAGTAGTCAGGGACTTGGCGCCATCTTGTTTTACACCATAGTCCCTGACCTGTTACTCCCCTATGGATCTGCAGCTCTCCTTCTCCTCCCTGTGCAGAACGCCGGGTCCGCATGGCGGCCGCCTTCTTGCTGTGCTCGCCGCGGACCTTGGTGGTGAGAGGAACAGAAGAAGCCACCGCAGACCCGTGAGGGGGGTCTCCAGGAGCGGCAAGTACCACAATTCTGGGCACCCAGGGGCAGGTGAGTACCCGACCGTGCCGTGACACTATTGGCACGCTCATAGCCCACTAGCATCTATCTTACCCTTATGATACCCTGGCTTGAGGCCCCCATCCTGTGCTGCATGTAGTTCCACATCTCATTCCACCGATTTGTGCCCCTGCGAGGCAGATCCTTCCTCTTCCCACCACATCTTCAGCCCCAAAACTAGGCAAGAAAGTGGGCAGAGGGACAAACTGGGCAGACCCATTGCTTTTCTGGGCAAAGCGCAGGTGTGCAAAAATGTCAATGCTGGTGCCTGGAGCTACAGTGCATGTAGGCTGTTGCACATCTGCTCCATTTGCTTCAGAACTAACACTAAGACCATTTGCCCAGCCAGGCTTTCCCCCAAGAAATGACTGACCAAGGTTCATATAGATGTTGTGGCCTACTACCTCCGTTCTCACCCCGCCAGTCATTTAGTGGATTTTTTGGTTACAGGGTTTTCACAGGGTTTCCACATGGGCCTCATCGCCCTCCCCACAGGCACATTAGAATGCCCAAATCTGTTGTCAGCCTCTAATGACCCTCATACAGTGGACTACCTCCTGTCCACAGAAACCCAGGCAGGTTTCATGATTGGCCCTTTTTATTACATGCCTACTCGTTCATTGGTTTCGGCACACCTCAGCCAACTCTGCATCTTCTAACACATTCCATAACCAATTAAATTCTGAGCACAAGTTTAAAGGCCATTAGGCCTGTATTTGTGGGAGGGGTAATGTCCCCTACTTAAACTCTGAACTCCTACTCACACCTCTGCCATTCATGCTGATTGACCCCACCCACCTGCACCCATCACTCATTACATTATAATCACCTTAGTAGGTACTCTTTTTATTACAGGCCTACTCGTTCGTTGGTTTCGGCACACCTCAGCCAACTCCTCATTTTCTAACACATTCCATGACCAATTAAATATATATCTATATATTTTTTTATTATTTTATTATTATTTTTATTTATATATAGGTATATGTTTAGGGATATATACTTATGTATATAGAAATAGATTTTTTCGTTCTACGTGTATGTTGAGATATATATATATATATATATATATATATATATATATATATACATATATATATATGAAGATCAAAATATAGTTAAAACTTAATTATACACATCATTTAAAAAAAATAAAATCTTTTTTTAACGTATTTACATATTTATTTTATATTATATATATATATATATATATAATCAATATCATTCTACGTGTATTTTGATATTAATATATATATATATTAATATATATATAAATATTAAAAATACACTTAGACAGTGTATGTATGTGTGTATATATATATATATATATACTTAGATCATATATATCATATATGGAAGGCTGGGCCTGTAGTTTTGGGAGGGGCATGATTTCCCTACTTAAGGACCGCCAGACCCCTCCTTATTACCGGTGATGGTCTGGCAATTTACATACCTGGACTTCCGGCTGCAGCAGATCGCCATTTTGCTTACGTTTTCTCGTGGATACCTTACCTGCTCTTAGAGTAGTCTGCCCGTTCCTGGTTTGAGTACAGCTATCCAAGGCCTCCGGGATATTTCGCCTCTCCTCCGGACGCTTCCACTTACTGTCCCGAAGCTGCAGTAACAGTGAGTTGGTTGACCATCGCAACCCTGTCGCAGGCACACAGTGTCATCATGGGCCAACTCTATTTCTCATACTTACCTTTGTTTTGTATGCCTTTGTATAGTCTTTTGTTAACTTCCAAACGAACGTATGGTTCGGTAGTTTGTCCACTATGTTACTGCTTGTCGGTTCGTATACTTTGGCTTTCGTGGGATTGCGCTTACCTGTTCGGCAGTTAGTTCATATGCACGAATGATACTTACGATTCTCACAAACATGTATGTTATAGTGTTTAGTTGTACTGGAGCGTTCGGTTGCTACGCGGCTCTTTGCTCCTCTTTTGGAGCTGTTCATATAATTACAGCTGAATGCCCTATTATAATAATTCCTAGAGTCCATGCGGACATCAGTATAATTACACAAATATGCTTGGTAGGCTACTTACCCCTAGAGGTCATAGGAGAGTACTGCACGTGTTATAGATTTTGATCAAATAATGTGTTTAACAAGTTAAATTGAGCAGCTATTTTTTGGTTCTGACATTTGATACGTTATAACAATATTTTATAGGTTGCCGGGCTTGAACCTTTTTTTTTGCTGTCCCTCTGAGGTTTTCAAGTGTCATAGGTTCTGGTTGACTCAGGTTTCAATTGTCAAATCCCCTTAGGTGAGTTCTGTTAATTTTTGTCAGTTACACTCTCTTGTAGTTCTAATATTGGCCATTTTATATCTTAAAGAATGAAGTCACTCTGCCATATTCACTATCATCTCATCTATTTCTATTCCTACAATATTACATTGGTTAGTGGTTTAGAAGTGTCTTGAGAATCCACGTTCTGACCCTCACTGCTTGGATAATCTGTTTCCTTTTTGTTACTAGGTGCTAGGCCCTACTGGTTATGCTACCAATTACTGGTGGCTAGTAGGTATCCCATATAGTTTTATGTTGCTTTACCACTATTTACAGTCACGTTATGGGTACTACATGATTACCATTACTCTCATAGGTATTACTCAGGTTTTCATCTACTCTTTCCTACTCTATCCATCTGATACTACAGGTAGGTGTACCCTGAGGTCGTTACACTTTCCCCCATCCCCATCCTACAACTGCCACTAGGGTAAGACTTTGTCTACTGGCTGATAGGTTTCAGAGTCCACTTAGTTTTTCTGGCAATCTTGCCTAAGTCTTAGTGGTCCCGCGAAGCCAACACCCATCCTTATACTCTGAGGTACTCACGCCCAATGCCATCTCATAGTTAGTCGCCTCGCATAGTGGTATAGAGAGGGCCTCCCCCTGTCACTCCCATGCTATCTTTTGCTTTACAGGTCACAATCTCAGTGGCCACAAAATCCCCTCGGGCCAACACATAGCTAGAGCCTCTCATGCCACTTGGCAACTAGTAAGGGCTCCCCTCTCCTGTATTAATTTTTTGCCACTTGCATTAGATAAGCTAGCCAATACATTATTATCACTTTGGTTACTCTTTTGTCCTATTCTAGCATGTCTGAACTACCAGAAGCTATTGAGGATTTGTCCATTCACAGCACTGCTGCAAGGCCCATCTCTTGGAGGGGACAATGCCAGCCTGTCTTCTCTCAGGTCCTGGACCATACCCAGGATCATGGCCGAATTAAGGCGCAGGAATATTCCTTATCCTGCCACTGCCAGGAAGGCAGAACTTTATACACTGCTCAATACCAACACGGATAATACCAGGACAGGCGATGGCCCTAGTAGTGCCCAGTCTACCGACCTCCAGGCCGTACTGTCATCAGTCTTGTCCTCATTGGGATGGATTACGGATAGGCTGGACCATTTGGATGCTAATGATAACCCAGTGGCACCATCTGGATTGGTTACTCCAGAACCTACTGGTCTCTCAGGTACCCTGACTGGTAAATTTATTGATCCACTACAGAACCCTAATATGATTAACCCAGCTCACATGGTACCAGCAAATATTAAGAAGGATATCTTGAAAGGCAAGGATGTCAATCTAGTTTCGCTGCTTATTGCCTCCCAAGTTATCCTGGAGAATAAGACATATTCCTATGGCGATGTCTCTGTCGTACTGAAGGCTAGGGACCCCAGGTTGAATAGGAAGTTGTCAATCCCTGAGTTCTTCCTGGATTTCAGTATCTATAGGGACGTGGTGTGCTCAGTTTATCCTGAACGCAGAGATGAATTTGACCTGTATTTACACAAGTTGGTGGACCTGGGGCATAAGTATGGAGGTAAATCTTTTTATGATTACCACAGATCATTCTCCGCGAAGGCGTCTGCGGCCCTGGCTCAGTTCAATTTTCAGACAGACTGGAGTCAGTTGGATACAGAGCTGCTTTGCAGGCACTTCGCGGGCCTAGGGTCCCCAGCTGAGAAAGTGATTAAGGAAAAGCTCGGCTGTAATATTGTTATCCTTGGTAAATCCCAGATTTGCAATAACTTCAATGCAGGTTCCTGTGGATTTAGCACGTGACGGTTATTGCATGTGTGTTTCAGGGCACATGTCAAGACGATGTGTCCAAATAAATTGTTTCCCAAACCCTACATGGCCTCAATAAATGTGACTTGTTTCTCCGACTTACTACAGAACCATCCCTCACCCCACTTGGTGTGATTTTTGGTGACGGGATTCACGGAATGGTTACATAGTTACATAGCTGAAATGAGACTTGCGTCCATCAAGTTCAGCCTTCTTCGCATATGTTTTTGCTGTTGATCCAAAAGAAGGCAAAAAAACTAGTCTGGAGCGCTTCCAATTTTGCAACAAACTAGGAAAAAATTCCTTCTTGACCCCAAAATAGCAGTCAGATGCCTCCTTGGATCAAGCAGCTACTACCCCACTAATTAGAAATTATATCCCTGTATGTTATGTTTTTGCAAGTATTTATCCAATTGCAGTTTAAATATCTGTATAGACTGACAAAACCACCTCTTCAGTCAGAGAATTCCATATCCTTATTGCTCTTACTGTTGAAAAACCTTTTCTTTGCCTTAGATGAAATCTCCTTTCTTCCAGCCTAAATGTGTGACCTTGTGTCCTATGTATAGCCCAGTTTATGAATAGATTTTCAGATAAAGGTTTGTACTGGCCCCGAATATATTTGTATAATGTTATCATATCCCCTTTCAGGCGCTGTTTTTCCAAACTAAACAGATTTAATTTTTTTAACCTTTCTTCATAACTAAAATGCTCCATTCCTTTTATCAATTTTGTAGCTCGTCTCCGCACTTTTTCTAGTGCCATGATATCTTTCTTTAGAACAGGTGCCCAAAATTGCCCAGCATATTTAAGGTGTGGTCTTACCAGCGATTTATAAAGAGGCAAAATTATATTTTCATCCTGAGAATATATGCCCCTATTTATACATGACAAAACCTTACTGGCCTTAGCAACTGCAGATTGACATTGCATATTGCTGCCTAATTTGTTGTCTATAACAATTCCCAAATCCTTCTCGTGTGTAGTTATCCCCAGTTCACTACCATTTAGGGTGTAAATTGCTAGTGCATTCTTAACCCCGAAGTGCATAACTGTGCATTTCTCTATGTTAAAATTAATCTGCCATTTTAGTGCCCAGTCCCCCAATCTATCCAAATCCCTCTGCAGCAAAGCAATATCCTGCTCACATTTTATTACTTTACAAAGTTTTGTGTCATCTGCAAACACTGATACATGGCTTTCAATGCTTTTTTTAAAGATCATTTATAAATATGTTAAATAGAAGCAATCCCAAAACAGAACCCTGAGAGACATCACTTTTGTCCAGCCTGAAAATTTACCATTAATGACAACTCGTTGTACTCTATCCTTAAGCCAATGTTCTACCCAAGAACAAGAATATTCATCTAGACCAATTTCTTTTAGTTTGAAGACTAACCTATTTTGAGGAACCGTATCAAATGCCTTGGCAAAATCCAAGTAGATCACATCCACTGCAACACCCTGATCTATACTTTTACTTACTTCTTCGTAGAATGCAATTAGGTTAGTTTAACATGACCTATGTTTCATAAAACCATGCTGATTATTGCTAATAACAAAGTTCTTCCCAATGAATTCCTGAATATTATCCCTTCAAATATTTTCCCAGTCACAGATGTTAAGCTCACAGGTCTATAATTTCCAGGCAAGGATTCTGAACTCTTTTTAAATATAGGAACAACATCTGCATTCCTCCAATCCTCCGGTACAATACCTGAAACAAAAGAATCTTGAAAAAACGGGAATCATATACATGCCATTCGACATCGTAGAATGTAAGAACCTACTGTCCGCCCTCACCAATCCAATAGCGGTTAACAATCTGTTACGGATTGAATTGGATCAAGGTTTCCTACTTGGACCATCCAGTTCCCCACCTTTCTCAGTATGGAGAACTAACCTTATTGGGGTGGTTTCTGGTAAAAGTTCAGCCAAGCAAAGGTTCATTGTTGACCTCTTTGCTCCCCACTCTTCCATGACCCCCAGTCTAAACTCTCTCATTCCTTCAGAGGAATTTCCCCTGCAGTATGCTACTGTTGATAACGCTGTTGACGCAATCATGACAGCAGGGAAGGGGGCATGGCTCAGTAAGACGGACATCATTAACGCCTTCAAGCTCCTCCCAATACATCCTTCTTTGTGGCATCTGCACGGTGTTAAGTGGCAAGGTTCTTATTACTTCTTCACTTGTCACACTTTTGGTGCAAAAAGTAGCCCCAGGAGTTTTGATACCTTCACTGAGACTTTATGCTGGCTATTGCTCAATGTCTGTAGATGCCCCACAATTATTCATTGTTTGGATGACTTCTTGACTGTTGAAAGTAACGTATTCCCACTTAGTAGCCTGAGAACCACGATCGACCCATTCCAACAGCTATTTTTCCCCTAAAAAGACAGAAGAACCCAACACGTTGATTCATTTCCTGGGTATCACGCTAGATTCGGTCAATATGCTTGCCAGTTTGCCTAGAGATAAGATTGAGCGCATCCTATCCAGCATCGACCTATATCTCTGTTGTATCTTGTAATCGTACAGAATTACACTCTCTACTAGGCTCCCTCAGCTTTGCCATTAAATTATCCCACAGGGCAGGGCTTTCATATCTAGACTACTCAATCTGTTTCCCCGCTTTCAGTCTGATTTTTCCCGCATTTCACTAGACGTGCCTGCTACCTTGGATTTGCGCATGTGGCAGGAATTTCTCATGAGATGATATGGGAAAAGCATGTTTATCCCTTTACATACCTCTGACTCCCTTACTATTTTTACAGGTCCAGCGGCCATCTCAGGTTTTGCGGCTATTTGTGGTTATAATTGGCTCTGGGGGGGTTTGGGCTATAGAAGTGTACAATGTACCAAGTTTTTCCACCACTTCTGCCTTGTTCAAGCTCTATCCTATTGTAGCTGCTCCAGTAGCATGAGGAACAGCTTGGTCAGGTCAGGCGGTGATATGTTTTTCTGACAATTTAGCCACCTGCCATATAATTAACAAAGGTCGTTCTAAATATCTGATCATCACGAGCTTTCTGAGGAAATTGACTTGGCTGGCGGCTAACTATAATTTCTTCTTGGTATGTGTGCATATTCCTTGCATTCAGAACGTAGCAGCTGATTGTCTCATTCTCAATTTCATGAATTCCACGAAGCGTTACCAACGGCAGCCCTGGTGGATACCCCGGCTCTGTCATGGCAGGACATGACATTGGATTCGGAGATCTGTTAACGCATAGCAGACACCTTTCACGATTAACTTTGTCTGACAATACCAGAAAGTCATACGACAGGGCATTCCATATTTATAATAGATTCTTGTTGGATTCTCAGGTTGTAAATAAACATTCAATTGAAACTATTGTAACTTTCACTTCTTTTTGCCACCTTAAATTAAAATTATATTACAACACCATCATCAAGGGATCAACTGGTAAAGATCCCCTATTACCCTACTAGCAACAAATGGTGTCTGGTACAAGTACTAGATAAATTCCTAACCACTGTTCCAGGTTCTCCTAACCAACTTTTGTTTACTTTACATGGCAATGCTCTCACCACCAGTCAATTCATGCTCTATATTAGAGTATTGCTGGCTAGGTTAGGCCTTAATCCATCCCACTACTTAGGGCACTCCTTCTACATTGGAGCAGCCACCACTGCTTCCAGCAGAAACATATCCGTACATATTATCAAGACATTGGGATGGTGGAATTCATCGGCATACCAGATACATACCCCATCCAATACAGGAAATACGTGAAGCTTTTTGTAACATGAACATGTGATATATGCTATATGACTGTCATTGTAGGGTGAATAAATATTGCATGGTATACTTTTTCTGCCCTTTTTTATCACAGGCCTACCGCATCGTCGGTTTCGGCACACCACAACCGACTGTTTCATAATTTCTATGTTATCATATGGTATAAGTTATATACTGTCATAACCGCTTTCTATTCTCTGAACACAAATGGAAGGCTTGGCCTGTAGTTGTGGGAGGGGATGATTTTCCTACTTAAGGACTGCCAGAGGCAGTGCTGTGCAGTCGGTAGATATATGTTCCGACTCCGACTCCTCAGCTTTTTGTACCTCCGACTCCGACTTTCCGACTCCGACTCCGACTCCTCTGTATTAATATGCAAATGTATTTTATACATTCCTTGAAGGAAAGAAAGGCAACATACATGTACTTACCACAGGACTACTGGTTGGGAAGCTAACAGTCTACTGGATTGAACAGTTTAAGCAAAAGACAAACAGAATAAAAACAACAAAGTTTTATAAAAATGTTTTTATTAATCAATCAAGTGGCTGGATAGTAGCAGCAGGCATAAACATCAGGAACAGGAACTTTACCAGTTCAAAAATACAAACCACGTTATTTGGTTGTTTTAGAACAAAAACAAAGCTTATCTATATGAACCAAAAACAAAATCTGTAAAACCTAGAAATGGTTTATATTAATCTTGAAATATAGTTATAGGCTTAGCAAATGCAAATCAATTCAGTGTAGAGTTCTAAGGAAGAGAATTGCCTCTGCCAGATCCTCTTTCATAGAGGCTCATAAGTCAGACTTTTTAATTTTTAGGGCTGAAAATAATCTTTCGACACTGACTTGGGTGGGTGGCATTGCAGTAACTATTCTGGCTACATCACTAACAATCTCTGGATAAACAAGGATGGCTTCTTCAACAGTAAGTTTTGATGAGCGATCATACTTTTCAACTTCTTTTAGTGCTTCATAAAACTCCTGTTGGAATTTTTTTATTTGGACATTTACTGGTTCTGTAACGCTTATGCGACTTCGCTTTCTTTTAGAACCTTCCATTTTGTCTAAGAAGGAATCAAAATCTAATTCTTCGTTTGAAGAAGATGATCCTGATTTACCACTATTGCTTAAAAGAACTTCATCCAGTGGAGGTATTTCAGGTCGTAATCCCTTCATGCGAACTGCTACATCATAGAGGGCCTTTTTCCCAGTAGCAGTCTGTTCACTGTTCAACAAAAGTCGGCTCATTGGGTCGACTTAAATAGCCGCTAACAAGATTTCATTTTCCTGCAAAAGACTCTCTCTTTTCATCATTGAAGATGCAATGCCCTCAGCTAATAACCCCCCATTTATGTTCAGGCGATATAACAGGCTCTTCCATTCCAAGAGGAATTTACCCGGGATTAGATTGTCACATTGCAAACTCTTGGTGACAGTGAAGGGGTGAGAAAGAAGGTTCTCCAGCTCTTTTGTTTGTGTCCACTGGCTTTCAGTTAATGCAAGATTTTCATTGTCCATTTCTTCTATGAAGTCTTTAAGTTCAAGCAAACACTCCACCATTAAATAAGTGCTTCCCCAGCGAGTTGTTTGATCCAAAATGGCTCCTTTTCCTTCACGTCTTTTCAAAATTGCATCTGTTTTCGGGGCCCTGGCTGCAACAGTTAATGCCGTAACTTGCCAATGTATACATGTCTTCCCTCATACAGACAAGCAGGCATGCAGGTTTTTAAATAAATATAAACACTTACAGTTGAATCCAAGAAGCTGTTCCACCAAGTTCTTCTAAGCTCTTCTAGCAGAGAGAGGTAGTTGGCCAGAAGCTGCTGCCTTCTCCTTTTTGTGTGCTGAATTGCTGATCTGCTGCTGAATATAGGACAGTGGGAGGATCCAGGAAGGGGCATTTGTTATAAAACATGATTTCCCTAGTAGAATCCTATAGTCATGTTTAAAGTCTAAGCTAACAATCAGAGTTTACAAGTTTTTATAGCCTTGGCTGAATGACAGCAGTTTTTCAAATGGTTTACAGCTTCAGTCTTGAACTATTGATCCTCCATTCCCTTCACTTATACAAGTGTCTCTAGTCCTGCAAAAAACATATTTACTTAATCCCTTATCAGTGAGAGGCTAGGTTAAGGGCAGCAGAACACAACACTATGGAAAGTATAAGTATTGCCGCTCCTAATTGTGCGTTGCATGCCATATAGTGAAGCACATGAACAGCATGCTTCTTCACGGTCACTTAACGTGTTAGTTTTGCGGTTACGTGAGGCACTGCATGCATTGGTCTTTATTCTTACAGTAGAGAAGTCATTAATTATAACTTTTTGTGAATTGGGACATTTAAACTTGCTTTTTTTAATTCCAATCTAAATTTAGTATGAGTAGGAGTCTGAGTTGGAGTCGGAAAACAATGCACCGACTCCGACTCCAGGTACCCAAAATTTCCTCTGACTCCGACTCCACAGCCCTGCGCCAGACCCCTCCTCATTACCATTGTTGGTCTGGCGACTTACCCCTTCCACCGCTCCCTTTACTAACAATAATACTCAGGGTGGGCCCTCTTTTATGACAGGCCTACTTCATCGTCTGTTTCGGCACACCACAACCAACTGTTTCATATTTTCTATTTTATTATATGGTATAAGTTATATACGGTCATTACAGCTTTCTATGCCCTGAACACAAATGTATATATATGATCTAAGTATATATAATTTTCTTTTAAACTGTTTTAAACTTTATTTTAATTTTTTTTAGGCAGTAGGGGGACTACCTGTAATTACAGGCACTCCCCCTGCTGGCACTGCTGTGGACGGCTATGCCGTCTATGTGATCGTGAGGTCCTCACAAGAACCTGACGATCACATGGCCCAGGGGGGCCGCAACGGTAGTAGGGGGTAAGTACCTCCTTAAGGAGTTAAGTATAAAAAGAGTTTTTATATATGTTTCTGATTCACACTGCACACAGCAGAGAAAGTGAGGAGGCAGCAGTAGAAGGTGCCGGAAGATCACCTTGTGGTTAAACCAAAAAACTGTTTTACCCCTGCAAGTAAAACAGTGGTCAGACACTCCTGCCACCATAACCATTTCACTTGACCTAAAATTGTTATGGGGCTGGAAGTATAAATTTAAGAGGCTGTGACATATCTGGATGGACATCTTAAAGCAGTTGTAAAAAGATAGGTCACTTATTGTGTTTTATCGTATAAGAGATACCCCAAAATATTTTGAAACAATCGTGTAGCTGCTGCTTGTCATAAAACAAGTGTTGTAAAGTACATAACATTTCAGCTGTTTAAGATAACACACCTTCTAAAATAACAAGCAGCTTGGCAGGTATCTTTGGCTCCCTAACTATTAATCAATGGTTTTTCTTGTTGTTGTTGTTTTTTTTTTTTTTTGTTTGTTTGGTATTATTTTTAAAAAGGAGCTTGGTTGTATAAACAAATCCTGCTGTTAGTGATTTGCTACATTATTCTAGACTTCTCCATATTTTATGTAAAAAAGAAAAAGTAACCCAACTGTAAACTGGAAATGGATGGAGCAAAATAAGAAAATTAGATTACTTCTTGTTTTAAAGCTCTACAAATTTCTGTAAAATTTCTTAAAGGGCACGGAGGCTCATATTATGCTTATCTCTTTCTTTATTCCTCAGCAGCAAAGAAAGGGTACTTAAACATTCAAATAAAAAATATATAACATGTACCCCAAAGGGTTAACTACAGTAAAACATGGTATCCAATGAGATTGCTCCTAGCCCATAATGTCCCATATGACCTTAAACCCACACCTCTTTCTTTGATGCTGCCTCCTCAGCTAAGTACAATTTTACATACCTTCTGTATAATTGTATTGCCATATATTTAAAATGAGTCTACTGTTTGTTTTTCTGTTATTTTGATTGTCCTCTGTATCATTTACTTCTGTTTAATGTAATTTTCTACAGGGAACACTGTGTTTCCCTTTGTTTTTTCCTCTCAAGTTTTCCCCCTCCACACTCCTCCCCCCTTTATGCACAACTCCAGTCGGTTTGTTTATTTTCCGACCGTTTGGTTCTTTCTACCCCCATTGCTGCCTGCCTCACTCCTGCTCCCTCCCACGGTCGAGTCCTGGAGGGTGTGTGTGGGGCCTGTGCCGCTCGCGCATACGGCCATCTTGGGGTTGGCGGTTTTGCCACACTTTATTGTGCGTCCATTACTGCCCGTTTGGGGGCGGGAATAAACCGAGTGTTCGGCTGTGTAGTCAGGCAGCTTCACAGTGTTCCCCAGGAGCCATTCCTGAGGAACACTCGGTGAGCTGCCTCCTATTACTGTTATTTTGTGCCATATACTTTTACTAGTATACTATCTGCCCTGCCTCTTTAGTGCTAATATTTTACACTGTGAGTGTATTGTCCTTGTTTTGTCCAACCTGTCCCTACATTTTTCTCCTACACTACTGTGTCTCTATTGTGTAATATGCAGTAGCAAAAGGTTCTGGAAGTCCACCATAGCGTTTCTTCCACTAATGGCCCTAAGGCCCCCACACCTCTGGCTGTGACTAATCCATCTGCACAAGCCATGTAGGATGAAGCGTCGCAGGAGCAAATTAACTCTGAAGAGTTTTAATTTTCTCCTGCGTGCTACGATGTCAAAGTCAGTCACGCAAGCAATCTTTACGGCTATGGGGAATATGTTTGAGAACATATACCATTCTATCACACAGGCCTTAATGGCCACCCAGAATCCACCTGCTCTCTTTTCTTCTAACCCCCCAGAGAGTAACCCGGTTGCTCCTAATCGGCATAAATCCACCAAAAAACCCAGTCACTTAGACGAGTAGGCCTCCAAAGCTTTGCAGACAGACAGGGTACGCCCTAATTGAATCTTCCGAGTCGGAACAGGGGGAGGCGCAGAGCGAGTTCAACGATGAGGACTCTTACGATTTAGGTGCATATTTCCCTGAACATGGTCCCTTGCCCGGACCTGGGGTTGACCCTAAGGTCATGCTGGATGATTCCACCCTTCTTGGCCCTCAGGGCGAACCACTCTTTGACCAGGATAGTCTACAGCATCCAAGGTCTTCTGAATGGTACCCATTGGATCACGTGGCAAAGTACATTGCCACACGAATAAGGAAACAACTTGACAAGGTGGCACGGAATAAGCTAAGAGCTAAATGCCCGTGGCCCAAACTTCCCAATATGGCCTGCACAACGCCAGATTTAGACCCAAAAATCGCACAATTCCTGGGCAAAACAGGGTGGAAGGCCAAAAAGGGACTGGATTTTTCCTTGCGCAACTGCCAGGATAAAATCCTGAATGTCCTGGGGCCAAATGTGGACATTTTCGACATGATCGAAACCGCATTGGCATGTGGCACCCCTGCTGATATGCTAACCATCAGGGGGTGGATCTAACCACCTATGTGTTTAATTGGTAATGCCAATACGGCTTTGGCCACAGAGACGTAAGGTGGTACTTATAAAAATAGAACCAAAGCTAGTGAACCTAGCTATCTGTGAGCATAGGCAACAGGCAAAAGGCCTCCTGTTTACAGACAATTTTGTGAAGGAGCTAGGCTCCTATATAGGGACATTCACGACACTAGATAAGGCCAAAGCCAATATGAAGTGAGAGTTTTTAGCGGGGCTGACAGGTATTGGGGCCGTTTGCCCTGCCGTTCCTCACAGGGTTCATACCAGGGTTCTCGTGGCTCCGCTCACTCCAGGTTTCAAGCACCAAACCCAAATCTGCATCACCATTTTTCCCGGTTCGAGGCAGACTTTGGCAGTCTCGTGGACCCAGAGGTTCTCCTTACGGTCGACGGTCTTATGGTAAGTCCAATTTCATACCAATTTTCTTCTATATCAGTGGGGGGCAGACTAAGTCCTTTTGTCGATGCTTGGCACAGATTAACTGCAGATGCTTGGGTCCTACAAACTGTTATTCTATAGATTTCGTTCATTACCCTGTTCAGAGGTTTCTACCAAACCGCATCGTGTTCTCCACACACGACCGATTCCTGGTGTCAAAGGAAATACAGACCTTAGTATCCAAAGGCGCAATTTCAGAAATTCACCCTCAAACTCCAGGTTTCCTAAGCAACCTCTTCCTCATCCCCAAAAAAGGTGGGGGCGTCTAATCGGTCATCAATCACCCCTAAACGAGGTTGTAGCATACCACCATTTCAAGATGGAAGGTATTCATTCTCTCAGAGACCTCCTCTGACCAGGGGATTGGATGTAAAACTCGATTTGCAGAACACATACCTCATCATCCCAATGGCCAAAGATTGCAAACAATTCCTGTAATTCCGGTTAAATAAGACCATGTGACAATT
The DNA here is from genome assembly GCA_933207985.1 of Pelobates cultripes. NCBI lineage: Eukaryota > Metazoa > Chordata > Amphibia > Anura > Pelobatidae > Pelobates > Pelobates cultripes. Next base: position 238,630,939 of record OW240914.1, on the reverse strand, counting down.
CAAATGCCTTCCATTTGGCCTCTCTTCTACCCCGTGGTGTTTCACAAAACTGCTGAAACCAGTGGTCTCCCTTCTGCGCAGCAGGAGAGTTTGCCTCATAATATATTTGGACGATATCCTCTTAATAGCCCAGTAGCCTCGCCTGTTTCGCAAACACCTATCTTGGATGATGACTCTCCTGGGAAATCTAGGTTTCCTGATAAATTGGGGAAAAAACAGTTCACTAACCTTCTCAATCCATAGAATTTCTGGGATTCCCATAGATTCTGTATGTGGGGCGCTCCTACTGCCACCCGCCAAGGCCATTAAAGAAATTTTCTGCATGTTAGCTCAACCTATCCTGACATTAAGACAACTGGCCAGAATCATCGGCCTTCTCTCAATGTCAATTCAAGCCGTATTCTCTGGCCCGCTACACTACAGAGCACTTGAACGCTTAAAAGCTTAAAAAAACAACAGCTTTGCTTCGGTCAATTGTACTCAGACTCTATTCCTCTCAACTACACAGCCAAGGAGGAATTTTGATGGTGGTTACCACACATAGAGGCATGGAACAGATGGGCAATCTTTGGAACAACTTCGGACTTCGTAATAGAATCGCATGCAAGTACGCTTGACTGCGGCGCGCACTATGCACCTACCTACACCAGGGGGGAAATGGTCCATGGAAGAACAGAGAATGCATATCAATTGCCTCGAATTACTAGCAGGCTCGTTTGCCCTAAGGAGCCTTGTGGGTGTATCAACCAATTGCACCATCCTCCTGCGGATGGACAACCTATCAGCGGTTCATTACATCAACCGTCTCTGGGGTACAAAGTCAACAGTATTGACAGACCTGGTTAAGGAATTGTAGCAGGACCTGGGTAACCCAGCTGGCTACCCCCGCTATTAAAGTAAGAGACCCATTTTCCCCAGTAATCGGACGACACACAGTTCCAGGGGTACAACACTTTATTGGCCACACTCTGCTTTATAATTTCCCCATGCAAGGGGTGGGTCACTCATAAAGACAATGTCCCCTCCCAGGGGTCGGATTACGAAACCGGACCCTAATCCCATTGTCCCTTGTTTCCACAACTCAGTGTCCCCTCCCAGGGGCCTGTGTTTCTTTGTTCCAGTTCTCCCCACCCAAGTACAGGATTTCTCACTTCCCATGGCAGGGGGTCTTCTTCCCAGGACCCTCTGTACCTGGGAGTCCCAGCGTGGGAAAGACTCCCGCCTTCTGGGCACAGAAAACCCACTAACCCGCCATTGTCACCAAAGAATGTCCCCAGAAATCTCGGGGACCCCCAGAGTGGCAACCGTCTCTATTCGCAGGGTCCCTGGGGGAAACCAGGCAAGGGAAGTGTCGCCTTTTGGGACACAAACACTTCCGCTGGCCAGTATTCATCTGTACAAAAGGCGGCCACCCAGGGAAGTGCTCATTAATTACTACCCTTGCGGTTTCACACTTATGTTGCAAGTTGACAACATTCTAATTGATTGGTGTGAACACTCCAAGGGCGCTGGGGAGCTCCTTATTTGGGAGTCGAACGAGGTGGAAAGCATTCCGCGAATGCTACCCCTGAATGGCGTTCGCTTAACGAACGGGCCGCCACCCAGGGTCGGCACACGCCGAGGCTTCGCTTGCGGTTTGTGGTTTTCACACCTCGTTAAATTAGGTGCGAACATTCTAACGAGGTGTGAACATTCCAAACAAACATTCTAAATGGGGTATCGAGGTGGTCCCTGTACGGGTGGTGAGCAGAAATCGTTTTCTGTGGACTCCCGAATGAGGAGTAGGTAAACCAAAGCATACACACAGTATAGGGAAAAATTACTGGGAATGACATACAGCAAATCACTAACAGGCACCGGTCCCGCCACACAGCTCCCCCTTAACCACAAGACAACATACACAGTCTGATCACAACGGATCGGCTTGGGGATGTCCCGGGGGGTACTCACGGATCACTTATCTAGGGCTGTCTGTCTGGACAATCCGTCGACATTGCTGTTCTGCTTACCGGGTCGGTAGTGAATAGTAAAGTCATACGGTTGTAGGGCCAGGCTCCACCGTAGCAGCCTGGCATTGTCTCCTCCGACCCGGTTGAACCATACTAACGGGTTGTGATCCGTGAGCAGGGTGAATTGCTGTCCATACAGATAGTGCTGCAGCTTCTTGAGGGCCCACACCACCGCCAGGCATTCTTTCTCAAAAGCAGCGTAGCTTACCTCCCTGGGCAACAGCTTCCTGCTGAGGTAAGCCACGGGTGTTCTCCGCCATCATCCCTGACCTTGCTCAGTACAGCTCCTAACCCAAACAAGGAGGCATCTATGTGAATGAGAAAACGGGATTAGGAGCAGCCATGACAGGGGCATTTGTCATGGGGTCCTTGAGGGCTTGAAAGGCCTGCTTACACTCTGGGGTCCATTGTACTTGCCAGGGCAAAAACGTTTTGGTCATGTCGGTGAAGGGTTGAGCTATGGCAATGTAGTTAGGGACAGATTTCCTATAATAGCCGACTGTCCCTAGGAAAGCCAGCACCTGAGTCTTAGTGAGGGGACAGCGCCAGCTAGCTACTGCCTCCACTTTGGCTAACTCGGGGTTCTGGGTCTTAGTGAGGGGACGGGACCAGCTAGCTACTGCCTCCACTTTGGCTGGCTTGGGGTTCTGTGTTTCATGCCCCACCTGGTGTCCCAGGTATTGTACCTCCGCCATCCCCAGGTTACACTTGCTGGGCTTCAGAGTCAATCCTACCTCCCTAATCCTATCCAGCACAGCCCCCACATGTACCAGGTATTCCTCCCAAGTATCGCTGTATATGGCAATGTTGTCCAGGTATGCACAGGCATAATCATGGAGGCCATCTAGGAGCCGGTCCACCATGCTTTGGAAAGTGGCCGAAGCATTCTTCCTCCCGAATGGCATTACCTTAAACTGGTATAGGCCAAAGGGGGTGACGAAGGTGGACTTAAGGACAGCATCCGCCACTGGGGAGATCTGCCAGTACCTCTTACACAGGTCAATAGTGGCCCTGAGCCAGTCTTTTCAGCCACTCATCAATGTGGGGCATGGGGTATGTGCCAGAGACCGTTTTGTCGTTGAGCGTCATGGAGTCCACACAAAACTGGGTAGTCCTGTCTTTCTTCGGGACCACTGGGGAGGCCCAAGGGCTTGTGTACGGTTCAATGACCCCTAACCGGAGCATCTATTGGATCTCCTGCAGCATACTTCCCTGCAAAGCCTCTGGTACCTGGTATTGTGTCTGTCGCAGAAGCTATTGGTCGGGGGTCTCCACATTGTGGTTAATTCGATGTCCAGTAACATATTTTACCACTATTTTCTCTCTCTCCTCTTAAATGTTTTTTAATGTTGATCCACATCAACTCATATGAAGTGGAGCGATGCATACAAGTTATTGTTTGAAGTTTACATGGTTGATCTATTCTGGAAACACGGTTCTTCGCATAGAGTTGGACATACAGTTTCTGTTATACTGGGAAATTCGTCGGCACCATTAAGAAAGAAGAGTGGCTTAAGGTCACATGGGACATTATGGAGCTAGGAGCAATGTCATTGGTTTTCATGTTTTACCATAGTTAACCCTTTGGGGTACATGTTTTATATTTTTTCTTTGAATGTTTAAGTATCCTTTCTTTGCTGCTGAGGAATAAAGAAAGAGATAAGCATAATATGAGCCTCCGTGTTCTTAATAAAATCATGACTTTCCGTCATGAAATTATTAAAATCTGGTAATAGTCTTCTTCACTTATCTTAAATTGACACTATATTTACCAGAACAACTACAGTTTTTTATATTTGTTCTGGTGAGTAGAATAATTCCCTTCAGGTTTTTTGCAGTAAACACTGTCTTTTCAGAGAAAATGCAGTGTTTACATTACAGCCTAGGGATACCTCCACTAGCCGCTCCTCAGATGGCCACTAGAGGTACTTCCTAGGGCAGTGCTGCACAGTGTGCAGTACTACCATTCAGTGTCTCCACCCTCAGCACGCAGACACTGAGCTTTCCTCATCGAAATGCATTGATTCAATGGATCTCTATGAGAAGATGCTGATTGGCCAGGGCTGTGTTTGACTTGTGCTGGCTCTGCCCCTGATCTGCCTCCTTGACAGTCTCAGTCAATCAAATAATTTCCTATGTGAAAGCATTGTGATTGGCTGAAAGAATCACTTCTGATGATGTCAATCAAGCAGGCAGATCGAGGTCAGAGCCAGCAGCAGCATACTGGAATAAAAGAAAGATTAAAGAAGGAGGGCAGGGGAGATAAATGGTGTTTTAACACCCTAGAGTCAATCCTATGGGAAAGTATTGTGATTGGCCCACAGAATCACTTCTGATGATGTCAGGCATGCAGGCAGGTCAGGGGCAGAGGCAGCAGCTGCCTATTATATTTAGGGAGGCAAGGGGAGGGCCAGGGGGGCTGGATGGTAGTTTTAACACTATATGTTTGTGTTGCTTTAATTAATGTTACACTATTTGTGTTATTACGTATTAATATTAGACATTAATAGAGATAGAAAGGAAACATTAGAATGTTTTAGTGGAACCACAACATCTAGTATTTTTTAAAAGTTAGCTGTTGGCTGGGCACCTTCCTTCCACCCCCAATTATGTGCAGTTATTGTTTTTAATGTACTTGGTGTACCATGAAAATTAACGTAATCCCCACAGTGCCATGCACATGTTTAGGTCTATGAACATATAGAGCATATTTAGATGGTAGTTTTCTATAGTTACCTAAACGCACTAACAACATTCTGGAGGTGTTGTTTTGGGTGCACTTTGCCATCTGAAAGCTCATATTCAGTATCAAACTATTAAAGGGACACTCAAAGCACTGCTACAGCTTAAAGCATTATTCCAATCACCATGATCACTTCTGCTTTTAAACGTAGTCATGGTGGTAGGAATCTTTGTGTAGCCTTTCTGCTTGGAACGTTGTACATACTGAGATGTAATCACTTTTGTGAAGGGACAAGTTGCACCCCCTGCACACGGAACTTAGTACTGGGCGATCTAATGTGAATTATGTGTGCCTATTTTGCATTTGTTGTCAGCATGCACAACACCTTGACAACAGAGAATATTCAGCTTCCCCCTTGCAAGCAGAGCCTGCAAGGGAAGGATTTGTCCTTTCCTTTTCCTTTTTGATTTTTTTTGTTATTATTTTTCCCTCGCCAGCTCAGACTGAGTTCTTGATCTCTGAACAGGCAAAATGGTCCAACCAGAGGCTTCTTTGTGAGAAGCCTCTGATAGCTCTGTGTGAGGCCCTAGCTGACATCGTGTAGAGGCGGGGAAGGTAGTGCAGGACCTTTGACCATCTCTTGATTCCAGATAAGTAAAATACTTTCGATTTGATATAGTGTCCCTGGTGCTATGAGACTGTACTTGCAGTCTGACAATTGTAAACACTGTGTTTACATTTGTCATAAAGGACACCTCAGCTGAGCTGGAGAAGAAGATCTTGAAGATCTTATTGAGTGAGATCAGCTGTTCCAGAGAACTCAGACTGTTTGTAAGATCATTTCAACTTTTTAGAATTTTACATTGGATGATACTTTTTTAGTGGTTGGGAAAAAAGGAGAATGTTTTTAATGGAATGCATGACTCTAGTGGAGATATCTAGTTCATGATTGTTTTCCTGCAGCAGGGACGGACAATGTAATGCAAGCATGTCAAACTCAAAGGCTAGCACGGGCCAAATAAACAATGTTTACATTTATGTGGGCCGCAAAAAAACACAAACTTAATTTTTCATAGAAACATAGGTTTATTTTGAAAAGTACAGTATAAAACCCCCCACCCCAAAAAGCAGCATCCTCCTCTACTAAACCCCAGTCTCTCCATCTATACTAAATCCCAGTCCCCCTCTATACTAAATCCCATTCCCATCTCTACTAAATCCCAGAACCCCCTCTACTAAACCCCAGCCCTTGTTTAAAAAAAACAAAACAATATTAGCCAACAAGCACACTCCACTCACATTGCCTCTGCCAGTTTGTGACTCCGGAATCCAGCCTCTGGTATACCCCCAATGGCGCTGTCCACACCCTGTGCCAAAGCAAATCCTCCCACTACTCATTGAAACCCTGTGAAGGTGGAGCACGTTGACAAAATGTCAAAATGTAACATGGCGTTGCGTGCCAATATGCACCTCCAGGTCCTCTACTGTCCAGCCACGGCCATCGCTACACTGACAGACACACACACTCACTGACAGACACAAAGACACACACACACTGACAGACACACACAGTTAAACATTCTTGCATACACTCACAAATCATTTTATGTATTGCTCCCTACCTCTCAGGAGAACTTCCTTCCTGTTCCTCACTGCTCCTTAAAGCGCAGAGTTTAGTGATGCCGGGACAGAATGACATCATATTTCGGTACCCGGCATCACTACGGAGGGCGCGCGCGAGGGAGCAGTGAGGAGCAGGAAGAACAGACTGAGCTCCCCTCTGCCACCAGCTTCCTCTCCCCCCGGCCAAGTAAGTTTTAGCAGACTAGGCACCTGCAATGTGGGGAGAGCAGGTGCCTACTCTGCCTTAACAGTAAGCATGGCAAACTTGCGGCTCGCTGGGCCACAAAGATATTCATTGTGGGTTGCGAGTTTGACATGCTTGATGTAATGCCAAGTATCTCAAAAGTATAAAGCCAGTGTGAGCTGATTTGTCTGAGGTGTTTTTTTTTTCTTGACATAAATACCTCAACATTTTGGCATACATTAGACATTAATAGAGATAGAAAGGAAACATTAGACTGTTTTAGTGGAACCACCACATCTAGTATTTTTTAAAAGTTAGCTGTTGGCTGGACACCTTCCCTCCACCCCCAATTATGTGCAGTTATTGTTTTTAATGTACTTGGTGTACCATGAAAATTAACGTAATCCCCACAGTGCCATGCACATGTTTAGGTCTATGAACATATAGAGCATATTTAGATGGTAGTTTTCTATAGTTACCTAAACGCACTAACAACATTCTGGAGGTGTTGTTTTGGGTGCACTTTGCCTGCACTTCAACTATGTCTGTAGCCATCAGTAAAATTGAGAGGGGGAAGAAATTGCAGAACTAATCATTAACGAGAAAAAAATATATAACAAGTTCTTACCACTTTTTGTGTGTGTGTGTGTGTGTGAAAGTTTCAAATTATTACCGTATATACTCGAGTATAAGCCGACCCGAATATAAGCTGAGGCCCCTAATTTTACCACAAAAAACTGGGAAAACGTATTGACTTGAGTATAAGCCTAGGGTGGGAAATGCAGCAGCTACTGGTAAATTTCTAAATTAAATTAGATCCCAATAACATTACATTAATTGAATATTTATTTACAGTGTGTGCATAGAATGAATGCAGAGTGTGTTTGTGTGTGTATAGAATGAATGCAGAGTGTGTGTGTGTTTGTGTGTGTATATATAATGAATGCAGTGTGTGTGTGTTTGTGTGTTGTGTGTGTAAACTGGATGAGGGGAGGGCATTTTTATTTACATTTTTAAATTGTATTATATTATTTTAATATTATTATTATATTATTATATTATTATTATTTTAATATTATATTATTTTAATAATATTATTATTATTTTAATATTTGCATTATTGTCCCCCCTCCCTGCTTGTTGCCTGGTCAGGGAGGGGGAACAAAAAAACATTTAAAAAAAAATATAATGCAAATATTAAAATAATAATAATATAATAATAAAATAATATTAAAATAATATAATATTAAAATAATAACATTATTTTATTATTATATTATTATTATTTTAATATTTGCATTATTTTTTTAAAAATGTTTTTTGTCCCCCCTCCCTGGCCAGGCAACAAGCAGGGAGGAGTGACAAAAAACCATTTAAAAAAAATAATGCAAATATTAAAGTAATAATAAAATAATATTAAAATAATATAATATTAAAATAATAATATTATTTTATTATTATATTATTATTTTAATATTTGCATTATTTAAAAAATAATGCAAATATTAAAGTAATAATAAAATAATATTAAAATAATGCAAATATTAAAATAATAATATAATAATATTATTTTAATAAAATTATTTTATTATTATTAAAATAAAATAATATTACATCCCTGGTGGTCCAGTGGCATTGGCAGTTCAGTGGGGGGGCTGACAGGGAACTCTTACTTACCTGTCAGCTCCCTCCTCCTCCGTGCAGCTACCCGGTCAGCTCCGTTCTGTTTACAGTGTAAGTCTCGCGAGACCCGCGGCTCTCGCGAGACTTACACTGTGAGCAGAACGGAGCTGACCGGGGAGCTGCACGGAGGAGGATGGAGCTGACAGGAGCTGCAGGAAGGTAAGTAAGAGCTCCCTGTCAGCCCCCAACAGGATGTAAATTGCCACCACAATACAGACTGACTCGAGTATAAGCCGAGTTGGGGTTTTTCAGCACAAAAAAAATGTGGCGAAAAACTAGGCTTATACTCGAGTATATACGGTATATCTTCTGGGTGAGTTTTTCTGTCTGTACCCACCATCCTCTACTGGGTATGAGTAAAAGATGAATTGATAACTTATACTGTTTATGACACCAACAAAGAATAAGGCATAATCAGAGGATATTTCATGCTTTCCTATTTTGTTATTAAAACCTCCTTACCTGTGTGCATAGAATGGGGGTGTGTTAGAGTTAATATCTGAATATCCTATTGTTTACGGTCTAATGTTTGTGTGTGTGTGTGTGTGTGTGTGTGTGTGTTACTGTCGTCTATGTTAGTGTACTGCATGTTTTTAATTTGAATGTCCTTGAACAATGTTACTAATTTCCCTTGCAAATATGTTTTATTTTAATGTCTCTTGGCAGCAAAGAAGGCTCAGGAAGACAGCCATTAAAGTTGGATTTAACTCTGCAAAGTAAACATTGCTGTTTCTAACAAATACATGCATTGTTTTCATTGCAAGATTAAAGGACCACTATAGTGCCAGGAAAACATACTCATTTTCCTGGCACTATAGTGCCCTGAGGGTGCCCCCACCCTCAGGGTCCCCCTCCTGCCGGGCTCTGGGGAGAGGAAAGGTGTTAAACTTACCTTTTCTCCAGCGCCGGGCGGGGAGCTCTCCTCCTCCTCTCCGCCTCCGATCCTCCTCTTCGGCTGAATGCGCATGCGCGGCAGGAGCTGCGCGCGCATTCAGCCAGTCTCATAGGAAAGCATTCATAATGCTTTCCTATGGATGCTGGCGTCTTCTCACTGTGATTTTCACAGTGAGAAGCACCTAAACGCCTCCAGTGGCTGTCAATGAGACAGCCACTAGAGGCTTAAGAGGCTGGATTAACCCATTTATAAACATAGCAGTTTCTCTGAAACTGATATGTTTATAAAAAAAAGGGTTAATCCTAGAGGGACCTGGCACCCAGACCACTTCATTAAGCTGAAGTGGTCTGGGTGCCTAGAGTGGTCCTTTAACATACAGGACCACTGTACCCAGTCCCCTTCATTGAGATTATGTGGTCTGGGTGTCTATAGTGTCCATGTAATTAGATATACCCTTCCTCCCTTAATCTCTCAACTGCCCCCCCAGAAAATGTCACTAACTGCCTTTCTTGTTTAGTTGGATGTCTACTTCCCAAAAGCCAGTATTTCCCCATCATTCAATTTTTTTCTCTTATTCACAAGTATACTACTTCTCGATTACTTGGCACCACTAGTAACCCTCATTTGTCCTCTGTTTCCACCCATATATAGAATTTGCACCTACAAGACCTCCACCAGAGTCGGTCCAATCCAAAGCTCTTTATAGAGGAGCATTGGGGAACTGACGTGTATACGCGGTGAGTGCTGGAGGATTCTTTTAGAATAGGGTTAAACCTACATAACCATTGCACCCAAGTCACTTCCATGAGATAAAGTGACCAGGGTGACATTAATGGTATTTTAAATTATGTTGCAGAGAAACAAAGTCTATATTCTAAGGGTGGGTGCTATTAAATTACATTCTTATTGAAGCTTATGATAGTTAGATATACTTATTGTGAAAATATTATTGCTTTATCTGTGACATTTCCATAAAGCTTTCCATTCCATGTCTTATCCATCCCACACCTGTAAATATTTTTTGCAAAGGGTCTTTCTGGTCACTATTTCCTGACAAAGATAGACATTTACACATTTTACCAGTAACCTGTACATAAGGATTTTAAATATGGAGCTACTACTATCTTACATACATTTTACATTACTAAATGCCAAATTTGGCACCCATTTTAATGATTGTAAACAGCAATTATCCTTGAGACATAAATTATTGTTTCTTAACATTAAATCAATATCTTTCAAAGTAAAGTTTATTTGTTTATCTTGTTAGTGTTCATTCTGTTGCAAAAGGTACTTTGTGGCTTGGATTCCTCGGTAATTATTCATAGCCACATACAGCAAACCAACGTCTTTCTATTATTTAAGATTCTCACCTACTTTATTTAACTGCTTCCTTCGACCTTTAAAAAGGGATTACATTTAGGACACACAAGCACAAATAGACTTTGGTAGGGCAGAGCCTGCTTTCTGTAAGCATCCATATTACTGTTCCCATTCCCTCCCTAAACACCAATCTCCTATTTGTTTATTCAAATCTCTTCCTTCTTTCCTCATTTACTACGTTTTCCCATTACGCAACAACCGAGGAGATTTATCAATGTATCACAAGCACATTTCCGTCTAATTTTTGGTGAGTTGTGGGCACATTTTTGCCAACACTGTGTATGTATGAATATTTCCGCCACTTTTCCAATAGAAAGGTTGACAGGTTTTTTTTCTGCTACTATAAATGATCTCTGGTGGAACTTACTCTGATGAAAACCATGACTTTTTAGATCACTTTAATAAATGATAAAAATAAATTCTTAGAAATTAACCACAATGTTTCAGAACACTTGATTATAATCCTAAAATATTTGTTATTTAGACATGTCAGTCTTGGATTGGATAACTTTTTGGATAACTTTCATTCTCCTTGTAGCCCATCACAAATTGTCCTCTAACCCATTTTATTTGTTTAATTGACACATATACAGTGTCTTTGTTGTCTTACCCTATACGCTGAATTCTTGGGAAGGAAGAATCTTGATGGCTTGCTCTAATATAAATTCTTCTTCTCCTAGTCTGACATGCAGCTTACTATTGCTCACTAGTCGACAGTCACATATCTAATCAGTGTCAGCACTTGTCTGTTTTTTAGCACACCCTCGCTCAATATTAAATCCTTTGCACAATACTTCAAACAGTAGGCTGCAGCTATACATTACAAATCCTGTCACACTACACAATTATTTTTGCATCATCGGCTGGATCCTTTCATAAAAATAGTTGATTTCATTTTTAACTCGTTAACTCTAGGCACATATTTTCTTACTTTCTTACTTTGTTTCTTAATTGTGCATATGTATTTTTTTCTGTCATTGTCTTCTGTGATGTCCCCTCATTTGGTTCCATTTTGATCTTGGACTGACATTTGTTTTTTTCTGACCCAAGATGCACTCATTAGGAAAGCTGGTGCCCGTCACCTCTTATTGCCTGTGAACTGTGCGCATTGACAGCTTTCTTCTCTATGAATATTTCCAGCAGTGCTTGTGGCAGCCCGACATGTCTCTCTTTATTCTCTGTTTGTTTAGATTTTAATGTTTATTATCAGCTTTTCCAGACTCTTTGCTATGTAGGAGCGAAGCTATATGTGTTGTGGTTTTGACTTGTTACAATGATTCCTCTACGGCCGTTGGTCTGTCATAAAAGTCAATTTAAAGGCTATCATTGAAGCTGAATTATATGCAGAATGCAGTTAAACATATTATAAAGATAGTGTTGGCAGCAGTTCTTTACAATACGTAGACCTTAGTGTCTAGTTTTACACCTCCTCTGAGTCACCTAAATCTACAGCAAAAATGAATCGCAGGTTTTGTAAATATTTAGACATCTTTGCACATCTTTGGCAGGTATTGTAAGTGTAGCTTCAACATTCTTAATTACAGCACCAGGTCTACACCATACGTACATCCAAAACATATAATTTTACACATTAGACTGACACAACCGAATAAATCACTAACATGTTCCTGCTGAATATTTATCCACTTATGTTGTAGTGTAACTGTTTCACTTCTTCACATTTAATACGAGCAGAAATCTATGTTGCAAATGTAATCCAGAACATCAAAATAATTTTGCAATTTATACCTGAATGCTGATCACTGTCTGTCATGATGTATCTAAGCCAGGTCCCATTATTTGTTGGACTAAAGCACACATTAAAAAAACAAAACTTTCAGGGCACACCTACTTTTATTTTTCTCATTACCGTTATCAGCCGCTTATTAATGTCACATTTACTTGAACCCTTACTAAAATACAATTTGCAGGAATCTATGACCTGCAAACTTTCTTTGTCCTAGCAAAGCTAGTGGGTATGTGGCAGCCTCCTGGAGAAATATTTTGCCACGCTAAAAACGCTTGTGCTGTGCTCCTGCACAGCAACAGCGTTTCTAGCTAATCAGGTGATCAGGACTGTGTGTGTGTGTGGGGTGCTGTGTGTGTGTGTGAGGGTGGTAGGGGTGCTGTGTGTGAGGGGGTAGGGGTGCTGTGTGTGTGGGGGGTAGGGGGCCTGTGTGTGTGGGGGGGGGTAGGGGTGCTGTGTGTGTGGGGTGTAACGGCACCCCGGGCAGAAAAGGGTTAAACCGCTGTTTAGTAGATCTTCCCCTTCCAGAGACACAGGCACAGCTACTGTAGACACCAATCCACCGAACCGGAGAAGCATATGAATACTGTAAACAGCCGAACCGGAACCATACAAATGCTGTAAACAGCCGAATAGGAAAAACTATACGAAAGGTTTACACTCCTAGCAGTCGAACTGGAACAGCATACAATATATCTCCCCAAGAACGAGACAAAGCTCCGTGTTGGGGATCAAGCAGTAAACAGACAGAGCTGTGGGTTTATTGTTCTTATATACACATTAGTACCACCCACAGGGTTTTGGATAACAACCAATAAACACATACAATACACTCAGACACTCCCACAAAAAATCCTCCACTTTGCCTTGGTGGGCTAAGCTGACGCTGGGGAGAGGGCGTAACAAGCTCCTCTCCCTTACACACTTTCAGCCGCTGGGGAGGGGAGACACTGCTCTCCACTCCCTGCATTTCACACTGCCGCTGGGGAAAGGAGACACTGCTCTCTATTCCCTGCAAATCACACTGCCGCTGGGGATCTGAACCGACCGCCCAGCATCCCTGTAGCTCACCATGCCTCTGGGGAGGGAGGACGCTGCTCTCCTCTCCCTGCAAGGTACACTGCCGCTGGGGAGGGGAGACACTGCTCTCCACTCCCTGCATTTCACACTGCCGCTGGGGAAAGGAGACACTGCTCTCTATTCCTGGCAAATCACACTGCCACTGGGGATCTGAGCCAACCACCCAGCATCCCTGTAGCTCACCCTGCCGCTGGGGAGGGAGGACGCTGCTCTCCTCTCCCTGCACTTCACACTGCTGCTGGGGAAAGGAGATACGGCTCTCTATTCCCTGCAAATCAATCTGCTGCTGGGGATCTGGGCTGACCGCCCAGCATCCCTGTAGGGCCGGTGGAGAGACCTCGTCCCATCTCCACCTGCCGCCTGGGGTTCCTCCCAGTAAATCTCTACAATATCTTCCCAGCTGAATGGGTCTGGATCTGGGTCTGTCACCTTGCTGTCTTGCTGAGCCTTCCCAATGGAGTGGAAGAGATCTCGGTAGTCCTGCTCCAGTTCCCACTCCAGGGTTGCTAGGTGAGCCAGGTCTTGCTCTACCTCATGGGGGTCATCCCAGTCATGCCTAGCCTCCCTCTCGTAGAAACTGTCCTGAAGTCTGGTCTGCGCAGGGCTCCCGAAGTCAGGCTCTGCAAAGGATGCCCATAACAAGCCAGGACCATCAAACTCCTCTCCCTCTGGCTTGTCATGCTCGGCTGTCCAGGGTATATACTGTGCCATATACCACCAGAGTGCCTGGTAGGCATCCTCCAGCCATAGCTCCTGCCATACCCGGTGCTCTAGTTCCTTCACCCATTCCTCCAGGGGCTGCTCTCCCAGGAAGGGCATCCACAGGGCCACTTGTTTCTGCAACTACTGCTCTTTACTGGAGACTCTCTCACCCCGCTGGTATTGTACATTATCCAGGGCCTGGTACCAGATGCCTTTCCTTAATGCATCCCGGCCATCCAGGTCCTCCTCCTCGTATAACACTGCTGGTTCCATTCTGTTGCTTTTAGGGTCGCTGTACTGGGACATGCGTTGCCCCCAACTTGTAAATCCACGGAATGGTGTCTCCTGTAGCTGTCCTTCTGACTGTGGGAACGATCCTGCCGCTTGCCACCAATTGTAATGGCACCCCGGGCATAAAAGGGTTAAACCGCCATTTAGTAGATCTTCCCCTTCCAGAGACACAGGCACAGCTGTAAACAGCCGAACCGGAACCATACGAATGCTGTAAACAGCCGAATAAGAAAAACCATAAGAAAGGTTTACACTCCTAGCAGTCGAACTGGAACAGCATACAATAAATCTCCCCCAAGAACGAGACAAAGCTCCGTGTTGAGGGTCAAGCAGTGAACAGACAGAGCTGTGGGTTTATTGTTCTTATATACACATTAGTACCACCCACAGGATTTTGGAAAACAACCAATAAACACTACAATACACTCAGACACTCCCACACAAAATCTTCCCCTCTGCCTGTGATACAACTACCTTACACAATGGGTAATGTAATTATCACAGGCAGAGAAATACAGTTTTTCCACATTATTCATAACTTTAAAAGTATGCATCGCATTCACATAAACTTACATTCTCAGAATCAGCATACTCCAAATACAAACATATGTCAAAATCATCCAAATTGGTCCAGTGGTTCAAAAGATAGATCATAGTCCTTTGTGACCAAATGAAGCATGGCTTTTCTTCCCAAAACCAGTTCCACAGAGTCTTCTATCCTGGAGATAGTTGGGAAGTAATCCAATTATCTCCAAGGACAGAGGCAAAACTCCATTGAACACATGGCAGCAAAAGACAATAAAATACATAAAAATATATAACTGTGCAGCCATTGCATAAAACAGGTACATTCAACATATCCCCAGATAGCTCAGATCTGAGCGCACAGTGTTACTGAATGGTGCTCAGATCACACACATACAGTTCAATGGCCATGAAGCCAAAGTCTTTCCCATAGTCTTTCATTATACGAATGGGCTCCATGGCATAGCTATCTGGGGTATCACCGCTCAAACAGGGCAAGCACCGAATGACCTGGCTTTCGTGTCTCTGCAGGGGAAAATCAAGCGTTTCAACATTGGGCCATAGTCTAAAGGCAACAGGAGGGCAACCAGGCTCCTCCAATGCACAGTGGCGAGATTGGTCTCATCACAGGGGGTATGGGTGCTCTGTGTGGGGGGTAGGGGTGCTGTGTGTGTGCTCCTTGCTGACCCTTCTTTCTTCTTCCTGACCCTCCCTGATCCTTGCTGCCCCTTCCTGATCCTTGCTGTCCCTTCCTGCTCATTTTTTGTTCCTTTGTGCTCCTTCTCCTACTTTACCTTTTGTGCTCCTTGCTGTCCCTTCCAGCTCCTTGCTGCCCCTTTCTGCTACTTGATGTTCCTTCCTGCTCATTTCTGTTCCTTTTACTTTCTGCTCCTTCTCTTACTTTCCCTTCCTGCTCCTTGCTGACCCTTCCTGTAGGCCGTCTCCCCCATCCCTCACTTACCTGATTTATAGGCTGTCTCTCCCCCCCCAACCCTCACTTACCTGATCTATAGCCTGTCTCTCCCCTCCCCCTCCCTTACTTCCCTGATCTGTAGGCTGCCCCCCATGCCTCACTTCCCTGATCTATAGGCTGCCCTCCATGCCTCACTTCCCTGACCTATAGGCTGCCCCCCCATGCCTCACTTCCCTGATCTATAGGCTGCCCCCCATGCCTCACTACCCTGATCTATAGGTTACCCCCCATGCCTCACTACCCTGATCTATAGGTTTCCACCCCATGCCTCCCTTCCCTGATCTATAGGTTGCCACCCCATGCCTCCCTTTCCTGATCTATAGGCTGTCCCCCATACCTCACTTCCCTGATCTATAGGCTGCCCCCCATGCCTCACTTCCCTGATCTATAGTCTGCCCCCCATGCCTCACTTCCCTGATCTATAGGCTCTCTCCTCCACCCATGCCTCACTTACCTGATTTGTAGGCTGTCTCTGCAAGCTGGGAGTTGCTAACTGCCCTCTGTGCTGCTCCCCTGCGGATGCAGTCAGGAGAGAGAAGCAGGAATAAGATGTAGCTTCCTATCCCTGTCTCTCTCCATACACAGCGCCACCTACTGGCTGGCGCCGGTATTGCACTGTATTTTCAATCTCACATGAATAATAGCAGAACAAGCTGAAAAATCCATGGAACAGCAAGGCTGGCGGTATGGGCTGGATCAAGTTGTCCTTGAGGACTGAATGCCGTGATCAGGCTCCCACGCTGGATACCCGGAAGTGACTCTGTGTGTGTATAAGGGAAGAAAACACAAATAACTTTAATAGGCTTTCCAAAACCTGAGAAAACACCACCACCAGGCACTACAAATAAACCTGGGGATGGAGGGATGGGCGCTTTGCTAGGTGGTTATGCTCATCCCTAGGACAAAGAAAGTTTGCAGGTCATAGATTCCTGCAAACTCTATTTTTTCACTCCGGGAGGCATAACCACCTAGCAAAGCTAGTGGGTAGAACAACACGCACGTGGTGGTAGTCCTAAGAAACTATAAACGTTTCACTTCAGATGGTCTCCTGTAAAATCTAACAGAAGTCTTACTGTAAGACCATCTTGAAGCTTTAAGGATAATAGGAAGAGGAAGACCTCTCACTGCTGCTTTTGAAGCAGATCACCTCTGATAAAATGACCCTAAAAACAGCCACATCAATACCCTCTGCAGACATAGCAGACAGTATTCAACCCCTGATTGTGTTAACCTAAGTTGGCCGAAAATGTTTCCTGGAAGTGATATATAATTGCGTAAAGTCTTGTCTGACTGGGGCAGAAAGATTTAAGTACGAGTTTAACAAATTAACTAAACATAAACCTGGTTCAGCAGAATCCTGTAGCAAATCTAGTTCAACAGGACCTGGGAAAATATGGGAAGTCTTCTGTCTTCCTTTAAGGATGACATGAACCCCCCCTGGAGTTTGAGACAACCATGATTCGAAAATATTTATCTGTGTTAATTCTGAGCCTATAGCGGCTAATTTAATATCCATCCATCTTAGGTCAATCTGGCCATTGTCCAAAGAGTTAAGGTAGTTTAATAAAAGATCCACATCCCAAGTGGAAATGTATCTCGGAGTAAAAGGACAGCAAACCAATAGCCCATGAAAATTTAATGCAGAACCATATGTCTTGATTGTACTTACAGCTAACCCAGAATGATATTTACCATGGTCTGGAGGTCATGGATATTTACCATGGTCTGGAGGTCAAGATGTGATATACTAAAACCAGATTGGGCACCCTGTCCCAGCAAAGTTTCTTCAACACCTTCATCAGAATAGATAGAGGGGGAAAAGCGTAAAGGCCAGGAATGTCCATCCATTGGAAGGACATTGCATCTATTTTCCAAGCCCTTTTTGCCCAAGCCCTGGTTACAAATTTGGGAGTCTGAGCTGAGGTCTGGCATGCAAAAAGATCTATCTGCCTCTTGCCCAATTTCTATCACCTGAAATAAGTCTTTAATTGGACTGTAGCCAGGGACAAACGCTGGCGGGACAGTGAATCTGCCAGCTTGTTTGCCTCTCCTGGTATATGAACTGTCCTGGTACATGAACTGCCCATATTTGTACTTTGTATACTAGAGCCCAGGACCACAGGTTCAGAGCCTCTAGACAAAGACCTTTTGACCTTGTGCCACTTCTGTGGTTGACAGAAGTTACTGCTCTCCTGTTGTTCGATTGAATCATTACCGACACACCTGGGGGGTTTAACGAAACGAACCTTGAAGGGCTAATCTTATTGCTCTCAACTCTAGCACATTTATGTGAAGATGCCTTTCTTGAACTGACCAAACTCCTCTTATCACGCTTTGGGCAGAGAACGCACCCCATCCCTTAGTAGAAGCATCTGTGGTCAGGGTTATCTTGAAAGGCCCTTCCAAAAGGGGGCAAGGAAGTGGAATTGCCCACTCCAATATATTGTTTAGATCTTTTCTGAAACTCTTGGGAAGGACCACCCTTGACTCCCACAGGCCACCATGTCTCACTTGGTCTCCGAGAAACAGATGGCTTTGTCTGCACGGCAAGGGGGGAAGCATTGTAACCCAGTGTTAAAGCTATCAAGCTCCCAATAGTCTTTGCTAGTTCTCTTAGAGCCCATTTGTGTTTCAAAAGAGCTGAAGTTAAGTGAGTTAAACATGTTTAGCATTTGTCTCTGTGAACCCCTAAGGTCATATCCATAGTGTTCAGAAGGAAACCCAGAAATAGGATATTCTGAGTGGGGACCAGAACAGATTTATGCAGATTTACTATAAAGCTCAGATCCTGCAATAGGGAAATTAGGTAAGCTCTCTGCTGAACAAAAGCATCTACATATGGATTCAACAACAGAATGTGGTCTAAATAATAAAGGCATAGGAAACCTCTTTGTCTGACGTGGGACATAATAGTTTTCATTATACTTGAAAAGGTGTAAGGTGCATTGGATAGGCCAAACACCATTACAGTCCAGTGATATATCTGTTCCTTCCAGTGAGAAAGCACCTGTGCTTCATAGCGATAGGAACTGAATGGAAAGCATCTTTAAGGTCTAATTTTATGCAGAAATATTTTTTCACTAGGCCTGGGAGGTCTGTTAAACCTTCTATCCTCAATCTTTTCCTCTTTAGGAAAGCATTGAAAGCATTGGCATTCAGTACTGGTCTCCATGTGCTGTCTGATTTTGGAATGGGGAACAGGGGACTGGTCCAACCTGAAATTTACATATCTGCCAATTCTATTTTTCCTTAAGCTAATGCCAGGGAAAGCAAGGCATCGAGAACTGGATTTACCTCTCTGCACGGAGCTTGCCTCTGGAAAGGAAACAGAGTGAGTGGGAGTTGTAAACCCCTTTTGAAAATCTGAAGTACCCATTTGTCCGAGGTTATATACTGCCTGAAGGTCTTGACTTTCCCCCATGATGACGGATGTGGGCTTGCTGAGAAACTTCCCAGGATGAACCTGTAGCCCTATAGGAATGACCCTCAGTCTGAAAGGGCTTATTGTAACTTGGAAAGCTCTTCTTTAAATCAGAGAAAGATCTCCTAGCTTTATGCCTTTCTTTTTACCTCTTGTATAAAAGAAGGGCCAAACAGAATGGAGTCTTCTAAATTAGGAAACTAATGGGATTTAGGTGCAGAGTCAGATATCCCTGCCGCATGCAGCCAGCAGGTTGTGAGAATGTTGGAAATATAGTTGAAGGATTGACCAATAATAAGCACAGCTCTGCTGAAAGCTTTTAAAAGCCAATAATGCTGGTAGAGAAGGGTTATGAGAGGATCTCAGCATTCACAGTTTTGTACTGTACATATAAACGTCTGATCCATGGGATCCCCAGAAACACTGCTTCCTGTAATGGATAACAGTGTTGTATCAATTTCAGGAGCCATTAGTGCTGGAGTGTCAGGGTTACCAATATGGTTTTGTTTTTTTGTTTTTAAAATTCTTTTATTTTTGGCATGTCATTACATTGCACTTTGGCTTTTAAGTATGCATAACATAGTACATACATTTATACTGTCGAGTACATATATACAACGTGTAATGCGATTCTTACGGTATTATGTTTGTTGTCTCAAGCTTAGGTGTACTTTTGTTGGCGATACATGTTAACAAATAAACAGTGAACAATTAACCTGTTAGAAGATTGGAGACCTTAGTAGAATGCTTCGTCTGTTTTGGACGCCCTCCGCTCGTGGTGGTCGTGATCGGAGATTCGCCTGGATTACGTTCGGGTTTGGTTAGTGATGGTGGTGCCCCATTTCCTGATCTAACCTCACTACTCTCTATCACTGGCCTTCCAGGGTTCACAGACCTTTTCATATGCTTTCAGGTGCCTTTCACCAATGCCGTGAAGTGGTCCATGACGTGGATATCTCTTATTTTATGTATCACTATATTGATCTGGGGGATTTTGGGTTTAAGCCATGCCTGTGCCATGGTGAGTCTAGCTGCTAAGGTGATTTTACATAGGAGTTTTTGGTCCCTTCCTGACCATTCATCGAGTGGCCTGGATAGCAGACACACCCATGGATCTATGCCCACCCTTCTCTGGAACACTTTGTCTAATAGGCTCCCTACTTCTCTCCAAAAGGCCTGTGCCTTTGAGCAGTCCCACCACATGTGCTTATCGTCTGGGGTTTTGCGCATATGGTATAGCTTCACTGGGCTGGTATACCATCTGAACATGGTTTTGTATGCTTGCTCCTGTTGTGTAACACATAATGAGATGGCCTTATTTGCATTCCCGTCTGTGCCCTCCAAGACCTCTCCCAGATCTGATTCCCTTCGTGTAGTGTAGGTCCCCCCAGTTGGTGTTATTGGAGCTAAGGTGTGCCTAAAGAGTCGTGATGAGTCCTTTCGGGGGGTTTTCCTTGAGACACATTTTCTCAAAGCCCATTGGTTTAGTTTGTGCTGCACTTTTTGCTAGGTTGTGTTGTGCGAAATCCATGATCTGGATGTATCGGAAGAAATCTGAGGGTGTTAGCCTGGTCCTTTCTGCCAGGGTTTCGAATGATAGTATCTGGTCGCCCTCGTACAGGTGGATCGCTCTCTGTAGGCCCGACCCCTCTATGTTTTTGAAGTCCCTGGCTTGCATTCCTTGTGGGAATGCCCTGTTTCTCAGGACTGGCATCAGTGGGGAGGGTGAGGCTGTCAGTTTATATTTTAAAGCTGTGGCGTCCCAAACCCGTATGGAGTTTAAGATTGCTGGGCATTGGGTGCGTAGTAGGGCTCTGTGTTCTTTCACTTTTCATCGAAAGTGATTGTTACAGTTGATAGTGCTAACTGAAAAGCACTAACTGAAAAGCACTATTAACTGTAACAATCACTTTCGATACGTTGTTACAGTATTATCATAGCCGATAGTTCTTTTCTCTCTCTTGTTTTGATAGGTTGCAACAGTATCATTATAGTAGACAGCTTTCATCTATTTATACAACATCGTTACTCACATCTTTGAGATTTAGATACTGTTTTTTCGGTTTTAAACTCTATTATTCCTTATATTATCTCTTCGTGTCTTGGTATGTATGTATCTAGACCAATTACAATTATATATGTGAAATAATCACTCTATATTGTATTCACCATTAAAAGTTAAATTTTAATATTATATATCCTTTTGGTAGTGTTTCTTTTCCTTTTCCTTTAACTATATTTATATGTAGGGTTAACCCCTTCACTACCTTGTTACCTTTTTTCTATACTGGGCTTTCACTCTGTCAAAGTTGGGTAGGAAGAGTCTAGCTGTCAGTAAAAACACATAAAAATAAAGAGAGTTAACAAGTAAGATGGGGTAGATAGTGAAACAAATTACATGATGGAGGCAGATTAAGTTACAAGCAACAAAGGGTGGTTGAAGAGCATTGCTTTTAAAAGGAAGTCGGAAATGGGACACAAACATGTTAAAAATGAAATGACAAAATAAAGTAACCAAAACCAAAAGTCTTCAAAAAGACAATAAATTGAGAGATTACATAAAGGGGCATGAAAAGTAAGATGCACTGCATAAAATAGAGAGCTGTAATGTAGATGTCACGGCAGTTTACCCCTACACGCAAGATTTAGTTCAACAATCGACAGATAGAGCAGATACGACTTACCGGACCTTAGAATGCCCGGACTCGCCGTATAGCAGAGAATAGACAGAGTCAAGAACAAGCCGAGGTCAAGGGAACAAAGAGACAAAAAAACTAGCCAAGGTCTGGTACACAGTAGTCAGTAAGCCGGCAAACAAGACAAAACAAGGATAGAGAGATAAACGCAGTCAGATACAAAGCCAAGGTCAAGCACGAAAATCACAACTGAACACAACAAGCGCTAAAGGGAACTGAAACAGAAACCACGATAGGGCAGGGAGTTAAGGGAGAGGTAAGTATAACTACCCTAAACTTTACTTTGATTGGCCCCTGTCATATCCACGCCCCCAAAATGTGAGTGTCTGGGGAATGTGGCATGACAGGGGCCAATGGGAGCACATTTCATCTTTTGGCTCCCACTGCCCGAGACGCGTGGCACGCTCTTAGAGCTAGGCGGGACACATGACCGCATCTCGCAGTCCGTGCCCGCCTTCATTCGAGAGCCGCGCGCGGCGGGAAGTGAGGACCTCGGCCGGCCCCCGGGTAAGGTAAGTACCGCTACAGTAGAGCCTGAAGCTTAGAGGACAGAAAAATCCACACTTTAGGGACTGTACATTTCTTTATTTTCAAATATAGTTCCCAATTGTGCAACTGTATTCTCAGGGTGGCAAAACCTGTAGTAGAATTCAAATGCAAAATAAGAGATCCAAGCAGACTTTAATTGGAGTCAGAATACATGATGATAACATTTAGACCATGTTATGTGTTTTTTTTTTATTATATCTCAAAATTAAAGGCCCAATAAAGTCACCCAGACCATTACATCTCAATTAAGTGGTCTGGGTGAAGTGGTCGTGTCATTTTAAACCTGCAAAGTAAACCATTGCAGTTTTGTAGAATCTTGTTGCAGGGTTAAAGACGCCTCTAGTGGCTGTCCTGGAATCCTTGAATCAAATGCTGCTAATAGCGGTTTTGCCGTGCATGTTTATCTCGAATCTATTGCTTCTCAATGAAAGGTATTGGGTTAGAGAAGACTGTGGAAGACGTATTCAAAAGTGAGCAGGTACTGCAGCAGAGGAGTCCTGGCGATGGAACCAAAGTAAGTAATCATTATTAAGCTTTTTTTTTATTATATATAATAAAGAGGTTGGGCAGAAGGAAACCTATAGTTTTCAGGACTGTAGGTTCCCTTTAATATCTATAAATGGACAGTATAAGGTTGGCATCTAAACATTGATTGCAATTAGTATGTGAAGTTTGCACACATGCTATGCACACATGCAAGTAGTAGCTATTTTACAGACTGGTTGGCATCTACATTATAGTGTCTATGATATAATTAAGAGGCTGGTATCTATATTCTGAAAACAATATGTTACATTAAATATGTTTTTATGCCACTGATGTGACACAGAACTATGCTATAAGGTGTGCTATAATTGTTTGCTAGAGAACTACTGTGATCAGATTGCTTTGTATAATGGTTATTATTATTGTTGGGGAATAACCAATTGACAATTATGTATTTTCTTCAAGAATGTTCTAGTAGTTTATTATTATTTATTATACACATCTATGATAGAGCATACTTGTAAAAAACATAAATAATGTGTTTTCCTTACATGTATATAAATCGGTGTACATTCATGCATACATAATGGTGAATCGTGTATTATGGGAGAATAATGCCTTCTAAGAGTTTTAGAAAGAAAAAACACAAAAGTGAATGTTGACTGCTCAATAAACTCATAAAGTACATTTTTGCCAACTTTAATTCAGCCCTCTCCCAGTTGTAATTTGCTAGGTGAGGAGCTGTAAAGAAACAACGAGATTATTTTCTTCTCTAGCTCCTCTTGCAGAATATTGTTATGGGGAGAGAGGCTGAATTAAAAGTGGCCTATGCTGCCAAAGAGTGCAAGTCCCACCAGTCTCAGCTGACTGGGACATGCAAATGCCCTGTTGCTGCCTAAGAAACCCTAATACTTGCCCTATTCCTAACCCAAATTGGTTCATAATAAAGAGTGATACTCTTTTAACCCCTTAGTGACCAGGCTGTTTTTCTAAATTCTGGGACCAAGGCATGTTTTACATTTCTGTGGTGTTTGTGTTTAGCTGTAATTTTCCTCTTACTCATTTACTGTAACCACACATATTATATACTGTTTTTCTAGCCATTAAATGGTCTTTCTAAAGATACCATTATTTTCATCATATCATATAGTTTACTATAATTTTTTTTATAAAATATGATTAAAAAATTGAAAAAAACACACTTTTTCGAACTTTGACCCCCAAAATCTGGTACGCATCTACAACTGCCAAAAAACACCCATGCTAAATAGTTTCTAAATTTTGTCCTGAGTTTAGAAATGCCCAATGTTAGCATGTTCTTAGCTTTTTTTGGAAAATTATAGGGCTATAAGCACAAGTAGCATTTTGCTATTTCCAAAATTGCGTTGTAACACTGATATTTGTCAGGAATCCCCGAAAAACCCTTCACATGTATACATTTTTTAAATGAAGACAACCTAAGGTATTAAACCTGGGGTATTTTGAATCTTTTCATGCAGCCATTTTACCACCAATCTATGCCAAATTAAAAAAAAAAAATAATAAAATAATAATTGGTGATTTTTTTGAGACACATAGCAATTTAAGAATATATGTACTGAGAACTTTAAGGGTTACTGCCAAAGAACACCCCAATATGTGTTCAGCATCATCTCCTGAGTACAGCGATACCACTCATGTATAGGTGTGTCGGGTTCTCCGGGGGCTAAAAGACCTTATTTGGAGGGTGCCCATTCCAGTTTTCAAACTTGGAATTTTCAGTTAGTCATCATGCACCCATGTCCCATTTGGGACATTTTTTTAAGCCAGACAATATAATTTACCCCCATCAAACCATATATTTTTGAAAAGTAGACACCCTAGGGTATTTCAAATGGTGATATTTTAACACTTTCCATGCACTAATTCTACCACCAGTCTCTGTCAAACGTTTGCGTAGTCATTTTTTTGTGTGTTATTTTTCTCTCACATTGTACTTGGATGGATTTTTAGTTCCGTTTATATGTTACTGACAAAGGAACCCCCAATATGTGTTCAGCAACATCTCCCAAGTACAACAGTAGCCCCAATGTACAGGTTTTATGGGCTTTTGCAAACTGACAGGGGTCAAATGTAGGGCTTTCCCCTTTTCCATGTTTGCACATTGAAATTTGCCAGATTGGTTTGCTGGGCCTATGTTGCCTTTGAGACCATATATACCCAGGAATTAAAATTAACCCCATCATGGCATACCATTTGTAAAAGTAGACAACCCAGGGTATTCAAAATGGAGTATGGCCAATCTTTTGTTAAAGCCACTTAGTCACAAACGCTGGCCTAAATTAGCATTTGTCTTTGTTTTTTGCATTTTTTTTACACAAAAACTGCGCCTTTACTGGTGATTTCATCGTCGGAATACGTTTTACTGATTTAGAACACTCATATTTGTGTTCAACGAAGTCTCCTGAGTATAACAATACCCCCCATGTACAGGTTTTATGGTGTTTTGGAAAGTTACAAGGCCAATATAGGGCTTGCCCGATCTAGTTTGTCAGATGGGTTTGCTGGACTTTTGTTGCCTTTTGAGACCATATGGTAGCCCAGGAATGTGAAATAACCCAATCATGGCATACCATTTTCAAATGTAGACAACCCATGGTATTCAAAATGGTGTATGTCCAGTAATTTGTAGTAGCCACTTAGTCACAAACGCTGGCCAAAGTTAGCGGTTTTGTTTTTGTATAAATGTTTTGGTTTTTACATATATATATATATATATATATATATATATATATACACATGCGCTTGAATATATTATACATATATATATACACACACACCCACACACACACACTTTTATTTCCTATATATGTATAATATATTATAATTAAATCATTTTATAATATATTATACATATATAATGCATCTATGATTTCATCATAAGTGTATTTTGAGATATATATCAAAGTACACTTATAATGAAATCATATAGATGCATTATATATGTATAATATATTATAAAATTATTTAATTATTTTATAATATATTACACAAATATAATATAGACACTCCTCACTTATCGACCGGGTTTCCTTCCTATGACCTGGTTGTAGAACAAATCGGTCTGTAAATGAGGAGTTAAGGAATTCCCTGTTCTGGTGCATTTGTCTATGTTCGGGTAAACATAGATTTGAGGGATTCCCTGCTCTTGTGCATTTGTCTATGTTCAGGGAAATTTCCCCAAAATAGATTTGAGGGATTCCCTGCTCTGGGTCATTCGTCTATGTTCGGGGAAGTTTTCCCGAACAAATACATACGCACCAGAGCTGGGAATCCCCATGATGGCTTGTACGAACGCCTGGTCGTAAGTGTGAGCCGTGGTAAAACAGGTAGGTCGCTAAATGAGGACCACCTGTATAAGTATAATATATATATTTTTTTTTTTTAGCAGCCTGGGGACTGCCGGACAGCTCATACAGTCCCCCTGCTGGCAGCTCCTAGAGTCCTGTTGCGGTGATGTGATCATGGTTTCCAAAGTTGCGTTGTAACACTGATATTTGTCAGGAATCCCCGAAAAACCCTTCACATGTATACATTTTTTAAATGAAGACAACCTAAGGTATTAAACCTGGGGTATTTTGAATCTTTTCATGCAGCCATTTTACCACCAATCTATGCCAAATTAAAAAAAAAATAATAATAAAATAATAATTGGTGATTTTTTTGAGACACATAGCAATTTAAGAATATATGTACTTAGAACTTTAAGGGTTACTGCCAAAGAACACCCCAATATGTGTTCAGCATCATCTCCTGAGTACAGCGATACCACTCATGTATAGGTGTGTCGGGTTCTCCGGGGGCTAAAAGACCTTATTTGGAGGGTGCCCATTCCAGTTTTCAAACTTGGAATTTTCAGTTAGTCATCATGCACCCATGTCCCATTTGGGACATTTTTTTAAGCCAGACAATATAATTTACCCCCATCAAACCATATATTTTTGAAAAGTAGACACCCTAGGGTATTTCAAATGGTGATATTTTAACACTTTCCATGCACTAATTCTACCACCAGTCTCTGTCAAACGTTTGCGTAGTCATTTTTTTGTGTGTTATTTTTCTCTCACATTGTACTTGGATGGATTTTTAGTTCCGTTGGCCATGGAGGGCTGGGGTGGCCGGAGCTGCTGTAGAGGGACTGCTGGGGTCTCTGGCAGTCCTCCCCGACCGTGATTGACGCCGATCGTCGGTCCAGGGCTCCTGTCACGGACATCATTAACAACGTTTTTTTAATTGGACGTACCTAGTTTGTCCTCGGTCATTAAGGGGAAATTATACATAGATTTAATTCTAAGTGTATTTTGATTTAAATATATATATATCAAAATACAGTGAGAATAAAATGATATATTTAGATACATAATTTAAAAAAATATATTTTTACAGTTTATTTTTAATTATTATTTATTTGTCATAATATATATACATAATATATAAAATTATATATAGAAGGCGTATGCCTGTAGTTGTGGGAGGGATTTAAGGCCTAAATAAACCCAGCAAACCCCTGGCTTACCTGTCTTCGTCGATTCCGGAAATTCCGCCTTCATTTCCACTCCACGCAGACCTCTGACGTCATTTTTCCGCGACGCTTGAAAAAATCACTCTCAGGAACTCGCACGCCAAGTTCCGTGAGTATTTTACACGAACGTAATCCATTCATCAGTTTCCTTCATAAACTGTAAGTCGATTCACTCTTTTTCATTCAACCGTAAGTCTCATTCAAACAACTTTCATTCGCATAAATTCGGCGATAACTCAAGTTCGTGCCCCCTTTGTCTGTCTCCTGTTCGTGCAGCACTGGTTCTGCAATGAACAGATAGTTAAACCCCTTCAGTGACTCTGTTCCCAGCAACTGTCTATTATTGAACTGGCCATGTTTAAACAGCAACAATGCATTATTCATTCACACAACCAAAGCCTCAATTTTATTCGCTGTTAGAATGATGAAATGTTTCTAATTCTGCATTGCCTAATGACACATTCATCTCCTCAGAGGAGTGAATAGGAAGCAGGGTTCTATACTCTGAGTACCCCTTAAACACTGACATAGGATAAACTCTCTCTCTTCATTGTATTACAAATAGCAGCATCCCATGCTCACTGAGGCAGTGCTAAGCTTGGATATATTTATTCACAATAAAGATGATTACCACGATCTAAAAGTGATATAATTATTTTCTGGACAATGTGCTAATAGAATATATGCAAAAAACGCGTCTGCGTCTCTTACACTAAATACTATTGGCTCAATTCACTGTTTGGGAACCTTGTTAATTCGGTCATACGTCTACTTAGTCACTCACTTTATTATGGAGAAATTTGTCTCAAGTACGCTGTTCATTTAAATTAATTTGTTTGTTAAAACAACACGTCAGGCAATTATGTTCATAGGTCTATAAAGCACCATTACTGCGACAAGATTAATGTTAGTCTCTCAATATCATTAAATGCTTTATTAGTTAATTTCAGACCTAAGTAATCATTGGCTCATGTCTCATTTATGTTTTATTCTGGGTATATCCTCTCATAAAATTTTTTTTTTTTTTTTTTAAATAAATAAAATTTCATTGGTATATCATATTACCTATTGAGATTTACTTGCAGAATTACTCTTCTTTCCTTTCTAGGGATTAATTTCGACATTCGTTACTATCAATTAGGCAGAATTACACGTTTACGGTCCGGTTAGTAAAATTCCTTTTTTTTAAAAAAACCAAACAAAAAATAAAAACATAGACCAGCCTTGAGTAATAATCTGCTACCGATTTCTCGTTTCTTTTCACTCCCTTACTCCTTCTTCCATCTTTCGCAAATAGGGGCTTCAGCTTGGGTAAAACCGCCCTGCCAAACAACTTCACAAGTAACTCTTTAGGGCGTCTCAAGTACGTGTTTCAAGTTCACATACAGGTAAGGATAGCGAGCAATTTTAAATTTATTTTCATTAGTTTATTTTGTTTTCATTCCCGCATGTATCGTCCCTCACAGTTTAGGTGGCTGGCTGTTAAGGTCTTAGGAGCCCAATAGCGATAATCTCATCCTGGCTCCCTTGCCTTAAGTTAGTGGTCCCGCGAGGCCAACACCCATCCTCAATTCGGAGGTACTACGCCCCTCGGGCCAAATCATAGTTAGCCGCCTCGCACGTGGTATAGAGAGGGCCTCACCTGTCACCCCCATTCTATCTTATGATTACTACTCACCGAGAGGCCAACACCCCGCCACAACGTTCGGTGACCATGAAATCCCCTCGCGCCAACTCATAGATAGAGCCTCTCAAGCCGCTTGGCACCTAGAAGGGCCTCACCAGTCATTAGTGTAATTGCTTCGCCGCGGAGCGGCACTAGCTAGTCAGCCAGCACACACACACTCACACTCACGCACACATAAAAATAAATAAAAAAAATAAAAAAAATTTGTTTTCTAACATAAACGTCTCCTTTCACGCCCATAGCATATCTAACGCTTCAGTATGAGACGATGAGCTATCGCTTGCCAGCACTCCCTCCAGGCGTGGCACTCAGCCAAGACAGTCCAGTACGACATCCAGCTACAGATCCTGGACTGTTCCAAAAAGCACAGCCGAACTGAATAGAAGAAACATTCCCTTTCCAGCTACAGCCAGGAAAGCCGAACTCTTCCTTTACTAAACTCTCAAAACGTTCATGAGTTACCGGGCCCTAGTTCTGATTGTACAATACAAAACAGTTTGGCAGAACTACGGAGTATGATGACCTCTCTAGTAGCTTCTGTAGCTACTATAAACAACAGGTTAGATAACCTGGAAGCCACTAGTCAAACTAGCATTTCGGAAGTACAAATTCCACTAGGACAACCCGAAACAAGCTCAGGAGGTAACTCCACTCCTATTCCTGCCAAAACAACTAATATTATTAACCCAGTGCATTTGATTCCACAAAATCTAAAACGGGACATACTAGAAGAGAAAGATATTAATCTAGCTTCCCTCCTTATTGCCTCTCAGGATATAATCGAAAACAGAGCTTATACTTTCGACAATATATCCGTGGTAATGAAAGCTAGAGACCCTAGGCTCAATAAGAAACTGAATATTCCTGAATTCGTGCTAGCTTTTAGTTTATATAGGGATGTAATTTGCTCTTCTTTCCCACACCGTAGAGAAGAGCTGGATCTAAATCTGCACAAGCTGGTGGAATTAGCTTACACATATGGAGGTTACGCGTTCTACGACTACCATAAGTCCTTTTGGGCCAGATCAGCCACGTCAATGGCTCAGTACAACACTCCCACTGATTGGAGTCAATTGGATACAGAATTGTTCTGTAGACATTTCGCGGGGCTTAAAACACCAGCATGTGCAATATGTTCCTCAGCGTCTCATACAGCAAACTTTTGTCCTAGTAATATAGGTGGTCCATCTACTAGTAACGCCAATCCAAACTATTTTGCTAATCAAAGGGAAATGAAAGACAAGTTAGGGAGGCCTATAGTGTTTCTAGGGAAAGCACAAGTTTGTAATAACTTAAACGCGGGGGGGTGTAGTTACAGCGCTTGCAGATTACTCCACGTTTGCTCAATCTGTTTCAGAGCACACGCAAAAACTATGTGTGCAAACAAACTGTTCCCTAAGAAAGCAATGACCCCAATAAACGTACCCAATTTACAACGTTACTTTACTGAACATCCTTCTTCCCAGCTGGCTGACTTTCTGGTCCCAGGTTTCACTAGAGGCTTTCACACAGGTTTAGTAGCACTCCCTTTAGGCCTACTAGAATGCCCCAACCTACAGTCGGCAATAACAGACCCAGCCAGTTTAACAGATCTTCTCAACAAAGAAGTAGAATATGGTTTTATGATAGGACCCTTCACCACACCACCTTTCACTTCCTGGAGAACAAGTCCACTAGGTATAGCCACGGGCAAATTTAATAACAAAAAGAGGTTAATAATCGATTTGTCAGCACCCCACTCTTCCACCCCCCCCCCCAAGTTTAAATTCCCTTATACTCTCAGAAGACTTCTCACTACAATCCGCAAAAATAGACGATGCCATACAAGCCGTCGTCAACTTTGGTAAGGCAGCCTGGTTGAGAAAAACGGATATCACAAATGCTTTCAAACTTCTACCAATTAAGTAGTCACTCTGGCATCTACATGGCGTTAAGTGGGAAGAGAAGTACTATTTTGCAACTAGGCTGACCTTCGGCTCCAAAAGTAGCCCAAAGATTTTCGACATAGTCGCAGAAACCTTGAATTGGCTACTACTTAACAAGTCCAGGTGCCCAGTACCTCGATCATTTTCTATATATTGAGCCTCACTACTACACACCACGCAGTCTAAAAAATGCACTCTCCCTATTTAAGGAATTAGGAGTCCCGGTAGCTCCAAATAAGACCGAAGGTCCCAGTACAGAAATAACTTTCCTAGGCATCACACTCAATTCTGTAACTATGCAAGCTAGCCTCCCTCAAGTCAAAGTAGACAGGATTATAACTCACATTCACACCTGCACCAATCATGCACCAGTAAACAGTCACTTTTGGGTTCTCTTAACTTCGCCATGAGAATTATCCCTCAAGGCAGGTCTTTCATCTCTAGGCTACTTTCTCTTCTACACGGCCTCCCTGATGACGACACTAAGATTAATCTAGACGATCCTGCAAGGGCCGACCTAAAAATGTGGAATCTATTTTTTTCCTCATGGAATGGTAGGTCATTGTTCATTCCCCCCATCTCTGACGAATCTCCTGTTATCTGGACAGACGCTGCAGCTACCGTCGGGTACGCTGCAATATTCAAGGACAAATGGGTATATGACAGTTGGCCACCCGAAACAGTTACACTAGAGAAATTTGACAAAACCTCAGCATTGTTCGAGATCTTCCCGATAGTGGCAGCAGCTCACATTTGGGGAAGAAATTGGAGGGGTAAAGCAGTTAAATGTTACTCTGACAACTTAGCAGCTTGTAACATAATTAACAAAGGCCGCTCTCAGTCCCTGTCAATTATGAATCTAGTAAGGAAACTTACATGGTTGGCAGCAAATTTGCAGTTTTACATTCGTTGTATGGTTCCTGGTGTTTTCAATAACGCAGCTGACGCTTTGTCTCGTTTTAATTTACAGGAATTTTTCAAACTGCACTCTACAGCGAACAAGCAACCTATAACTCCTCTGCAATTCAAAGACCTAATCATGCACTAAACCAGTTACTAGCTCACATTAGAGTTCTTGCACAGGCAGGTTTGTCAGTAAACACTAAAAAAGCGTACGTTAGGGCATTTGACATGTTCAAAAAATTTGTTCGGGATTTTAACATAATACATCATCCTATCCTTTGATTACAGGCCCTGGCAAAAAGAAGGCTGTACCTCCATAGGCCAACTGTTTGGGGGCAGTGGAATTCTGCCATTCCCTGACCTTCAACGTAAATTTCAATTACCGACGAGGGCACTGTTCTCATACCTCCAACTAAAAGCACTCCTCACACACAACCCCACATTTTCGCGATCGCCGACCCATGGCCTTTTTTGAAAAAGCTTTCCTAGCCCCTATCACGCCAAATAAGCTACCAACCTCCATATACCGAGCACTGACAGTTCCGACAGAACGCAGCTACGAAAAATTTATAATCGATTGGCACGATGACCTACACCAATCATTTGACGTCACAAGCTGGAAAAAAGCAATGTTAGTCCATAAGGGAAAGACAAGCTGTGCATCACACTTAGAATTGATGAGAAAAATCCAGTATCATTGGTACATGGTACCGGACAGGCTGGCGTGAATTTGCCCGAACACCTCTGGACTCTGCTGGAGGTGTTCACAGGAAACGGGAACTATGTACCACATTTGGTGGACTTGTCCCAAGATCAAAGGATATTGGCACATGGTGGGTGACGTATCTACAGAAGCACTGGGGATGAGTGTTATACTCACACCTGATGTATGCCTCCTATTCATGCCAATGGAAAATATGCCTAAACCAGCCTATACCCTACTCTTCCACATCCTCATGGCTGCAAATTTGCTGATAGCCAGAGCATGGAAATCCGTAGATTACCCTCAATCTAAACTACAAATCAATGGCCCATAAGCACATTAGCCCTAAAAAACACATACAGGAAGTGGGTAGCATGTGGGACACCTACATTAAAACTCAAACACACACGGAAAATACCCACACCCCAGGCACACAAGACCAAAGAGGAGAGGCAGAGGAAGACGCAATAACACGGGACGACACCAGACAAACTAAACATGATGCAAAAACCTCTGACACAAAGGTTTACAACCGGGGGCAAATAATGGTGACAGAACGCTGGACGAGTGGGAGTAGGAGAAATCCGGGCTGGGCTCTGAGCTCTCGACCCAAGTTTCGCGATTTGCAGCGGGCAACCCAACACACTTGGCAATGGCAATCAACAAAGGCACCGGGCAATCTGTACACTCCGAATATGGGGAATATACTCTACACAATGGGTCTACCCTGATAAGAAAACGTAGAGCAAGCCTCCTTTGTAAATAGTTATCCCCCCACCTCTTCCTGCTAACCCCTCCCCCCTCTCACTCCCCCCCCCCGTTTTAGAAGAAAAAGGAGCCAAGTGGTCAGGCGGACTGGGGAGAGGGATGGGAAGGTATCGGATACAACTGAACACCACGCCCAAAAGGGTGACACGAAAGCACCGCTACCATTAGGCAAGCACATGCATATACCTAAAGAAAAAAAAAAGTCTAAAGCAACACTTTCACAACCAACAGCCCACCAGACCTGAAGATAGTTATGCCTGACGCAGACACTTGCAGGGAACAGAGCAGCATGACTGGGCACAGGGTAAACACGAGAAGAAAAACAAAACCTGAGACCGAACACTACATAGAAACACTCCTTTAGCCAGTCAGCCAGACCAGCCGCTAAGTCCAAAATGATAGACACCCCATAAACCTCTCGTGCAACACAGGTTTGAAAAGATATGCATGTGCAGCCGAATAACTGCCATGTGGGCATCTATACCAAATAATTGTCATGTGTGTATGTATACCAACTAATTGGCATGAGGGTATCTATGCCAAATAATTGTCATGTGTGTATTTATACCAAATAATTGTCATGTGTGTATTTACTGACAGTGTAAAATACCCTATGGGTCAAAGCAGCCGATCCTCCCCTCTTTCTCTTTTCTGTACCCACCTTCCTTTTCGCTGACTCAATAAAAATTGTCAAATTGAAAACATAATAAATAATTTTTCTGTAGAAACTATGGTTGCATTTATAACTTTTTGCCACCTCTCATAAAAACTAGCCTAAAATACCATCAAACTTTACTTGACGAGGATACAACATTTCATGCTAACCCTTTACCCGAACAAGATTCCTTTCTTGTCCACATACCCAATTAAAAACATACTAAAAGGTATCCAGAGGCTAAAAACCCCAAAATCCCTCAAAAGACTTCCCATAGACAGTAATATCTTTAAAGAAATCTCCAAGTTATTAGATAAAAGTCCTTTTAAAAAAATATCACTAACCGGGTAATTAAATCAGCGGCTTATTTAGCCTTTTTCGGGTTTCTAAGACCTAAAGAATTTTCAGTAGAGAAAATATCTGACACTGACATTTGTCTTAAACAGAGAAACTTAACCAATGTAAACGATCATTACATTCTATCAATCCCCCGCACAAAAACAAACCAAACAGGCCCCCCAGTGGAGATTAAGTACTTTCCTACCGGTTCCAAATGGTGCCCAGTTCAAGTGCTGGATAATTTGATACTAAATCAGCAAATTAGAAATCCAGAATTGCCTCTGTTGTCCCTACAAGGTAAGCCACTTACTACTAAACAGTTCATGCTATACATACGTTCTTTGTTACTTAGACTCGGCCTCAATCCAAATTCCTTCTCAGGACACTCATTCTGTATTGGGGCTGCCACGGCAGCCTCAAGTAGTCAGGTACCAACACATATCATAAAGAAAATGGGTCGTTGGAAATCTTCAGCATACAACCAGTACATTCCAAACCCAAAGAAAGAAATCAGACTCGCTTTCTATAATATGTCTAAATAATGTTGTTGTTGTAATAAATAAACATGTTTACATACGTCCTGGCCCTCTTTTTACAGGCCTAACCTCTCGTCGGTTTCGGCACACGTCAACGACTCTTATTTATCAAAATTACACTCTCTTTAAGTGTACGCCCCCTTCCATAATCCCGTACACAAATAGAAGGCGTATGCCTGTAATTGTGGGAGGGATTTAAGGCCTATATAAACCCAGCATACCAATGGCTTACATGTCTTCGTTGATTCTGGAAATTCCCCTCTCACCACACCCTCTTTTCATATCAATATATCCAGGTGGGCCCTCTTTTTACAGGCCTTACCTCTCGTCAGTTTCGGCACATCTCTACCGACTCTTATTTATCAAAATTACACTCTCTTTAAGTGTGAGCCCCCTTCCATAATCCCGTACACAAATATTATATATACATGTGTGTAATTTTACTGTGTATTAATATAACGTTTTATATATATATATATATATATATATATATATATATATATATGTGTGTGTATATATATATATATATATCTTATATATAACATTATGACGGTATTTTATAAGATATATAGATATATATACACACATTTTTAAAAAAACTTTTATTAACTTTATTTTAACTTTTCCACCAGTAGGGGGACTGCCTGTCAATTCATGCAGTCCCCCTGCTGGCAGCACAATGGACACCTATGGGGGTCCTAAATTGGAGATGGGGGACTCTCTGGGCTCAGTTCAGAGAGTCACAGCGATCGGTAAGTACATGGGGAAGGGGGGAGGGAGGGTAGGGGTTAATTTTTTTGGTGTAATATAGTTATTTTTACAATCCTTACTGAGGCACTCAGTAAGAGAAAGAGAATCTGAAGCCAGCGGATGGCTTCAGATTCTCTTCCCTACACTGCCTGGCACCACATGCAGAAAACCTGGAAGTGATCGCTCCGGAGGGTGATCACTTGGGTCCCCGGCAGTGTAGAGATGTATTCCATGATGCCTCGATATTGAGGCATCGTGGAATACCATCAGAGCGGCTGGAAGCGATCACGATCGCTTCCAGTGCTCAAAATAGCCACGGACGTACCAGGTAAGTCTGAGTTCGTTAATGACCGTTTTTTGACGGACGTACCTGTTACGTCCGCAGTCACTAAGGGGTTAGATGAAATCCTGTCACTGTTCAACTCATCTCACCTTTAATTTTGCTGTTGGTTATGACTTTGAGATGCCTAGGAATTCTTTTGCTCTTAGCCAAAGAATGACTGGCAACATTGGTATGCGGCTTCTACAGCTCTGTCAATAAAGGAAACCAGATGCCAGATAGGACTAAGGTGAGAGGGCAAACCATTGCCAAATGGGTTACCACATAACTGGTAAAGTGCCAGGGTACATTTTACATTATGACCACTCTTTCACGATACAACATTCATGCCACTAATCCCTTCTAAGCACACAAACAGCACTTTATCTATTATATATTACCTCATTTATGGCATTACCAAATTCTAACAGTTTTTATCTTCTTTTATTTATAATTTCTTGTCTTATTAATTTCATATGATAGCTTTTTCATTATTCTGTCATTATTTAATCTGTTTAACTCTAACCAAATCTGGATGTCCCTGTTCCAAAATGCAAGGTTTTAGTTGTGCATCTACAAATTTAAAATGTGTTTTTTATTTAAGTGATTTATATTATTTAATAGTTTGATCCTAAACAAAATGTAATAAGCAATGTTTAAGCGTATTATAATTTACTTATATGCAGTGTCAATCAAGACCTTTCTAAATATGATAGTAGTGGTGTTGGTAGGCGTGCAACAATGTTAGTAGTTTGTTTTGTGTGACAGGAGCCGCAAGGGTAACCTTAATCTCATATAACAAAGTGAGGAAAAAAGGTAAGCCTCCTTTGTATTGATATTACTATAGTAATATGAGTCTGTTGTGTCTCTGTGAAAAGAATGGTGTTTCACACTGTGCAGGTGATTTACATATTAAGGGTAGCTGTCATGGAAGTTGATCCAAGTCCTCAAGTGCATATTTTGAAATGACACCACCTATTCTAACTCATTTTCTTGGTCTTTAAAATACTTTATAGTTTATTATAAAAATGAACATGTTATCATATGAATGTAAATGGAATCTGATTATTAACCTTGATACAGGTTTGTTTGTTTGTTTGTTTATTTTACAGCAGTGACATTATTTTAATTTACTGGAGAAGAAAAACATTCTCTTAGGTTTTTTAAAAAAAAATACCAGAGATGATTTTAATAATAAACATATATTTAATTGAATTTAAAAATGACATGTCAAATAGAGAAAAGATTAAGTAGAACAATAAGTGCTTTATAAAATGATCACCTCGGTATGTTCACTGGGCTTATCAATAATTGAATATCTGGCAAGCTACATTAGAATCAAATTCTCAGAGTATGCTATTTGTAGCTACAAGGTCAAAATAAAAATATTATTTGTTCATGTTGCAGGAAAAATAGTATGTGCAGAGAAAGCAATATGTGAGATTAATAAATGATCCTAATTATACAGTGCCAATGCCAGAGTAAACATGGTCAAAATAACTTCTTAAAGATTATCAGTGCCTTTAGTGGTATAATAGTGCCTGCAAACATTATATGGTATGAGTACATATAGTATATATAGAATATATGAAAATTATCACTTCTAACCCCTCAAGGACAGTCAATTGTCCAAATTCTGAACCATTACAAAAACCGAGATTGTGCACCAAGATTTGTTATGTGTTATCATACAACTCATCTGACACTAAAAATGGCCCTAGCTGACAGAGGGGAGCGTCCGGTATGGATTGATACCTGGGACTCCCTGGTGTGATCATAGATGTAACCCTGCTCACACCAAAACTGGAGGACGTCCCATGCTGTTCTAACAGCTTTAAAGCCCACTCTGTGAAGGATGGTATGTAATATCCTAAAGGGGTTAAATTTTATTTAAAATTACATTTTTACTTTTTAACCCTATTTTTTTTTTTTTTTTCTGAACTACAAGTCTGAAATAAGGTGTCTTTATATGAAATGGCATTCTAAAAAAATTGCTTTAAAGAAGCAATATTTAATTGTGGAAGTAAGACAAAGAGACCTGTGCAGGATGGTGCGCATTTTGAAGGAGAGAAAGTAGATTCCTGGGGAGTGATAAGAGGTGGATGTGTTATTCTAGCTGTCCAACATGAGTAAAAACCAGGGCACGATTTCCTTTTAGGCAGAGTAGGTCCACTAGGGCGTGTATGTTTTCAGAACTAATAAAATGCCTTTTTGAGTTTAAATAGGTTGGTGGGGAGAGAAACATATCAAGAATGTTAAATCAAATGGGATCAATAAAGACCTCTTACACCTCTAGTTCTTAACCCCTTCCCGACCGCAGACGAAAATTTTCCGTCAACCTTGTCCTTCAGTTATGGACCGCTGACTGAAAATTTCCATCATTTACTAAAGTTAACCCCAGATCGCCGCGATCGTAGTGATCGTGGGGTTAATGCTCACTCGGTCTGCCTCGGTATCCGAGGCAGACCAGGAGCACCGGATTGCACTGCCCCTGCAGGAGTGATCGCTCTGACAGGCTGTATGAGCGAGCACATGTGCTGCAGGGACTCACGAACCGCCTCCCTGCGCTTCCAGCTTCACTGTGAAGTGCAAGGAGATGGTTCAGTGATGATCCTCTTCTCCCTGTGTAAAAAAAAAAAAGAATTAAGTTAAATCCCACCCCCCATCACCTGCTTTAATAAAATAACCCCTTCCCTGCCAATTGATCACTGACTACATTACATTTTAATATACATTTTAATGTCATCTGTTGGTTTTGTTTTTTTTAACCCC
Source organism: Pelobates cultripes (assembly GCA_933207985.1). Taxonomy (NCBI): domain Eukaryota; kingdom Metazoa; phylum Chordata; class Amphibia; order Anura; family Pelobatidae; genus Pelobates; species Pelobates cultripes. The sequence goes on along the minus strand of OW240914.1, from coordinate 238,592,091 downwards.
TGAGGGTTAATAAATTTTTTTTTAACCCTCAGGGGTTAAATTTATTTTATTAATTAATTTAAATATTTAAAAATTATATATTTAGCTAGCTGGGATGGGTGGACGTTAGTGGGGAATTGGGGGATTTGGTGTTAGGCTAATTAGGGGTTAACGTTAAAAAAGTTTTAAAATAAGCTTTAAAAAGGTAAAAAAAAAGTTTAAAAAAACAAAAACCTTTACCCAGTCTAAATAAAAATTAACCCCTTCCCTGCCAGTTAATCACTGCCTAAAGTGATCAAAATACAGATCACAGTATTATACTGTAATCTAATTTCTTTTAACCCTTGAGGATTGACTTTTATTTATTTTTTTAACCCTCAGGGGTTCAATTTAATTAATTAATTAATTAAGTAAGTAATTAATTAAAATATTTTAAAATTATATATTTTGAGGGCTGAAGTGGGTGGGAGTTATGGGAAAGGGGGGAATTTACTGTTAGTGCTGTTTACTGCTAGTTAGGGGTTAACGGTAAAAGAAAAGTTTAGAAAAAAATTTAAAAGTGTAAAAAAAGTTAAAGTGTAAAACATTTAATAAGTAAAAAAAGTTTAAAAACGGGTTTTACAAAGTAAAAAAGTTTTACAAAGTAAAAAAATACATAAAAAATGCTCATTAGCACTACACTTGGTACAAGCTAGCGTAAAAATGATCCCACGCTAAGGTTCAAAATAGGCCTTTTGAAATACCCTGGGATGTCTTTAAGAAATGGTATGGCTTTATGGGGTAATTGGATTATATAGCCTGGTAAAATACTCTAAAATGGGACATGGGCATAGTGTAAAAATTTAAAGTTTGAAAAGAACTGGAATGGCTGTGTCCCAAATGTGCCCCTCCGATGTCCACATATACCAGGCAAAGGTACATACGGGGGTATTGCTGTACTCATCCGACATAGCTGAGCAACATATGAAGTATTATACAGTCATAGCATACATACGATTTGCAAACTCACTTTGTGTGTCAAAAAGGCAAAAAAACGCTTATTACCACTACACTTGGTACAAGCTAGCGGAAAAATTATCCCACGCTAAGGTTCAAAATTATGCCTTTTGAAATACCCTGGCATGTGTTCTTTAAGAAATGGTATGCCTTTATGGTGTAGTTGTAATATGTAGCCTGCTCAAGTGCTCCAAATTGGGACATGGACACATCAAAACCCACCATGAAAACTCACACTTAAAAACCTTTACTTGTCACGTCTCTTTTACAGCAGTGTAACTTCACAAAATAGTGTCTAGGTCATACATTGGGCATATTGTTTTACTCAGAAGACTTATATGAGCATAATTTGGGGGATTTGAACTTAGTGGCACATATGAAATGTACAAAAGGCCCAACAAAAATGTAATCCATATGTAAAAAATGCCCAAAATAATTTTTTACCACATACTTTGACATATATTGGTGAAAAAATGGAGGCATGTTAAGGCACAATATGCACCATATGAGATACCCTGGAGTGTCTACTTTTACAAATGGTAGGCCATTGTGTTTTTTTTTTTGAACAGTCAAACTGCTATAATACCCCAAATTGAAGCATAGGCCCATTAAATCCGCCTCCCAAAATTCTACTGTAAATGTTGAAACGGACAGGTCTCCTATATGGCACTGTAGCTTCACGAAATAGTGCCAAAGACATACAATGGAGTATCGTAACTTACTCAGCAGATGTAACTGAACACAACATAAAACTTTGTACAGGAATAGCACACACCAACTTTACAAAATACCCATGAGAAGTTCTTTGTTTTAAGTTTGTGTGCCAAAAAACCCAAAAAACTAAAGTGACGTTATCACTAGGCTGTAATGTAAACACTGCATTTTCTCTGAACAGACAGTGTTTACAGCAAAAAGCCTGAAGGTAATGATTCTACTCACCAGAACAAATTCAATAAGCTGTAGTTGTTATGGTGACTATAGTGTCCCTTTAATTATTATTGTATTCCAGTTATTAAAGTATTAGTATAAAACATTTTATATAAAATTAAGAAAGGGATTGGAGTGTCATGTGACACTGTTCTAGATTGGCCTCCAAGTGGCCAATTTGTGGGTGCCCTCCAAGCTAAATGTATCTATCCTTCTCGTGGCTACCATTGCCTCAGTTTTTATGGATGATTATTGCAAATCATCATGCTTATATCGTTGTGCCTGTGTGGTGAGTGAATGACTAGTTCTGCTTGCATTTATATTTTATGTGTTCCACGAAACTGAGGCAACAAGCGTGCTTTCAACATAACCAGACCTATTGACAATAAATCTACAGGTTCCACTTCTACCAATTTTAGGAAAAATGTATCAAAAATAAGGAAATACAAAGTATTTTAACATAGTTACCACATTATCAGTAATTTGATCACAGTTAATTTAGATTCAGTCTATTGCAATAATTGTAAAGTGCTTAGCTGTTTAAAATGTTCTTTTTTTTTTTTTAAGTGTGATTACTTCTATGAATTGGTATTGCAAAACCGCTAGCTTTATATTTTTATTTTGCTTGGGTTAATAACTGTTGCCATCTATGTATCATGGCGCACAACACATTTTGGTTCTTCAGATGTTTACAGAAACCTAATTACATCTTGGCTCCTTGGATCAAAACTGATCTCTAGAGCACATTACAAGGTACATGAACATTATATAAATATTTTGCACATTCTTGTAAAAAAAATCTATGTATTTATTAAATATATACTTAGCATTATAAGTAGTGATGTCCCGAACGGTTCGCGAACGGTTTTCCGCGGACTCATGATTGAGTAAACTTTGACCCTGTACCTCACAGTCAGCAGACACATTCCAGCCAATCAGCAGCAGACCCTCCCTCCCAGACAGCATCCATTTTGAAGCTGCATTCTTAGTGAGCTGTCCAGGAGGTGGTAGGGTCTGGGAGAGAGGGTCTGCTGCTGATTGGCTGGAATGTGTCTGCTGTTTGGGACATCACTAATTATAAGCATACGAAACTAGATTTTTCTTTTGTTTTGGAAATATAGAAAGAAATATTTTAGATTTTCATTATGGAAATAGGTATCAAAATTGACTTCCAGGAAAGTTGAATTCTTGTAAGGCACCGGACAGTGATACACATATTTTTTCCATGACATACATGTGACATGTATTTAAATGCAGGAAGGGTTAGTCACTAAATTGTGAATTGTTAGGAATTCAAGTGAATTAAAATCAAATTCACAATTTTAGGCTGAAATAGCAAACTGACTTGGATTTTTTATTTTCATTTTAGCTGTTTTGGCCTGCATTTTAAATGCACTTTGAATTCCTAAAAATTCACACATTAACGAACAACAAATTAAACAAAATTATATAACTGTCACCTGCTTATGTGAAAAACTGCTATGCTACCTTCATGCTCGTTTATAAAGCAACATTTTATCAACTTACTTTATTAAGAGTGAATGTAATCTTGTCAAATGAAAATCAAGTTTGACACCTGCAGGCATTCCTTGAAAGGAATCTGACACTTCTGAGATTAGTTTACAACCGAATTGCTAACAAAATGTATGAGTTGTGATGTTTGAATATTTTTTAATTTATTATGCTAAACTTTTTTTTCTTTTTCATTTGGAAATACATCATATGCAAGACTGTCAGTGCAAATCAAGGCATATAATGAAAATCATCGGAATCCTATGACTGTTTTTTTTTTAACCAGATAAATTTCAATATGTGTTTACCCTGTTACACCTGAAAATCACATGAACTGATGTATTAAAGTAACACTCTATGCACCATAATGTCAGGTGGACCTTATGACTGCACAAAAGCCCCCCTGTGCTAAAACATAAAAATACCAAGCCACCCACCCAAATAAATCCACACTGGCACTAAAATAGTGGGGGTAGATCTTGGCCACAGCTATATTAGTTATTTCAACATGTGCTGAACTGGATTCAACTTTCCCATCCTTGTTCCCAAGCTACAATGACTGTTCAGGCACTGGCCAGGAAATAACACCACAATGCAGTGACAACACCAAAAAATACAAAAGAGAAACAAAGAGGTAGGGGAGAAACAACAAAATAAGGGTTGGGCCGGGTTGGAACCTACTATGCTGGAATCTAGGGAGCATAAGGAAGGAGGTGAGACCTACTTCCCATTTTATAATCCATCATATAATTCACAATATTTTTAAATCCCTTAGCCAATAGACCCAATAGATTTTTTTTCAATTTAGGTCTTTAACGGGCACTATATGTAATCATGGCCCTTTCCACAAATACAAATAAATTCTAGGATCCATACCAGGTTTTTTAGGAGCCATTAAATACCTCGTGTTTAGGGTATATAAGGCAGCAGTTTTATTTTGTATGCAGTCTTGACAAAGTCCAGGGACGAAACTTGTAGAAATAGTAGATTTAGCGCTATTTTTATAAAAGTTTGTTGTGCCTGGAATCTATTACGAAGCTGCGGTCTTTTTTGAAGATACCGACCATGGCATTCTTTTTTTCTTCATACTACGCCATGTTTTCAAATATTGGGAATCGCCATGAGCAAGGTATTGAGTTACGTAGTGCACAGTGACTTCCCCACATCAGAGCCCAACTTCACTCATCCTGACAGCTGCACAGGTACTCTTAGAACAAGTGTGTCAGACAGCTTTTTGAAATCGTCTTTTTGATTTCGGCACACACTTTTTATGCTTTTTTTTTTATTATAAGTACTTACATATTTTGTATATTTGACTATTATTATTTCTCTAGTAGATGAGACCCAGTCTGAGTATTTGTTTAATATTGTCTGTTTGGTTTTTTCACCACACGTCAGGGAAGGGTTTGCAGAAAGTTCTTTTTTTAATTGCAATATTTAGCTATCCTACACTTTTCTGTTTCTGTTAAACCTTTCACTTTGGGCTGCTACATGCTGCTTCTTTTTATATTGAAACTGTTGCAGTTTTCCTCACTTGGGAGGTTTATGTTATCTACAGTGTGTTTACAATAATTAGGAACTTCATTGATACATTACTAGATTGCTAGTAGAGATGTTTATTTAAATTGAGGGGCTTTTTTTTTTTTTTTACTTTGTTGAATTTCATTAAAAAGTATCTTTTTTTATTTATAGAAACATTTCTGTGTTTCTTTTATCCACCTATATCTTTGGAGGGCACATACAACACTTCAAATTTTAAGTTTCTATTTACCAAGTTGATATCTTTATGTATGTTGCTGCCCTTTTCATTGAGTATATTGGTTACCATTTTGTATTTCCTCATATCATATCACACAAGTTTTGTCTCGACAAAATTGGGAAGGATGAAGTGTGGCTGTCAGAGGTGGTGTACCAGTGACATACCCATCTTCATAGGTTGTGTATTAGTGACACTAAAGAATTCAAAAAAGGATTGAAAATATGTTATCTGACGCCCACAAATTATCAAAGAAAGGAGACACAGGTGGAATAGGGGGCAATGCTATGTTTTAACATAGAAACATAGAAACATAGAATGTGACGGCAGATAAGAACCATTCGGCCCATCTAGTCTGCCCAATTTTCTAAAAACTTTCATTAGTCCCTAGCCTTATCTTGTAGTTAGGATAGCCTTATGCCTATCCCATGTATGCTTAAACTCCTTTACTGTGTTAACCTCTACCACTTCAGCTGGAAGGCTATTCCATGCATCCACTACCCTCTCAGTAAAGTAATACTTCCTGATATTATTTTTAAACCTTTGTCCCTCTAATTTAAGACTATGTCCTCTTGTTGTGGTAGTTTTTCTTCTTTTAAATATAGTCTCCTCCTTTACTGTGTTGATTCCCTTTATATATTTAAATGTTTCTATCATATCCCCCCTGTCTCGTCTTTCCTCCAAGCTATACATGTTAAGATACTTTAACCTTTCCTGGTAAGTTTTATCCCGCAATCCATGAACCAGTTTAGTAGCCCTTCTCTGAACCCTCTCTAAGGTATCAATATCCTTCTGAAGATACGGTCTCCAGTACTGTGTACAATACTCCAAGTGAGGTCTCACCAGTGTTCTGTACATGAGCACTTCCCTCTTTCTACTGCTAATACCTCTCCCTATACAACCAAGCATTCTGCTAGCATTTCCTGCTGCTCTACTACATTGTCTGCCTACCTTTAAGTCATCAGAAATAATCACCCCTAAATCCCTTTCCTCATATGTTGAGGTTAGAATTCTATCAAATATTCTGTACTCTGCCCTTGGGTTTTTACGTCCAAGATGCATTATCTTGCACTTATCCACATTAAATGTCAGTTGCCACAATTCTGACCATTTTTCTAGTTTACCTAAATCATTTGTCATTTGGCTTATCCCTCCTGGAACATCAACCCTGTTACATATCTTAGTATCATCAGCAAAAGACATACCTTACCATCAAGACCTTCTGCAATATCACTAATACAAATATTAAAGAGAATGGGTCCAAGTACAGATCCCTGAGGTACCCCACTGGTGACAAGTCCAAGCTTCGAATATATTCCATTAACTACAACCCTCTGTTGCCTGTCACTCAGCCACTGCCTTACCCATTCAACAATATTGGAATCCAAACTTAAAGATTGCAGTTTATTGATAAGCCTTCTATGTGCAACAGTGTCAAAAGCCTTACTGAAATCTAGGTAAGCAATGTCTACTGCACCACCCTGATCTATAATTTTAGTTACCCAATCAAAAAAATCAATAAGATTAGTTTGGCATGATCTCCCTGAAGTAAACCCATGTTGTCTCTGATCTTGAAATCCATGTGTTTTTAGATGTTCATCAATCCTATCCTTTAACATGGTTTCCATCACTTTCCCCACTACTGAAGTAAGGCTTACTGGCCTATAGTTGCCAGACTCCTCCCTATTACCTTTCTTGTAAATGGGCACAACATTCGCTAACTTCCAATCTTCTGGGACTACTCCTGTTAACAATGATTGGTTAAATAAATCTGTTAATGGTTTTGCTAGTACACCACTAAGCTCTTTTAATAGCTTTGGGTGTATTCCATCAGGTCCCATTGACTTATTTGTCTTTACTTTTGACAGTTGAAATAGAACCTCTTCCTCTGTAAACTCCTGTGTAATAAATGACTCATTTATCCTTTTTCTCAACTGAGGTCCCTTTCCTTCATTTTCTTCTGTAAATACAGAACAAAAATATTCATTGAGGCAGTCAGCCTGACCTTTATCCTCTTCTACATACCTTCCTTCTTTTGTTTTTAATCTAACTAATCCTTGTTTTACTTTTCTTTTCTCATTTATGTATCTAAAAAATGTTTTATCCCCTTTTTTTACTGACTGTGCTATTTTCTCTTCTGTGTGTGATTTGGAAGCTCTTATAACTTGCTTAGCCTCTTTCTGCCTAATCTTATAGATCATTTTGTCTCCCTCACTCTGGGTTTTTTTTATAATTCCTAAATGCTAACTTTTTGTTTTTAACTATTTTGGCCACATCTGCGGAGTATCACAGTGGTTTCTTGAATTTTTTGCTTTTACTGACGTATGGTATAGTTTATGTTCTGTTATATGGCAATGTCAGAAGTGTAATGTAACTATTTAAAACTGTATGCCATCTATACATCGTTGAACAAAAAAATATGGCATTATATTTTGTACTTAATTTGTTTTACCTTTATTTTATGTTGCTTTTAAAATATTACTGGGATAGAGCAATTTTAAGTAGGGCCAGGTGTGTTGTTAGGCCTGTCTACCAGTACGCTGAAGCTTCAAGCAATAAAACTTCTCAGAAATCTTCTGAGATCACAGCATAGTTATTCTTAGGGAATTGTGCCATCTTCCACCAGCTGTTAATAATTGGCAATCCTTTTCCTTGGAACTTCAGGAACAGATATTCCTGCAAACAGTATTATTGTGTATTCAATGTCTAAAATATTCTGGTTAAATAATATATTCAGGTCAACACAGTTTGTTTTTTGTTTTTTAAAATTTTAAAGTTATGCCCAAATGCTATTTGCTACATGATGTTTCCCAGCCGCTACATCAGAAAAAAAAAGCTTTAAATTGGAGCAAACCTGCTCCATCGGAAACCATAAGAACCACACTGCAAATGACTATTTGGTTTTTAAGCCTGAAAAAAAAGACTTTAAAAATAAATAAATCATTTTATACACATAGCAGGACCGGTTATAAGGGCACACTAGCAGACTGATTCCAGTTAAGCTAATTCACATAGTGTAATTGGACATTCTCATTATAATTATAACTTCTCAGTGTCAAGTCTGAGAGCAGCACAGTCTCTTCCATGGTCTCATCACTGGAGCTTGAAAGGCAAATTAAATACTACAAAATGAAAATAAAAGTAAATTTTTTATACTCTTTTGTTAGAACTCTCTCTAACCCTAACCTGCTTTTAAAAACCCTGGGATTTAAAAAAAATAAAACTGGTGTCTGACTCATTTTCTCTGTGTAGTGAGGATGGAGATAATCATAAAGTGTTTAGAGGCCTTGCAATTGTTCCATATTTCTCCCCCGAGGAGGCGGAGCCTAATAATAAACCTGATTGTGACTGGTGTATTGTCACCACGCTTTCTAGCATCCCTTTTCCCTTGATATGTAATTTAATAAAAAAACAGAAAAGAGAGCACAAAGATATAAAAGTAATACAATATAAGTGCTCTTATATAGCAACAAGCTGCCAGATACTTAAATACCTTCCCAAATATTAAAAATTCAAACAAAAATAAATAAAATCACAGTATCAGCGCTTGGCAGGCAATCCCTTGTGTAACAGGTAAATGGACAGAGGTGTTTAGCCTCTAAGTCTGATATTATATAAAATATATGCAATGTCCTGACCTGAAGTAAAAGTCAAAGTAGAGGTTAAACCCAGAAAATATAGAACAAATAAGGATATCTCCACACTGAAGATGCAGTTCACATAGTGAAAGAAATGGTGCAAATCTTCCTTAGTTGTATTTCTTTCATCTGTTGTGTAATTGTATCCAACCTTAAAAAAAAGGATACCAACATAGTGTAAAAACGCAACCATTTATTGAATTAAAAAGCTCCGCCATTTTAGCACATTTAGTGGCCCCAGACTTACTAATGAGCTGTATACAGCGCTCAAAGTGAGTACTGCCTATAGCCCTTGAAATCAACCTTGATCATTCTAGGCTTGCAGGTGCTCAAGAGTCTCACAACATGGCCCCACTGACAATTGTGATTTTTGCTGGGCTTTGCTGGAGTTTATGGATAGATTTATGGTTAAAGGATCACTATAGTGTCAGAAAAACAAATCGGTTTTCCTGACACTATAGTACCCTGAGGATGCCCCCACCCTTTAGGGTCCCCCTCCCGAGGTGCTGAAGGGGTTTTTCCACCGCCGAGCTCCCTTACCTCTCTTCTCCCGCCGACGCCAGCTACCCCGTCTGACGTCAGCGGAGTGGCATGCGTGGCAGTGCCGCACGCGCATTCAAAGTGTCCATAGGAAAGCATTTTTCAATGCTTTCCTATGGACGCTCTGCGTGATGGAGGCATAATATGCCTCCAGCGTTGCAGATGCGCCTCTAGTGGCTGTCCGGATGTTTACAGCAGGCAGGGTTAAACCTAGAGGGAACTGGCACCCAGATCACTTCATTGAGCTGAAGTGGTCTTGGTGACTATAGTGTCCCTTTAACATTAGGTTATTGTAGAGTTAGTGACAGGGTAGGGTTAGCGATTGTATAGGTTTAGTGTTAGGGTAAGGTAAACATTAATGCTGGGTTAGGATTAATGTGGTTTTAGGGGTAGGGATAGTTAAGGGGTAGGTTAAGGCATGCATACTGTTAGAGTTAGTGTAAGATTAAGTTTAGGAAAAGAGTTGGTATACAGTTAGTGTTACCAAAAGTTAATTCAAATCCTAGACATATATGGCATTTAACAGACAGACATGTGAATTTATTTGATCTTTTTTGTTGCTTGTACTAGATATTTAAGAATGATTATAAGCAAAAATATGGAAAAACAGTATCCCTCCCCCCATTTTTAACATTTCATGCATATTTATAATCACATAAAAAACACATACTACATTGTTTTGGTTCAGGCTTTGGGATTGCCCCTGTTCATAAAGACAGATAATTTACAGATAATTTGTAAGGGAGAGGGGTGGGTCCTGTGAATGTGAATGCATACCTGATTGGTGTTAACTACTTTCCTAAGGGGATGTTTGTTTCAGTTTTCTTACCAATATCAGTTACGCTTCATATTATTACAGATGCCTGCTGTTAAACACCCAACACTAGTTAAATAAGAAGGCAAGACCAGTACAATAACTTAATACATTCATAACTGCTTTTTCCCACATCATAATCATTTTGTGTGGGAGTTAGAGAAAACAGGAACAATGTCTTCTGATTATACAACTCTCTCTTTATATGTGTAATGCCACATTCTAGAGTCTTTTTATGCAGTGTGTCTCATTATGCCTGGTTGCCCTCAGTTTAAGCAAAGCTTGTGAGAGAGCCAACAAACAGGTCTTATATGTCCGTGCACACCTACCATGTACCTTTAGGCACAAATGGTGCCCTACAATATGCACTATACATAGGACATGAGGTCATGCGTTTAGACTGAAAGAAAGAAGATTTAGCGTAAGGCAAAGGAATGGTTTTCTTACAGTAAGAACCATAAGGATGTGGAATACTCTGTCTGAAGTAGTTTTATTAGAATCTGTACAGATGTTTAAACAGCAACTAGATGCATACTTGCAAAAACATAATATCCGATTTATATAATTTTTCAACGGTAGGGTAATTTCTTGAACCAAGGATAAATTTGACTGCCATTTTCCTAGTTGTTGCAAAATTGGAAGTGCACTGAGGTTTTTTTGCCTTCTTTTGAATTAACTGCAAAAAAAGTGTGAAAAAGGCTGAACTTGATGGACAGATGTCTCTTTTCAGCCAATTATTATTTTCAGCGTATTATTATTATTATTATTATTATTATTATTATTATTACACCAACAAATTCCACAGTTCTTTACAGTGGGTGGACAAACAAACATGTAGTTGTAACCAGACAAGTTAGACACACAGGAACAGAGGGGTTGAGGGCCCTGCTCAATGAGCTTACATGCTAGAGGGTGTGGGGTAATAGGATAGATAGATTGGAGCAGCATCGTGTAGAGCTTTGAAAGCAAGAACCAGAATTTTAAATTAAGCCCTATATCTTACAGGAAGCCAATGTAGGGACTGACAGAGGGGTGAGGCGTGGGAGGTGTGGGCGGACAGGAAGATGAGCCTCGCCGCCACATTCATTATGGACTGTAACGGCGTAAGACCACTGAGAAGCAGATTAAAGTAGTCAAGGTGGGAAAGGACAGTGGAATGGACCAGCACCTTAGTTGCATCTGGAGTTAAGTAGGATCGGATGCGTGAAATGTTTTTGAGATGGAAATGACAGGATTTGGCGATAGACTGAACATGAGGCTTGAAGTAGAGGTCGGAGTCAAAGAGAACACCTAGACAGCAAGCCTGCGTGGTGGAGCTGATGGTAACACCGTTGACTTGGAGGGAGACAGACATAGGAGTAGCAACACTTGAGGGAGAAAAGACCAGAATTTCAGTTTTGGTCAAGTTGAGCCTATGTAACTATGTAACAGAATTGCACAATCATAAAACAAAACAACTAAGAAAAAATGAAATGGGTCCCTGTTCAAAGGTCTGCATACCCTTAGTTCTGAATACTGTGTATTGTCCCCTTTAGCATCAATGACAGCGTGCAGTCTTTTGTAATAGTTGTCTATGAGGCCCCTAATTCTTGCCTCCAGGTCATGCAAAGTCTTTGGTCGTCTTGCATGAACCACACGTCCCTAGAGTGGCTCGATGATATTAAAGTCAGGAGACTGTGATGGCCACTACAGAACCTTCACCTTTTTCTGCTGTAACCAGCGGAGGGTTAACTTGGCCTTGTGCTTAGGGTCATTGTCATGCTGGAAAGCCCAAGAACATGCACAGCCTTTCTGCAGAAGAATGCAAATTGTCTGCCAATATTTTTTGATAACTTGCTGCATTCATCTTGCCATCAATTGTCACAAGATTACTTGTGCCTTTAGAGCTTTAGAAGCCTTGTTGACCCCTCTCCAAACATAACACTTATGGTTGTTACCATAAAGTTCTACTTTGGTCTCATCACTCCAAATTGCAATGTGCCAGAAACTGTGAGGCATGTCAAGGTGTTGTCGGGCATATTTTAACCAACTTTTTTGTGGTGCCTTTATCAAGAGCAGCCTGTATTTCTCCTGAGGTTGTCTGTGCATTTTTTTTGTATCCTAAACAATTCTTCTGGCAATTGTGGCTGAAATCTTTCTTGGTCTACATGACCTTGGCTTGGCATCAAGAGATACCCACATTTTCCACTACTTATAAGATAAGTGATTGAACAATACTGCCTGCCATTTTCAAGGCTTTGGATATTTTATAGTTGCAAGAAAATGTATGTGAACCCTTTGGAATGATATGGATTTCTGCACAAATTGGTCATAAAATGTGATCTGATCATCATCTAAGTCACAACAATAGACAATCACAGTCTGCTTAAACTAATAACACACAAAGAATGAAATGTTGCCATGTTTTTATTGAACACACCATGTAAACATTCACAGTGCAGGTGGAAAAAGTATGTGAACCCCTAGACTAATGACATCTCCAAGAGCTAATTGGAGTGAGATGTCAGCCAACTGGAGTCCAATCAATGAGTGGGATTGGAGGTGTTGGTTACAGCTGCCCTGCCCTATAAAAAACACACACCAGTTCTGGGTTTGCTTTTCACAAGAAGCATTGCCTGATGTGAATGATGCCTCACACAAAAGAGCTCTCAGAAGACCTACAAAGTCATTGACTTTTTATACACACTCTAATTGCAAATTAAAAAGCCACAGGTGTGGGGAATTAACCTTTAATTGTCATTTTAACCTGTGTGTCTGTAACAAGGCCAAACATTCAACGGTATGTAAACTTTTGATCACGGTGATCACTGTTATCATTGTGATTTAAAAAGGAGCCAAATAACTATGTGATAATAAATGGCTTCATATGATCAATAGCTTTCAATAAGTAGGGAGGAAATAAAAGGCTGATTTTTTTTTTAAAATATCTAATAGACACGTAGTAATATTCTTAGTTAAAATAACTAAAATCCTCCCTCTATCTAAAAGCATGTGCAGGATTTTTTTTGGTTTCTGCAGTTGGATCTGTCTTTAAAACGTTATAAGTAGTATCATCTGTTAAAATTCTATGGCAATTTTCTTCATAGTAGGAGGTGACCATTATGACTACACACCCCCTTTATCAGCAGGCTTAATGACAATATGGTTGTTATCATTTAATTCTTTAAGTGCCTTTCATTCTGGAATGGTTACTTATTATACAGGTTTGAGGAATAACATTTTATGTCTGGCAGCTTTGAATTTTATTTCTGAACTTTACATAATTTTTGTGTCGCACAGATGATTATAGATTTTTATATTGCACTGTTTTATTTTTTTGTTTGTGTGTATATGTATATGTGTGTGTGTGTGTGTGTGTGTATGTATATATATATATATATATATATATATATATATATATATATATAATGTTAGAGCTTTAATTTAGGTATAATTGTCGTGTACTAGACATTTAGATTAAAGGGACAGTCCCGGGTGGTCCCTTTTTCCCAATTTGTAAAAGTGCCTTTTTAAAAAGAAATCAGCACTCTTTGTGAATTGATTTAGGAATATCCATCAAGCTGACAGTCAGTTGGGCTTCCTGATTCACTCTGCTTGAATGACCATTGAAACAGGAGTGAAAGCTTGACAGTAGTCAGTTTCTGTTACATAAAGATGCATTAGTTTAATGCTTCCCTATGAGAAGTATTCTATTGGGCAAGCAATGCATTTGATGCACTTACCGTGCATGCACTGTTTTCAACTGGACAGAAAGGGAGAATGTCATCACTGACCGTATATAAAGGATGGAGCAGATCAGCAGGAATAGAGGTCGCACTGCTGGAGAAAAAATAAAACTTTGTTTTTGTGTTCAGGGAGAGGGCTCCTGACATGTAAAGGAAGACTCCAAATATTGAAAAAATTGTAGTGTTTCTTGAATGTAATGCGTAAGGTGAACTGGTGTGTTACATAAATTTCAGTGGGTAGGAAGCAAAAACCTATGCAAAATATTTACAATGTTGCAAGCTAATGTGGGAGAATTTACTATGGAGTTACAATTTTGAACACTTGTCACCATGATAATACAAACGTATGATACAGAACATGTAGAGTAATTCAACATGAAGCTTATCAAACAATCTTCTTTGAATTACACATTCAGTTGAAAGTTAAAACTCTAGAAAACATGGTTTTTCATACCATGTGTCTGTCTGTTGCAATACGCCACAATATATTTCTGTGGCATAAAAAATTATAGTAAACATCAATATGCAATAATAATCCAGAAAAATGCGTAAAATACAAAGGTAAAATTTATACAACTTAAAACTTGCAAATGTTTCTACTGTTAAAATCACAGCTGTTTGGAAGCAGATGCTGGATCTTATTTAATCAATTAAAAACAATATTCCAGAAACATACTGACTTCTTTCCAAGCACAGCCCACACAGTGCCATTTAAAAACCTAAACACTGCAACACTTTGTTAGAAACCACATAGTTTATGGCACAGCTATCGAAACTCCGTCATCAGTAGACTTGTGCACGGAATGAAAATTTGGTTTGTCCAGAAGTTTTGTCAAAAAATAAACTATTTGGCCGAACCAAATTACGTCCATGTTTTATTTCAGTTTGTCTGAATTTCTTTTGAATATTTTTGTTGCAACCGCTTTCATTTTTAACCTGACAACGAATGAGAAGATAATAATTGTAAGTGACAGGAAGCAGAGCTCTTTTCTGCTTCTTTCCACAACCCCCAATGGGCTAAATTTAGAAATAAAACCCTGTTGGGAGTCAATATGAACTCCATATTAGTATGATAGGATAAAAAAAAAATATATTGTGCCCCTTCTCACCATGCTTGCGGGTATACTGATAACTGCGTCATAAAAGACTACCAACTGAGTAGCTATTGCTGCCCAGTTGCTAATACAATAATGGGGATCTGACACAGATATGGAGCTACATATATACCCCATGTGTCTGCAGGTAAATATATAATAAAAACGGGGTTCGGGAGATTGTATTCCCCCATGCTCCTACCCATTATGTTCCATGGGCAGCAGGTGGAGGCTGTTAATTATTAACCCAGGAGGCTGTGGGAACTAATAACATTATATACATACTTTTGTCAAATCCTACCCCCCCTCATAAAAGAAAATAGACTACGTTAGTAGTCTTGCATATTGTGAAAATACATTTAAACTGTTTTCTTTTGCTATACAACTTCAGTCAAATCTGAGCACTCTGTCCACCCTATTTTATTTCTTTAAAGCCCACATGGGACACTAAGTTCCCTACCCTGTTTTTTACATTTATATGTAGCCCCAATTTGTGGGGAAGAGGACTGGTGTCAGGTCCCACTTTTATTGTATTAGCAACTGGGCAGCAATAACAGTCCAGTCATTAGTCTTTTATGACACTGATCAGCCACTGGCTGCTCGCTGTTTAGTAGACATTCGTACCGGCAGCATGAGCTTCCTGCTATTTTTAAACAATCTATTTACAAGGAGGGAGCCAATATATTTTCTAAAGTGACCACTTTGTTTTTCACTCATTTGGGAAAATTCCAATTAGTTGATGTTTCATACAAATGAACTTACTGTGCGAAATTCGGACACATTCTCATTCCTTAGAAAACAAAAGTCAGGTGGGGCCAGCTTACTGATTTTGGTATTCAGACTTTTTATTGCCTTATATACATTTATACTAAAAATATTTAAACAGGGTTTTTTTGCAGTGAAACTCACTCAGTCTAGCATTTAAGCTCATTGAGCAGGGCCCTTAACCCCTCTGTTCCTGTGTTTCCAACTTGTCTGGTTACAATTACATGTTCAGTGGCGTACATACCGGGGTCGCGGCTGTGACCGGGCCCGGCCGCCCTGCGACCCGGTATGTACCCACAGTGGCCAACCTCAGGGCCCCCCGAGGCTGGCCCTGCTGTCACAAGGCTGGCGGGCGCGCGAGGGAGCCCTCTCTCCCCTGAGTGCTTCCTCTTCAGCTCCCTCGCACGCCGCGTACTGATTCCGGAGCAGGAAGATGACGTCATCTTACGGCTCCAGTATCAGTACGCGGTGCGTGAGGGAGCTGAACAGGAAGCACTCAGAGGAGAGAGTGCTCCCTCGCGCACCTGCCAGCCTGGTGACACCACTGGACCCCAGGGAATCCCCTCAGCACTCCCACAGGTAAGGAGGCTGGGGCGATTAAAGTTAAAAAAAAAGTGTGTGTGTTAGTGTGTGTGTCTGTCAGTAAATGTGTGTATGTGTCTATTCGTAAGAGTGTGTGTGTGTCTTCAGCACTTACCTTTCTCCAGCGCCGGACTTCCTTGGCGCTGGGGATCCCTCCGCCTCTCAGCTCCGAATGCACATGTGCAGCAAGAGCCACACGCGCATTCAAACCACCCATAGGAAAGCATTACTCAATGCTTTCCTATGGACGTTCAGTATCTTAGAATCGCGGAAGCTCCTCTAGCGGCTGTCAATTAGACAGCCACTAGAGGCTGGATTAATCCTCAGTGAAACATAGCAGTTTCTCTGAATGGTTCTCTGAAAATATGTTTTCAGCTGAAGGGTTAAAACTAGAGGGACCTGGCACCCAGACCATTTCATTAAACTGATGTGATCTGGGTGTCTGTAGTGGTCCTTTAAGTGTGTGTTTGCATGCACTGGCATACATACCACGACCAGGTGCCCGCTCCTTGTGTTGCGGCCCCGGCCCGCGCGAGTGGGGGCACGGATCAATTTTCACACCGGGGCCCCATGGGTCATGTGTATGCCACTGTGCATGTTTGTTCATCCACCCACTGTAAAGCACTGCAGAATTTGTTGGCGCTATATAAATAACATAATATATATATATTGTAAAGGATTCTATTCGTGCAGCGATGATCCTTGCAGCTTCTCCTGAAATCCAGCTGAAACGAAGTGATTATAACTCCCAATCCCCCAAACATGAGTCGAGACTTCATGAAGGGGTAAAACGATCTGATTTACTGTGGGCTACCTGCCCAGTATTTATGCAGGTCTCCCACCTGGTGGACACTCCCCTAGGGGACCAGATGGAAGACTGGGACAAAAGAATTACAGTAGCCAATCGCAGTGGCTATAACATAAGCACTCCCCTTTTACATAGATCACTCCCTCCTTTCCATCCTGGAGATAATTCACTTAAGGTAGTAAAGAGAGCCCTAATTATCTCCAGGTAGAAAGAAACATGGCTTTTCTTATATTCACCAAACAGCATAAAAATCTATAACTTACATTTTACAGAACATAAACTTTAAGTCCCACATACCCCCAGATAGCTTGGATCTGACTGCATATTCTAGGCGAATAGCGCTCAGATCCCACGAACACAGTTCTCAAAAACGTTGACTGAAGTTTGGATTTTACCGGCCGTTCGCGGGTTTGTATCCGACAAAGAGTTCCATACTGTAGCTATCTGGGGTCGGTCACTTTCGCATACATCCAAGACCCGAATGGTGCAGGGTCTCTGGCATTCGTGTGTTTTCCACCGTATGAACGAGGACCTTGATAGGTAGCAGCGGTGTTCAGCAGAATAAGTATCCGAAAAAGAGTTCCAGGGCATCGCCGCCATTTACCGCTGAGCGTTCGACAATCTAAAATGGCGACTGCCACATGTTCGGTAGACTAACGCGGACCACCAAGCTATTCCCCAATTAGTCTGTGGTTAACCGCAACGTCTGGGTGGTTAATGGGCGCCACACGACCTCAGTAGGAGGTCGGGTGATTCAGCAGTTTATTTGTTTTCTTGCTATTTGCACGAAATCACTCCACATACATCTAAATAACCGAACAGGCTGGTTCGCATAGTCTGTTCAATAGGGGATTTCGTTATGTATGTATGTATGGCGGTTTAAATTTGTTCTAAATGTATTTTGATATTAATATACATTTATATTTAAATCAAAATACATTTAGAATGATGTTTTAAATGCATATATCCCCTTAACAACCATGGACATACTAGGTACGTCTGACAAAAAAAACTATCGTTAAGTACCGCCGACGTAGTACATCCACGGCAAATAGGAGCCTTGGACTTACCTGGACTGGCGATCTGCGGCGATCCCGGTCGGGAGGGACTGCCAGAGACCCCAGCAGTCCCCCTGCAGCAGTTCCGGCCACCCCGACCCTCCAGGGCCATCGCCGCAATAGGAGTCTATGGAGCTGCCAGCAGAGGGGCTGTCTGAGCTGTTAGGCAGTCCCCCAGGCTGCTAAAAATTAAAATAAATAAATAAATAAATATATATATATATAATGCATATATATGATTTCATTATATGTGTACTTTGAGATATATACACATATACAAAAAATACACTTATAATGAAATCATATATATGCATAATATATTATAACATGCTTTAATTATAATATATTATACATATATAGGAAATAAAAGTGTATATGTGTGTGTGTGTGTATATATATATATATATATATATATATATATATATATATACACACACAGACGTATTATATGTGTGTGTGTGTATGTGTATATGTGTGTGTGTATATATATATATATATATATATATATATATATGTGTATATATATATATATATATATATATATGAAGAAAAAGAAAACATTTATAAAAAACAAAAACACAAACTTTAGCCAGTGTTTGTGACTAAGTGGCTACTACAAAACACTGGAAATACCCCATTTTGAATAACCTGGGTTGTCTACATTTGAAAATGGTATGTCATGATGAGGTTAAATCACATTCCTGGGCTGCCATACCATCTCAAAGGCAACATAGCCAATCTGGCAAATAGCAATTTACAAAAACAGAAATTGGCAAATCACTATAAAACCTGTTCTTGAGGGGTAATGTTGTACTCGTGAGACATTATGCTACACAAATATGAGTGTTTTAGAGCAGTAAATTGTGTTATACTGATAATATAATCGATGAAATTGCTGTTTATGTGTGAAAAATGCAAAAAAAAAAAAAATATTAATGCTACTTTTACAAATGGTTTGCTATGATGGGGTTAGTTTTCATTCCTGGCCTGCTGTACGGTCTCAAAGGCAACATAGGCCCATCAAACCAATCTGGAAAATTTCAATCTGCAAACATGGAAAAGGGGAAAGCCCTACATTTGACCCCTGTAAATTTGCAGAAACCCATACAACCTGTACATTGGGGGCACTGTTGTACCCAAGAGATGTTGCTGAACACATATTAGGGTGTTCTTTGTCAGTAACACATAACAGGAACTGAGAGTACTAAATTACAATGTGAGAAAAAAATAACAACAAAAAAAGACTACCCAAACGTTTGAGAAAGACTGGTGGTAGAATTAGTGCATGGAAAGTGTTAAAATACCACCATTTGAAATACCCTAAGGTGTCTACGTTTCATAAATATATGGTTTGATGGGGGTAAATCACATTGGCCGACTTCAGATATGTCCCAAATAGGACATGGGTGCATGATGATCAGCTTAGAAAATTCCAAATTGGAAAACTGTAATGCGCACCCTCCAAATAAGGTCTTTTAGCCCCCAGTGTACCCGACACACCTGTACATGGGTGGTATCACTGTACCCAGGAGATGTTGCTGAACACATATCGGGGTGTTCTTTGGCAGTAATCCTTAAAATTCTCAGTACATGTATTCTTAAATTGCTATGTGTGTCAATAAAAATCACCAATTATTTTATTTTGTTTAAACTTGGCATAGATTGTTGGTAAAATGGTTGCATGAAAAGAGTCACGATACCCCAAGTTTAATTTAATACCTTAGGTTGTCTTCTTTTAAAAAATATATACATGTGGAGGGTTATTCAAGGATTCCGGACAGATATCAGTGTTACAATGTAACTTGCCTTAATTAAAAAAAAAAAATAAATAGCAGTGTTACTTATACTTATTGCCCTATAACTTTCCCCCAAAAAGCTAAGAACATGTTAACATTGGGTATTTCTAAACTCAAAATTTAGAAACTATTTAGCACAGGTGTTTTTTGGCAGTTGTAGATGATTAACAGATTTTGGGGGTCAAAGTTAGAAAAATTTGTTTTTTTTCATCATATTTTATAATTGGTTTTTATTGTAAATTATATGATATGATGAAAATAATGGTATCCTTAGAAAGACTGGCAAGAAAAATGGTATATAATATATGTAGGTACAGTAAATGAGTAAGAGGAAAATACAGCTAAACACAAACACTGCAGAAATGTTAAAACAGCCCTAGTCCTTGAACAGCCCTAGAAAATTGAAAAAGTCTGGTTAACCGGTCTGGTTAATGTGTAAAATGTGTATAGTTTGTTTTGCAGATCTTTCACAATACTGATCATAAATAGCGCATATCCGTAATAGGAAACATTTTATTTATGGAAAGAGTTTGGAGCAGTATATCCACAAATTATCATCCAAGATGTTTGTGTGGGGTATTGTTTTATGTTAGATTAAGATATGCTTGGGTAAGAGACCTGGCAAGCAATGAATAATTCTATTAAGAAAAGGGACTGGGCGAGGTGGGCTGCATAGCCATAGGCTGTTTAGCAGAGGATCTTCCCTAAATGTTACACTGTAGTGAACTGTGAATGAGAAATCGAGCTGTATCTTTCCAGTGGGCTCTCTTTCATTGTTTCCTCACTGGCTGCTGCTTATAATTTATTGCTAGAGTTCCGGTCTGTATTTCTGAATTAATTGATTGAGGGCTAAGAAAACATAATTTAACAGAGAAACAAAACAATACGAGAGGATTTTACTGAAATTCAAAGGAATCCAAATATATCATAAGACAAAGTTGACAGAAGCAGGACCGGACTGGGAAAAAAACTAGGCCCGGGCATTTTTCAATTAGAGCGGCTCCCCAAGAAGGGGGCGGGGCCAGAGAGGGTGTGTTTTGTCATCACTAATGACAAGCACGCCCCCTCTCAAAGTGAGCATGTTGGTTCAATGTGCAGAGCCCCGCTGAAGAGCTCTGGCTTTAGAAAAAGGCCCTGTATTTGTTCTGCGCAGCGCAAGCAAATGTAATAACATGCTTGCACTGTGTTTGCTTTTAAATTGTCTCTGGTGTCTCCACAAGTGGGATACCAGAGGACAAAAGGGCCAGGAAAGTGTATGGTGCATGTGTTTGGTGCCTGCTTGTGGGATTGCCTGTGTGTAGAGTGTGGTGTGGTATTGTGTAAATAGGTGTAATATGTGTGGTGTAATATGTGTGGTTATGGGCTGTAGAGAGTGTGTGTATAGGGGCATAGTGTTATAGGGGATGTAGCGAGTGTGTGCATACGGGCAGTAGTGTGTGTGTATAGGTGATGTAGTGTGTGTAGGGGTTGTAGAGAGGGTGTTTTTAGAGAATGTTGTATGTGTTTCCTTACAAGGAATGTAGTGTGTGTGTAGGTGGTGCACTGTGTGTGTGTAAGAGATCTAGTGTCTAAAGGACCCAGAGTGTGTATAGAAGATTGTGTGTGTGTGTCAGGGGATTAAGAGTGCATATAGGGTAAGGGATCTAGCGTGTATCTGGAGCGTAATGTGTGTAGTGGTGCAGTGTGAGGGGTGCTGTAGTGTGTGTGTGTATATATATATATATATATATATGTATATATGTGTGCTATGTGTGTCTCTCGGTGTGCTGAGTGTGTCTGGGGGTGCTGTGTGTGTCTCTGGGGTGCTGTGTGTGTCTGGGGTGTGCTGTGTGTGTATCTGGGGTGCTGTGTGTGTGTCTGGGGGTGCTGTGTGTGTGTCTGGGGGTGCTGTGTGTGTCTGGGGTGCTGTGTGTGTGTGTATCTAGGGTGCTGTGTGTGTGTGTCTGGGGGTGCTGTGTGTGAGTGTGTCTGGGGGTGCTGTATGTGTTTGGGTGCGCTGTGTGTGTTTGGGTGCGCAGTGTGTTTCTGGGGGTGCAGTGTGTGTCTGGGGTGCTGTGTGTGTGTGTGTATCTGGGGGTGCAGTGTGTGTCTGGGGGTGCTGTGTGTGTCTGGGGGTGCTGTGTGTGTGTGTCTGGGGGTGCTGTTTGGGAATTAATTTTAAATATATATATTTTTTTATTAATAATTTTTTTTAAAGTTATGTCCCCCCCCCTCCCTTCTTACCTTTAGCCTGGGAGGGGGAGGGAGCCGTTCTGCCTGGGAGGGGGAGCCTTGCTGCATTCCCTGGTGGTCCAGTGGTGAGAGTGAACTCTAACCTGCAAGTTAGAGTTCACTCTCGCGAGATCTGAGCGTTGCCGCGGCAACGCTCAGAATCTCGCGAGAGGACCCGGCGGAGCTGCTGGCTAGAGCTCCGCCGGGTCCTCCCTCCCTCCCTCACCCAGCTGGCGGCCGCATCTCCCTGTCTGTGGGCCGGTGAGGGAGATCTTTGATCTCCCCACCGGCCCATGGAGGCACACAGCGGGGCCGGCGCTTGGGTAGCGCTGGCCCTGCAGGGGCCGGCCGGAGAGATCCTGTGATCTCCCTGCCGGCCTCGGCCCCACGGCCATCGCGGCCCACCGGGCATTTGCCCGGTATGCCCGATGGCCAGTCCGGGCCTGGACAGAAGGCAGAGCTCTGCTGTCATCTTTTGTCCAAGCCCAGCAGTCATCACAATTGATGGCTGTGTGATACAGACATCAATCTATGTCAAATACAATACAAAATTGAAAAAGATCTAGCACTGGAAAAAACTGTAGACTGGAGTAAGCAGCTCAAAAACCTAGTCTGGAGTCTCTCTTGTCCAGCAAATAGAGGTGTGTGCAGGACAGAAGTGGGAGTAGCGCCATAGGGGTGTCCTCATTGTAGGTAATATGTAAAAAAAAAAATAAAAAAAAAAAATAACATTAACAAAAAGTATGGTATGATACTCAGGGATTAAATAAGAAATATACTTACTGTTTATAGAGCTGAAAGTAAGCTTAACTTTAAGTGCCTGAGTTGTACAATCAATCACCGCTTAAGGATGTATGGTCTGTGTCTTGGTCCAGACTCAATGTACCATGGGATATGGAGCAGGTCAAATAAAAAAAACTGAACAGACACCTATATATTGTAGTATATAGAGTAATTGGATCAGAAATAAAAATATAAACACTCTCACATTTATTGGAGCCACCACTTATTAAGTTTTGATTCAGTCTACAGGGTAGAAAGGTTGAGGTGCCAGGAGGTTTTTAACAGGTTTCCACTTCCCTCAAGAAAGTTTTTGTGGCTTTCATTTATCTGAGCATTCAAAATGTGAATCATCTTTAAGTCAATAAAATTACTTTCTGCAGCATTACTTGTCACTTATTTCTATTTATGTTCTATGGCTTGTCTCTCCTTGTTGGATGAAACAGAATGCAACTACAATGTATATTTGTTTTTTTAATGGAAATATTTAAAAAAACAGGGTTACTTTTTGCATGATGGGCTATAAAGCTCATATTTGTACACTTCAGCTCCCTTAAATGTCCCTTTAATGGGGCATTGTTTTATGTAGTCCCATGCCGAAACTCTGACATTGTTAAACGTGAGTAAAATGGTTTGCAATCCTTTTTTTTTTTAATATGAAGAGGACATATCAACTGTCATATCGCTATTGTATTCAGAGTCTGGTTTTTAGTCACTGTGCATCAGAATGAGACCACAGTACTTTTACAATTTCTTACACCAATTTCCCTTCTGTCTTGTTTTAACTTCATGCTTTTGTCATGGTACCAATAAGATTACAGTGAGAACAAATACTTAGTGCAAATACAGGCAATACTGTTATGTATCATCTACATGTCTCAACTTTAAGAGGTCCTCCTTGGGCATAGCAACCTTGGAGGGAAGTAAAGAGGGTGGGTCTGTGACAATGGCTCTGCCCAAAATGGGATGAGACCTGATCAGAAAGTGGTGGACCTTTTCTGGAAAGGGGGTGTATCTGTCCACATTACTTGCAACAGCCCGTCAATCAATTTCAGTGCTCCTTGAATTGTCTTGGTGCCCTAAACATAGCGCAAGCACATCTATTTAGGCACTTGTGCTATGATTATGGGGGAAAGTTTCCTGGTGTCCCCAAAAGTGGGAAACCAGGGGACTAACTCAGGGCAGGACCCAAAAATCTGAACTGTCCCGCCAAAATTGTGATAGTTGGGAGGCATGGAATTATCACGATTTGTGTATCTGACTGTTTAGCATGTTTTGTAGTCTTTGTCAAATGGTTATGAAACTCCACAGCAGAATGGTGAATTCTCTGCTGTCATTTTGCAGATTTTTTTTAAAACCGGTTTAAACCAAAAAACATGGTTGTAAATCCAAGATACTGAAATAACATTTCATTAGTCTGTTTCATATTTTCATATAGAGCTGTAATCTGTATGGTTTGTGAATGCATTTTCTATTAGCATTTCTTGGATAATTGACATAGATGCTAGTAATCACAATATAGCTTATTATCTGCAAACATAGACCTGGAATTCTACGTGAACATCTGCTTCTTCAAGGACTTTCATGTTTTTGATATGCTCCAGTTTTTTGCTTTGTGCATGAATTACTGATGAGCATCAGGTTTTAATTTAATACAACATTCTCCTGGTAAACATCCCAGGCCTTTGAACACAGCATCATGTATTTCAGTATAGAAGCAAAAAATTGAGAAACCCAGCAGATTGGAAGTTTTACTACGAGATTACTATAAATGGGTAGAAGCCACTTCATTAGGATAAAAACATAGAACTTTAATAAGATTAAAAAGGAAAAAACGTGTCTACAAATGTGAACAAACTAGTGCGGCTAGTGGGATGAAAATATTGTAACAACAAGTATTCTTCGGGGAAAAAAAATTGGGGATTAACCACTGTTAGATATAAGGTCAGTAAAGAACTAGTTAATACATTTAGCTCACATAGAAGAGGAATGTCAGAAAACTGGACACTCTGTGTCTAGGCAACGTTGCCGATTATATATCAGATTGTCACAAAGTATTGTTTAAGAGCTCTTGCTTACGAGAGGTTGAAATTAAGTAATCAATTTACTAATGTGGTAGTAAGCAGGGAGTAAGAGTAGATGCAGTTATATAAAAGATACACGTTAAATAAACTGCTTGAGCCATAATGGCATCTTTAGATGGATACTTAGAAAAAGGAGTAACGAAATGGCAGAGCTAAGTTAGATGAACAAAACGTCAATATGTACTCTGCCCATGACTCCTAATAAAATTAGATAGATTTTGAATAAATCCTAATGCTAGATAAACTAATAACTCACTTGAACTGCTTTGAGGCAGGTCCCAGTACCCACTAAGGAGCCCTTTCTTAAAGCTGAAATAACCAAACAACCTAGCCACATCGTGAAAAACCTAAGTGCACATCAGTGAATAGTGCATCTTTCTCAGGAGATGTGAACAGGGAACTCTCAAGTCTCTTCGTTTAAATAGGGAGTAAGCCCACCCATAAGTGAGGTCATGCATCCAATCCGTCGTTGAGACGTCAGAGTTATCAGGTGCCGTATTAAACGGCCATTATCTACTAATTAGCTCCTTATAGGGAAACCTCTAACCCAGCACTTAAAGTACTTTTCCGATATGGAAACAAATTGCACTAATATCCAAAGTACATTGTGTGTGGTAAAGTAAATCCCTATGAATCTTTATTGGAAAGATCACTGCAGCAGAATTTAATAAGAGGATAAACTTTTATTTGTATGTAGCATTATGAAGTAATCTAAAACAGTAGAGCTTAGTAAGTTTTTATACCCACTACACAGAACCTCTCTCAAGGACATAGCATGAGCATTAAAATTCTCGTTATTTCTTTGGAGGAAAATGAATATTGTAAATATGTAAATACCTAAAATTTGTTTTAACATGTTACATAATTAATATTTTCATGAGCCTAAATATCTTTGTTTGTGAACTGTGCATCAGAATGGTAAATGGCTATAACATTTTTTTTTTTTTTCAAAGCATAACCATTTCTATTCTATTTCTATAAGGTCTGTGAGTTTGTATCTTTAATTTAAAATCAATTTAGGTTTTAGTAAGCATTTATAAGAGACGGGAAGCCATGCTTTCAACTGAAGTCCTAAGTTCCAATGGAGCAATATGAAAAATAGAAGGGACAAATCCCAAATATAGTGTAGTATTTTAGGGTATTAAATACGGCAAATAAATACCCTAAAATACTACACTATATATGTAATACGCTAAAATACTACATTATATTTGGGTTTAGTCCCTTCTATTTTTCATATTGCTCCATTGGAACTAAGGACTTCATTTGAAAGCGCTGCTTCCTGTCATTCTCTTATTTTTTCTCATCTATGACCACAAGGAAGAGACTCTGGTTCGGGAAGTTTGAGCTGCTACAGATACAAAAAGCAAGCGCCAGAAATCTCTCTCTCTTTTTCAAATTTTTCAGTAAGCATTTATTTACTTCTCAAGAAACCCAGATTGTTGTCACCCTAACCTTCTAGCTCCACTCATAACATGTTAACAAGTTCACAAATATGAATATAGATATGCACTATATGGACAAAAGTACTGGAAACACCGCTTAATTATTGAATGCAGGTTAATTATTGAAATCAGACCCATTGCCACAGGTGTATAAAATCAAGCACCTAGCCATTCTACATTTACAAACAATTGTTAAGAAAATGGTCATTCTGAAGAGCTCAGTGAATTCAAGTCTGGTACTGTGATTGGATGCCACGTTTGCAATAAAGTCAGTTTGTGAAATGTTATTCTTGATAGATATTCTACGTTCAACTGCACGTGGTTTTATTAGAAAGTGGAAGCGTCAACTCAGCCATGACCACATAAACTCACAGTGCAGGATCACCAATGTTCTACTGATTCCACTTCTTCCACTTGCATTAATATCAGCACAAAAACTATGCAGTGGGAGCTTCGTGGAATATGTTTTCATAGCCAAGCAGCTGCATGCAAGCCTCACTTCACCAAGTATAATGCCAAGCGCTAGATCGATTGGTGTAAATTATACCACTCTGAAGCAGTGGAAACACTCATATACACGGATACACACACTGACACACACGCAGATACACAGATACAAACACTGACACAAATATAGATACTGACACATGGCTACACACCATGACACACATACAGTTCTACAGACACACACATACAAACTGATACAGATTCACACTGACACACAAAGAGATACACAGGTACACACACTGACACATGCAGATACACTGAGACACTGATATACATACTGACACACAAGCAGATTCACTGACACACATAAAGATGCATACAAACAGATACACACTGACACATACAGATACACACACTGACACACATACAGATGCAGACATACAGATACACACACACACTGATGCACATACATATGCAGACATACAGGTACACACACTGACACATACACATGCACACTGACACGCATACAGATGATCAGACACACAGATATAAACACTGCCACGTATGCAGGCACACGGATACAAACACAGCCACACATGCAGATACACAGGTACACACACTGACACACATGCAGATACACTGATACACACACTGACACACAAGGAGATACACAGATACACACAGTGACACATGCAGATACACTGACACACTGATACACAATGGCACACATACAGATGCAGGCATACAGATACACATACAGATACACACACTGATGTGCATACAGATGCAGACATACAGGTACACAGACTGACACACGTAAGGATAATTACACAGATACAATGACACACATACAGATACAGACACCCAAAACACACATAC
Organism: Pelobates cultripes; assembly: GCA_933207985.1. NCBI lineage: Eukaryota > Metazoa > Chordata > Amphibia > Anura > Pelobatidae > Pelobates > Pelobates cultripes. The sequence continues at coordinate 238,564,255 of OW240914.1, read as the reverse complement.
AGGTAAAAAAAAAATAGGATTATGCTGACTGGGGCTGTTGGTATTTATGAGCTTGCTTCTCTTGTAGTACGCCTCTCGACACCCCTTGTTGCAGCCCCTCACCTCCCACAGGGCTGGGTAACCTAGGAGGAAGTGACCGGCTCTCACCTCCTCCCATCCACCCAATGGACCCGCATACCTTGCTGTTCCCAGCCTCTGAGGTGTGGCTGCACCAGCAGAACTACCATTACTGATTTAAAAAAAAAAAAAAATTCACCCGGAGGAACTGGATTGAGGCCCTTACCTCATGTGATGGGAAATCTTGAAGGAACACTATAGGGTCAGGAATACAGTCATGTATTGCTGACCCTAAAGTGTTAAAACACCATTTACGTGGCTGGTCTCCCTTCAAAGGTAATACAATTTACCTTATTTCCATCGCCGTGCGGGTCAACCGCATCGAACATAGGTGACTGACCTCACAAATGCTTTTCTGTATGAATGGGATTAATTCGCACAGCAATACTCAAATCTCGTGGAAAGCCTTCCCAGAAGAGTGGAAGATGTTATAGCTGCAAAGGAGGGACCAACTACACATTAATGTCTATGTATTTAGGATACAATGTCACAAAAGTCCCTGTTGGTGTAATGGTCAGGTGTCCCAAAACTTTTGTCCATATAGTGAACATTTCACTTGTTTACCTGTATAACAATTGAAGTAAACTGCATTTTTATGTTTGGAACATGCTTAGTCCTTGTTTTTGTTATTTTTATTGCTGCCCTTTTCCACAAGGTCTATATTATGTAGCTCCTCTAAACATTCCAATTTCTAGAGTAATTATCGTATTCCATTGAAGGATATTTAACACTCCAAGGAACATATATGCATACAGTACATTCCGAAAGTATCCAGACTCTTCATTTTTTATGTTGCTACAATTGTATAATTCACATTAACCTACACTTACTACCTCATAATGGCAAAGCAAATTTTTGGAAACCACTAATTTATTTAAAAAAATAAATTTAAAATTTTTTAAAAAATAATTAAATATCCCATTAACGTAAGTATTCAGACCCTTTCTCGCTTGAAATATAGCTCAAATGCATTTAATTTCTCTGGATCATCTTTGAAATGTTTCTACACTTTGGAGTCCACCTGTGGTAAATTGATTTGATTTGACATGATTTGAAAATCAGGCCTTATAGTTTTAAATGCATAACAAAGCAAAAACCATGCTGTCAGGTAAAATGAACTGCTTGTAGAGCTCAGAGACTGGATTGTGTCAAGGCACATAACTGGGGAGGTTACAAAAAAAATGGCTACATTGAAGGTTTCAATGAGCATAGTGGCTTTTTAATTAGAAGACATTTAGAAGAACGAGAACTCCTCTAAAGCTGGCTGCCTGGCCAAACTGAACTGTCTGGGGAGAAGGGTCTTGGTAACCAAGAACCCAATGAAGTTGCGGAAAACTTATAGAAGGACAACCACCGCTTCAACAATCCACTGATCTGGCCTTTATGGCAGACTGGCTAGACACATGAAAGCCTGCTTGGAATTTGCAATAAATACATTTATAAACTTAAAAAAACAACTAAAAAACCTAAAGAATTCTCCCACTGTGAGATACAAGATTCTCTATGAAAGAAAGATTGAACAGTTTAGCCTGAATTGAAAGAATCATGTCTGGAAACCACTACTCAACACAATACCATACCAACTTCGAAGCATGGTGGTGGTAGGAAAAGCTGAACACAGCAAGATACAAAGACAAAGGGTTACTACAACACATTATTGGACTGACTGCTCATCTCACCACTCAATCCCAATGTGTTTTTAAATACATACATATATAGTGTTAATGATTAGATCTCTCTCTCTCTCTCCATGTCTCTATCTATATTTCTATATCTCTCTATTTCTGCCTCTCTATATTTAGTTAAATCTATATCTTTCTGTCTCTCTATTTTTATCCATATCTATTCATCTTCCTATCACTATAGGATAACCTGAGAGTTCTGGGTTTCCAAAGTCATGTGTATCGAAATAGGATTTTGAAAATAGTCTGTATATGTCTATCTCCGATTGTTCACCCTTTTAGCCCTCTGTTAACCTTTTGACTTCAAGCATAGTGAAATGTGCTCTGTGAGTTCCTTCCATCTGTTTTAGCTGTCTGAAATATTACCACTGTCAAAGTGCATGCTTGGCACTGCTTTATGTGCTATCTTCTATGGTTTTGTTTAGGTCCCCTCTAATTTAAAATAAAATGCTTAAAACTTACATGAAAACCAGTGCAAAGCCAAGTTCTCCCGGTTTTGTTCACCATCTCTGTCAGGGGCCACGACATCTTCTTTCTGTCTTTCTGCTCAATCAAATGAGTAGCACTGATTTAGCATGGACGCATGTGCGACGAGTGCGAATGCACCAGACGTTTCCCATGGTAAAGCATTTCAATGAAAGGCAGATCGTGCATGCGCACAGTCTGTTCATTCATGAGCGGCGAGTTGAGGTGACTGACAGCTCATCTCACCACTCAATCCCAGTATGTTTTTAAATACATACATATTTAGTGTTAATGATTAGATCTATTTCTCTCTCGCTCTCTCTCTATTTCTACCTGTCTCTATCTATATTTCCATATATCTCTACTTCTGCATCTCTATCTATATTTATTTCAATCTATATCTCTCTGTCTCTCTATTTTTATCCATATTTATCCATCTACATATCATTATAGGATAACCTGAGAGTTCTGGGATGCCAAAGTCATGTGTGCCGAAATACAGCCAATATACCCAAATCTAAGTTTGCAGAGCTTGTTGCATTATACCCCAAAAAGTCTTAAAGCTGTAATTGCTACCAAAAAAGATGAAAAATGCTGAGTTTTTGCTTTGTTATTGCAGCATGCAGTATTGAGTGTAGTTTGCAGTGAAAACAAACTTAACTCTCCACTTCTTTTTTAATTAAACAATTTAGTAGATATACCCCAAGGAAAGCTGTCAAGAAAATAACAGACTCCAGAAGCATGAAGCACCACAGTGTGTTTGGAGTGTTACTTTAAACAACTGAAGGAAACATAAGGCTGCACCATTAAAAAAATGAAGGGGTCTAAATACTTTCTGATCGTAACATATATTTTATTCAATCTCTTTCTTTCACTTGACAATATATATATTTTCATTTTCTAGTCTTTCTTTGTGCACAGGAGTATGTGTGAGCATTTCAAATATGATTTTGAAAATCGTCTGTATATGTCTGTCTCAGATTGTTCACCCTTTTAGTCCTCTGTCAACCTTTTGACTTCAAGCATAGTAAAACGTGCTCTGTGAGCTACTTCCATCTGTTTTAGCTGTCTGAAATATTACCACTGTCAAAGTGCATGCTTGGCACTGCTTTACTGTTTCTAGCCATGCTGAAACTTGACAGGTATTTCCACTTCTGACAAAACATAATATTATTTTGCTGCCTACTGTTGTATACAGGTCCATTTGAGGATTACTTGCCACTTTTCATTTATTCACAAACTGGCTCAGATCTTCTCCACAGCTAAATAAAGGCCCCAAGAGGCAGAATATACTAACTGCATTAAACATAGTATATAATAATTACAGGCCGACTCTACTCAGAGCATTGATGTTTAGTTGTGCTTTTGATGTATTATGTAATAACTCCTTCGTTAATAGAGGGCTATACAAACATCATTAATATTGTGACAGGAAGACTGATCTAGTGATAGAACTGAGTAATATCTAACCAGCTCTGATAAGTGGAATCTTACCATACTTGAATGGAACCCTAGGTTAGGCAACTAAAGACTGCTGTTCTGGAACCAGGGTTACGCTAAGTAAGGATGTAGGCCTTAATTGATGTGGGTTGGGTTTAAAGGAACACTATTGAATAAGGAATACAAACCTGTATTCTTGGCGCTATAGTGCCCCTGTCCCATTGAGATTACTTTATTGCCTCTATACAATTGTGCTGTTTAGTAACTTAGGCAGATTGACTCAGAGAGGTGGTTTATTCTGCTGACAAGATTTTCTAACTCATTTTACTGTGCTGTTTTGTTGTGTGACAGTGAAGGGATTTGCTGCATGCACTGTGGACTTGAATAGGAAAGACACTTTGCAGTGGACTCGTGTTGCTTATTGGCTATTGCTGTGAATACCTGCATGCACAAATAAAGACATTTGAAGCTGAAATAAAGTTTGATGCATGAATTTTGCCCTAGGGGACAGTGGTTGTGAAGGTCTGTGTCTTTTATGGTGGAGGAAGTGGGCAGTCCACATATGTCTGAGCGTATTCTAACTTGCAAGCAATATGGAGGATGGAATTAAAGCCTTACTCCAGTCTACCACTATGCAACAGGAGGCGAACAAGAACGAACAGAGCAGCCAATTGCTGCTGACCCAGGAGAACAGTGCTATGGCTATGGCTAAAGCACAAAAGGACAGCACTTAGATTCTAGGGCAACAGATATGGCTGTACAAGCAGAGATATTCAGGAAGTTTCAGCAAAAGGAACAGCATAATGCCACACATATTTTGCAAGAGGAGATTCATGCTACATCTGAGAGACTGGACTCCAAACCAGTCATTGCTTATAAAAGACTACAGCAGAAAACATTTAGTTGTATATTGTGGCCGTTGAGTGCACAACTGAAAGAGAAGGATGGCCTGCAGCCGAGTAGGCAAGCATACTTGTTCCAATTCTGATTGCAGTTGACAGAAAGCCTACTGTGACTTTGAGTCTGTGACAGATAGTGATTATACTAAGCTGAAGGCTGAAATGCTTGTCTTCTGTATTACATGCACAAAGATCCCACTCTTGGATATACTCATGTGACAAGGCAGCACGGTCACATTTTTGATCTTATTTACCTTGCCTGAAAATGGCTACAACCGAAGGTTAACATAGCAAGATAAGCTGTAGAACTGTTGGTGATGGAACATTTTCAGCAAGGATTATCTGATCTTTTGCATCAATGGATAAATCAAGGTGACCCCTAAGCAGCAGATCAGCTGCTCTAACTGGTAGAAAGATACATAGTGGCAGGGGAAACCTTGCATCCAGTTTCAGCAGAACAGCCTTGCAGTCCTTATAAATAGGTAAGAATTGACAGGTTAAAGGTATAAGAGGAGAGAAAATTAAGGGGACATTCAAATATAGCCAACCTAAAAAGGACTATAATGAGGAGACTGCACCCTTAAAGATGAACTTATGGGGCTATTGTCCAAATGATGTGAGATCAAATTGTATTTTGTCAAACTATATAAGTCTGATCATTAATAGTGACTGTTGCTAGTGTTAAATAAATGTCAATGGTAGAAAATGTAAAGCACTGTTTGATTAAGGAATTATAGTAACCTTGGTGGCCAAATCTATAGTTCCAGGAGTTATGATTGATCTTGTACAGAAAATGGTAATTATTTGTGTTCATGATGATGAGCGTGAATATCCTACTTCTAAAGTGTATATTGAATCTCTGTGTGGTACTTTAATCTGTTATGTGGGTAAATGGCATATGGCTTGAGAGACCATTGGCAGCTTGCATTCCCATATATATTCATGTGATAATATCTGGTTTTGCCTAATCAAGTGGTTTGGCAGCAATATAAGACTTGAGAGTTTATCCTGACAAACCAGGACATTTCCATTTTACACCAGGACTATATGAAGTCTTTGAGGCAGTTAATGAGTTCTGTGTAATTCAGTTGAATGAGGTTATATTGGATTATAGTTGCATGCCAAGGTATGATATTGTAACGGTTTGGGGTGAATGGGCTCGGTATGCAGAGAAAGTACAAAGCAAAGTCAACTAACGTAAAAATAAGTTACACTAGGCAGGAATATCAAGAGCTAACATTCAGACACATACATTCACTTGCAGACACACATATTCACTAACAGACACACACAAACTAACAGACACACAAATAGTAACACACTCCCTAACACACACACACACACACTAACAGACACACTCACACACTCACTAACAGACACACACACACACACACTAACAGACACACACACTCACTAACAGACACACACTGTCAGGATCATATCCTGACAACCATGATATTGTTTTATTTTATCACTGGCCCTTTAAGGGCACTTCATGATCTTCACCTCTAGTGGCCTCCCTAGCCACTAATCTCTTCACTCACTTTAACATCCTCACCTGTATTAACTAATGAGGAGGCTTCATAAGTCTACACCCTGCACACAACAGAGCCTTGACATTGAAGTCAGTGTTCTCAAATAGAACTTCTGATCCTGGCTCCTGAAAACATCATATATTTATCTGCGTTATTTCAATCTGAAGAGACTTACCTGTTTCAACTGCTGCAACACTGCATGATCCTGTAAGCAACCTGTATTACATTATACTGGAATCTACTTACCTGTCTCAACTGCTGCAACTCTGCACAATCCTGTAAGCAACCTGTACTATATTATACTGAAAATACTTACCAGCTTTATCTATTTCAACCCTGTATCATCCTGAACCTGGCTGCAGTGTGACATTCTACAAACTATTAATCTATTTGGGAATAACGTCAAACCTACTAGTATATAAAAGACTTTATTCATTTACTTTCAAGATATCCTGTTTGTGGCATATTGCCTTTATTCTGTTTTACTCTCAAAGTATCCTGTTTGTGGCAGATTGCCTTAATTCTTTCTTTCAAGTAAATTGTTATGTCTAAACAGACAAATAAAGTTTAAACCAATAACCCTGGCAATCGTCTCCTCTCTGACCTGCTCAGGGACGTGACACACACTAATAGACACACACACATTAACACACTCACATTTTTTTTTTTAAATTCAATCCCCCCAGCCGCTTTACCTTTGGGAATGCTGGGGTGGATTATCACTTTCCCTGGGGTCCAGTGGGGCTGCTGGGCGGCCGGTGACTGCAGTTGGTGTGGGAAGCACTAATCCTCCTGTTCAGCTCCCTTGCGCACCGCGTAGTGATGCCGAGAAAGATTAGTGCTCCCTCGCTACCTGCCCAGAAAGAACAGCAAGCAAACCCTGCGGCCGCCAAAGGAGCTCCCTCTGAGGCCGCCAGCTGCCAGTCCCCACAGGTAGAAATTGTGTATGTGTGTGTGTTTTTCATTTGTGTGTGTGTGTCTGTCTGTCATGGAGTGTGTGTGTGTGTGTGTCTGTGTCAGCAATGTGTGTCTGTGTCATTGTTTGTGTCTCTGTGTCCTGGTGTGTGTGTCACTGTCTGTCATGGTGTGTGTGTGTGTGTGTGTCTGTGGCATTGTGTGTGTCTCTGTTTCATGATGTGTGTGTCACTGTCTGTCATGGTGTGTGCGTCTGTGTCATGCAATGTGTGTCTGTCATTGTGTGTGTCTGTGTGTGTCACGGTCTGTGTGTGTCATGTAATGTGTGTCTGTCTGTCACGGTGTGTGTGTGTCTGTATCACGGTCTCTCTGTGTCGTGGTCTGTGTGTCACAGTCTGTCTGTGTCATGGTGTGTGTGTCTGTCTGTGTCACGGTCTGTGTGTGTCATGGTGTGTGTGTGTGTTTGTCTGTGTCATGTAATGTGTGTCTGTCTGTGTCACGGTGTGTGTGTGTCTGTGTCACGGTCTCTCTGTGTCGTGGTGTGTGTGTGTGTGTGTGTCACGGTCTGTCTGTGTTATGGTGTGTGTGTCAAGGTGTGTGTGTCTTTTTTAAGGTGTGTGTCTGTCATGGTGTGTGTGTGTGTGTGTCTGTCTGTGTCATGGTGTGTCTGTCATGGTGTGTGTGTGTTTCTGTCTGTGTCACGGTCTGTCTGTGTCATGGTATGTGTGTGTGTGTGTGTGTGTGTGTATGTGTGTTTTTACTCACTTTTTTTTTTCCCACGTCATGCTGGTCTCCCCTCGTCCTGCCTCTACGGCTGAGATCATCAAGCTTGATGATCTCAGCCAATCCACACTGACACAGGAAGCACCTCTAGTGACCGTCTGAGTGTCTGTCACTAGGAAGCAATGTAAACACTGCCTTTTCTCTTAAAAGTCAGTGTTTACATTGAAAAGCCTGCAGGGACAGGCTATAGACACCAATACCACTACATTAAGCTGTGTGTGTGTGCGCGCGCTTGCTTGTGTGTTTGTGTGTGTGTGTGCCTGCTACTGAGTGAGCTTGTGTTTTTATGTCAATAACCTTATGTATGAGGCTGTGTATCAATCCGCTTGTGTCAGTGAGATTGTCTGTGTATGCATGTGAGTATGCTTACTGCATAATTACATTTTACTCTGAAAGGACCAATATTTTATATTGGAAAAAGATATATATATATATATATATATATATATATATATATATATATATAATATTGCCAGAGATAGCACTCCAAGGACTAATATAAAATATAACTTTTATTACCTTCACTAAAACAACACAAGGTCAACGTTTCAGCTTAATCCCCTCAAGCTTTCGTCAGGAGATGTCCTGACGAAAGCTTGAGGGGATCAAGCTGAAACGTTGACCTTGTGTTGTTTTAGTGGAGGTAATAAAAGTTATATTTTATATTAGTCCTTGGAGTGCTATCTCTGGCAATATGTTTTGCATTTTTGGCTGACAAGCACCGGGCATTGAATATTGAATTGGTGGAGTGCAAGATCTGTTTGGTTTTATATATATATCTCAATCATCTAGGGTTGCAAGACATAACCTTACATATTACATGCGACAATATATGGCACAATGACTTATGGGGCTGGCATAGATTTTTTTTCCAGGGGTGCTTTGGAATCCCCAGTCCGGCCCTGGGTATAGGTGTCTATTTATGTAGCTGGCCCCCTTCACAGAGTAGATGTTTACACTCCCTTTGTGGAGGGAAACTATGCCAGATTGCCAGTTCATTGCTGTTCCACATACTGCTTCCATATATACAGAGTTGGATCATGCAGGGTTTTGACACCTTGAGGCAGAATGGGGAACAGCAAACATGGACCCATACAGAATGACCACCGGAGGGGATGCAGGCAGGAGAACAGACATGGAGCACCTCCAATACCCTGAGGACCAACTGCGGCATGCCTTACACTCACAGCACAGAAGAACAGCAGAGTTCGCAGGCGGACAAAAAGCAGGCATGGGGCATCCCTCAAACCCAGGATGCCAAGACCCACGTGGAGTCTCTGCTGCGGTTGGTGCCCGGAGAATGAGTGTGGCACCGTGACAAATATGGCCTTGTTTTTGTAGTATGACCTATAGTCTGTTTGTTGGAGAGTAGTCCGGGTGTGGGGACTCACAATAGAAAGGCTTGTGTCTGTTCAGTAGTAGGATATTTTTAACATAAGTATCTAAAAGATGTATAATGTAGGGAATAGATGTCAAGGGATTACTAAGGGTAAAAAATATGTCTGCAAAAATTGCAATTCGAATATACGTGATGAAATTTGATATCAAGATGTTGGTTTATTTTATGAACTCGGGGTTCTAAGGCCAACATGAAGATTATGATTATGGGAGATAATGCCCCTTCAAGCACATATCATTTGTGGTCTGGAAAAGTGAAGAGAAATAAATCCAGATGGAGGAGGCCAAATATAAGACTTTAATGCCACAAAGGTATGATGTTGGAACATTATATTTATGGAGAGAAAGGGTCATGCAATCCCACTTAATTGTATCAAAGGCCTCCTCTGCGTCTTGTGCCAAACGAAGGCCATTTATATTTTTGGAAGTGTTTTGTGTTCTCTGATGCTCTGGTGAGTGTTTGCATTAAAAAGCTTGCAGAGACTTACTATACTTACCAGAACAACTACATTAATTTCTAACTAGGCTGTTGCTGCCATACATAGAGAGAGTGTAAAACTTTGAATTGTTTGTTTTGTACTGTTAGAAAAAAGATACCTCTGTTTATTTAGTCTCCTAAAAGGAGTAGTCTTTTATTTGTTGTTGGTTAGATTTATGTCTTAAGGCGGAAACGGTTGGTTTTGTAAATAAACATCCTGAAAAAGCATTGGAGTGGCTGTTCTTGCAGTGGCCTTATCACACTACCATTTAATCTAAAAAAAAAAAACAAACAAAAAAAACCTGTTCTTTACTAGGAGGACGACTTAAGAAAAGAAGTTGGGAAGAGCGTGGCATTTGTTTTCATTTTTACTCAAACATGCATATTAGTTTTAGTTCCAATCATGAGATAATTTCATAATTAGTGGGTCTTTATACATGGGCTACCAGGCATTGACATATAAATCATTTTGGGAAGTTATCAATTATATCTTAATGACATTTGCCTGTCATTGGTTATAAAACAGACCGAAAATATGAACTCTGTTGAAGGGATATAATTATGTGTTCTACTTATTATCTTGCTGTTATGGCATTTGATACAATGTAAGTCTACATTACGCAAGGCGGGTGTGTCAAGGAATAGAAAGGAATTTTAGGAAAATTACTCTGCTAGCATTTTTTGAGTTGCATAAACCACTTCAGTGCCAGACAAAGCTAGCAATTGTTCAAAAGTGTTTATTTGTATTTATACAGACCAGTCATTTATGTAGTACTGTATACAATTCTCCCATTTCTACCTGTAGTGAGAGTAATGTGTGGATCTCCGGTGTCTCATCTCATTTTTCCAGGGTTGATGTTGATACAGATTATCGGTCGTCTTTGGTGCTGATTCCCAATAACTAATGTCGGTATTTAGTACATTTAAAATTTTGAAAAAGCAACACAATAGCTGCACAACTGCATTAACTAAGCATTCTGACAGCAATCATACCCCTATCACTCTCAGACAGCCAGTACATGCTGGAATCACCGTGACACCATTATAAATTTAACAGGTGATTTGTAGATGTTACGTGGTTTCCCCAAACTCTTATCCACATCAAACTCTTGGCTGATCTTTCATTCATTCTTTTTAAAACAGCCTGCTTCCCTTTCTTTACCAGATTCCATTTACCAGAGTATACGTATTCACCTCCTTGCTTAGTTGAATGAACAAACCTAAGTTACTGTGTTGCCTGCCTTTACCAATGGAATGGATTTGACCATGAGTATGCCATTTACTTGGAATAGTGTTATGGCTTCTGGCTTTCATGTCTGCCGCACATGTCGATCAAGAGGCCAAATGTTATGGGCATAATCCTGGCAGCATGTGGCATCAGGGCCGGCGCTTCCTATAGGCCAACAAGGCAGCCGTCTATGGCGCTGCTGAAGAGGGGGCGCCAGCACTGACTTTATGTGCAAGTTTGCTCTGCGGCCGACCCTCTATTATTTCGATTGTGCCGCTGACCATGTTACCGGGCTCTAGGAAGCACTTACATTGCTGCTCACTAGTGCCCAGTAGAACACCGGTCCGGCGGCATTCACATCAGCCCTCAAAGCCAGGCCCACTCCCAGACATCCAATGCTGAAGCCAATTGCTCGCTCCCGCCCCTTTCCCTGTATGTAGGGGCAAGAGGATAGCAGAGGTGGGGCTGAGACAGGAAGTGATGGGCTACCAGGCATAGGGCAACATAGGAACAGCTATGGAGGTAAGATGTTTGAGAATTTGATAGTCTGCTTCAGTCAGTATGTTTGTGTATGTCAGTCTGTATGGGTCTGCGTGGGTCATTGTGTGTTTGTATGAGTCAGTGTGTGTCTGTATGGGTTTGTGAGTGCTTGTATGGGCCAGTGTATGTGTCTGCATGGGCCAGTGTGTGTCTGCAGGGGTCAGTGTATGTGTTTGCATGGGTCAGTGTGTGGGTCAGGGTTTGTTTTTGCATGGTTTATTGTGTGTGTCTGCATGGGTCAGTTTGTGTCTATATGTGTGTCTCTGCATGGATCAGTGTGTGTATATGGGTCAGTGCGTATACGTTAGCTTGCATGGATCAGTGTGTGTTTATACACGGCAGCAAAAATGCTTGCACCGGCCCTGTGTGGCATTCCACTAACTATACCTTTGGGATTCATGACATCACTTCCAGCTACCGCAGATCCACTTCATTCATATCCTCATTACCACATTTTTGGTGGTTGTAGGGGTATCATGGAGCAATCAGAATTGACCTAAGCATGTATAAGGGTTTCTGGCCACTTAGCCATTGCCATGTCCTGGATTTTTTCTTGGTTCCCGCTCAGTGCCTTATATTCTCTACTCTAATTTTTGGTATCAACTTTTGGCTAGTGTTATGACTTTTTGTATCTCTTTCATCCTGACCTGGCTTGTTTACCTGTTCTTCCGTGTTTCCACAATCCTGACTTTACCATTTACTGTCACCTTCACTATCTGCATTTAACCCATCCATTCTGGCATACGTTTTGTGTGTAAGATTATCTTCCTGACATATAGTTCCAGGGTACACCCCTGTTTCTTTATCTGGCTTTTCTATTGCGTTTGCCAACATACTTCCATTACATTTTTGTGATCCTGTTGCAGTTAGGCAGTATATGTGTATGGATATATGTATTAGGCAGTATTAATGTATGGATGGATGTATTGGGAAGTTGTGTGTGTGTGTGTATACATGTATTGGGAAGTGTGTGTTAATGTGTGTGGATGTATGAAATGGGACGTGTTTGTGTTGATGTGTGTGAATGTATCTATTGGAAAGTGTGTGTGTGTGTATCACTGCATTATGTGTGTATGGTTGATTGCATATAATAGGCAGTATGTAAGGCAGATTGTGTATATGGATGCATAAATTCAAGGAAATAGAGCATTGTTCAATGCCATGTTGTGAGATCAATGTACGAAATTTGAAACAAATGTTTTTACTTCGTTCACTTGAGGCTATTCGGTATTTAGGGATTAGGGAACTGATTTTTATGTATTCAATTCATTTGGTTCAATTAAATCACGCCGAATGAACAAATGGGTTTCTCCGAAACGAAAAAAACTAACGAATTTCGTGCGAAAACGAATGGGAGAATGGACGAATTTCAGTTCTGACAAAACTAAAAATTTCTGAAGTGCCCAAGTCTAATGCATATACTGGATGAGTGTGTTTATATTGTGTCACAGTGCCTCTTTCTTTCTCTAAATGTCTGCTCACTGTGTCTCCCAGTCTCTGTTTCCTAAATAGCTCAACAGTCTCTGTTTCCTAAATAGCTCAACAGTCTCTCTGTCCTTTCCTTAAATGTCTCCCCAGGCTGTTTCTGTTCTCTAAATTTCTCACATGCGTCTGCTTTCACTTTAAGTCTACCCTTTGCGTCTTCTTCCCTAAATGTTTCTTCACTGAAAGTCAGAGTTTAGTTAATAAACCTCTGAGGGAATGTAGTTGCATTCATGAGGGGGCAGCAAAATGGATTGTTGCCTAGGGTGAAAAGTATCCTTGTACCGGCCCTGACTGTGTACAGCTCACCTGTCAATCTGGGACCCCATCAAATGGGCACAGTTTACAGAGGGGAGTCCTTGGTATTAGTTGATGTGTAGATCTCCCTGGTGTGAATCGTTGGGTGTAAACCTCTATAACTAGGTACAGGGACATTAAAGTCTTAGGAACCCAGGTTTGTGTTCCTAACACTTAAGTGTTTCTCTAACCCCTTTCTGACATAAGGACATTCTATGCCATCCTAAAGACATCAAAGCACACTCTGTGGAGAAAGGCATGGAACATCTTAATGTTATAGGGGTTAAAGAAACACTAAAGTGTTAGGAAGACAAACCTGTATACTTAGTGCTTTATGGCACTGTACCTAGTTAATGCCCCTGTATTTAGTATCTAGTGTGGGACTTTTACCTCTCCTTTCTCTGACATCATGACGGAGGCATGGCCTGCTCTGGCATGGTTCAATGCACAGATTCGGCGAGTACCACGCTCACATCCAATGCTTTCCTCTGGGGTTTGCAATGTCAGGTAACTTGGTTTTACTCAGTTATTTCAGCGGTTGTGCCTCCAGTGGCTGTCAGTGTAATAGCCAATGGAGGTGTGCTTACCTTTTCAAAGTAAACATTGCAGTTTCTGTAAAATGTTTTACCTTGAATGGTTAGACACTTAAGGTCATCTCGTGGTGTATATTGTGCCTTTTTTTCACCAGTGTGTGTCAGTTTTACATTTAATATGTACATATTGGGATTTGCAAATTTGATAACTGACACTATTATCAAACCCCCAAAGTATGCTCAACTAACACGCCAGAGTAACACAATACCCCCCATGAATGTCTTTTCCACTAGCTTGTGAAGTTGCAGTGCCACATAAGAGACCTGGCTATTTGAAATTTATAGTATTGTTTTACTGTTGTGTTTTTTTTGTTTTTTTTACTGTAGTTTGTTTTTTACATTGCAGTTTATTTTGTAAACTTGATGTGTGTTACTATAATTAAAGTCCTAAATAATGCTATATCTTCTGAAAACATAATGACATTCTTTGCAGAACCTTGTCTATTTTTGTGAAAATACAGGTCTAAAATTATTACCTGCCTAAAGGCAAACCTAAAGGAACACTATAGGTGGTGGAACCCACATTTATATTTATGGCACATATAGTATTAAAACACTATTTAGCCCTCATAACCCTCACCCCCCCTAAATATAGTAATAACTCACCTTATTTCTTATGATGTGTGGGTGTGCTGGCTCCACCCCCAAACCGCCTCTTTGGCTGACATCAGAATGAATGATCTCAGCCAATCACAATTCTTTCCCACAGGAAAGCATTGGATGGCTGATATTGTTAATTCTGATTATCTGAGCCAAGGACGCTCTACAGGGCAAGGCCAAACGCCAACCTGGCCAATCAGCATGTCCTCTGCCTTTTAAAAAAGTGTTTACAGCAAAAGACCTGCAAGGACTAACTACACTCATCAGAACTACTACATTAAGCTGTAGTCATTCTAGTGACTATAGTGTCCCTTTAAGATCGGTCCATCATTTGGGGTATTTACTTTCTAAATTATACAATTTGCAAATGTGTATATCATGGGGTCTCTCATGTAATAGATATGTTATGGTATTGTGGTCTTAATTTCTATTTTATAATTTTTACATTGTATTGTTACATCAAACGTGTTACTGTGAAAACATTCCCTTACTTTTACTCAGCAACAATTCTTGAGTTCAATCCCTTATGTAATTACAATCCTAAACATAACACTAAATTTCATCCTAATCCTAACGCTAGCCCTATGTCTAACTGTAGCAATACAGCTCATTGGTCAGAGTGGGGCAACTTATTCTAGCCTCGGCAAATAGAAGGGAGCACCAGGTTTATAATGACAAACAGTCCCTGCTGATAAAATACTGCATTACAGAATTATTCCTTAAGGAAGGACAACCATGATGTAATAATTGTCCTTGGTCCTTAAGGGGTCAAACATTTAATCTCCACCAATTGCTATTGATGTTGTTTCTTGTGTATAGAACAAGGTGAAGAGGCCCAAATGCAATTTGTGTGTGTGTTAAATATTCATGCACTAAAAAAGTCCCAGATTTCTTCAGTCTACATTTAAAATTAGTCATTTATTTTTCACATTTTTATTATACTAGGTATTAAGAGTGCATTTCAATGTGCCATAGTGACACAAAACCTGCAGCACAGCCTTAATTATTAAATATAAATGTAGAGTTAGAGTACTGATTAACAGGATGCAACGTATGTGATGTAATTTTTGCAGGATTATTATATAAATTATTTGTCCAGGTGATCATCCAGTAAAATTTGTGTCTACGTTGCCAACTGAACATTTGTTAGAACCCTTGTTTGTCTCCTAACCCCCTTGTAAGTCTATTAAGCCCTCCTTACCCCCTATGTGTCTCTGAACCCCCTTCGTAAACTAATATTGCAACACTGCCATAAGACTTTGGTAAGGGATATTGTCTCTCTGCTTAATGCCAATATATGCCCATTCAAGGCTGAAAAGCCTAAAGGACCACTCTAGGCATCAAAACTTTAGCTTAAAGGGACATTATAAGCCTAAAGCAACTTTAGCTTAATGGAGTGGTTTGTTGTATAGATCATGCTGGTGCAATTTCACTGCTCAAATTTCTGCTGTTTAGCGTTGCAAAACAAATTGATTTTACTCCTAGTCATACCACTACTTCATGTGACCTACGCATTCTTCCTTACATTTATTGTAAAGATAAATCTAATGTTTAACCTTCTTTTACTGTACCATCTATTTGATGTATAATTTCTTATCTCCTGCTCTGTTAAGAGCCTGCTAGATTCTCGTGTGTGTGTGTGTGTGTGTGTAGCTCACTTAATAGCCCAAGAGGTAAAAGCATTTAAAGTGAACACACTGTGCTGGTTGAAAAAAAAAAAAAAAAATTTCATGCAGGCTCAGTCAATTTTTACCTTACTAGTTAACAATTAGTGCTATACCAGCTAAAATAACTGTAGTATTAAAAAAACCTCTATTTTATGTAAAAAGCGTATATTACTTAAAGGACCACTATAGGCACCCAGACCACTTCAGCTCAATGAAGTGGCCTGGGTGCCAGGTCCATCTAGTGTTAACATAGCAGTTAACATAGCAGTTTCAGAGAACGTCCATAGGAAAGCATTGAGAAATGTTTCCTATGGACTGTTTGAATGCGCGTGCGGCTCTTGCCGCGCATGCGCATTCGGCGCTGACGTCGGCAGAGGGAGCCCGGCGCCTTAGAAAGGTAAGTGTTTAGCCCCTTCAGCCCAGTGGGAGTGGGACCTTGAGGGTGGGGGGGACCTAAAGACCCTATAGAGCCAGGAAAATGAGTTTGTTTTCCTGGCACTATAGTGGCCCTTTAACATACGTAATATAAAAGTTACAAGTGAACCTTTTTCTCTCAGGCTGCTTTACTATAATTTTGGAATCTGCTTCTTGTAAACTCTCTTATATGTAATCAGTAACACATTCATAGTGCATGTGCATCTGTTAGTATAGTAATATAGACAGATGGTAAATTAATTAATGTTAAATATATAGTTTTAAAACCACCTATTGCTTTCTTGCAAAGTGGTCTATTGTCTTGTTTCACAAACAGTGATACAGAAGATGGAGACGGCAAGGGAGCTGTAATCTTCATGATCTTCCTGCACTGCTCCCCCGTGTACCCTGCAATGATGCAGGGAGCTTGGTTATGACGTAGCAGTGCTGGAAGAGCACTAAGATTACAAAGGCACCACACTGGGAATGCGTGTGTCTGTCAGTGAATGTGTGTATGTCGTCAGTAAGAGTGCCTGTCTGTGAGTGTGTGTGTGTCTGGAACTATTATGAGTTTATTATATTGTTATGTTGTGACTTTTACTCTTCCTTACATACACAATATTCTTATCATGACTTAGTTATTTTTTTAAAAAAAAATATCCATTACTATCTTTGATCAGGCTTGTTCTCCAATATGTCTACTGCTTCAGTTGGAATTTAAATCAATAGAAATGACTTTTTTGAGGCAGGGTAATTAGGTGTTTATTTATTTTTAGACCTGCAGGGGGACGTCTTCGTAAAAGGTTGAGAAACACTGACCTGCTGCCTATTTGAATAGTTCAACCTTTAAACTGCCTTCTTTAAAATTTCCTCTCTAAAAGAGACACACATCCCTCTTTGGTAACCGTTTATACCACTTGGCACATTTCTTAGGGCAATTGTGTAAAAAGCACATTTTTTTTCTTAAAATTTTCAGACAAACATAATGAAAGACAATTTTAAAACTTAAGCTCGGGTCAAAAGTTGTAGGAGTAGTTAGCAGTTGCCTGAAAGAAACAAAGTGGATCATGCAGGATCCAACTAAAAGGACCATATATATTATTTTGGCACAATATGTACATGAACCAAGCCATAAACACAATATATTAAACACCATAAAAACATGGAAGGGGTCGCAAAACCGGGAGAAAGATTACTTAAGATCCATACCAACTAGAAGCAGATAAAAAAGGAAGGATATTAGTAATTCCCAAAGGAATTTGCAATATTATACTGGGAGATACCAAATTCCATTAGTCTAGTGATTATTCATGTTTGGGGAAGGAAAGAACCAGGGGTGAGAGGGGACAGATAAAATGTCAGGGGATGTTCACAGTATGTATACACTTGAATAGAGTAAGGAAATAGAGGAATCTAAAGACAGAGGGAATATAAAACACGTCTTTTATTTTTAATTTATAACAGTAAAGTTTAAGGTTAAATGCAAAAACATTTTTCTTTCACACAGTCCATCTGTAATTGGCCTTGGATAAAAGCATGCAACATTTCTGTCCATGGCTGTGTGCAATTATCTCATTTTTTTGGCTCTATCCTGTTGTCAAGCAATACGTGGCAGAATGTCTTGTTAGGGTCTGCCAAAACCCAGACTGCTTGCTTTGCGAACAAAATGTGTCCTGAAAGTCCTACTAATAACTTTATTATTCTACTTGTGTGTGATGAGATTTTTTTTTTTTTTAAAGTGGAAATCCCTTCACAGTAACAAAAATAAATAAATGACCACAAATAAAGTAATCAAAGCCTACCTAACTGCATGATTCATTTGCTAAACAGTGATGTACGATTTGCTTAAAATCAAACTGCAGATTTTAGCCCAAAATAGCAGAGACAGAAAAATTCTCCAACTCAGATTTGTTTCCATAATTGGCTACCTTAACCTAGTTTTTAATTCCCCCAGAGTCAATAGCAGTACTGTAAAACTGTCATGTTAAATGTTAAATGAATTTGTACTCACCTAGTTAATTCACCTTAAACATATACTGTGTACAGTATTTACAGTAAAATATGTAAATACGGTCAGTTGCCTTGACAAAGGCCTCATTTGACGTTGAAACGTTGCTGTTCATGTTCTGATTCTACAATATATCTGCTACCTTATGTACTTTGAGTGCCTGAATTATATTGCTTTTTCCTGTTCTTTATGAGGCTGAAAATCACAGTGCTTTCTAGAGCACTATAATTTATTTTAAATCCTATAGCTCCCCTTACATTTTTTGGGGTATTTAATATGTCAGTTTAAACGTATGTTTGGAGAGATTTAGTTTATTATAAGTTTAAGTAGCTAATATTGCTCTGTTGGAATGACAAAAGTGTTTTGTCTTGCAAGATCATAAAGTGACATTCAAAGAAAAAGGTGTTTTTGACTCATAGAGCACAATGCTGAGATTAACTGAAAATTGCTGTTATTACTGCTATGTCTCGCTGATTACCAGCCATGTAATGCTGTTTGAAGGTAAATATGGTGACAAGTGCTTACAAAAGATATAAGCGGAAGGGTTAATGGTTGGTAAATCCTCATTATTTGCTTGCACATTCGTACAGCTTACTCTGTGAGGGGAAAAAAGCTCAATAAAGGTCTCCACAAAATCAGGTCTATGGATTTAGGGAGTAAAAGTAGACAAAATAAATAGTGCAACAGAAATAAAGTGTTTGTGTGTAATAATGTGCTTATAAAACATTTTACACAAATAATCAAGTAAGTACAAGTAGATTAACATCGTGGAAGTAACAACTGCTAGTTTCAAGAGCTATGACCCCACTGCTAAGCTCAGTCTGTGAAGCTAATTATTGTGTCTAAAAAGGGAAGTGATTGTAGCAGACTCCTTCCCCGTGTATTCGGTTGTCTGTACCCCCTTGTTTGTCTCTCGAATGGAGAGTGTGTGGTCCCCGCTTTTATACCATCCTGAACACAGACTACCCCTTGCTGTTAATTACAATTAAATGATTAACTTGAGTGCTTTCCCTGGGTGGCTGCCATTCGTATAACCAAGTGCACGTGCTCCAGTGAATGTCGGCCATTTTGTCTCCCGATCCCAGGCAGCGGTACATGGTCGTCGAATGCCTGGAACCATTTTTGGCCACAAGAGTCCATGAACCTGGGCAAAGATTGTACCGGTGCCACTTCATGACCAGCTTGACGAGCGATGTTTGGGACATAGAAACTCCCGACTATGGGGAGCAATCACTCTTTAAAAGCCAGGGGGCGCGTTCATCGGTGTTCGCACAGGAACCCCCCTAAAGTAGATCGGCCGTTGCCCTCATCTCTCTGGAACTGTTTTGGGCTATCACCTCATGACCGGCCAGTCAGAAATTTTCCTGAATGGCGATTCCGTTCTACCGAATGGATCGGAGCATCATTTGGACAATTTGGGCGCTCAGATCCAGGCTATTCGTGGATATAAGACTTGTGTGCGTCCTGGAAAATATGACTATGTTTTTGGGGTGTTTTATGTGTGTTTTATGTATTTCCCTGTAACTAAGAGATAATTTAGTTACTTAGTTTTGACTCAATTATCTCCCAGACACAAGGATGCTTGGGAGGGGCTTGTGTATATTTTGAATGGAGACCCCATGCTGGGGGTCTGTTCATAAAAGGCTGAGCTTGTGTGGAATAAATCAGTTGTACTCCCAGAACTGTGTGTCATCCAGTAACTAGGGAGGGATAGAGCTATTCACATTTCAGCACCTTGTTCCTGAGTTCCCTTCTCTACAGATCCAGCGGAGGAAAAGTCCTTGTCAGGACTAGCGCTCTTCTACAGTGATCTTTACCTCGTCTTACAAAGATCCCCAGGAGTACCTTACTCTCCTGCAGTCCTTCTAGTAATTACCTGTCCACAAAATTTAAGGTTGACAATGGAGGAATAGTGATGTACCGAATAGTTCCCGGCGAACATAGCGTGTTCGCCACCGCGGGCGAACACATGCGTGGTTCGTTACGCCCCCTATTCGTCATCATTGAGCAAACTTTGACCCTGTGCCTCACGGTCAGCAGACACATTCCAGCAAATTAGCGGCAGACCCTCCCTTCCAGACCCTCCCACCTCCCTCCCAGCATCCATTTTAGATTCATTCTGAAGCTGCATGCTTAGTGAGAGGAGGGAAAGTGTAGCTGCTGCTCATTAGATAGGGAAATTGATAGCTAGGCTAGGGTATTCAGTGTCCACTACAGTCCTGAATGACTCATCTGATCTCTGCTGTAAGGACAGCACCCCAAAAAGCCCTTTTTAGGGCTAGAACATCAGTCTGCATTTTTTTTTTTTGTGTAATGTAATTGCAGTTGCCTGCCTGCCAGCTTCTGTGTCAGGCTCACAGTGGATACTGTGCCCATTTGCCCAGTCAGTGCCACCACTCATTTCTGGTGTCACAATAGCTTATGCTTGACATTTAAAAAGGAAAAATTGTTTTTTCACTGTAATAGATTGAATAGCAGTTACTTGTCTGCTATCTTCTGTGTCAGGCTCACAGTGGATACTGTGCCCATTTGCCCAGTGCCACGACTCATATCTGGTGTCACAATAGCTTAAGCTTGACATTTAAAAAGGAAAAAAAATTTTTTCACTGTAATAGATTGAATAGCAGTTAGTTGTCTGCAAGCGTCTGGGTGTCAGGCCTCCTTCAGCGTGTGCTCTGCAGACCTCTGCCCGTGTACTTTGCCATTCATATCTGGTGTCTCTATAGCGTGCTTTTACAAAGAAAAAAAGTTTTTCAGTGTAAGCTAATAGCAGTCAGTGTCCTTAAAGCGGGTATCAGGCCTTCAGCGTGTGCTCTGCAGACCTCTGCCAGTGTACTTTGCCACTCATATCTGGTGTCACAATAGCGTGCATTTAAAACCAAAAAACTTTTTTTACTGTTATAGATTGAATAGCAGTTAGTTGTCTGCCAGCGGGTGTGTCAGGCTCACAGTGGATACTGTGCCCAGTGCCACCACTCACTCACTGGTGTCACAATAGCTTGCATTTAAAACCCAAAAACTTTTTTCACTGTTATAGATTGAATTGCAGTTAGTTGTCTCAAGCGGGTGTGTCAGCCACAGCGTGTACTCTGCCAGTGCCACCACTCACTATCTGGTGTCACAATAGCTTGCATTTAAAAACAAAAAACTTTTTTCACTGTTATAGATTGAATAGCAGTTAGTGTCTCAAAGCGGGTGTGTCAGGCTCACAGTGGATACTGTGCCCAGTGCCACCACTCACTCACTGGTGTCACAATAGCTTGCATTTAAAACCAAAAAACTTTTTTCACTGTTATAGATTGAATAGCAGTTAGTTGTCTGCCAGCGTCTGTGTCAGGCTCACAGTGGATACTGTGCCCAGTGCCACCACTCACTCACTGGTGTCACAATAGCTTGCATTTAAAACCAAAATCTTTTTCTGTTATAGATTGAATAGCAGTTAGTTGTCTGCCAGCGTCTGTGTCAGGCTCACAGTGGATACTGTGCCCAGTGCCACCACTCACTCACTGGTGTCACAATAGTTTGCATTTAAAAACAAAACACTTTTTTCACTGTTATAGATTGAATAGCAGTTAGTTGTCTGCCAGCGTCTGTGTCAGGCTCACAGTGGATACTGTGCCCAGTGCCACCACTCACTCACTGGTACCTGGACAAAATTTCTTTTCACAAAAGGCAATCCCCAACCTGTACTCGATTGTGCAAAAGGAAATAATTGCATGTCTGGCACACAGTGTTGGGGCAAGGGTCCATCTGACCACTGATACCTGGTCTGCAAAGCATGGTACGGGCAGGTATATCACCTACACTGCGCATTGGGCAAAACTGCTGACGGCTGCCAAGCATGGAATGCGTGGCTCTGCAGAGGAGTTGGTGACACCGCCAAGACTTGCAGGCAGGCCTGCTGCCACCTCCTCTACTCCTTCTACTCCATCCTCTTCCATAACCTCCTCGGCTGAGTCCTCTTCTGCTGCTGCGTCTTGCTCCACATCAACGGATAGGGGACGTAACAGGGATTAAACTGATAAGAATAGTACTACTTAACACACCACTCCTATCTGGTGGTACATTAGATTGCACGCGCAGTGCCCCAAATTTGTTGTGATCTGTGAGTAAGGTAAACGGTTGTCCATACAAGTAAGGTTGCAGCTTTTTGAGGGCCCACACCACCGCCAGGCACTCCTTTTCAGTGGCAGTGTATCTACTTCCCTGGGCAAAAGTTTCCGGCTTAGATAAGCCCCGGGTTGCTCGCCACCATCTGCTCCGACTTGGCTCAGTACTGCTCCCAATCCAAACATAGAAGCGTCTGTATGGACGAGAAAGTGTTTAGTTGGATCAGGAGAAGAAAGTACAGGTGATTTAATGAGCGCCGTCTTGAGCTGTTGGAAGGCCTGTTCACACTCTGGGGCCCATACTACTATCTTGGGGAGGTTTTTACACGTTCCTATATGGCACTTACTGGGCTTTAGGGTCAGTCCGGACTCCCTAATCCGGTCTAGTACGGCTCCTATGTGGGTCAGGTGTTCGGGCCAGGAGCAGCTAAAAATGGCTATATCATCCAAGTAGGCGCAGGCATACTCCTGAAACCCATCCAGTAGCCGATCTACCATCCTCTGAAAGTTAGCCGGGGCATTCTTCATCCCGAATGGCATGGCCTTAAACTGATACAGGCCAAACGAGGTGACAAATGCCGACTTGTGGATGGCGTCCTCGGCTAATGGAATTTGCCAGTACCCCTTGCACAGATCTATTGTGGTGAGGTACTGGCCTCTGGCCATTTTGTCTAGGAGCTCGTCTATCCGGGGCATAGGAGGCGTCTGAGGTTGTTTTATCGTTTAGCCTCCGGTAGTCTACACAGAAACTGGTCGTGCCGTCCCGTTTCGGTACTAGTACTACCGGGGAGGCCCAGGGGATGTCAGAGTGTTCTATCACCCCTAACTGCATCATTTCCTCAATTTCTTTCCGAATATTTTCTTTACCTGCTTCGGGTATGCGATAGGCGGCTTGGCGAAGGGGGGTCTGGTCTAGGGTTTCAACTTTGTGAATAGTTAACGGACTGTACCCAGGTAGGTTGGAAAACGTGGCCCCCTTGTCCTGGATTAGTCTTTGGACCTGGGTTCGCTCCTGGGGGTCTAACCGTTCTCCTAACTGTACTTCTCCCAGGTCTCCGCTCTGGCCCTCTAGGTCTAGGAGATCTGGGAGTGGCAAATTATCATAATCTTCAGTGGCAGGTGCACAGATCGCGTTTACCTCTTCCGTGCGCTAGTGGTATGGCTTGAGCACATTCACATGGAGCATGCGCTTGAATCCCGTGCCTGTGACCGCACCGATCACAAAGGTGGTATCACAAACCTGCTCTACCACCTTGTATGGGCCCTGCCAGGAAGCCTGCAGCTTGTCCTTGTGGACAGTGTCAATCCATATCTGCCAAGTGACCCTATGTAGGGGGAACAGTCTCTATTCTGCTCTGTGTCAGTGTGTATCAGGGGCTTTCAGGACAGGTGTCAATCCATATCTGCCAAGTGATCCTATGGAGGGGGAACAGTCTCTATTCTGCTCTGTGTCAGTGTGTATCATGGTCTCTGAGGACAGGTGTCAATCCATACCTGCCAAGTGACCCTATGTAGGAGGAACAGTCTCTATTCTGCTCTGTGTCAGTGTATATCATGGTCTCTGATGACAGGTGTCAATCCATATCTGCCAAGTGACCCTATGTAGGAGGAACAGTCCCTATTCTGCTCTGTGTCAGTGTGTATCAGGGACCCTTAGGACAGGTGTCAATCCATATCTGCCAAGTGACCCTATGTAGTGGGAACAGTCCCTATTCTGCTCTGTGTGAGGAGGAGGAACGGGAAATGAGTAGCTCGGCATCCAACCTTGTGCAAATGGGGTCTTTCATGCTATCGTGCCTGTTGAGGGACCCTCGTATAAAAAGGCTGAAGGAGAACGACCTGTGCTGGGTGTCCACACTACTAGACCCCCGGTATAAGCAGACAGTGGCGGAAATGTTACCGAATTACAAGTCGGAAAGGATGCAGCATTTGCAAAATAAATTAAAAAGTATGCTTTACACAGCGGATAAGGGTGATGTCACAGCACAACGGGAATCTAACAGGGGAAGAGGTGAAAGTCATCCTCCTCCTCCCACGACCATGCCATATCTGCCAAGTGACCCTATGTAGGGGTAACAGTCCCTATTCTGCTCTGTGTCAGTGTGTATCAGGGGCTCTGAGGACAGGTGTCAATCCATATCTGCCAAGTGACCTATGTAGGGGGAACAGTCTCTATTCTGCTCTGTGTCAGTGTGTATCATGGTCTCTGAGGACAGGTGTCAATCCATATCTGCCAAGTGACCCTATGTAGGGGGAACAGTCTCTATTCTGCTCTGTGTCAGTGTGTATCAGGGGCTCTGAGGACAGGTGTCAATCCATATCTGCCAAGTGACCCTATGTAGGGGGAACAGTCTCTATTCTGCTCTGTGTCAGTGTGTATCATGGTCTCTGAGGACAGGTGTCCTTCCATATCTGCCAAGTGACCCTATGTAGCGGGAACAGTCCCTATTCTGCTCTGTGTCAGTGTGTATCAGGGATCCTTAGGACAGGTGTCAATTATTCTGCTCTGTCAGTGTGTATCAGGACAGGTGTCAATCCATATCTGCCAAGTGACCCTATGTAGGGGGACCAGTCTCTATTCTGCTCTGTGTCCGTGTGCATCAGGGGCTCTGAGGACAGGTGTCAATCCATATGTCAAGGTGTCAATATGTCATATGTCAGGTGTCAATCCATATTGATTGTGATTTAGGAATGTTAGGTGATTTCTGCCCTTTATGGATTAAAACCAGACTCTGTATCAACTGTGTAATTTTCCATGGGAGTTTTGCCATGGATCCCCCTCCGGCATGCCACAGTCCAGGTGTTAGTCCCCTTGAAACAACTTTTCCATCACTATTGTGGCCAGAAAGAGTCCCTGTGTGTTTTAAAATTTGCCTGCCCATTAAAGTCTATGGCGGTTCGCCCTGTTCGCCAGTTCGTGAACATTTGCGGAAGTTCGCGTTCGCGAACCGAAAATTTCGGGTTCCCGACATCACTATGGAGGAATTGAAAATTTAAAAAAAAAAAGAATAGAAAAAGGATATATTTTAAATATTATTTCACAGGAGTTCTTCTCTGGCTTGTTCTGTTATGGCTTAAAGTGGCTATATGACTTCAACTCCATGCGGTCCAACACATTTTCCCTATGATTTTCAGCAGGTCTTGTTTATTTTTTGAAAGTTTTTGTTATAGCTACAAACCAATAAAAAAATTACTATTCTAAAACTTTACATTTTAGGTTAGTGTTTATATTTTTTCATTGTATGAAACTTTTTAAAACATACACCTGGGTGTAAGCCAGGTTTTCTTGGGCACGTTTCACAGATTGAGAAGGTGTTGTTGGGTCGCAGAGGAGGTGATTTAGATCTCACCCTCCTTAAAAGAGAATGCTATTGGATACATAGGTTCAAATGGTCTAAATGAGGGTTTTACCTTTACTCCCTTTATTGAGAAGTAAAACCACCAAGGAGAATTGTATTCTAGTTAATGCAATTTTATTCTAGTATATGTGCATAATTTTCATAGTTACTGTAAATACTTCCTTTACTCATCGTTTTATTAACTTTTTACATCAGTGGTTTAAACCTTGCCAGTAGTTGACACATTGTTAACTAAACTATATAAGCACTATCCCGACCAATGAGATATTGAAGTAATTACGGTACCCTGTAACTGATACACCCTTGGGCTAATTGTCTAGGCAAAAGAAGTGTTTAGAGGACCGATTTGGTTCCTCTAATAACTTGAGAGGGTTAACCAGGTCTTCCTCTGACTCTAAAATGGTATCAGTGGGATTACCCACTGAAGTCCACTATAGCCTTAGATTGCTGTGAGATATACGCATTGATATAGCAGCATTAAACGGTTAACACAGAAATTATACATATATTGGTGTAAGCTATCCACAGGGCTGAGGATTAGCAGTAATTATTGAACCTGATCATGTATTATATGGCTGCTATCCCAGGTACCAGTGATACACATGTATGCAAATGTAAAGATTAATTTCACATTCCTTAATATTAAGGTGTATCCCCTTTGGTAAAACTGGGGTGGTTAATTATGCTTAGCAGCATTCATACATGATTAGGCACCCTTTGGCTATTCAGCCAGACATACTAGCGAAAGGACTCTGCAATCAGCCCTAGGATAGCGGAATTCACATGGTTAACTCCACATATATGTCCGTATACAGATAGTGTCAACCAGTTGTATGGTGACACATCAACATGGGGGCGTGGCTTCTCCGGATCCCGTTTTCGGCGCGAACAGGCTATAAACAGCCCCCTCACTCATTGGTGTAATCGGGCTATAAAGTAGCCTCTGAGGTCCCCTGTATAGCCTCAGAAGAAGGCGCGTTCAGTAGCGCCGAAACACGTCAGGCAATAGGCAGCTAGGTTAGATAGGTGTCGGTGCTCCAGCTGTCTCAGCTTATGACAGCTAGTTAGATAGAAGTCTATGTTTCAGCTGTTCCAACTTTGCTACCTTACTGAGGGTTGTGGTTGATCAGGGGTATTTATCACTTGTTTTGGGCATTTGTTACCTCTGCTCTATTAGAGGGGGTAACCTCATCTCTTATTCCCCACTGCGTGCCCAGACTATAGCCAAGTAGGGCAGTCGCACTTTCTAGTGCCCTCTTGACCTGGTGCTTCATAACGAAGTATATAGGGTCTGTATGGGCATTGCAGCCTATGCTAAGAGAGGCATTGGATACATTGTATCACTCCATCATTGACTGTATACTAGCTGAGTAGTACTGTTGAGGACATAGCAGCACTGGAGAGCCAACCTTTGCTGGGATTTACAATTAAGGTGGTGAACGATGAGAATGCAGAATCGAACGTCATTCAATTATTGCACAAAAACATCTTATTTTATATTTTTAGAGCTGATGATACTCACACTACGCAAAGGTGGATTGAGGCATTTCAAGAAGGGACTGTTTTGTAAGAATTTCTATATTTCCCATCTAAGGCTGCAAGTGGACACGTCTATATATAGACCCTTTACTAGACTCTTAAAACCACGTCCTGTTTCTTGTGCTCATTTTAGTTTGTAAATTAGTTTACTAGCAGACCTTGCTTTTTTGAATGTGTATCAGCTTCCCTCCTTGATGTGTAGCATTATTTGGTAACCTCAGCCTTATAGGGCTCTCTAAGTGATGATTAGAGGCTCCTTGTGAGGATTATTAGTTATCCACAACTATAGATGGGAGCCCCACAATGGATTGCTACTACTGTGATTATTTAAAGCTATGGTACGAGTACTGTATTGTGACCCCCTTCTCTTCTAAGATACTATTGGATCCATTTAAGAGATTATATTATTGGGGCATATATCCCACTCAGGAGATACAATTGATTTTTTTCCTTAACCTATCTAACCTATTTTTTTAATTTTGTTCTGTTTTCCTTGTCTTTTTTCTATTTAGCATGAGTATTTTATTATAGAAATCATTAAAAGCTATGTTTTATATATACAGAGTTTAATTAAGGGACTTCCTATTTCCTTGACCCACCGGGTCTCCTTTTCTCTTTGTACACACATATGTGAGGGTTACCCCCTTTATGGTCGCCCATGAAAAACATTTAGCTGGTTCCCTTAGGGGCTTCTAGCTCTCTGTTTTTCAAGTTTCACAGTAGTAGGCAGTTTCTCAACCTTTAATTTTTCTTTTGCTACATACTGCACAATCTTTGGAACTCTTCTTTTAATTTTTCATCACAAAGTAGGGTTTACCACTCAGCCTATCATCAGTGTCTTGTGTTGATGGCCTTTCCCATTTTCGTGAATTGGCGTTTCAAACTTGCCTAACGAGCTGCTGCTCAATCAATGCAATTCGGCATGTTTTGTGTGTAACTACCATCAAGTTTCTCTGCTTTTGGTCTTGATTACATAGCATAAAGCTGTTTACTACTGCAACGTTTTCCTCCACCATTTCCCCGGCTTTCACAGAAACGCATAACTTCCGCAGTAGTGGTCCTGCACTGTCCACAGCACTCATGTATTTGGTGTATTCAGAAATAACTACTGACTTGGGAATTGTTACTAATTTGCCTTTGGCAACTGGTCATTTCTTCTGTGTCCTCAATCTACACTGTTAAACACATGGATACAATTATTTTGTCTTTCCATTGCAGGGCCATGATTTTATTATCTTTCTGGTATGCAATGACCTTGTGCATTTTTATTGTTTTGCTCTTCATTCCTGTGGCAAAACTTTATGGTTGGACACAACAGCGCCAGTGGTGTGGATCAAAAGGCACAATAGTTATTCGTAAAGTTTAAGACCTGTGTAAAATCAGTCTGTAAAAGTATGACAACCTGTTTCTTGAGAGACTGAAAGTAACATATCGTGCAAATTAAGGACAGTTCTATTGGTAAATGGAAAGTCAGGGCGAACTAAAGTCATTGTTTTAGTTTTGCCAAAATATGGAACAAATAGTGCTACATAACACATTTCACTATCACACAAGTCCTCATTTTGTGGGCTTTTGTGGATTGTAACATTTCCACTGTACTCTGCCCTTGAATCCAACGGTGCTGTCATCTACTGCCATATTCACCCCATGTATTAAAAGTTCACTTCACTCTTGGTTTATGTAGTCTGCCATACTTTTTTAAAATTTTTATTCCCTCTAGGTCTAGCCATCATTGCTGCGGTGGTGGAGGGCACAAATGGAGCATCCAGAAAATTTTGAATTTAGAGCTATACTCGTTATAATGCCCAGAAAGGCTTTTATTTCAATCAAATTCAGCTCCTTCCAAGGACTCAAATGGAATATTGAGTCAGAGGAGTACATTTTTGTATTTTTTCTGTTGTATATCTGTTAGTTTTGGCGACAATTTGATCTCTTAAATTCTAATGGCAATTTGCTGAATTGCATCAGTTTGGTTGATGCTTGGACTAACAGGAATTATTTAAATGAGCTTACTCGAGTCATGTTTTTGTTGCATATTGGTGTTTTTAAATTTAATTTCAATATATGTATTAATTAATTTATGAAAACACATAGAGTACTGATGTTTGGGGTGGGTGGTGGGTTAATTCCATAAAATAAATTTTGGAATTCTTAGGAATCCCTGAGCTTTTTAAGATGGATTAAGTCATTCTCTGTTCTCACACCTGGACCACCTATAGTCTAGATTCCTATAGCTAAATATACACTTTTCTAGCTCTATGTTGTCTCACCTTAGCTCAAAAGCAGTTATAGGACTATGATTCCTATACTACATTTAAGTATCTTCTCTGGAAAACACACTGAACAAAATATTGAAATAAACTATAACTTTTTTTTAATCTTTACTTCATGAGATGCTTATATAAAGAATTTAGCATTTGACATTCCAATGCAGCGCAGTCCAGGCACAGCTAAGGCAAAGTTTCTAACACTGAGTGACATGAGCCAAGATTTAGATGCTTGGTTCCAAAACTGAGCTAATTACAGCAATGTGGTTTTATATCTTTAAGTTTATTTTTAAGATCTCATATACATGCTTATTATGTAGACCCCAAACAAAAATAAATTGAAAGTACTTAAGATATTTCAGCAAATTTGGTATACACCTAAAAAGTTACTGTATTAAATGGTTCATTGCTGAGCGTCTTCTGAGTAGATGCTGAATTATTTCTTAATTAAAAGAGTGCAGAGTTATAAGAGTGGCATTAGAACAGTGATTTGTAAAACTAGAGTGAGGTTAGGGTAAGGACCACATAGCCTGGATGTGAGTGATCAGAGATACATACAGTCCACAGAAACGTGAAAGGCTTTGTTAACTCTAAATCCTCTAAACTAAATGTAGATATTCCCTAACGATATGCCTCTACATCTCCCTAAACCTAATGTTGTGTGAAGCATGGCTGTACCCTCATCAGTACAGCACTGGGTATAGCATATAACACACAGAAAAACAGGTGGAACAAATAGTGATAATTAAATAAAAATGTACTTCCCTCTCTTCTAACTTCCTCAATGTAAGAGATAGAGAGGTACAAAATAGTGCAGCTATTTCTATACACAAAATATTAATAAAATATAAATCATATGCACTCACAATGGGAGAGCCATATAACAAAACCTGGCTCTGGTGTGGATTTCCTTTGGGGTCTTAGTTGGGTGATCCCCAGACCTCTTTGGTGGTGCTTGTTGGAGTATGTCTTCCTTCCCTTTCAATGATAGGCAATGGAGATAAAAAAATGTATATTTCAAAAACAAAATATTTATTCAAAAAATAAAATGGATAAAAGTAATACAAAGGGTAAAATCTCTTAATGTCCAATATAATCGCCAAAACGCGTTTCGCCAGTGTGGCTTCCTCAGTTGGCATAAAGTAGTAATGTCCTCTAGGTTCTTTAAATACTTAAAAAATCGCGGTCAAATTTCTTCCGGTGGAACGCATCTATGCGTTCCACCACCTCCTTCCGGGTTCCGTAGCGTCTACGTCACTTCCGGTTTCGGCAAAAGTTGACCCTGCTTAGCCAATGCATTCGGTGGAACGCATCCATGCGTTCCACTGGTTTCTTCCTGGTTCCGGGATGATTACGTCATTTCCGGTCTCGTCGAGTATATGCAAAGACATCCTCTTTATTCAGGCGTCATTGGAACGCAAATGTGTTCCAATGGTATATACAATTAATACAGTCCCAAGTTCTTTTGAAAACAGTCTCATTATGAGATATTTCAAATGTGAATCTAAGTAGTATCAATATAAAAATGCCTCAAACATATATCACTTTGTGGATGTATGCCCCAACAGTATACAACCATGGATAAATTAAAATTAAAACACATGGAAATTAAACATATAAAATAGTGAAAAAGGATAATTAAAATAATCGAAACAGGATCACATAAAATATGGGTGTACCCCAACAGTATTGATCGAAAATAAATTTCAAATATGTTTAAATGGTCAAAAAAGTAAGAAATAAATACAATATAAAAATTATTGGCAAAATAAAATAAAATAAAAAAAAAACTAAAAAAAAAACACAAGAAAAGGATATAAGAAAACATTGTTCATATTTTTTAAAAATACATATGAAAAATATTATAAAAAGATAATGTGATTCTTATGAATGAACACCTATATAAAAACATCCATAAAATCATTTTGATGTATCACAAACAGTATAATGCTAAAAAATGGCACAACTCGAAATCTTGGTTTAAACCATAGGGAATTAAAGTTTTAAAATTGTAAATACACTTCATCTCTTCTTCCCCTATCTTTCTATTGGAATCTCCTCCTCTCCAATCCTTTTGTACAAGTTTGACTGCACAGAAGAATGTATTCTTAGGGTCACTGTTGTGATGTGTTTTAAAATGATTAGAAACACTATGTGTCTCTACCCCTTTTTTTATATTTCTTACATGTTCGGAAATTCTAATATTTAAACATCTCGTGGTTCGTCCTACATAAATTAGATCACAGGGGCATTTTAAAATGTAGATTACATTTTTTGAAAAAACATGTTAGTTGATCTTTAATATAAAATGTTTTATCATTCTGATAGTTAAAAGATAACACGTCTTTTTTCCTGGCATGTAGTTCTGCAGGCTAAACATGAACCGCAGCCATAAAAACCTTTACTCTTATTTAAAAAATGGTCTTTCTGTTTGGTTTTAAAACTACTGTTTACTAAAATTTGTTTCATATTTTTACAGCCCCTATAAACTATTTTAGGTACCGATGATATTAATTGTTTTAAAATCGGATCCTCTTGCAAAATTGGCCAATATTTTTAAATTATTTTCCTAATCCTTCCATTATTTCCACTATGGTTACATATGAAGGGTATATTAATATTGTTTTTATTTTTATTCTTTGGTTTTGTTCCTTTATGTTTTATCAAATCCTTTCTTTTCATCTTTTTGACTTTTTCTAAAGTTATTGAAAGTTCTTCTTCGTCATAACCTCTTTGTAAAAATTGTTGTTTGATTACATCTGCCTGTGTTAAATAATCCGAATCTTGTGTGCAATTCCTTCTGAGTCTTAAAAATTGGCTTTTTGGGGCATTCTTTAGCCATGGAGGGTAGTGACAGCTTTTTTTCTCAATGTAGCTGTTGGCATCTACCTCTTTAATATAATTTCTAGCATGGATTCTTGATTCTGCAATAAAAATTTCTAAATCTAGAAAATCAATGTGATGGGTATTGTATGTAGAAGTCAAGACGATCCCCCATTTGTTGTTATTTAAAAAATTGAGGAAGACCTTTAAACTCTCTTCTCCATCTTTCCATATAAAAAATATATCATCGATATACCGGCGATAGGTTACCAAGTTCGCCGCATGGTTACTCGGGAATAAAATAATTTCTGGTTATAACATGTTATCATCAACATTTTTAAAGATATCTCTTGTTTTCCATTCATTCAAGTGGTGTAAAAATGTGAAGTAAAATATTATAAAATACCCATGCACATATATGAGGTGTTTTAATATAGTTATATTGTGTGAGCATCCATACCTCCTAACTTCTGTGTCCTGAGATGCAGGCCACCTTTGGAAGGGAAGTAAAGGGGGATGGGGGGGCAGGGGGGTACCATTCTACCAAAGAGGGAGGTCCCACCCAGAAATAGTGGGTTTGCCTACATTACTGGCAGTTCAGATGCACTTGCAGCGGTAGGAAGGAAATTCTAGGTTGATATTCTGACAGAAAGCTCTGCTGATGTCCAACAGACAATACTAACTTTACCATCAAACTGACAACAAAAGTTTGGACAATAACTTCAATGTTTTTCTAAACTAGTACTGTTAATGTTAAAACTTGGCTTTGGTTTAGAGATTTTGGAACTGATCGTGTTATTAAAGCCGTACAATAGCCAAGTATAATAAAGTAGATGACGGTGTGTGTGTGTGTGTGTGTGGGGGACAGGGGGAAGGGGGTTAACAATAACATTGAAGAGAACACATATTGCTATCATCAGGCTATTTAGTATGCAAAAATAAAGAGGATACCAGGAAAGTGAGGGAGAATAACATATAAGAATAATAATGTTACAAATTCCTTCTCCCTCCCTTTCCTGGTATCTTCTTTTTTTTTGAGGACTGCATATAAGAGCTGGAAACGAGGTACAATGGTTTGGTTTCCACAACTATATCGTGTAAAGTTAATTATGCTATGATTATATAACAAACTTTATCATGGTTTTTACTTTGTTTTCTTAATAGCAATGTTCCTATAGACTTCAATGGAAGAATTGCCATTCATTAACCAGAGTAAACCCTTCCTTGGAGGGAAAACACCAATATGTTCCAGAAGGCTAAACGTAAATATAATGACATTTCAGGATTTTGTGAAAACTTCGACTTGAAGTGTGGGACTCAAACACAAGGCTTCCTTATATGTATTTATACCTAAAATGTGTTAGCATAGCATCTAGCACTGATTGCTCATACTATTATGGTGCATGGAAAACCTTAAAAGAAAACTATAGTTTCAAGAAAACATGCAAGGTAACAGTACTGTGTGATTACCCATTTTAGTGTTCATCTGTATGACTACTTAGCAGCCAGTTGCCACTTTGAATCCAATGTTGTAAGTCAGGGAACATGGAGCTGTAACTGAGTAATCATAGATGTGCATACATAGCTGCCATTTGGATAATCCCCAGGTGAATATTATGGTAGGTGGTGAATTTATATGCTGCATGGTACACTTATTTTTTTAAATTTCCCATAGGGGTTTATGGGGTCAGCATGTGTTTTATCTTCAACTGTTGTATCTTGCAGGTGGCATTAAATAATTTAATTTGTGACATCTTTTTCTTCTGACAACAGTAATAAAGTCCCCTATGTCTGTACTATCAATATTATGAACACAATTGAAATTTATAGCAGTTTGACATTTAGGGCAGAGTACACAGATGTCGGTACTATTCAAACATCTGTTGATTTGATAATTAGATGTAGTTCATGAGAAGTACTTTTGGTATAAGATGTATGTCAGGAAAAGCAACTAGGTTCCTTCCATTTTATCTCCTACATATCAGGCTTCAGACTTTCAAGATCTACACCACTTGTGATGACTACATTTTCACTTGACATTAGCTAGTACAGAGTAGGAATTTTGAGCTCTATTCTAGATATTTTAAATGAGAAATTTTCACAAATATGGTTGGATTATATTTCAGATCAGGAAGAATGTTGCATTTACATCATTATAAATAAACATATAACTGATTACTAGACTTTTCAACATGTTGGCCACCACTAGAACTCTCAAGGAATCATGTTAGAGAGCCTTAAAGGAATACTATAGTACACTAAATTACTTTAGCCAAATAAAGCAGTTTTAGTGTATAGATCATTCCCCTGCAATTTCACTGCTCAATTCTCTGCCATTTAGGAGTTAAATCACTTTGTTTCTGTTTATGCAGCCCTAGCCTTAAATAATTGTATCTCAATCTCTAAATTGAACTTTAATCACATACAGGAGGCTCTTGCAGAGTCTAGCAAGCTATTAACATAGCAGGGGATAAGAAAATCTAAATTAAACAGAACTTGCAATAAAGAAAGCCTAATTAGGGCTCTCTTTACAGGAAGTGTTTATGGAAGGCTGTGCAAGTCACATGCAGGGAGGTGTGACTAGGGTTCATAAACAAAGGGATTTAACTCCTAAATGGCAGAGGATTGAGCAGTGAGGCTGCAGGGGCATTTTCTATACACCAAAACTGCTTAATTAAGCTAAAGTTGTTCAGGTGACTATAGTGTCCCTTTAACAATTAACAGCAACAAATATCTTTCTTTTTACAGACATTTGTGGACATGTGGTCAGTGCAATATTTATTTAAACTTTTTTTTCCCCTCTAAAATTTCCTGCCCTTGAAGCAACAATTTAGAATGAAATATCAATTAATTTTGCTATAAAAATATAGCATCAATAAAAGTGGCCTTCATATTTTCAGCTTTCATTTGATTAATTTAATTATTTTGTAGTAGCGTTTGTCTTTGACAATTACTCACTCTAACTTGCAGCAAGTTGCATGCTTAAATGTGAAATCCGTAGCACGCACACCAACTGCAAGAGCAATCACAGAACGTCATTACTTGACTGTTGTTTCACTATTGGACACCATAGATTTAATAGGACATGTGCTATAAAGAAGCAGTCTATGTAAAACAGTGTGCATGTGACAATGCAAGTTTGTGTTATACTACTTTAAAAAACAAAAAACAAACATTTTAAGAGAATATTTAATTTTTTAATTTAAAAAAACAACAACTTTATTTAGAAAAATTAGACTTTCTCACTAGTTAGTATCTTTTCTGGTTCCAAATATAGCTGTTCATAGCCTTCTGCATACCCTCTAAATCTCTTTTAGCAACATGACCTGGGAGAGGAAAAGAAACAAACCTCAGGAGGACATTCATTTTTATGTACTAAAAGTAAAAAGGAGGGTTGTATTCAATCAGAAAAATCAACACAGGGTGCAATGAGCATGGGTCAGCATACCCCATATAATCCACACAAAAGAAAAAAATCTCAGGCACTCACTGTGATATGTTCAAGGCGGTTTTATTGGATCCGCAATGTTTTGACCTGTAACCAGTTCTTTATCAAGCTTGATAAACACCTGGGTACAGATCAAGACGTGAATCCAGTAAAACTGCCTTGAACATATCACAGTGAGTGCCTGAGATTTTTTCTTTTGTATTCATTTTTATGTAGTGAATTCTAATAATGCACACAGTAGGAACCTTACTCAGGTACCTCTTGAGAGTTTGGCTTGAAACAATAGGGAATAACTGGCAGCAAAAATAGTTTTTGACTTGTTGGTGTGCTGAATCCTTAAATATCTAAAGGAGGATGTAATATGAACCCTATAAGTAGACTGTATCAGTCCCATGTTGGCAGCAGATAAATTCATGGGAAAAGCACTGGATTTGTTAAAACTGTATCTTGAAACCAGAAATGGATATAAAATCATTAGATAGATCAAATAAAGGGGATTGCAATGAGATTGGGTCAGTAAATATAAAGGCTGAAAAAAGATGTGTGCCCATCAAGATCAGCTCTTGATTCAAAAGAAGGCACAAAAACCCAGTTTGAAGCACATTCAATTTTGCAACAAACTAGGAAAGAAATTCCCTCTTGACCCCAAAATTACAGTCAGATTCATCCTTGGATCAAGAAGCTATTACCCTACAGCTGAAAAATTATATATTTGAATATTATGTTTTTGCAAGTATGCATCTAGTTGCATAATTTGTTGTCTATAACAATTCCCAAATCCTTCTCGTGTGTTGTTATCCCTAATTCACTTTCATTTAGGGTATAAGTTGCTTGTGCATTCTTTATGCTGAAGTGCATTACTGCATTTTTCTACATTAAATGTCATCTGCCATTTAAGTGTCCAGTCCCCCAGTCTATCTAAATCCATTTGCAGCAAAGTAATATCTTGCTCACATTGTATTAATTTACAGAGGTTTGTGTCATCTTCAAACTCTGAAACATGACTTTCAATGCTTTTTTTAAGACCATGTATAAACATGGTAAATATAAGGGGTCCCAGAACAGAACCCTGAGGGACACCACTTACCAGCTCTGTCCAGCTTGAAAATTAACCATTAATGACAACTCTTTGTACTCTATTTTTAAGCCAATGTTCTACCCAAGAACAAGAATTTTCATCTAGACCAATTTCTTTGAACACTTTATCTATTGTATCAAACACTTTGGCAAAATCCAAATAGATCACATCCACTCCAACATCTGGATCTATACTTCTACTTACTTCTTCATAGAATGCAATCAAGTTAGTTTGACATGATCTGTGCTTTATAAAATCATTTTTGCTGATAACCACGTTCTTAATGCTATCCCTTAATAACCTTTCAAATACTCTCCCAGCAACATAAGTTAAGCTCACATGTCTATAATTTCCAGGCAAGGATTTTGAACCCTTTTTGAATGTAGGAACCACATCTGCCTTCCTCTAATCTTCCAGTATACTTCCTGAAAGAAAAGAATCTTGAAAGAGTAAAAACAGAAGTTCACTTAAATCCACACTTAGTTCCTTAAGTACTTGTGGATGAATACCTTCAGGCCCTGGAGCTTTGTTTATTTTAACTTTCTTTAGTTGCTGTAGAACATTGTCTTGAGCCACCAAATTACAATCTTTCTGCAAGTTTTTGTGCAGCAATTATTTGCATATCTATTGCCATAGGTTCTTCCTTAATATTTACCAAGGAGACTTATTTATTTAAAATATCTGCCCTTTTCTGGTCTTTATTAACTAACTTCCCCATCCCAGTTTTTAGTGTACCTACACTTTCATTTTTTGTTGACTCTTAGGTAGTCAATGCTCTCCCCAGTTGGTAGTTGCTATCTCCCGAACGTGGTTCATGTAGCTGGTTGGGAAAGTGTACGGGCAGCAGTATCATCTCTGCCGTTCGCGAGAACATGTAGCCAAAATAAGTTCCACACGCTTGACGACCAAGCACCGCTGCCTGTATTCGGTAGACAAAATGGCCACCATGCACTAGACCACGTGTGTTCGGTTATACGAATGGTGGCCACCCAGGGAAAGCCCTTAAGTTAATAATTTAATTGCGGTTAACAGCCAGGGGTGGTCGGTGTTCTGAGTCAATAAAGAGGGGAACTACACAAGTTCTGTTCAGTCCACAAACAGGGGGACAAGTGTCTGTTCGGTAAAACTTCACATACGTTCAGGCAACCTCAGGGAATGATACCAGGTCTGCCACAAACACCACCATCAAAACCTTTTCTTTGAATTCTTCTGGGAGAACTTCATAACTAGAATTAGGTAAGTATATACAATCACTAGCTCAGTTGGCAAAAATGTGTGGTTTACAAGGAGAGATATTGAGAGCTTCAAAGTCAAGACATCCATTCACCCAGATATCGATATTTTTTATTTGTTGCGAATGATTAATAACATTGCACGCATCATTGATGGCAAAAGATATTGTCATGTATATAAAGGGGCAATAATTCTCGGACGAACATATAATTTTGCCTCCTTACAAAACAAAAACTTAATATTAAGTGATATAATATTAAATTGTCATAATCACTTCTTGATCCAAGGAGAGATCTGGCTGACACTCAGGGGTCAACAATACATTTTTTTCCTAGTTTCTTGCGAAATTGGAAAGTTTTGCCTTTCTTTAAATTAAAAGCAGAAACCGTTGTGAGTAAGGCTGAACCTAATGGGCACAATTATTCCCCCCCCTCCCTTCCCCTCCCCTCCCCCCCAGCCTATGTAACCATGCCTGTATCCTCCATTAGAGAAAAAAGGAAATGTGACATATGGTCATAGGAGGAGTAGCAGAATCTAGAAGAGTAAAGCCTAGGCTAAAAAAATAAAGGCTGACTAAAAATAAGAATGGCATCAGTCCCCAAGCAAGTGACCACAACCCTGAAAATGTAACTGTGGCGGAGCCTGCATACCTCATGGATTACTGGTGCACGACTCCATTATACTACTTCAGTAAAAGGCTAATCTCTCTCCCTTGGCTCTCCTCCACCACATTGGAGCCGTCGACCATCTTGACCGGGACCAGTATCCTCTGGAAATCCTGCTCGGCCTCATCTGCCGGCTCCATCTGGTCAAGTTTATTCACTGTGTTAACACCATCTTCGGGTACCCAAGGGTGCTATTTTCCCAGTTTGGGCACTCCAGAATTTAACTATCTGTGGATGTATAATGTGTGGGGGTTCTTCGCTGTTAAATTTGTATTTTCATATTGTTTTGTTTTGGGGCTTCTCTGTGTCTGGGAGATAATTAAATTAAGCGGGGGATGTCGCAATCCTCTCTCAGACACAGAGATGCCTGTACAATCCTGTAGTCCTTAGATGGTCTCCTGTTGCAAAGTTGGACTATGCCTGAAAGTCAAAACTTTGTGCAGACTCTGGTCTTGCAGTTTTTTCTTATTTTTTCTGTGGCACTTAAGACATTACATTTGCATGTACTGTAGAGGTCCTCAAGATTATATGCCTTCTCTAACTTTACTTTTGGTATAAATACCTCCTTCTGCCAATTACGCCCACCTCCCTAACTTGTATAAATTATGTCATAATCAGCGCTGTATCTAGCGCAAGGCTGACAAGGCATTTGCCTTGGATGGCGCTTTCAGGGGAGCCACAAAAAAATCTGCCTCCAACCGCCCTGCCAAATGCCTTGCCAGCCTCTTGTCCTGGGGGCCCAAGAGCGGGTGGCGAGGGAGCACTCTCACCTGAGCTCTACCTGCTCAGCTCCCTTGTGTGCACTGCAGTGATGCCGGAGCCAGAATATGACGTCATTCCGGCTTCGG
Organism: Pelobates cultripes; assembly: GCA_933207985.1. NCBI lineage: Eukaryota > Metazoa > Chordata > Amphibia > Anura > Pelobatidae > Pelobates > Pelobates cultripes. Next base: position 238,524,345 of record OW240914.1, on the reverse strand, counting down.
CATCACTAAGAGGCACGTGAGGGAGCTGAGCAGGGAGATCAGATTTTTCTTGCTGCCCGCCTCCTCCATTCACCTGTCTGCCAGACCTCCTGACTGCCCGCCAAGCTGTAGCCAGCCCCACTGGACCACAGGGAAAAATCCATTTCAGCACTCCCAAAGGTAGGAGGCTGGGTGGATTGAAACTTATTTTTTTTTATTTTTTTTTGTAAGTGTGTTAGTGTGTGTGTCTGTTGGTGAGTGTTAGTGCGTGTCTGTTAGTGAGTGTGTGTCGGTGTGTGTCTGTTGGTGAGTGTTAGTGTGTCTTACTGATACATGAATACTACAGTCAAAGTATGCACACCTCTGTGTGAGGGAGGCTCCTTGTTACTAAAACATACTTGTAGAACTGATGTTGTGCTTGTACATATCCATGGCAATCGATGTCTACTATCAAGCAGAAAATTAAAACCTGCCTATATCTTGTGCTGAAACCCGCAACGTTTTAAAATTATTTGTAGAAATAAAGATATTTCCAGTCAACTTTAGCTTCTTTTTATGCATGTTGGGTGCACAACCTTCATCTGATCACTCAAAAAGTCCTTTCATATTTCATGTACACATTCGAATTGCTCAAATACATCACATGCTCGTTTCAACATTTACTTTGTTAGTGACTGTGACTGAGAGTTATAAATTGAAAATTGTAATGCAATTCCATAATGACAACCTTCACATTGAAACACTATAAAATCTTGAAATGGTAATTATAACTACATTCACTGTAACTCTGTAACTTGCTTAGATGAAAAATAATCTGTTGTAAATGTTGTTTTAAAAAGATTTATGGACAGATTATTTTTGTGACAGTCATATTATTGTACTTGGGAAAGTCAGACCAATTTAAGCAGACATAACTAAAACTAACTAGTAGATCAGTCACTTTTTGGGGAAGCAGTACGATTCTTTTGTCTTATTGTTCTGTTACCAAAAATGATATTATTTTGTCCTGTTGCCTCTATACTTTGTAGCAACATTCTTGCTTTGTATGACCAAATGGCTGCAGTTGCAGGCTTTTTAGACATGTGGCACTATGATATATGCATATGAATTTGTGTTAAATTAAACCCAGGACTAAATATTTTTTAAATGGTGCTTTATATTGTAAAGGACAATTATCTGAGATCACTGTAATGCCCCTACAAGAGTGACAAACTGCCCTGTAATAATTTATACTCTAATTATAGCAGTGCCACCTTTGAATTAATTTTAAAGCCTTGAGGAAATGTAATTTATATGAAAGATAATTAGCATCCCGCAGCCAACAACCTAAAATTTGGACATGGGCTATATGGCTGTGGTTTCCCTATGCTGAAAACAGACAACATCCTTCTTGGAGTTTAAACGGTTTGCTTTGAATTCTGGCAAATATAATTATACTTTATTTATGTTTTCAGCTGTCAGTCTCTAATTCTTCAAGTAACTGTTTCTATGGTAACTACAGGTTGCAGACCATTTGTTTGTTGAAGGAAGGAGATAAATGGGGAAAGATAATATGACCACATATCATTCATATTTGCCATGGAGAGGCTCTCAGTTCCAGCATTAGCTATATTCCCCATAGACCTAGGTCAAAGACCAAACTCTGATTAAAAAAAATATCTGACTTCAAGTATGTTGAGAAATATGACCTCTCAATGTCTCTGGAGGAACATTGCTTATTATTGGAATGTTGTGTATAATTCCATGCTGTCTATTTTAATGTTTATTAAAGTGAAATGTAGTCAAGCCATTATTTATCTGATGTTCTCTTTATCTTATCTAATGCAGCTTAACCATTTTTTTGTCTTGCATTAATGTAAAATGTTTTAATAAAACAATGACACTTACCACATATATTGGTGAATAAGATTTTACTACTTTAACACTACTATGGCCCAATCAATCCTATTCTGCCCCCTCTCCCAAAAAAAGAAAGCTTTTCCAGCGTTGAGGCCAAATTCTTACTCAATCCGATCCTCTTCCACTGACGTCACTTTCTCCAGATGAATGTCAGAGATGGTGCGCTTGATACAAGGCAATCTTTAGCAGTTTGTGGTGCTTAGTCAAGCATTGCCACCTTGCTGTGGTCATTTTCCATAATCTGTCACTCAACTTTGATTAATGTATTATATTCTGTCTCTCTGCTAGGATTAGTGGTGCATCATTTCTTGTAGGAAATGGCAGGTGCAGTTACAGGATCAGTCCCTAATTAATGTGGATCCAGTTACTTTGGCTTTTTTTAATGTCAACCTTTGCATTTCCTGATGCTTACATTTTGCTCTCCATCACCTGAAGCTTTATGTCCAACAGCGTTTTTGTGTTGGGGATTTTTTGTTTTGTTTTATGTATTCTTTGCCTGTCTATTACTCTCTTGCTTCCTTATTTTTACTCTCCCTGCAGGGTGTGAACTCTCTGTGTGAGACAAGAGCAGGATATAGAAAGTGACATCTCTCCTTCTCTCAGTTCACACATGCAGAGCCACATGTGTGACTTTTTGGGAGGTAAAAGGTGTTAAATCACTACCAAATATGCTATTCTTGGCAATGATTGGTATGTGCTCTGGAGATCATCGGCGACAGACCCAAAAGGGGAGAGACATGCGCTCTAGTACATGGATCTGATGACACAAGGGGTTAACATTTAAAACAGATGCATTGGTGGTTATTGAGATATACTGGGTGAACGAGGAGAAGAAATATTTACTCATATTTTTGAAGCCATGCCTACAAAAGACATGACAAGAATGAGATGGCATGTGAGGGTACAGGAGACTGCCCTGAATGCCCTGACATAGTGTTGAATGCCTTGTTGTGTGTGATGATGGTTCTGCATGCTGAACACTGAAGAACAACATTAAACTAAGGATTCAATGTCAGAAGAGGAGTTCATAATTTGGCGGAGATCAGAGACTAAGTACCAGCAACTAATGAAAAAAAAACAAGTGGCAGAATAGAGAGAGAAAGAAAAATTATTGGGAGAAGATTATCAAATTAGAAAAAGAAGCTTTAAGCTTCCTGACCTTGTTTTTTCCATCCTATTATTGTACCTCTGGCTCCTCTGATTTTGGCTTTGCTTTGACTCCGTATCTTCACTCCTTCTGGAGTACTTTGCATTAAGCCCAGCCATTCTAAGTAGTGTTAATGTGTTCAATACTGTTCAATAATGCCTTTATCTTCTTGGCAGGACAATGCCCTGTACTAACGTGTTGAATATACTTGACTAACACCTAAGGCACCTAAATTATAACCCCTCCCCCCCATATGTATATGTCTGTCCCTTCATGCAGCATTTATGTTAGCCAAATAGATTAATTGTTGATAAATATTAAAGTTAAATGTTACTTCACCTTGGCTGCGTCTTCTACTAATCCCCTTGTCACAAGTGCAGGATTTACATCATGAGTGGTTGTAGGCATAGAATTCTTAAACGTCCCTCAACTTCCAAACTCATTTTAATAAATGACCATTTTAAATATGATAAAAATTGTATGTGCACACATATAGAGTGATTGTGTGTTTGTATATATGTGTACACCTCTTCCTGGATGCGTTCTTAACCAGTCATACTCTTCTGTAGTTTGATTTGCTTTCACCCTTTTTTGACGTCGAGGCTGCCCTGTTTAGCATAAACCAATTTCTTCCTGTTCCTGCAGTAGAAATTAAAACGTGCATGTGCAAAATTCTTAAATATAGATAATTTCTGTTGTGCAGTTACACTTGCATTTGACTTATTCAGCTCTTACTTTTTCAGGTGATTATTCAGCAAAATGGAGGCAGAGTTAATTTCCTTGATCTCAAATTGCATATGCATATTTACTTTTATTGCTCTTGTGCTATATATGATTTTATTTGTTGAACTACAATTTTTCTAATAGGTCCAAAGTGGTTATACTTTTTCTTTTAGATGACCAGAGGTATTAAAGGGAAGTTCCAGTGCCAGGAAAACAATCAGTTTTCCTGGCACTGCAGGTTCCCTCTCCCTCCCACTTCCCAATCCCCGGTTGCTGAAGGGGTGAAAACCCCTTCAGACACTTACCAGTGGCAGCGACATGTCCCACGTCGCTGCTTCTTCCTTCGCCACCGCTTCTCCTCTGCATTACGTCGGCTGGTGGGCGAGACTGATCCCACTCGCCGGCCGGGGAGACCTAATGTGCATGCGTGAAAATCACAGTGAGAAGTGCCTCTAGCGGCTGTCAATGAGACAGCCACTAGAAGCTGGATTAACCCTATTATAAACATAGCAGTCTCTCTGAAACTGCTATGTTGATAGAAAAAAGGGTTAAACCTAGCTGGACCTGGCACCCAGACCACTTCATTGAGCTGAAGTGGTCTGGGTGCCTATAATGGTCCTTTAAAGGCACCAAAACAATGTTCGCTCTATTAAGTAATTTTAGTGTATAGATCATGCCCCTGCAGTCTTACTGCTCAATTATCTGCCTTTTAGGAGTTAAATCCCTTTATGTTTCTGACAATGCAGCTCGAGCCACACCTCCCCTTCGTGACTGATACTGCAAGCATGAAAAAATTATTCCAGATCTTACAGTCATGGGAAAAAGAATGTACACTATCTTTGAATTCTATAGTTTTACATAACATATTAATAATCATCAGTTCTTTAGCAGGTCTTATAATTAAGCACATGCAACCTCAGATGAGCAACAACACATGACATATTACACAGTGTCATGATTTATTTAACAAAAATAACACAAAAATGGAGAAGCTATGTGTAAAAAAAACATAGTGTACACACTTACTGCTTTCATAGGAAATAAGTAGCAGGCAGTGCTGCTAATCAAATGTCCTTGATTAATTGATCATCAGCAAGTGTAGCCACCTCTAAAAAGACAAACTTTTAACAGTCGGCTGGTCTGGAGCATTCAGTTGTGTTTTAACACATTGTCAAGGAGGAAAGACAACACCAATAATCTTAGAGAAGCTATTGTTGCTTCCCATCAAACTGGGAAGGGTTATAAGGCCATTTCCAAACAATTTAAAGTTCATCATTATACCGTTAGAAAGATTATTCAAAAGTGGAAAACATTCAAGACAGTTGCCAATCTTCTCAGGATTGGATATTCTAGCAAATTCACCCCAAGGTCAGAACGAGCTTGCAATGCTCACAGAAATTGACACAAAAAAAAAAAGTCACATCTCAGACTCTACAGGCCTCAGTTAGCATGTTAAATGTTAAAGTTCATTATAGTGCAATTAGAAAAAGACTGAACAAGTATGGTTTGTTTGGAAGGTTTGCTAGGAAAAAACCTCATCTCTCCAAAAAGAACATGGCAGTATGGCTTATGTCTGCAAAGTTACATCTGAACAAACAACAGGACTACGGGAACAATGTTCTTTGGTCAGACTAGACCAAAGTGGAGATGTTTGACCATAATGCACTGTGCCACATTTGGTGAAAAAATAACATATCAGCACAAATGCCTCATGCCAACATTCAAGCATGGTGGATGGGCTTGTTTTGCAGCTACAGGCCTCGGGAACCTTGCAGTCATTGAGTCGACCATGAACTCCTCTGTATACCAAGGTATTCTAGAGTCAAATGTAAGGCCATCTGTCTGACAGCTAAAGCTTAGCCGAAATTGGGTCATGACCCCAAGTAAACCAGCAAATTTACAAAATTATGGCTGAAAAAGAGCCATCAAGGTGTTGCATAGGCCCAGTCAAAGTCCAGACAGATTGAAATGCTGTGACGGTACCTTGAGAGAGCTGTACATAAAGAAATGCCAGCAAACCTCAATGAACTGAAGCAATGTTGTAATGAAGAGTGGGCCAGAATTCCTCTACATTGATGTGAGACTGATAGTCATACAGAACAATAATCGATAATAACCAGATTATTTCAGGTTATTGCTGCTACAAGCAAAACTGATCTGTGCCCCCCCATCTTCTTGCCCCCCACTCCCTCCCCCCGACAGACACACACACACTTACATAGGGACACACATACATACATAGAGACACATACAGACAGATACATACAGACACATACACACACATATACACACACATACACATGACACACATACATACAAAGAGACCGACACACAGAGACACAGACAGGCACACACATACAAAGACACATGCACACAAACAGACAGGTACACATACAGACACACAGACAGACACATACACACACAACATACATACATACATAGGCACACATACAGATAGGCATACAGACAGGCACACAGACAGACACACACATACAGACAGACAGACACACACACACACACGACACACATACACACAAACAGACAGGCACACACACATACAAATACACATACTGACAGGCACACATACATACAGACACACACACATGCAATGACACTTACATACAAACAGACAGGCACACATACATACAGACAGAAACATACAGACAGACACACACACAGGATGTTCAAGTCCCCCTCCTGTTTCCTACCTTTTAGGTGCAGGAGGGTGACTTTCCCTGGGGTCCAGTGGTGGTTCAGGTTGATGGGAGTCAGCGTTTCGACTCTGACTCCCTCTGCTTCCTCCTGCGCGGGCTCTGTGTGTTAGTTGGGAGGAGTTAAGTGCAGTCACTTCCTCCCAGCGTGTGATGTAATCACGGGGGGCCCGGTCGCGCTGTTAATTCGTGACAGCATAGGCCTCCCCACCCGATGGACCCCTTGGATGCCGGTGGCCGGGGCCGCAGAAGATGGCGGCGGTTACCAGGTCGCAGGGGTCCGCAGGGCGTCCGGGCCCCCTGGAGTGACGGGCCCGGTCGCAGCTGCGACCCCTGCGACCGCGGTATGTACGCCACTGGCTACAAGCTATTGAATCATAAGGTGTACTTAATTTTTCACACATGGCTTCTCCATTTTGAATTTATTTTTGTTAAATAATGACACTGTGTAATTTGTTGTTGTTTACCTGCGGTTGTATTTACTTAATTTTAAGACCAGCTAAGGAACAGATGATTGTTATTACGTCCTGATATGTAAAACCATATAATGCAAAGAGGCTGTACTTTGTTTCCCATGACTATATATCTTAATAGTGGTCCATAAGTGGAAAATGTTTCAAAAATGAGATCACTAACCATGCTCTTATTTAACTTGACGTTTCTGAAATAACTCTAGAATGTTTATCCAAGACTAAGACCGTTTATTTGCTCTAAACTCTGCAAGTAAAGATTTTTATTTAACAAATACAAGCTTAATTAGATATGCTGTTTTATCTTTAAAAAATGTTGCAATAAATTGACTTGCATTAACATTTTGTTTTACATTTATAGTACAGTTTCGACAATTCATTTTCAACAATTCATTTCAGGCTGGAATGATTCGCACAGATGATGATGAATTTTTTATAGAGCCCTTGGAAAATGAAAAAAATGAGGAAGAAAGTGGGAGAACTCATATTGTGTATCGTAGATCAGCTATACTAAAGCTTTTTCCTGAAAACACTAACATTGAACATAATGGTAAGTCTCTAAATTTTTATATACTAACTCATATGTATCTATTTACATCTATCTTATCTATATAGTTATATCTATATATATCATATATCTGTGTATGTGTGTGTATATATATATATATATATATATATATATATATATATATATATTTGTGTGTGTATCTCTCTCTCTCTCTCTGATATAATGTGTGTAATATCTCTTCTATATACAGGTGATAATCGAAAAATTTGAATATTGTGCAAATGTTCATATATTTCAGTAATTCAACGTAAAAGGGGAAACTAATATATGAGATAGACGCATTACCTGCAAAGCAAGATAAAGCCGTGATTTGTCATAAGTGCGATGATTATGGCTTACAGCTCATGAAAACCCCAAATCCACAATCCCAGTAAATTTGAATATTGTGAAAAGGTGCAATATTCTAGGTTCACAGTGTCCCACTCTAATCAGCTAAGTAAGCCATAACACCTGCAAAGGGTTTCTGAGCCTTTAAATGGTCTCTCAGTCTGGTTCAGTAGGAATCACAATCATGGGGAAGATTACTGACCTGACAGTTGTGCAGAAAACCATCATTGAAACCCTCCATAAGGAGAGAAATCCTCATAATAAAGTAATTGCGAAGGAAGTTGGATGTTCCCAAAGTGCTGGATCAAAGCACATTAATAGAAAGTTATGTGGAAGGGAAAAGTGTGGAAGAAAAAGGTGCATAAGCAGCAGGGATGACCACAGCCTGGAGAGGATTTTCAGGAAAAGACAAGTCAGTGCATCAAGAGCCACCACACACAGACGGATCCTAGACATAGGCATCAGATGTCATATTCCTCTTGTCCTCCTAAAACAGTAAACAATGTCAGATTCATCTTACCTGTGCTAAAGGGAAACAGACCAGGTCTGTTGCTCAGTGGTCCAAAGTCCTCTTTTCTGATGAGAACAACTTTTGCATGTCATTTGGAAACCAAGGGCCCAGAGTCTGGAGGAAGAATGGAGAGGCACACACTGCAAGGTGCTTGAAGTCCAGTGTGAAGTTTCCACAGTCTGTGTTGATTTGGGGAGCCATGTCATCTGCTGGTGTTGGTCCACTGTGCTTCATTAAGTCCAGGGTTAACGCAACCGTCTACCAGGAGATTTTGGAGCACTTCATGCTTCCTTCCTCTGACAAGCTTTATGGGGATGCTGACTTAATTTTCCAACAGGACTTGGCACCTGCCCACACTGCCAAAAGCACCAAAGCCTGGTTTAATGACCGTCGGATTACTGTGCTTGATTGGCCAGCAAACTCGCCTGACCTGAACGCCATAGAGAATCTATGGGGCATTGCCAAGAGAAAGATGAGAGACATGAGACCGAACAATGCAGCAGAGCTGAAGGCCGCTATTGAAGCATCCTGGTCTTCCATAACACCTCAGCAGTGCCACAGGCTTCCATGCCACGCCGCACTGAGGCAGTAATTGCTGCAAAAGGGGCCCAAACCAAGGAATGAGTCCATATGCATGCTTATAATTTTCAGGGGTCTGATATTGTTCTATGTACACTCCTTGTTTTATTGATTGCATGTAATATTCTAATTTACTGAGATTGTGAATTTGGGGTTTTCATGAGCTGTAAGCCATAATCATCGCACTTATGACAAATCACTGCTTGAACTATCTTGCTTTGTATGTAATGCGTCCATCTCATATATTAGTTTCCCCTCTTACGTTGCATTACTGAAATAAATGAACTTTTGAACGATATTCAAATTTTTTGAGTATCACCTGTATATGTGATAATCTCATGCTCACAGTCTAGTAAAAAATGATATCTGTGGAAAAACTAATTATAAGGAAAAAACAAATTTAGAAATCTGGCAAAAGATTTATCGAAGCACAGTTTAAAGGTTGGCAGTGTTTCGATTATGTTAATAATTCAAGTATAAGTTGTAAATCAGGTGAAATCCCCCCATTGATAAATTTTGCTTATATGGTGGCAGATATATTTCAAAAGGTATGATCATAGATTTAAAATGATAAAACACATGGCAAAACCAGTGAAAACTAATGAGACCAGGAGCTGATATAAAAATGAATACAAATTAATTTTAAAAAAGATGTCAAAAACTCCTTATTATAGCTTGCCACGTATTGAGCCAGAACCAGGGTGTCCTGACAGACAAGTACCGTGTGTCTCAAACGCACCCAACTTCAAGAGTGGGCGTGACATCGTTGTGGTGGTAAAAGGGTTAAAGTTCACTATTTGTCTGCACTAGACCAAAAATAAAATACCCCTTAACACCACCCACACTTAAACATAATAATATAACTTTTACTATTTTAACGCCGCCACCACCAAGACAATTTATAAATGGGGTGCCTTGGTCCCCAGGTAAATCAATAATAAAAACCCACCAAATACAACTTAGCACAATATTTAAGGAATTGCAAAACACTAATTAGTCTCTTCAGGTAACGTGATGCTTTACCAGACAAAGGCAGAACTTAATAAAGGAATATTTATTATGAGCAAAAAAATAGTCACAGTGCAGATAAAAATATAGATGGCAAGCAATTTAGTTACACCAACAACAGATAAAAACAAAAGGGATAAAAAACCAGAAAGTCCTAATCACTTACTCATCTCTTCAAAGTAAATACATCTGCCTCAGGGGATCTTTGGTAGGAAAGATGGTGACTCACTTAGAATTAGATTCTGGCCCCAAGCAAGTACTAAGACATTTCAGTATCATTGGATATATACCTTGTGGATTACCACCCCTGGTCGAGAGGTGGAGTAAAGGTGTTTCTACCCGCTTGTGTTCCAGACCAACATCAATCCAAATGGAAACATTTGGTTCTATCTTCTCTTATGTACCTGCCACAGAAATAATAATTGCATCTACAAATGTATTATTTTCCCATTCTACACATATGTCGCAAGCCTTACTTGCAACCCAATATGACAGAAATCACAATTTCCCCCTATGGTTAAGTTATGCCAATCGTGTTTGAGCCTTTTTAGAAGATGGTGCTTGTCACATTCCAAATATAACAAAAATAAGGCTTAATTATTATTCTGTGGATAAATATTAATGTTTTTTTTTTCGTTTTGGATATGATACTGTAATAAGGCTAATGGCCATTAACATATCAAATAGATTGACTTATGAATTAAGAGGTACAGGACATATGGCTGAAGTCAGACATCCAGGCTTTCCAAGTGTAGACTGTGTAATTGATAGGATATTTTGGGATTCTGCTAGAGTACCTACAATAGAGGATAAAAACATAGTGCAAATATTGCTTTGTACTATAAAATAATCTGATGATTTATATGCACTCACATATTCCAAATTGGTAAAGCGTATTATGGGTGCCTCCCCACGATGTAGATGAGGGATTCACTTTTATGAAGTGAATAAATCGCCTTTGAAGTATTCATTTGGTTGGAGTCTGTTGGACCACCTTGCTGACCCTGATACCCCATTGGCTATCACTTGAGGAGGGATATTTAACAAAAAAAAACCCATCTACATTGTGGGGAGGCACCCATAATACGCTTTACCAATTTGGAATATGTGCATATAAATCATCAGATTATTTTATAGTACAAAGCAATATTTGCTCTATGTTTTATCCTCTATTGTAGGTACACTAGCAGAATCCCAAAATATCCTATCAATTACACAGTTTTGTCATATGGTTATCAGCTGGGAAATAACCTTGGGAAGCAGTGTACCCATAAGTTAAGTTTTTGTGTTTGATATATTTCACACAGATCACTTTGTTCACGGGTGGTTGAGTGTATTTGTTGTTTCCAAGTGTAGAATCTCACACCTTGCAGCTTTCACATTCCTCTGCAATTTACATTACCCCTTCTGTCATCTGACCTCTTTGGGGGGTCTCAGCTTCAAAAGGAATTAAGGCTATAAACCTTCCATACAATCAAATTAACCCATTTTGACATTGACAATACCACCTCTACCAGGCAAGCAGATTATCTATGCACTACACAAATTACATTAAGAGACAATATGCAGTAATGAATTATGCACCCTTGCCGTGACACTGTGTTTATCCTGAGGCCTAATGCAGCCGACGGTCCAGTAGTTGGGAGAGGCAGCCGATCTTCTGGCCCTGGGCTCCTATCTATCAGCTTACTCTTTGTAGCCCTCAACAAAACTCCACAACCCTGGAGGGTGTGTTATGGCAAGAAATCTTTGAAGCAAGATTTTAAAGCATATGCCAAAAGTTCTGGCACCACTTATTAAGCTGCCCTTGCTGTATTACCTAGTGTGCCGCTCCGGGGGTTAGGCAGCTGTTGTGGCACATCAATCTTCTTCCAGGCTGGGGGTCCGACTGGAATCCTATCCAACTAAGCCACGATGCTGCACTCCAGCGTGGTGCATCGGAAGAGGCCTAAATGTAAAACTTTTTTTATAATTAAAACACTGTATCTGTTGCAGTGGATGTGATCTACTCGGATTTTGCCAAGGTGTTTGATACAGTTTTACACAATAGGTTAGTGTTCAAACTAAACGAAATTGGTATTGATGAAAATTATTGTTCTTCTTGGCTTAAAGAAAGAGTACAGGGAGTTATCATAAAAAGTGACAATATGTAAAACTTTGTATTACTAGCACTATGCACTATAGTTTCCATTTAATTGTAAATTTTCAAGCTGGAGAAAAAAGTGTTGTCTCTCAGGGTTCTGTTCTGGAACCGCTTCTATTTAACAAATTTATAAATGATCTTGAAATAAACATTGAAAGTTATGTTTCAGTGTTTGCAGAAGACACAAAACTCTGTAAAGTAATACAACATGAGCAGGATATTACTTTGCTGCAGAAAGATTTAGATAGATTGGGGGACAGGGCACTCAAATGTCAAATTCAATTTAATGTGGTTAAATGCAAGGCTAAAGAATGCACAAGAAACTTACACCCTGATTGGTAGAGAATTTGGGACAACAACACACGCAAAGTATTTAGGAATTGTTATAAACAACAAACTACGCAACAGTGTGCAATGTCAATCGACAGTTGCTAAGGCCAGTAAGGTATTGTCTTGTATAAATAGGGGCATTAATTCTCGGGATGAAAATATAATTTTGTCTCTTTATAAATCACTGGAAATACCACACCTTCAATATACTGTGCAAGGATATTATAGCACTTGAAAAGTGTAGCGGTGGGCTACAAAATTGATAAAAGAAATAGAGCAATAGAGCAACGAAAGACTAACAAATTTAAATCTCTTCAGTTTGGAAAAAATGTCTCCTCAGAGGGGAAAAAAGGGGTCAAGCTGTCTACCTTAACGACACGGAAGCCTGGAAGTTTAGAGCGTAAAATCTAAAAAGGCTCTAAAAATGTGAGTGAACTTTAACTCACACACTATAATAATTCTGCTCTTGGTGTATATACAATATTGTACCATTATTTTGTATATTCTTTTTTGTCTTTCATGTAAACCCCCCCAACAAGCTTATAGAGAGGGGTGAGTTGCACATATGTGTATACGAGCACATTATCCTGTATAGATCTATATAGCGTTGCACTCTAACTAGAGGCTTGGGAGGTGGAAACACCAACCAGACCCCAAGTTATCTGTTTTTTGTTGTTTATTATTTTATGTTGGGGTATTGGGAGTACCCACAGAGTGTTCACAGCAGCTTAAAGTATACAATTGTTGCCATACAATACTTAATAAGCGCCAACCACTACCACACCTATCTGTGTCTACATATTCTTCTATGTGTTTATGCCTGCAATGCATGACTGCATAGACTGTAATGTGGTTATAAAAATTGCTATATTGATGAAATATGACAGATTGGGCTGTCAGTCACCTAAAACACTTGAAAAAGCTAAAAAGAAGTTGTCTAATAAACAGATACACATACATCTAAAATATTTATTAAACAGAGCAAAATAAAAGAATTGTATCATGTATAAGTAAGCACCTTACATTACTGAAATTGACATTTTTTTAATGAACAAGCAAAGTTGAAAAGGCTGCGAAAGTAATGAAGAAATGGAAAGGTGTGGATGCTTTTTTTTGTTTAGTTTCTAAAACCCATCACACTGCAACATCAGAGCCTGAACTAGAGCCTCTTTATCTTACATGGTTTTGATTAGTGTGTTTATGAGTTTGACCTTTATGTTACAGTAAGCGCAGGCATGGAATTACCATTTGTGCACCAGCTGTTACCTGGAGGCCAGTGTATGGTGAAGTAGCTCCTAGGAAGTCCATATTTTACTAATTTGGTCGTCATTAACAAAACACTAGAGTCACCCGGACCAGTACATCTCAACGAGTGGTGCTTTCCTGTTAACCGTGTCATGTAAAAAGCATATTTACATTGTAGGGTTAAGTCTACCTGTTGCACTAGATATGCTTCCACTGCACAGACAGAGTAAAACTCGGTCACGTGACACAGAAGCCTCGATAGGAAAACATTGACTCAGTGCACTGCAGCTCTGAAGCTCGTGCATGTATTGGTCAGGAAAGGTTAGAGGGAAGCAGCACCTTCAGGGTGTCCTCAGATTTGTATGGTGGTGAATCAATGTGGAAAATATGAAGACAGAAAACAGAATATAGTGTAGTATATTCTATAGGTGATGAGGTAAAATTAGAGAAATGCCACTTACAATTTTCTGGAGCTTATGTTCAGCTGCAGATATATGCACCTGGGTGGTATAATCCCTGCCTGTGGATATGTTGCTCAGCTTGGTTTTTTGTAGATGGTATGTCAGGGTCAAGGGCAAGTTGAAGTGTTGAGGGTTAACGGGTATTTCCCGCCAAACTGCAGTGTCACAGATATTCACCAATTACATAAAATGAGAATAAAAACAGAAAAAATAGTGCTCTCTGTTTTGTTGGTGTAAAAGTAAAATAAAAGGAGTTATGCTCACGTGAGGAAAGCAAAAAAAAGGCCCCTTTGGGTGAAATAGCTTTTTTCTGTCATTGGTTTTATAATCTTTGTTTTAAATAAAACTATTTTTTTACCTTACCAGAACCTTTCTGATTTCATCCCTGAAGATTTTATCCGGAGGAGCAATACTTTTTACCTCATTGGTGGGGGATAAACCACCTACCCTACACAGGATTGAGCATTTTTTGCTCTCCTTATGCGAGTATACCTCATTGTATTTTACTTTTACATGAACAAAACAGAGAGCACTAGGAACCAAGCAAGCAACATATTCACATGCAGGGCTCAAACCATCCAGGTGCATATATCTGGAGCTGAACATAAGCTCCAGAAAATTGGAAGTGGCATTTCTTCTATTTTACCTCACCACCTATAGAATATACTACACTATACATTGTGTTTTTTGTTTTTATATTTTCCACATTGACTCACCACCATATGAATGTGGGGACACCCAAAAGGCACTGCCTCCCTATACTCTTTCCTGACCTCTAACTAGTTACGACCAGAGAGAAGAGGATCTGGTTTTGGAAGTACCAGCTTCCATACTGGGATCAAGTGCTAGGAATCTATTTTATCTTAATACTGTGTCTCTTGACAAACGTATTACCTTATTTGGATCCCTCCCAGATACATTTCTCCTCCCAAGACCTCTCCCCTGCTGCCCTGCAACGTGTCACTGCTTGCCTTTCTTCCATCTCTGATTGGATGTCCTCCTGCTTTCTGAAACTAAATCTCTCTAAAACTGAGCTTCGTGTCTTCCCTCCTCCTAATACTGATTTGCTTTTGCTCTTCCTTCAAGTTAGTGGTACCCACATCAGCTCATCTTTGCAAGTGCGCTGTCTTGGCATTATATTTGATTCTGGACTCACCTTTGAGCTTCACATCCAGTCTATTCCACCTTAAAAACATTGCCCGCATCTGCCCCATCCTTACGCAAGAAGCTATTAAGGAGCTTGTTCATGCACTAGTAATCTCTTGCATGGATTATTGTAACCCTCTCCTAATGGATCTTCCTAGAAGCTGTATTGCCCCACTAAAATCTGTAATGAGTGCTGCCGCTAGACTGATTTTCTTCTCAAGTCGCTCCTCTCACTCCTCACCCCTTTGTCATTCCTTATATTGGCTTCCTGTATCCTATAGGAATCAATTCAAAGTTCTAATCCATACCTATAAAGCACTGAACACTTCTAGTCCATTTTATATCACTTTACTGATTCATAGGTATACCCATTCTCGGTCACTCCGCTCTGCCCATGATTTTCTCCAGTCCACTGATCACGCCCGTATGACCAACTCACGCAGGACTTCTCACAGGAATAGTCTGCCTACCACCGTCAGACTCTCCACTAGTTTTCAATCATTTAAGAAGTGCCTTAAAACATATCTCTCCAGGAAAGCGTATGGTCTCCCAGAGTAAGCTCTACCTCACATACCTGTCCCTTTCTCTCTCCTCCAGCTCTGCTTCACTCCCAACTTGTTTAATTGCCATCTCTTGTCCTATTGTGTTTTATACCCTATTTCCTCTAGACTGTAAGCTTGTTTGAGCAGGGTCCTCTATACCAGTGATGGCGAACCTATGGCACGCGTGCCACGGGTGGCACACCGAGCCCCCTCCGTGGGCACGCGGCCATAGGTTGCTGGAGGGAGGGAGGGTGCGCTCCGCCGGCGCATCCATAAGGCGGCACAAGTGGCCGCCTTAGGGTGTACCGGCCCGGCGGGCGCAAAACCGGAGTGACCGGCAGGAGGTGAGCGCATAGAGCACAGCGCTCCCTCCTGCCAGGCACTCTGTGTAGCGTGGCCGAGCGCACCGCGGTACAGGAACTTATGTTTCCTGTACCCGGGCGGACGGAAATGAAGTGCTCACTGAGAGAGCACTTCATGTCCGCCGGGTACAGAAAACTGAGCTCTGCGGTCCGCTCGGCCATGCTACAAGGTAGGAGCTCGGGGGGGGATGGGGAGAGATGGGGGGAAGGGGACACCCTGAGGGAGAGATGGGGGGAAGGGGACACCCTGAGGGAGAGATGGGGG